>CM072993.1:4661861-5861861 GCA_037013635.1 Plagiodera versicolora | reverse complement strand
TAATAATCTCAGTATTCTCCTACGGAAACGATATTCTCTCATCAAAAACACGATAATTAGACGAACATAACTTAGCCAAACTCTTGCTCTGGAATATATATCTTGTTATGTCTACTAGCATATCTCCTGCCATTATATGATGATGAATTCTACATTTGTTTTTTTTTTTCAGAATGCAATATGGCCAGTGAGCAAGATGCAATCCGAGAAGTGTCCGTCATGGAGAAATGGGTACCTACTCTACGACGAGATATAACGCTGAAATGATACCATTTGATATTATCGATTCGACTAAACGAATGGGAAAAGTCCTACTTATGAATGGGGAATTAGGTTGTTATTCATTGTATATGATCTGGAAAAATATGTGAATTCCTGAAATGAAAAGATTCCGAGGTACAAGAACGTTCCTAATTCTCATCGAAATCATTGGTGGTATAAGCGAATGATCAACCTGCTCGAGAGAACGTGCAAAAGGTGCACCTCTAATTGGAACGAGAAAAATAGGATCATTTTGTGACGTGCCGCGGAGGCTAAAGTTGAATTCATTCGATTATTGTCATCTTCGAATTTTGAAATCCTAGTTCAGAATCATATTAATTACATTTTATATTTATATCAATGGAATTTCTATTTTTCGATTCGTCAATTTCTCTTTCATTTTCGGAATGTGTGATTTGTGTTTATATTGAACATTGAAACGCGCCACTTTTTAACCTGTTCCTCCAGACACGTGCCTAGTTTGCCTTTTGGATAATCCGCCTCTGTGGAATCAGAATCAGAAAATGTAATTCTTGTGAACAAATATAGGGTGCAAAAATACAACAGACAATATAACGAATATAAAACATACGAAACATACAGTAATACTAATTTTAAAACGATGTTAAAAGCAAAAATCTGCACTTGAACAGTATCAATCATGTCAATAAAATTCAAATCCACAGGATGATACTTGAAGACCTCATTGAGATATTCCTCCAACTCATGATAAGCCTTCTTGGCAAGTAGATGTTTGAGACTCTTTTTGAATTTTTCATGGTCTGTGGTTTCCTTTAAATAGGTAGGTAGGTGGTTAAACATCTTTACTCCATTATATATAACCGAATCCTTGATTAAGCTAGTTGATGGAAAAGGTAACTTTATATGGTTTCGTTGCCTAGTTATATGATCTGATGAATTATTTTTCAATTTAGTTCTATTTTTGTGGACCAGACTGACTGATTCGACAATGAAAAGTTAAGTGAGAGTGAGAATACCTTGACGTTCAAACAAAGGCCGGCAAGATTCCCTTAATTTTGCTTGCATAGGTACCTAACGGCTCTTTTCTGTAGAGTGAAAATCATTTTGAAGAGTTTTTTGCTACAGCTCCCCCAGAAAGCAATGCCATACCTCAAACGGGACTCAATAAGAGCATAATATGCTGACCTGGTAGCAGATTGGTCCCAGATTGTTGGAAATTACTCGCATTGCATAGCAACCCGAAGCTAGCTTTCTGCTAAGATTTGAAATGTGGGTATCGAATTTCAATGTGGCATCAATCTGGAGTCCAAGAAATTGTGTAGTATCTTTGTTTAGTAAAGTGTGCTCGCCTATTAACAGTGGAGGAAGATTACAGCGGAAGTATAGTATGTTCGTTTTGAAGACATTTAGTGATAGTAAATCCGAATCAAACCATTCTTTAATGCGGTCAATATCTCTCGAAATGGTTCGCAATCGGTTGGCCTCATTCTTATCATGCCAATGGTAGTATCGTCGGCAAAAAGGATGAACCTTCCTGATATGTTCAACTTTGTCATGTCATTTATATATAATAGGAAAAGCACAGGACCAAGCACCGAACCTTGGGGTACACCACAGCATATAGAGTGTGGTTCTGAGTAATGGTCTGTTTTGGCAATTTGATAACGACCTGACAGGTATGATTCGAACCACTCCAACGTTGTGCCCCTGAAGCCATATGCCTCCAGTTTTTGCAGGAGTATTCCGTGATTGACACAGTCCAATGCCTTCGACAGATCACAGAACACTGCCGCAACAAATTCTTTCTTGTTAATTCCTGTATTTACTTCAGTAAGGAAGTCAAAAATGGTATCATTTGTGCTTCTTTTGTTCCGAAACCCAAGATGCTGCCCGCCCAGAATGCTGTGCCCGTCCAGAAACTGAATGACCCTGATCTTAACCAGCCTTTTAATCATTTTTGCCAGAGTCGCGATAAGCGAGATTGGTCGAAAGTTGGCTGGATCATCTTCGTCGCCTCCTTTATGGATCGGTGTAACAAGTGAGGTTTTCAGGAATGATGGGAAATATCTGGTTCGCAAAGAATCATTCACAAGGCAAACCAGCACACCAAGCGTGGCATCAGGAAGGCCCTCAAAAATCTTTATAGAGTCTAGTCTAGTCTAGTCCAGATGTGCATTTATTTTTTATACTATTGATAACTTCTTTCAGCTCTAGAATACTTGTATCATATAGGTGGCAATTTTTATTATATGTACTCAAGTTAAAGTATGTCATAGGATCAATCTGTGTACGAATGTTTTCAGAGAGTTTTACCGCAACATTGCAGTAGTATTTATTTAGAGTATCTGGACAGAATGGAGTATCTACATTCCCCTTGTGTTTCCCCTCAGTTCGTTCGCTATAGTCCTTGAGATTGGATAGGATGAAAAGTTCTATTTTCTAGTATAGTAGGTTCATTTAATACAGTGATAGATAAATGACACGTATTTGTCGAATGCTATTCTTTGACGATATTTTGATACCTTTACTGATCCAGTGCTTTTTAGTCTTATTCATTCTGATTTTTTTAAGCGGGAAAGCCAGATTGAAATTGTTTGTTAAGTGATTGTAGAACATTTCGAAGTGATTTTCTGCATAGTTTACTTCTTCCCAGTTCGTGAGTACACAGTTTTCTTGAAATTTTTTATAGTTAGCCCTACTGAATAATCGTCCTACTTCAAACTTCGTATTGAGAGGTGCTTCATCGATTGTCACTTTACAGAGCACTGCTTCATGGTCGTAAAGACCAGCCGACACTACTTCGCAGTTGACATTGTCAAGATTACTGCAAACGTAGTCTATTACAGTGGCGGAATATAGAGATATGCGTGTAGGCGTGTTTACATGCATTGAAATATTGGAGGATGTCAAGATATTTGTTATTCTTTGCGTTTCTGATGCATTTTCATTTACAAAGTTGATATTGAGATCTCCGGTTAATATTATGGAAGCGTTGTTCGGTAATTGATATAGGAGAGCTTCAAGTTTATTCAGAAATATATTAACATTTGACAATGGGGGTCTATAGATACAAATGATATACATATTGAGCTCTTTGCTATGAATTATTGAGTATTCAAATAAATTTTCTTCAAGAATGTCTTTGTCAATAGACTGACGAATTTTTTTAAATCCACAAGATTGTTCAGAGGTCTCTTTAACAAAAATAATCGTTCCACCATGCTTGGCATTGATTCTGTCATATCTAGCTACAATTTTATACTGTGGTAAATGAATTGGTTTTCCAAACTTCAGCCAGGACTCCGTAAGGAGAACAATATCTGGATTTTTATAATATTCAAGGAATATACATAGTTCGTCGACTTTGTTCCGAATTGATTGAATGTTCAGTAATATTAGTGATATGCATTTGCTACCATGTCTGTTAACTGTGAATTTACAATCCTTTATGATTCTCTTTGGTTTTGCTGTGGAGGATATAAAAAATGGTCATCTTCATCATTTGTATCCACATAACACATATACCAAATCATTGTATTGTGTTTTAGTATCAGTACATGTGAGAATTATTTTTCTACTTCACTGCTTTTACAGAGGGATCCTCCCCCTGATTGAAGTCTAAATATGTTATACTGCTGTTCGAATATTTGTTCAACCTAATGGAATATTCGAACAGTTTCACGTTGAATTTATAAATGAACTTATTGGTAATGCAGCTAATATTAAAATATTGTACAGACGTTAGTATAATATTCGTATGGGTACAATGTTTTACAATACTGTTTATCGTCTGGAAATGAGGGTACTTGTTACTCTTGAAATCATTGGATCCTGCTAATATTATTTTAAAATCATTTCTTGTATATTCTTTGGAGAGGATAACCATATTTTCTATTACATTTTCGAAAAGAGCGAACGGTTTGTATATAGTTTGAATGTCATAGTTTTTTAGTTTGCTGTCCAAAGCTTTTGGTAAATTACGTTTGTTTTGGTCACAGAGGATAAGAATTTTATTTCTTTTATTTAGCTGCTCTTGTAGTTGGTCCAGTTTGATGCTTAGTTTGCTACATTCGGTCGATCTATTAACTTCGGTGTGAGCGTCCGTTTGTGAACCACATTCAATTTTCTCCGCCAAGGTGGGATCCTTATTGTACATCAGATTTTCATGTTCGGTGGTTTGCTTGAAATGGCGTATCTCTATAATTTCACTTCTAATTTTTTTCAAGTCGTCATGGCATGATTCCTTCTCCCTAGAGAGCATATCAATTGATGTTATCATGTTTCGGCTTATGTTTTCCAGGTCAGCTTTGTCCCTTTCAACTGTTTCCAATGATTTCCTCAGTATCTGAATTTCTTTTTATAATTTTTCGTTTTTTATTGTTCGTCACTTGAGTTTTTCACTAGTGTCTGTCATAACTAGCAATTATTCTTCAATTTGATTTGAAAAACTCTGTTCCGCTTCTAAAACTTCGAATTCTTGTGTTCTTCTTTTTTGTCTGTTCATGTAAAACTCTTTTTCGTTCAACTCATTCCTTAGTTGTTCAATTTCATGTTTCAGTTCTTTTATTTGATCTTCATGACCATTCTCTTGTGCCTGAGCACATTTCGTCAAACATAAAATTTTGTGGCCACTCACCACCACATGGTCCTTCTTTTTTCCTAAGCATTGAGGGTGAAAGATGCTTAGGCATTGCATGAAGCAGTAATTTGAGAAATCCTTACTCTTGCAGCATTTGAAGTAGCATCCTGCCATCTGGGCCAGTCCGGTTCTATTCTCAAATCTGCTATCAGCTTAAACTGTAGAGAACCTCTTTCGAATAATGTGAACAAAATGGGAATGTTTTCGAAATTTTGTATTCGTTCAATATTTCTTGAAACGCAATTGGTGAGATAATAGGATTATGGTATGTAACATTTGATGCGATGGTTATTTTCATAAGGTTGCGATAAGAAAGCGGTTTGATTTCTAAAGGCGTATTCACCATCATCGAAATGAAAATCGAATAATATGCAATCGAATAACGGACACCCCGTTTTCACTTTTCGAATAAACTCGGTTCAGAACCTTCTTAGGCTTCATTTAATTCAATCAATTTATGCCAGATTTTTTTTTTGATCAAACATCATCATTTCGATCAGAATTCATTGAAGACGAGAATTCTTGTCTCGATGAAACCCTAACAGAATATTTCTTTTTTATACAGAAACCAATATTCAAAGTTGATTTCCTATAATGATGAATCATGTTAATTTCAATAATTTCATTTAATGAATGTATATGTGATGAAATAATTCAATACAAAACAAAAATCATCAGTTAATTAGGTACGACTGGTCCCTTAGCCGTCGTTGTTACCTAATTCTACTCTAATTTTCGTCGATTAAACCTATTTCATAACTATAAGATGATAATTTCGGGCTATTTCTAAAATGCGTACAGAATTCAATTGAACAATATGGTGAATATCAGTTACCAAATGAAAAAAATGTGAGTATATTGAAGTTAATGTGAAATCGATCGGTTGAATATTATTCGAACATATGATGATTGAAAAAGGCGGACTTGTCAGCAAAATAGCTATATTCTGAAATCTGCTGGTGGAATCCTCCAGTTTCTTCAAGCTGAGACATCTGAAGATCAATACAAAATCAAGTCGTTTTTTGTAACTCACTAGAAAATTGTTTCCGAAATATTCAAATTCGAATTATCGGTCCAAATAATACCCAATTCGTGTGAATTCAAAAAATACAGAGTCTTCTGAGGTGTCATTTGTCAATTTTCAGCATTTCGTACAATGGACTTTCAATAATTGGAAATGTTACTCTACCATTTTGGAAAAAAAAACATGTTTTCTAGGTAACCTTCATCTTTGTAAATGAAATGAAATCAAAATCTTTTCACTCAATAAGGTGGGACACTCCGTATAATGACAATCATAGTCGACACCGTCTCGGCGAAAATAGAGATATTTTTCAAAAGGAAAAAAAAAATAATCGAAGAGAAACTGAAAACGAGGTTGTATTTCATTATTCAATAAACCGAAGAAAATATTAGGCTGATGATACCTATAATCTTCATATGTCGAATTGTACCTAATTTCAAGTAGTTTATGTAGCTATAAAACGAACCAATGTTCGAATAACAAGAAGATATTCATTTTGAATATTATACATCGTTTAATGAGTTAGGAACGTTACAAAACATGGTATCAGAAATAATATTGTCTAGAATATATCATTCATCCACAGTGCGATTTCCGACAAATTTCAGTTGAATAAGAAAACGAAGGTGAAATTGGCTTTACGAATAATCGAATCGTCTATCATTGGTAAAATCAGTATATCAAAACTTTCATAACATATCATTATTGTACTTACGTGAAATACCATTTCAGTGAAAATAAATCAAAATCTAGAAACCATCAATACACCACACGTCACCATACGCAACTTACTTTTTCAACGATACTAAAAAAATCTATATATCTAAGGGCATACTCCGAAAAGGAAAGACAATTTGTAATAGACCTAGTTGAATGAGTACGCTGGCAGGCTGATGCCAATTTTGTATTATTTCTCTAATCGTTGCATTTGAAGTATCTATACTTATGTATAATCAAATATTATTGTGTCTTTTTTGCATAATGTTGCAGTTAGGTAATTTTATTGTTCGTTTAGATAGTTTAAGGTAGTTGTCGTGGTACAATATTGTCTAAATATTATGGATTATGCGCGCCGTAAAAGTATACGAACTTGTAGCTAACTGATCCATAATTTTTATGCAAGACTGTACCTCTGGAGACGTTACTCAAACATTTGTCATGTGTATGTATACACGAATACTATCACATATTTCTATTAATTGTGATCCGGCAACGCCGCTTGTTGATATATTGGAGACTGAATCGATGTACAGTGTAGATCGATCCGTACAGCGTTGCGAAGTTGTTTCTGTCAGACCAGCTACTATGTAGGTATACTTTTCTAAGAATTGTTGAACTTCGAACCATTTTTTATGAATAACTAAACGGTCAAAAATTAAAAAAAAAAAATTTTGACTCAAAACAAATCTACTGAAAGACTATTAGTTTTTGGAAAATTTCTGACAGTTACTTTTTTTATATAAATTAAAAACTGATACAAAACGATGAAGAACGTATACCATATCAGAAATCAGAAATCAGAAATCATTTATTCATCACAAAAGAATACACATTGTGTGGTGAACACTACAGAATATGCAACTTATCGGACTAGTCAAAAAGATATTTGCGCATAGATTGGTTAAAATTGATAAAAATACAACATTTAGTGATATGTACATATATAAAAAACAGCATCAAATACAGAATGGTAAAATGGTGTTATAAATAAAAAACTATACATATAATTAGACAGTACATTTATAAAAGTGAGACAAGTTAACTCGAGGTTTGTGTAGTTGTGATTTTAAAATATATTCATGAGCCCAGAAACTCTTCTACGCTATAGAAAGCTTTATCGCTCAAATATGTTGTTATTCTATTCATAGTTGAAGACTTGGTACCTCTCATATCTATTAACTTCTTCATTTTATTGAAGCATTTTATGCCAACATATTTTGGGGAATTTTGACCAATGTACTGGAAAATGGCTGATGAATATTTTCTTTATTCCTGGTATCATGTGCATGTATCTGATCATTCTTCATGAATGTATTTTCATTTTCTTTTATGAAAATTATCAGGTTTAAAATGTAGAGACAAGGTAGCGTTAGAATTTAAGATTTTCTGAACAGTGGCTTACAAGGTTCTGAAGGGTGAGTTTTGTTCATAGTTCTGATTATTTTTTTTTGAGAACGAAATGCTTGTAGTAGGTGCGTTGAAGATCCCCAAAATATTATGCCATATTGCATAGCCGACTGTGCCAATCCGTAATAGAGAATTCTCATTACATCAGCTGATACTGTTTCCCTCAGATTCCTAATGATATATGTAATTGTGCTGAGTTTTGAACACAAAGTGGTGATATGATCTTCCCATGAAAGTTTTCTATCAAGCACAACGCCTAAGAACTTCATACTTTCTTTGCTTTCTATTGATTTTTCATTAATTTTCAAGTAGAGATCATTATCAGGAGTTACATTTTTTGGTAAGAATCTAATATGATAGGTCTTAGCCTAAACACGGCTAAGACCGTGCTAGTCCATTCTTACTACAGTAGTCACTGATTTCCTTTGATGCCTTATTACCATTTTTTACTAGTTCTGCACTATTTTTCCTAGACATTAAAACGTTTGTGTCATCTGCATAGAGGATAATCTGGTCCGCCGCAACACAGGTGTTCTCTATATCACTCATGAAGATTATAAAGAAGAGAGGCCCCAAAATGGAGCCTTGAGGTACACCTTTATGATTACTTTCTCTTGTCTTAGACTTTATGGAATCTACCACTACAGTTTATTTTCGATTGCCCAAATAGGAAGTTACCCAATTCAGAGCAACACCACGAACTCCCATAGCGTCTAGTTTCAGTGTTAATAAGTTGTGGTCTATAGTATCAAATGCCCGGCTTAGATCGTAGAATAGGCCAATTACATTATTTCTTTCGTTTAATGCTCTGTAGATAGATTCCAAACAATCATGAATTGCAGTATTGGTCGATTTATTTTTTCGAAATCCGTTTTGACTAGATGGCATTAGTTGGAAATTCTCCATATAAGCTGTCAACCGTGTGGAGTATGATGTCTCAAAAACTTTTGCGATTTGATTTTGTATGCAGATAGATCTATAATTTTTCATTTCACTTATAGGACCTTTGTTCTTGTACACTGGGACACATTTAGACTCTTTGATGGCAGGGAACGTTCCAGACATAAATGAATCATTTATTAGTTCACTCAATGGTTTGGCAATAAGTTCACCAGCAGCCTTCAGGACCTTACCATGTATGCCATCCATTCCTGGCGTAGGTTTAGATGTTGTTTTTGCGATGATTCCGAGAACTCCTTCAGGTGTTACTGGAGTTAAGAAAAAACTTTTGTGAAATTTATGGAGGTGTTGATCAAAGTTTGGTTCAGGACAGTTTTGAAAGGAGTCTATAAAATAATCATTAATGTAGTTACTTTTTGCTAGTGGATCTGTTATCAGTTCACCATTGTCATTTTTCACACTAATAGAAGTCTTCACCTTATTGTTTTTGTTTTCATTAATGATTTTCCAACTTTCCTTCATTATGTTGTTTGATTTAATTAGTCGTGCGTCGTTTTTCTTTTTCTGAAATTGTTTTACATGATTGGTGTATGTCTTTTTGCATGCTATATATCTTTCTTTATCTTCCGGACAGTTAGAATTCTTTTTTTGCCTTTCCATTTCACAAAGTTGGTCGTGCATTACTTTAATTTCTGGAGTATACCATCGTTTCTTGGTTGATTTTCTTTTTGTTTTACTGATTGGAAATGCGCAATTGTAGTGATATAGAAATGTATCGTAAAATGAAGAGAATCTTTCATCAAAGGTATTCGCTTTATAAACTTCAGCCCAGCTTTCCCGGGATATATATGTTAAGAAAGTTTCAATATTTGAATCACTATAAGACCTACTATAATTGTGTTCAGTATTTCGAGTTTCAGAATATATTATGTAGAATGAGCATATCTGATAAGTGTGATCAGATAGAAAGGAGGTATGTACATCAACATTTCTGACCTCAATGTTCGAAAAAATATTGTCTATACATGTCTTGCTTCCACTGGTAATTCTCGTGGGCTCCTGAATATGATGTCTTATGTTGAACTCCCCTAATAAGTTTATCAACAGGTGATTATTTGCATTATCAACAAGAAAATTCAAGTTTACATCTCCACAAATAATATAGTAATCGTTCCTATTATAAATATCATGAAGTAACAATTCTAATTTGTTCAGAAAAATGCTCAAGTTACTGTCAGGAGTCCTATAAACTGATATTATGTATACTTGCTTTCCTTTCCCAAGTCTCATCTTGGCTATACATGCTTCAAAGTTTTTTTCAATACTGTGGCTTGTGTGCAATGCTTCAACCTCAAGTTCTTCTTTGATGAAAATACATGTTCCTCCTCTTTCATGTTCAGGTCGTGAGAAGCTGGAGATCAGTTTATAGTTTTTTATCACAGTCACTTCAAGTTCTTCTTTTTTCAACCAGTGCTCGTCAAGGCAAATGATGTCAATTTTGTGTGTCGTCATCAATATGTTGATGGAGTCACACTTATTCGAAAGACCCTGTATATTGAAATGCATTATGTTGAGCACTTGGTCTTGGTCCAAAATCACTTTTGATGTTTCTGTGACTGGATTGTGTTCCGAGAGTTGTGGTTTAATAGTTTTGGTTGGTCGACAAAATTTATCATTGGATGGTATTGGGGTAGTCATTTCCGGTGATTCCTTTTGTCTAAAAAAGAACTCGGGCCTCTGTCCTTTGTAATGTCATCCCCATCAATAACATTTCTTATTCCATACTTTTCGTAGTATAGCTTGAAATCAAATCGTCTGAATCCAACCCCTCTTGGCCAGAAAGAGCGAGTATAGAACTCTTCTTTGAGATTCCAGTCCCATGCAACCATAAAGTTGTTGAGTCTGCTGCCTTCAGTCGTCATCAGTTTCTTAACGATAAATTCTTCCTTCTCCCTTTTCGTTTTTGTTCCCAGATATTCCCTTATGTCCTCTTCTGCTACATCTTGGGGGATTCTGTTCAAATATTGTCGCGTACAGGGGTGTTTTTTTGGGGGTCACCCCTGTCGCTTGGGTCGTACTCAGGAAATATAAATTTAATGATTTCAGTTACAAAATTAAATACAAAACAAAACATATAATTTAATGATAATTTTGATGGTACATTATTCAAGAGAGATTTAATGATACAAAGAAATACAAAGAAATATAAATGCTTACCCTAAGATACACGAAAATGTTGAGAACTCCGTCTTCAGGAGGAGACCCCCCGAAGACTCTCCGAAAAAACCGTCTTCAATTACTTTTATCAAATCTATTATTATGAATCAGCAACATCAGCAAAATTGTATTAGTTATTCTCCTCTTGTGATAACATACTTTTCATAATATAATTTCTACTGACCTACTTTAATCATGGACTTGTAAATATGTGATTTGTTTATAACAATAATGGAATTGAATTTGGAATAGAATTATACTTGGTGTTTTACTGAATTGAATTTTGAAAAATGTATATCTTGACATATGCCCCTTCCTCGAAAAAGCTGGCCCCCAGCTTTTAATAACAACAAGAATTTTATCAATCAGCTAATTCCTGAATTCAAATTGATACCCTACATTGTTTTCCTATCCACATTCATCAAGTCTTCGGTACACACATGTTTTCCACTCCTGGCTGCACGATTATATTTGGCTCCGGTCCTGCGATATGCCTAGATGAGGCAGATTTTGGATACAATGCGGAGAAGCAGGTTCCTGTTAGTTCTGTGGGAGATTTGAAGTCCTGTTTCAGCTGCCACCCTAATTTCAATTGAAAGTCGAAAGTCCTTCTTTGAGAAGACGATCTCGTATTCTCACTCATTGGGCTATCCGGGATTGTTCCACAATTGTTGATCAGCAGTTTCAGAATTGAACTTGATCATGACCTTTTTATCCTTCGGTCAGCACATTCTTGGGTCTTACTTGAATGTATAATTGCAACTCGACATGGTAAATAATATCGACTTATAGTAAATACCATTTTCGATGAATTTGTCACTTTCAGGAAGTCAATGAATGGGACGGCCAAACTACTCAGTTCATCCAGCATGGTTCCCCATCCATGTACTGAAATAGTGATACACTCAATTCATCAGAGTTTGTTGCAGACGTTTTCTTCTTCCCCTCAGGAGTTTGGTTTTACGTAGGTCTCCACATTGTGCCCTGGTTCTCCCTTTAATTTTTCCTCATCACCTTGCCTTGTCCGTGCTCTGGTGGATCCATCTTCGTTGAGATCTCGTGTGTTATGTGTGTACCGTTACATGGAAAATAAGAAAGAGAAAAACAATCATAAGTATGAATCAGCTGTCCCGATGAAAAAAAAACATTTCCAAATATTCTCAAATTTTCTAGAATAACATGTATTTCAGAAAGTCAATACCATTACATAAAATTCCCAACATACAACAAGATTTTAAAACAGATATTTCTCATGTAAATTCCATAACATAATTCAATAAATGATTTATTCTACTTGAAATCTGAATTCACCCAATTTTTTGTAAATTGCATATTTTTCACTCTAATAAATTCTACCAGTTCATTTTCTCAAATTCCCTAAAAAAATATATTTAACTCAGGAACTCACTTTTTATAGACTATAAAACATCAAAATAACAAAATAGACATTCTCATTTATGAATAAGTGAAATCAGGATTAAAATTATCTTATATCAATTCTCCATATGCTTCTTACTCCGCTTGATCTATTCAAAAGTTTTCAAATAGTGCCTCACTTCATTGATTTGTTAAAATTCTCACAAAATATCTCAGAACGTTGTTCTATTGCATTACTTGAATATAAAATACCACTTCATAGCACTACTCCATGCTATACTTAAACCTAAGGGTAAGCGTTCACCAATCACTATTTTGGCATCTTTCACGCTCCCCTAGACGAACATTTACTATTTCTCAGTAAATCAACACCTAATTCTCAACAACTTCATCTTTACATAACACTACTCATGTGTTATACCTTGACCTAGGGCAAGCGTTCACCAATCACTATTTTGGTATCTTCCACGCTCCCCTAGTCGAAAATCAACTTGAAGCTAACTACACGGTATCGACAGTATTTCATTTCATACAAAACACACATTCGTCATTAATTTTATTGAAAAAAAACATATCCATAACTAGTAAGGTACTATTTTCGACTTGAAAACAATAATGCAGTAACAAAATCTTGATAATCAACACAAATATTATTTTATCTTCTTCTCATTTCACTTACTATCTTTTTCAATTTTTATGAACAGAAATGTGAGCTCGTGAATCAATTTCTGGAAAAACACCCTAAATAATTGATATTTCTCTTTGAAAACTCGAAATAAAATTCAAATACATGTATAGTTAAGAAGACTGAAAAAAAATTTAACTGGCAACAATTCGAAATGTCTGAGATATATAATATATAATTTTTCCGAGAAAATATAAACTCATTCAATCCGCACCATTCTTTAAGTTATTTGAAAATATTGATTTGAAACAAGATATTATTCACGTTTATTCAAATTGAAGATGAAAATTTCCAGCATTTATTAATTCGAATATTATTTAGATTCATTGTGACTTCAATGAAATGGATTATTTGGACAATTTTGGATTATCCTTTTTTCACTTTATTAACTATTGCGTTGTTGATTTTTTTTTGTGCCATCAAAATTATATGCTTATTAGTGAAAGATTTGACTAAGTATCAGTATCGAAGCAATGAATCAACAAAAAAATTAAACATTATTCTCATCATGATTTTATTATTTTTTCTTCTTAAGTTAGGTTAATTATGAAGAATTAACCTACGAGATTGAGCTACGGCGCCTCCACCATATGTCGCGTACAGGGGTGTTTTTTTGGGGGTCACCCCTGTCGCTTGGGTCGTACTCAGGAAATATAAATTAAATGATTTCAGTTACAAAATTAAATACAAAACAAAACATATAATTTAATGATAATTTTGATGGTACATTATTCAAGAGAGATTTAATGATACAAAGAAATACAAAGAAATATAAATGCTTACCCTAAGATACACGAAAATGTTGAGAACTCCGTCTTCAGGAGGAGACCCCCCGAAGACTCTCCGAAAGAACCGTCTTCAATTACTTTTATCAAATCTATTATTATGAATCAGCAACATCAGCAAAATTGTATTAGTTATTCTCCTCTTGTGATAACATACTTTTCATAATATAATTTCTACTGACCTACTTTAATCATGGACTTGTAAATATGTGATTTGTTTATAATTAATTAAATTTGGAATAGAATTATACTTGGTGTTTTACTGAATTGGATTTTGAAAAATGTATATCTTGACAATATAACCAAACTTTTGGATTTTCGCCTCTGAATTTTTGAGTGTTTGTATCTGTATTTGCTTGTCCCACCAGTCGCTTGCGTGTTTTGTCTTTCCGTCCTACGAGTTCCCATTTTGGATTACTGGAATTTATTCCAGTCTCGATGTCAGAATTTACCAAATGTATGATCTCATTGCATTTTTGTTTAGTCTGAATTTCCATAATTTCTTTGGATAATACGTCTAGTTTTACCAGTGAATCCCCCTGTATTTTGGAGTTTCCTGCTTCATTATTCACCTCAAGTACATCGTTCTTCATATTGGTGTTTTTCTTCGTTTTCATTTCATTGATTTTATTCTGGGTATTTGTTTTTGTAGTACGATCTCTTTTTGTTGTATTAGCGAGATAAGTTTTTGTTGGGCTGTCGACGTGTTTATGAATGATGCTTTTCCCATTATCTCCTATTTTATCTTCTAATATAATAATTTTCTCATTTAGTAATGAAATGATATTTTCTTTGTCGCTAATTATGATGTCTTTGTCCAAAATTATCTGCTTCAGTAACTTGTTTTCTTCTTTGAGAAAAGATTCCTCTGTTAGGTAGGCCAGATCACCACATTCATGAGATGATTCCTTCAAAGCTTCGTCACAGCAAGATTTCATTCTTCTAGCACAACTGTTATGGTAAGGAGTTTTGCACTTCACACACTCAGGGCCTGTTAAGACATTATTTTTGCAATATTTGCATACTTTCTTTATCTTTTTTGACTCCGCACTTTCAGTCGCACTTTCAGTCGCGGCCATTTTTATTATTTACATGTTAAATATCGAATTTTCAATTTATCTCGGATACTAGACTGTCAATCTACTTCAAATTTTAAAAATCATTGTGTAATCTCATCTTTAATAAGTACACAAAAATTTAGAATTTTCTGACTCTACATCAAAATCACGACAACTACCTTCAGTGACTTTGTCGTTTATTTGGATTAATTAGTTATTATTTGTTGTTCTTTTCTTGTGGAAGTACAACAGCACTTATCGAACTAATACTTTGTTCTTGTTGTTTCGTATGCAGATGCATTGAATTATTATTATTATTATTACATCATTCAGTTTTCAGTTTATTCGTTGTATTGAACATTGGTTACAAAGTAGATGCATATAATGATCTCTTCATTTGGAAAATAATCAGGATATGACATGATATCCTCCTCTTTCTTGCAGAATTTCAATGGTTTTGTTGCACCTGTCCTTGAATGAAATGAAACTGTTATGAGATGTGACAGTAATAACCATAAGCGATAAACAACCCAAGAGCCAATCGTACATATTGCTTGTTGACTCATCTCCAACATTATCAGATATCAAATCTCAGAAAATGAGAAATCAAGTTGAAATCATGGGAGTATTTATTACTTATTCGAAAAATAATTTTATGAAATGATACTGAATAATACGATGCAATGAAAAATCGATGGAACAAAAAACTGATTATCGTTTTCCATTGCCAGGTGAAGGAATATATTCTCCTCTCATCCGCTCCTTCGGAAATTCAACACTGCAACAATATCCCAAAATGTCGCAGAGCTCCCCACACTTATCGGTATACATTAGAGGGTTTTTTTGGCTGTCCAACCGCCCTTGCCGAGGCACACCGTTGACGTTCATACCCTATAAATAAGTAATAATGTGAATAAAGTGAATCTGCCTAGGAGAAGTGTGACGGTCATACCATCTCACCAAATCGCCATATTCCCTGTTCACATTATCATCATTATCCACTGGTCCCACTCTGCACGTTAGTCTGGAGACTGGTTTATTTTCAAGAGTGTTCATTTCGAAAGCTAGGTAATCTTCGACTTGTCTACGTATAAATATCAACTAACCAACTCGGTGCGAAGTGGCACTAATGACTACCTATGATTGGTTGAATTGGAAAAGGTACCACCTGGTGTCGAAATCACCAACTGAATAGGAATTTTGGATGAACCACAGAAAATCTGCACCTGACGTAACAACTGATAACATTTACCGGATGTCAAACGGTTCGGAGGGTAAACAATAGCTCATTCTGTATATAATGCTTTTTTTGAACATTCAATGAACTAGCAGTGCGAAAAACAAAACGAATTATCAACTTTAACGTCTAACATACAAAATAAATTCACAGAATTGAATTGTTAGAACTTCCAGACGAGCAAAACACGGCCATTTTGTGATGTGATGTGTGCCGCGGAGGCTGAAGTTGGATTTTGAAATCTCGTAATTCTTCAGACGGAATATCAAAGGCGGATTGAGAGATTCACGCCCTTTAGGCTATTCAGAATCACATCGATCACATTTTTCATCGATGAAATTTCTACTTTTCGATTCGTCAATTTCTCTTCCATTTTCGGAATCTGTGATTTGTGTTTATATTGAAAATAAACCTCCCTCCTCCAGACACCTGTCCAGACAATAATGGAAATATTTTGAAAATTCTGTATCGAAAAAAATTGTTTATCAGATCTATATTCGTTCTATATTTATTTAAACGGCAAACAGAATAGGTGATATAATGAGCTTTTGGTATGCAGTTTTCGATGCAATAGTTATTTGACAAGGTTGTGATGAGAAAAATGTTTGTTTATTGATGGCGTATCCACCGTCACCAAAATGAAAATTGAATACCTAGTTTGCAAATAATTTAGGAAAATAATTAAACAAATTATCTGAAAAAATGTCGGGAGATTTCAATAAGAAACGTTAATTGTTATATCCTCAAGCCTTCAACAAAATGATCCAAACAATTTGTCAATGGAATTGGCATGACTTATGGCTGTGACCTACAATATCTGTGAATATATACTGTATCTATTGGTGATGATGAATGGGAAGGGAAATTGTATGATCACGTAGTGGTTTAAACACTATAATCCGTGTACAAGTCCTCGAGAACTAATTCAGAACAAATATTTTTTTGATATCCGTTAATTCATTCATTATATTATTTTTACTCTGATCAATATTGACAACTATTCCTCGATAGTTTTGAATGATAGTTTCTCAACAGATGGTGTTTCATTCTCATGAACACCAACAGTCATACCCAAAATACAATTTATGAAAAGTCTCACATGAGTGGAAGTCAAAAATCCTCAAAATGCTAGACGTAATCATTGGACGCCGTCTATCTATCCTATCGTTCAATTTCATTAAGGAATCAATATAAGTCTAAGACTCTAGTTGAGGATCGAAAAAAATATATGAATATTTCAATTGATGCATTTGAATATTTGAGTACTTGTTGTTAGTCACAGAATTTCTGAGGAAAGGTTCACGAGCATATTATAACAACTTTCCATTCTCTGAATTTTGAATAACCGTTGTTGATCGTTCCATCGATAAAAATGATTGCACATTGAATATTCGTCCCATAAGTCTTACTTCTATGTCTCGATTTCAATTGATATGTGTTTTATTTTCAAGTTGATATTCGTTACAAATATATGAACCAAGTAACAAAGAATTGCGTTCTGTTCACGTAACAATTTATAGTACTGCATGTTAAACTGCAGATCGTTAGGATAATATCGAGACTCAAAGTTCAGACATGAAACTGCCACGTTGAAGTATTCAAAATTGTTTGCGAAAATGGCTTTTCAAAATAGTGATGGTCCTGGAAGTAATACCTTGATTTTAGGGGATTTCGATACAAATCTACTGATTATCATATGAATATACTGATAATTCACTTACTGGCTATAGAATTCGATTAAAACAACTTTGCTTATAACGACGACGGACACTTATCACTAGGGTAACGATTCAACGATGGAAACGGCATGGAAGAGAACAAACACACTGTGCAACTCCCAGTTCCAATTTGAAGATGGCAATACGAAATGTATCGTTTCGTGCATAATGCAATCCACACTTCTTACCATAGAAATAAAAAAATTCTTTTAGATACAGGAACCAATATTCAAAATTGATTTTCTCACGTGATGATTCATGTAAATTTCAATGATTACATTATATGAATGTATATGTGATAAAATATTTTGATGAAAAACAATCAGTTAGGTACGACTTTGTGTAAGCACTATCACTGGCCGTCGTTATAATCGGATTCTACTCTAATTTTTGTCGATTGAACCCATTTCATAATTATAAGTTGATAATTTCAGCTCATTTATAGGCTGCATACAGAATATGATCAAATAATATGGTAAATACCGGTTACCAAATAAAAAATCGTTAGTATATTGATGTTAATGTAGAATCGATCGATAAATTCTTTTCAAACATATACGATTTGAAAAGACGGACTTGTCAGCAAAATAGGTATATTCTGAAATCTGCTGGTGGAATTCTCTAGTTTCTTCAAGCTGATACATATAAAAATCAATACAACATTCTTTCGCTTCCCTACGCTCTGTTAGTGTTACAGTTTTGTATTGTTTATGAATGTTCCGTATCATATTTCATTTTCCGAGAAATTACCTCAGAAATTACCTTTCAACGCACATTCTGGCAACCTTGCCAGATTATCTCTCAGATTTTCTTCGACACATGTTGTGTGCGCATTTGTCGTTATAACTTTCTTAGTTGAAACTTTATGAGTTCCATATTCTTCAACAACCGCATCTTCTTTCATCCGCATTTTTATCAAACCGCTTTTCATAACCGCAAAACAGTCGAATTGGTGAACGGACAGAGAGTGATTGTGTAATAGTGAGAGAGACATGGTCTTCCAGAGAATCCAGATCCTGGCCGGCCGGCAGAACATCAGCCTTCAAGGAGATTCCTGTCAAGGTAATTTCTGAGAGCTCGTTAATCAATTCCACTTTTTCAATTTCACATAAAGAATACAGTCCACATCGCTTCTTGAGCCGATTGAGTACCATACATTTTGGTCCTAATCGAGCCGGATATTTGAATCATTATTCATATCAAATTAATTTGTTTATTGTTCATTTTTGGTTTTATCAAAATTTCAATCTCATATTCATTCATAAATAAGGCAAAACAATTAAAAACAAAAATTCATTCCTTTAACTAAATTATCGTCGTTATCGTTCAACTTTTTCCGAGCTTTCTATAGTTTTTTTTATATACTTTGTTGGTTTGACACTGCTTGGTCGTGCGTTCTCTGGTAAAAGCGCTGTTGCCGTATCTCTTCTAAAAATATCAACTTTCATTGAGTTGTTCAATATTTTTGTTTATTTCAAGTAATATATGATATTTCCTCAACTGAAAGGAAATAGCTCCTGGTGAACAGTCAGATAAAATAAAAAAATTCAAATCATTCAGAGAGATAGAAATACGGCGATTGAAAGATATTCATTCAGCAGGCATATCAGCTCAAAATGATACAAATCAGTTGGATTCCTTCAAATTTAGATCCGACTGTCTGGAAACAGTGAAAGATGAATTTTTTTAACAACATAAACACGTTATTGGTCTTGTCGACGATTTCGAAAATGAAGATACTATTCGTTCATCATTTGAAAAATTATATTACAGCATCGAATGCATCAAGTCAAAATTATTTCCAGACAGATCACAACCGCATTCATCTGCCCCATCTGCCTCCTCGAATATTTCTTTACCGAAAATCCATTTACCCATTTTTAATGCGGAGATATTTCCACTTTCATATCTTATATCGATATGTTTGATGCAATTATTTTAAACGATAATTCTCCTTCAGATATTGAGAAGTTTAATTATTTACTTTCTTCCCTCAAAGGTCAGGCCCTTGCTCTTATTCAACGATCCCAATGACTTCTGATAACTTCCAGATTGCCTATAACACTTTGACTAAGCGCTATAAAAATAAACGCCTCATTGCAGCTTGTCACTGGGCTGCAATTGATGAAACACCCAAGCTCACTTCCGGTGACTCATCCGCCTTGAGGAATGTTCTTGATGTTTTTGAGGATAACTTAGCAGCTTTAAAAATTGGATCAACCTGTGGATCAGTGGGATTTTATATTGGTCCAAATGCTATTAAAAAGATTGGATGTATCAATTGCTACTCGTTTTGAATTGCATCATAATTCCATTGAATTCCCTTCATTCGAAAAGCTAACTACTTTCCTCTCGAATGCATAGCATTGGATAGTGTGAAACCAAAACCGAAAACTTTCCTAAAATCTCCCACCTCATTCCGACCTTCCACAAATTTGATGGTCCGTACAGGTACTGTCGAATGTTCATATTGTATTAGTAATCATTCTATTCACAAGTGTCCAGAATTTTCTATGAGAAATCCTTCAGAACGATTTCAAATTGCTGAATAAAAAAAAATGTGTATCAATTGCTTGAGTTCCACTCATTCGACTCAAAATTGCAGAAGTTTCATTCGTTGTCATCATTGTGGTCAATTGCATCAAACGATGAGACACCCTAATTGAGGTAATAACCTTTTTTACAACTTGTAGAAATACTGCAATCTTCTGAAATATACACACAGTATTTATTTCAGCAGAAAAATGGAAACTTTTCTGAAGGATTCTATATCCTTTAGATTTTTTGGTAAAATGTTGAATATTTTAGGACCATAGAAAAGAAAAGAATTTTGGGTGACTGTTTTATTAAAAAAAAATAATTTTTACGTCTAGGTTCATTGTTGATCGAGTTTCTCTTGAATGTGTCTGTATAAAATCTGTTTGCCTATGGAACATTCTTATTAAGCAGTGGTAAGTGTATAGTGAATGGATATTTGATATTTTGGTTTCTTGATATAACTCTCTTGTTGAAAAGAGTCTATTTTTTCAAGATAATTTTCGATAGGATGTTTTGGGCAGTTTGTAACGGGCTGATAGCTGTTTTGAATGTTGCACCTCAAGCGGGAATACAATATTTCATCATATATTCAGCAAGTGAGGTATAAAGTGTTATAAGATTTTTTTTATAGTATATCACGTAGCTCATAAAAGGTGTGCATTAACACTCTGAGCCGTTTTGTAACAGAGTTGATGTGTTCTGTCCATTTAAGGTGTTGATCTAGTGTAACTCCGAGGTATTTTGTAGATATATTTTGTTCTAGGGTCTGACAGTTGCAAGTATCTTGATTATCACAGAGCGGTATATGCATTCTTATTTTACAGTCCTTGGGCTGATCACGAAGGGTGGGGAAAAGGTCAGATACCTTGTCTTATCCACATTCAGTGATAGTTTATTGTTATTTAACCACATGTATATTTTTTGTAAATTACATTCTACTGTCTCTCTTATTCCTTGTCATGATGTCCCCGTGTGAATTAGTGAAGTGTCATCGGCATAGCATATTATATCGCCTATAAAATTGTTAATTTTTGTTATGCTGTTAATGTAAATAAGAAAAAGCACCGGTCCCAACACGGTCTCCTGTGGTATACCTGTTTGTACAATCATTTCGTCACTTATTTCATTTCCAATTTTCACTGGTTGGATTCTATTTGATAGATAGTTCTTCATCATTGCCAATGTATTGCCTCGAACACCATAGTTATTAATTTTTCCATCAGTAATTCGTGATCAACGGTATCGAAGGCCTTGGCCAGGAATAGAAAAACGGCTAAGCCTTTGGTTGATCCGTCCATGGCCCTCAGAGTTTTTTCGAGAAAATCTATTATGGCATTTTCTGTGTTTGAATTTTTCATGAATCCGAATTGTCTGTCCGTTATTATATGGTGTTTATCCAAAAAATTTATGAGTCTTTGAAATGAGTAATTCTGACAACCCATCCAAAACAGCCTGGCAAATAATGAACAATATGACAAACAAAACGAAAAAGAAACATCAAATTAATCTTCATGATAATGAGCAAAGAAAACACAAATGAAATTGTTAATATTTTTAGTGAATTCTTTCATAATGCTCCCTTAGAAACAATCAGTAAAAAGAAACATAAATCTGGAAAGGATTTCCTGCAAAATATTGATCAGATAAGAGATTCAATATATTTGACTCCCTTTACTGACCTCGAATTATTGGATCCGCTAAAATCCAAAATGAAGAATAAGTACTCATCGGGTTATGATGAAATTCCTTAATTCCCTTTTAAAAAAATTTCAGACGTAGTTCTAAAACCAGTCACATATCTGATAAATCAATCCTTCATAACAGGGACATTTCCAGATTGGAAAACTGGAAAAATATCTCCAATATACAAAAAAGGTGATCATCATATAACAGAGAGTTACAGGCCTGTTGTAGTTTCATCTGGACTGTCAAAACTATTTGAATATGCTCTCCTGTATAGACGTCTCAGTTTCTTAAATGAGAACAAAATTATCTCTGGTAACCAGCATGGATTTACCTCGGACAAATCAACTTCCACAGCAATTCAGGCATATTATACTGATATGGGAAAATATGTCGATGCAGGAGAATGCCCTACAGGAATCTTTTTAGATCTGAGCAGAGCATTTGATTTCGTAAATCATAAAATACTTGTGGACAAATTATATCGATACGGAATTAGAGGAAATGGTCTTGCATGGATTACCAGCTACCTTTCGAATAGGTCTCAATTTGTATCCTTGAATGACCCGTTAAGTCCAGTATTCACACCCCTTTGTGGTTAATTTGGTGACCTGCAGAACATCTCTTTTCAAAGACTCGTTCATCCAACGAACAGCGAGGCTCTGGAACACATTGCCCAGGGAGGTGTTCCCCGAGGCATATGACCTTCAGAAATTTAAAAAGAACACCAATTTCTACCTCCTTTCCCTTGCTTCTCACGATGTTCTCTGAACATTACAGAATGTCTCCTTTCGTGAGAAGTTTTATATAAAAAAAAACCTACCAAGGTAACTTTGGGAGTACCGCAGGGATCAATCCTAGCGCCGATACTCTTCAACCTCTATACCAATGACATACATAGATTGAATGTCCCAGCATCTCTTACGTGTTATGCTGATGACACCTCGATTATGATCTCTGATAGAGTTGACTCTGAACTATCAACTGAAATGGACAATACAATATCCATCCTACAGGAATGGTTTGCAAACAACGATTTGTTTCTTAACAGCAGCAAGACTGCAGCGGTCAGATTCCATACGAGACAAAGAGAATGTAATGACTTGAGTTTTTATGTGGGCGAATCAATACTAAATACAAATCAAGAATCCGTAAAATTTTCAGGGGTATATCTTGATGAAAATCTTACCTGGAATAGACACTGTGAATTCATTATAAGCAAAATTAATACTATAAGTTCTCAACTCAGGAGCCTTAGAAGCATCCTAGATATTAGTCAGCTGTGCAGCCTGCACTTTGCTCAGGTGGACTCACGTATCCGCTACGGTGTATGTTTCTGGGGGTCGTCTGTCGCAGCTGGGGATGTTTTCCTGGCCCAAAAGAGAATAATAAGAAGTATGACCGGTATCCCAAGAAGGGACTCGTGCAAGCCTTTTTTCAAAAGGCTCAAGATATCAACGCTACCCTGCCTTCTCATTTTTGAACTTCGTGTCTATGTTTTTATCAACAAACAATTGTTTTCACGCAAAAGTCATATACATGGAGCCAATACCCGTACAAAAAATATTTTTTATATTTCTTATACTAGAACCAATATATTGTCTAACACACCAAATGTTTTAGGTGCCAGAATCTTCAATAACTTACCCGATGATATTAAACGTGCAAAAAATGTTTTCATTCTCAAAAAAGTTTAGAATCATTACTCATAGAAAAATGTTTCTACTCGCTCAATGAATACTTTGACACCAGGCAGTGATCCAACTGCCTGTTAAGTTGAAAGTTTATATAGGGTAACACGTCAGTAATTGACCAGTTAAGGATTTTTTGATGCCAGTGTTTGACCGAGCCACATTAATTTTCTTGTAGATAATTATACATTTAAATAAAATAATCGAAAATATGATGAAACATACATGTTATTCATTCAAAAGTTACTCGTCCCATATATTGAATATATCATCAAAGAATAGTTTTTTTTTTAAATAAAAGAGAAAACAGTATTCATCATCTAGTCTTTGACCACTTCGATTATATTAGTTGACCAAAATTATCTAATGTTTGACCTTAAAACTATAAGTGTTTGACCGTTTTGAAAAAATAAATGCTAGGTAAAGGATGCAGTTAGATTTTCAGATAATCGAATGAATACTTTAGATGTCGTGACAAAAATCCCTTAAACCAAGTATCCCCTGGTCTTCCATCCTTGAATTCATGAATATTATCCCGTTTCAACTCTTTTGCCAGAGGTTGAACACTATCCAATAACTGGGTTGTAACAGGAAAACCTTCATCTGCTGAATGAAACAACCATTCAACCAATAGTTTCTCTTCACCAAGATTTAAAAATGGTGGTGGGCCCATTTTTCTCTCCATTGGTGTTTTTCCTTTTTCTTTATAAATAAGGGTTGACTTTGGTACATTAAACATCTTGGCTGCTTTTTTATTTCTTTAAGATAAACCCCTACTTCTTGCATCGAGAGCCTTTTGAAGATCTTCTTTACTATATTTGAATTTAGGCTTCTTTGACATACCTAATGGCACTAAAAAAAAGAATCCTGATACAGATTTCCTAAATTTTCCACAGATATTTTCACTTTATTAGTAAATGACCACTATAGGGGCTAGTGTTTGACCAAACATTCATTATTTATATTTCACAGCGAATATTCCTACTTAATTGCGGTCAATTATTTTTATCGTTATAAAGGATGTTTAATGAAATAAAATAGAAACAAACAGGTACATTCAAATTTATATTAAGCTGAAATATTTATAAAATTTGGAACATGCAGAAAAACTCAGTATTTGACCTGTTTGTGCCCAGTAAATGACCAAAAAACGAACCAGTTATTGACCCCATACTCAAACTGCTTGTATCTTATTTATACAGCTCAAAAGTCTGGTCAAATACTAAACCATTCAAGGAGGAATATATAACTTTTTAGAAAAATAATTAAACTTTATTCAATTATTGAATCCATTTAAAGTAATTGTGAGATTATAAAACTCACAATTTCTCTAGTATTTGACCAATCGGTCAAACACCAATTTTTATTCAAATTTAGAGCTATCGGTCTTTGACCGGCTGTATTTTGGCAAAAAAATGAATTAAACCCGTATTTTTCCGATATAAATAATAGAAAACATTTATTAGAATACCTACAAACAAATAGAAATACAAAATATGCAAAAACGCTTGAATAATATTACCTTGTTTGGGCGGACTTCTTAACTCAAGAATTACACTTCTTAAGACAATGTGCGCAGCCTGCGGTTAAAGCTGAACTAAACAACAAGAACGCGGGAATGCTATTATAAGCGGAAGTTTTGCATAGTGGGACGTGGAAAAAAGACTTGAGGCTATTCATAGATAGTTTTATATTTCTTGTAATATTCCTAGGATTCTTATTTTTTACATTTTTATACGAAAATGGTCAAACACTGGCTGACGGTCAATTACTAGCGTTTTACCCTATAAATACATAATTTAATCCAATGCTCTCTTGAGGACCTCCTCTTTTTAACTATAGTGAATGTCTCATGTTTGTTAATTATATAGCTTGTGAAATTATATGTATAAACATGTGGTGTATACCCACGAATCCGGTTACTATTCCTATACTTCTGTGAAGGAAAATAAAGACATTTTTTTTTTTTATTTTACCTAACTATAACCGTTTTCGAGTTATTGCTTTCTTTACGAAAATGCAGGGTACAATTGGAGACTGAATAACATCGAAATTTATGGAAACCATCCCTTCCAATTCTGACCAAGCATTGAAGAGGTTTCAGGCTATTGATTCCGATAGAACTC
Source organism: Plagiodera versicolora (assembly GCA_037013635.1). Lineage (NCBI taxonomy): Eukaryota > Metazoa > Arthropoda > Insecta > Coleoptera > Chrysomelidae > Plagiodera > Plagiodera versicolora. Next base: position 5,835,813 of record CM072993.1, on the reverse strand, counting down.
GTTTCCCAATAATATACAGGACGTTCAAAATTCATTGTCACTTTTTTATAATTTCAAATGAGGATAACTTTGTTATTTTGAATAGAACACCCTGTATTTTTTCGATCTGAACAATACAAAACTCGATTATCTTTCATTTTATATTAGGGTTCCCTATACCTAGCTTGAATAGTTAGAAGAGATATTGGCATTTTTAAATAGTAGTTATCATTTCAATGCATTCTCTTTGAATCGGGAGAGCTGTGAAACGGCATATATTTGATTTGGTAACAGGATTCTCATTGACAGTTATTATACTCCACTAAATCGAACATTTCTCTATTGTTTAGATCCATATTTATTTCAAATCCACTGTCCGACAGTTTTTGAATATGTGCTTTCCGCAAAAGTGGTGGATTGGTAGGGAAGGACCACCAAATAGGCCAGCGAGATCGCCAGATTTGACTTGCCTTGATTTTTTTCATTATGATATTTGGAAAATAGGATTGACGACACTCCTTCAATCACATTGGAAAATATGAAGGAGAGAATAAGGACTGCTTTCCGAAGAGTGTCGCTTCAAATGTTATTAAATGTTAGGCAGTTTTCCATAGAAAGAGTAACTCTTTGTAGTCATCATTTCGAGCACCTAGTTTGAATTAATTACATTTGTATTTCATGTTTTGTTGAAGTTTTTCAGTTGAATAATGAAAAAATTGTATGTTTAATGAACTACGGTCGGAATATGAATCTGAATAGAAACTTCATTTCAGTGAACAGTAAAAGTTCGATGAAGTGGAGTATAATAACTTTCAATGAGAATTCTGTTACCAAATCAATTAAATGTCGTTTCAAGCTGAGAAATCTGAAGATCAATAAAAAATCCTTCGGAAATTCAACACTGCAACAATATCCCAAAATGTCGCAGAGCTCCCCACACTTATCGGTATACATTAGAGGGTTTTTTTGGCTGTCCAACCGCCCTTGCCGAGGCACACCGTTGACTTTCATACCCTATAAATAAGTAATAATTAATTACGAGGAATGCACAATTTCGAATGAACAAAATTCTGAACATCGTTCACTGGGAAAAAGTGAATGTAGAAGATGAATCAGAAGGAAAATGTACCTTACGTTCCATGGAGATCCGCTGCTTCTCGATGTTTTTCTGCAAATAAAACAAAATGCTTCACATGAGATGCACAACTTTGAATGAGAAAAAATCGTCAGGGACCCATTATTGGGAAAAAATGATATGAAACCCCAATTCCGCCATAGAATAAAATCCAGATATTTGAAAGAATCAAGAAAAAAATTTACCTTGTGAAGTTCAACTGCCATTCGCAGCATTGCTTCGTTGGTCCCGTTACAACCACTTGGAGCCGTTGGTTTGTGGACTGTTTCATACGTAGTCTACAAAAAAAAAATAAACATAATTATACAACATGCCCAATTTGAAATGAGAGAATATTGAAAACCATCATTGGGAAAAAATATGTAGAACCAAAATTTTGCTATCCACATTCAACTTGAATATTGATGAAAAAAATTACCTGAATCTGCCTAGGAGAAGTGTGATGGTCATACCATCTCACCAAATCGCCATATTCCCTGTTCACATTATCATCATTATCCACTGGTCCCACTCTGCACGTTAGTCTGGAGACTGGTTTATTTTCAAGAGTGTTCATTTCGAAAGCTAGGTGATCTTCGACTTGTCTACGTATAAATATCAACTAACCAACTCGGTGCGAAGTGGCACTATTTGAAGGTCTCTGGGTAGTAATTAGTCCCATACCACCCTTTCTCTTAATGACTGCCTGTGATTGGTTGAATTGGAAAAGGTACCACCTGGTGTCGAAAACTTAATAGGAATTTCGGATGAACCACAGAAAATCTGCACCTGACGTAACAACTGATAACATTCACCGGATGTCAAACGGTTCGGAGGGTAAACAATAGCTCATTTTGTATATAATGCTTTTTTTTAACATTCAATGAACTAGCAGTGCAAAAAACAACACGAATTATCAACTTCAACGTCTAACATACAGAATGAATTCACAGAATTGAATTGTAAGTTGTTTGACTTCCAACCGAGAAAAACACGGCAATTTTGTGATGTGCCGCGGAGGCTAAAGTTGAATTTTGAAATCTCGTTATTCTTCAGACGGAATATCAAAGGCGGATTAAGAGATTCGTGTCCTGTAGGCTATTCAGAATCACATTAATCACATTTTTCATTAATGAAATTTTCACTTTTCGATTCGTCAATTTCTCTTCCATTTTCGGAATGTGTGATTTGTGTTTATATTGAAAATAAACCTCCCTCCTCCAGACACGTGCCTAGACAATAATGGAAATATTTTGAAAATCTTGTATCGAAAACAATTGTTCATCAGATCTATATTCGTTCTATATCTATTTAAACGGCAAACAACATAGGTAATATAATGAGCTTTTGGTATGCAGTTTTCGATACAATAGTTATTTGATAAGGTTGTAATAAGAAAAATGTTTGTTTACTGATGGCTTATCCACCGTCACCAGAATGAAAATTGAATACATAGTTCGCAACTGAATTATGGACACCCTGTAATGACTTTCTTCGATTCAACTCGGTTCACGTCCTTTCTAGGCACCATTTAATTCAATCAATTCATGCCAAAAGTTTTTTGATATAGCTTGAATCACAATCGGAATTATCGAAGACTTATTGGAATGAGTTCCAGTAATTTCCTGCATAGGTAATAAAAGTCTTCCTTCTAGAACAGGTAGGTGGTTAACCCTTCAATAAAACCTAAATTTGAACAGCTTCTAGGATCGTTGATGAGCTCACCACTTGAACAGTAAACAATTCAAGCTGTGAATAGAAAAGCATATTGAGAATATAAACAAATTTTCTGGAAAAATGTCGGAAGATATCAATAAGAAACGTTCATTGTTATATCCTCAAGCCTGCAACAAAATGATCCAAACAATTTGTCAATGGAATTGGCATGACTTATGGCTGTGACCTACAATATCTGTAAATATATACTGTATCTATTGGTGATGATGAATGGGGAAGGAAATCGTATAATCACGTAGTGGTTCAAACACTATACTCCGTGTAGTGTAGTTCTCGAGAACTAATTCAGAACAAATATTTTTCAGATATCCGCTAATTCATTCATTATATTATTTTTACTCTGATCAATATTGGCAACTATTCCTCGCTAGTTTTGAATGATAGTTTCTCAACAGATGGTGTTTCATTCTCATGAACACCAACAGTCATACCCAAAATACAATTTATGAAAAGTCTCACATGAGTGGAAGTCAAAAACGCTAGACGTAATCATTGGACGCCGTCTATCTATCCTATCGTTCAATTTCATTAAAGACTCAACATAAGTTTAAGACTCTAGTTGAGGATCGAAAAAAAATATATGAATATTTCAATTGATGCATTTGAATATTTGAGTACTTGTTGTTAGACACAGAATTTCTGAGGAAAGGTTCACGAGCATATTATGACAACTTTCCATTCTCTAAATTTTGAATAACCGTTGTTGATCGTTCCATCGATAAAAATGATTGCACATTGAATATTCGTCTCATTAGTTTTACTTCTATATCGCGATTTCAATTGATATGTGTTTTATTTTCAAGTTGATATTCGTTACAAATATATGAACCAGGTAACAAAAAATTAAGTTAACGCACTTCATGATGTAAATAGAAGGGACAGTTAAAATTGAGTGTTTCTCAAAAGTTTCTCTACAACTAGCTCGATAGTCTAGGTCGAAATTTGATCTCATTAGTCTTTTTTGTGATACAAGGACTCTATCAAGATCATTGGCACAGCCCCAAGATATTATATTATATGAAAGATGGCAGTAAGCTAGTGCATAGTAAAGGTTAATCAAAGTTCGTTCATTATAACATATGCTTTCATTTGAAGAATTTCGTAAAAAGCTTTATTCAATTTGTTGCATACATGTTTTATGTGACTGTTGAAGCTCAAGTCGGAGTCAAGCCAGGTACCTAGAAGTTTAGCACTGGTTGTAAAGGGAAATGGAAATTGATCCTTCATCAGCTTAGGGATTGTTCTGTGGAGATTCGAATTAACACATACAGTTTTCTTATTGTTCAAAATCAAAGAGTCTCTGTTGCACCAGAAGTCCATTTTCTTGCATGTTTTATGAATTTTGGTTTGCACCTCATCGGGAGACTTGCCCGAGACCGTCACCGTAGTGTCGTCTGCAAACGTTGTAACCACACCTTCGCTGATAAAGTTTGGTGAGTCATTCACAAACAGTAAACAACAAAACGGTCCCAAGACCGAACCCTGAGGCACACCCAATGAAGCGGGTGACAGTTCATTGTTAATTTTTACAACAAGGTGACGGTTATTTAGGTATGATTCTATCCAATTCAATAAAATACCTCTTATGCCAAGAGTGTATAGCTTTTTGAGTATAAAATCGGAATTCAAACTGTCAAAAGCCTTCGAGAGGTCGAAGAGAAGAGAGACGACGTAGTTGCCTCTGTCAAGTTCCATGTAAACATAGTCCATGAGTTGATTTGTAGCAGTTTCCACTGACTTATTCTTCCCGAAACCATATTGGCTTGTGGTGAGAATGTTATATTTATCATTAAAATCGGTAATTATTTGTATATACATCTCTCAAGAATTTTGGAAATCTCGCAGAGCAGTGAAATTTGCCGGTAATTCTCAATATCAGTTGCATTTCCTTTCTTGTGTAAGGGAAAGATGATGGCTTATTTAAACATATCAGGAAAGATACCTGTTTGCAGTGATGAATTAATCATGTATGTCAAAGGAGGAACAATAATATGAAAAATTGATTTTGAGAGTTTGGAAGAAATTTCATGAAATCCTGATGATTTTTTATATTTTGCCTTCTGCATCAATAAGGCCACATCACTTTCTGCAATGTGAGGGATGAAAATTGAATTTGGTACATGACGTGCCACCGTACAGGAGCTCGATAAATTATCACCAAAATGTGCTGCTACAGTATTATGGCATATATCTGAGAAGTGAGAGGCAAACACATCACTAACACCCCTATCATAAGAAATGTGAAAACCGTTCACATCTAATGAAAATTTTGACATGTGTTGTTTCATTCTGCCCAACTTTTCGTTTATTATTCTCCATGATTCTTTAATTTTGTTATCTAATGATTTCAACCTGTTATCGAAATAATCTTTTTCAGAATTTCTAATTTCAGCTTCAAAAGTTTTTTTGCATTGCAAGTATTGAAATTTTGTTTCACATGAGTTATAGCATTCCATAAGTTGGTGTAAATCACTAAGATGATTGTGAAGTAAAGCAATTTCTCTAGTATACCATTTATGATGGGATTCAGTTGTTGAAGTCAAATTGACATCTACTTAAGGACAACTAATCTCCAAACACCAGCGAATATCATCTAAAAAAGTTTTTCAAGCCCTATTGATGTCAGTAGCCTTATGAAAATCTGTCCAATCTATTCTATTTGCATGGAAGTTGAGAGAGTTGAGGTTTTGTTCATTTAAAACTCGCATTTTTAAGACATGTGGTGGCTTGTATTCCACAAACCCAGTAAAATTTATGGAAAGGCTGAGCCCCTTATGATCACTGAGATCAGGATCCACAACAACACACCTGTAGTTATCGGGAGTTACATTTGTTATCATATAATCTATCGGGGGGTAAAGCTGTTCGCGTCCGTGACAGAATGTCACACGTGCCCCCTGGGTAAAGCTAAATGAGCAGCAACAACGAACGCCAAACCGTCTTCTTGATCTCCTGGCGAACACATTGCGATGTCAACAGTACCACTGCAACAAACGAATGGCTCTTCTGAGAGCCACTTAACAATCGGACCTACAATCCGAGTATGTCAGATAAACATAGAAGGCATAAGCCGTAGTAAGAGCGAATATATTGGAAAACTTCTCGTAGATCAAAACGTCGACGTTATCACAGTCCAAGAAACTCATACAGCAGATGATTACCAAATTCACTCAAGAGGCAGAATCCCAGGCTACAACCTCGTCGGGGCAATTAACCATCCACAATATGGGATAGCCACCTATGCCAGAAGCCATATACGAAATGTCTCTATTGTCCACTCTATTGCTGACCAGGAGCTATTTTGCCTTACAATTAAAGTTGAAAATGTAACCATAGCTAACATTTATAAGCCTCCATCCTTCAGATGGCCAAATGACATGATCCCTACTTTCCCACACCCAGCTATCTACACTGGCGATTTCAATTCCCATCACCACATTTGGGGTTATAATGACAACAACGAAGATGGAGAGAGAGTGGTTGACTGGGCGGAACGAAACAACCTATATCTCCTTTATGATGCCAAACAGAAACCAAGTTTTCATTCGGGAAGGTGGAACAGGGGATACAACCCTGACCTAACTTTTATATCCACTGATATCACCAATAGTAGCAATGCCCGCAGGGATGTTCTTGATCATTTCCCAAAATCACAACATAGACCTTTAATCATAACACTTGGCACAACCATTCCTATAATTAACTCTCTACCCTTACCTAGATGGAATTTTAAAAAGGCGAAATGGGATCTATTTGGTCGACAGTTAGAAGACGATATAAGACACATTCCACCAAAAGTTGAAAATTACGAAAGGTTCGCAGCCTTGATGATTAGTGCAGCCAAAAAGCACATCCCCCGTGGTGTCAGAAAATCGTATATCCATTGTTGAGATGAAGAATGCCGGGAACTGTGTGATGGCTTTGAACAAACCGGCGACCCAGACTTAGGCGAACAACTCTTGGAATCGCTAAACAACAACAGAACGTCTAGATGGAAGGAAACCTTAGAGAACCTGAATTTCACACACAGTAGTAGAACTGCCTGGAATTTACTAAGAAGACTAGACAGCGGACTCAAAGTTTCAACTCCGCAGGCGGAAATTCCAGCACCAGACGCCATAAGCAAGCGAATAAAGCAACTGTCGGAACCTACAATTACTAAAGAACATGAAAGGAAAGTATGCTACCAGCTTAATGAAATACGCTCTGGGCAGCAGCAGTCTTTGTCGATCATGAGCCCAGTAACCTCTGAAGAACTAAATGCCGCACTTCAACAAATAAAGTGCCGGAAAGCAGCAGGAATTGATAACATATTCCCAGAGTTCATGAAGAACACCGGTCCGAGAGTTCGTGCTTGGCTCTTGGAGTTCTACAGAGACATAATAGATAAGAGGAAAGTCCCAAACCTGTTCAGGAAATGCAAGATCATTGCCATTGCTAAACAGGGCAAAGACCCCGCTCTTACCAGCAGCTATAGACCCTGCTATAGTCTGCTATAAGATCCTAGAAAAAATTATATACAACCGACTTCTTCCTATTGTGCAAAATAACATACCAATAGAACAGGCTGGTTTCATGCCTGGAAGGAGCTGCTGCGAACAGGTACTCTTTTTAACAACATTTATTGAAAATGGGTTCCAGAAAAAACAAAAGACTGCAGCTGCTTTCATTGATCTGTCTTGTGCTTACGATACTGTATGGAAAGAGGGCTTACTCATTAAACTGTATACACTAGTACCATGCAAGGCATTTTTACAACTAATGAATGAACTGCTGAGTGATAGACTCTTCCAGGTGATCGTGAACGGTAAAAAGAGTAAGTTTCGCAGTTTACAAAATGGTCTCCCCCAAGGATCTGTCCTGTCCCCCCTGATGTTTAATATCTATACCTCTGACATCCCCACCACTACATCCCGCAAATTTATGTATGCGGATGATATAGCCTTGGCGACACAGAGCCCAGATCTTTCAGCTGCAGAAAATGTTCTAGGCAACGACCTTCAAGTAGTGAATGTGTACTTTAAAAAATGGGGTCTCCAACCAAATCCAACTAAAACGGAAGTTTCAGCCTTCCACCACAACAACAGACAGGCATATTTAGAACTTAATGTCGAATCAGAAGGTGTTAAACTCAGGCACAATCCTCACCCAAAGTATCTTGAAGTCACACTAGATCGGACCCTAACATTCAGACAACACCTGAAGAATGTCACCGCTAAAGTCAGAACCCGTACAAATGTAATCCAAAAACTTGCCAACACCTCGTGGGGAGCCAATGCTGAAACTTTAAGAACCAGTGCCCTTGCTTTAGTCTACTCTGCCGCAGAATATTGTGCGCCGGTATGGACCAATAGTCATCACACCAGTTTAGTTGACACTCAGCTAAATCAGGCAATGAGAATTATCACTGGGACCATAAGAACTACGCCAACAGCCTGGCTTCCAGTCCTTAGCAACATAGCTCCCCCTCAAATAAGACGTATCTCGGCTCTCAAGTCCCAAGCTGAAAAAATAGCCAATAATCGTATGCTGCCCATTCATAATGACACCGCAATCCTCACAGACGCACAACCGAGGCTGAAGTCAAGACTACCAGCAGTCAGAACAGCTAGCCAGCTCACCAATTTTTCTACAGAGGAACTATGGCGCACAACGTGGAGACAGCAAGAGGTCAGAAACTCCCACCTTATAGAAGATCCAACATCAAAGGTAGCTGGTTTCACTATTGGACGAAGGGATTGGTGCAACCTCAATCGTATTCGAACTGGTCATGGCATTTGCAACAAATCCCTCACGCTTTGGGGAAGAGCAGAAGACCCATCATGTGATAGGTGTGACGCTGCCGAACAGTCAGTCATCCACATGGTCCTGGAGTGTCCCGAAACCCGGTTTGAAGGCAGTCTTCAAGATATCCACAACCTGACGCCTACCGCACTCGAATGGTTGAGAGCCAGCAACATGCGACTGTGATATACCGGGTGTGTCACAGTGGATGGAACATTAGAAGTATCTGGAGAACAGAAAGACAGATCATTCCGAAAATTTGTGGGGGTGGAGAATCAAACTTGCTCTATCCGTCTAAAATATTTTCATCAATGCAGTGTTGCCGCTTGTATCAGAAAGTAGTAGCTACTTTGTTATTTCAAATGGAACACCTCGTATATTATATCATTTTTGGGATCCTTATAAGATTCCTCACAACTTTCCCACATAATTCCCTATACCTATCTGTGACGATTTTCCAGATAAAAATTATTTTAACAGATTTTTTTGCAAAACCTGACCATTGAAAAATATGAATTTTTTCCCAATGCAAATTCACAAAGGATTGCAATTTGGGTTATACCTGCATAAGACCATCAAGTATTCTGTCGATGAACTGGATCTCAGTTTCAGCATACAGGGAGGCTCAGAAGTGAGTGTCATCCGGGCACTCATGAAAATGACTGCAACTCCATTTTTTCAAATGGAACACCCTGTATATTATCACTTATTCGAAAAGCTATAACATTTTCCATTTTAATTGAGTATACTTTCCCTATACCTATCTCGTACAGTGTGTTAGTTATGATCACTTATGTTATGAATTCGTTTCAATAAAATAAATATTGGATAGTGCTTAAGATAGTAGGCTATGGACTTCATTCTGACAGAGAACTAACATGTTCTTCCTTCATTGTTATCCTGTATTCAAGATGCATGGGTGTAAAAATACTATAGCAAGAAATAATTACTTGAATGCGGTTAAAATGGATTTATTCATCATTTATGGTCAATGAAACAAGAATATCAGTAGAACATGCAGAGTTTTTCTTTTCAATGAAAAGAATGAAGTGATTCGCCTCGGATAAATCCGAGGAAATTAGATTGAAGAGAAATTTTGAACTGTTTTTGAAATCTTTCTAGATTCATTAATACACATGTTAGACTTTGATACTTTTAGCTTTTCATGATGATATAAGCATTTCAAAATTTCTCTTCAATCTAATGAATTTTCTCGAATTCGTTCTAGGTAAATCAGCATACTTTTCATTAAACTTGCTGCATTTTCTAATGATATTTTTGTTACATTGACCATAAATGATGAATAAATCCATCTAAACCGCATTCAAGTAATTATTTTCTGCCATAGTTTTCTTACAAACATGCAACTTGAATACATGAGGACAATAAAGGAATAACAAGTTATTTCTCTGTCAGAATGAAGTTCATAGCCTACTATCTTAAGCACTATCCAATATTTATTTTATTGAAAACGAATTCATAACATAAGTGATCATAACTAACAAACTGTACGAGATAGGTATAGGGAAAGTATACCCAATTAGAATGGAAAATGTTATAGCTTCTCGAATAAGTGATAATATACAGGGTGTTCCATTTAAAAAAATGGAGTTGCAGTCATTTTCATGAGTGCCCGGATGACACTCACTTCTGAGCCTCCCTGTATGCTGAAACTGAGATCCAGTTCATCGACAGAATACTTGATGGTCTTATGCAGCTATAACCCAAATTGCGATATTTTGTGAATTTGCATTGGGAAAAAATTGATATTTTTCAATGGTCAGGTTTTACACAAAAATTTGACAAAATAATTTTCATCTCGGAAATCGTCACAGATAGGTATAGAGAATTATGTAGGAAAGTTGTGAGGAATCTCATGAGGATTTCAAAAAAGATATAATATACGAGGTGTTTCATTTGAAATAACAAAGTAGCTACTACTTTCTGATACAAGCGGCAACACTGTATTGATGAAAATATTTTAGACGGATAGAGCAAGTTTGATTATCCACGCCCACAAATTTTCGGAATGATCTGTCCCTCTGTTCTCTAGATACTTCTAATGTTCCATCCACTGTGACACACCCTGAATAATGTTTGCTTATATTTGTTTTAGTATTCTGATGTTTTGTATTCTTGTATCATACCATGTTATTTATCCCTTCAAATATTGTAGCAATGTGTAAGTTCATACGAATATATATATATATATATATATATATATATATATATATATATATTGAGAGTATACATCGACAAGTGCGTGTGTGATTCCAGCTCCTGCTAAATTCACATTTTAGTTAGGTCTCATACCAGTGTTTAGAATAGATTTTATACCAAAGTGAAGGGAAAATGCCCAGGAGTGCGTCGGTTTAATTGATTTTGTTTGTTAATTGCCCATTTCTATGCAATAACAATATCATAATTGTTAATTGCAACAAACAGTTAATAAAAACACTTCTCAAAATCGAGTCTTGCTGGTAAAAAACCAAGATAAGAATCGACCTCCTTTAAACGTGGGAGTAGCTAAGTGACCAACTCTGAGTGATAGTAAATTAAAGGCGATATATCAGAGGGAATGGATAAGCAGATTAGTAACAACCAAATATATGAGTTACTAAAGGATACGAAACTAAAAACTGAAAAAGCAGTTGAAGAACTTAAGAAAGAGGTACGCTCAATACGAACTGAGATCCTAGAAGAACTTCAGGGTGTGAAAAATGAAAATTCATTTCTCCAAGAAGAAAACAAAACACTAAAAGAAAGACTAATAAATATTGAACGTGAATCAAAAAAATTCAATCTAGTGTTCTATGGCATAAGAGAAAGTGAGAATGATATTGAAGATATAAATACTCTCACGAGCGTATTGGAGAAGAATCTGAGTTTAAAACTAAACATCAATGAGCTGAGAGATATCTACCGTATTGGCAAAAAAAAAGACAATGAAACGACACGCCCTCTCCTGGTAGAACTGCTTAGATATAAATCCAAATCTGAAATATTAGCGAAGGCAAGTAAGTTCAAAGGAACCGGGATTTTTGTCTCAGAAGACTACACGCCTGAAGACTATGCTGAATTAAAGAAATTGAGATTCCACTTGAAGAAGGCTAGAGACAATGGCAAAGTAGCTTTTATAAGGAGAAAAACATTAGTGATTGATGGTGTGCCCTACACAATAGAAAATCTAGGAGAAGAAGAGGACAGAAGTGAAGAGGACATAAGCGAAGAGGACATACCCGAAGAAAATAAAAAGGCAAAAGATAGTAAGGAAGAAAGAAACCTCAAGGATAGTGCGGATACCAAGAAAAAGAGAGATCTGAAAACTGCCCACACTAAGAGAATTACCAGACTAAATAGTAACAGCAAAAATTGAGGTAGATTATAGTTTGCATTCTACTATAATATAATTTGAAGTTTTGTATAAGTTGTGTTCATAAATAAGTATCTGTCTTGATTAACAAATGGATCCTTTCATAAGAGACTATAATTATGACGAGTTTCCTACTGAAGTCTTAAACAATGTAGCTAAGTATAATATTGAACATAAAAATGCATTTAAAATATTTCACCAAAATATTAGAAGTATATCAAAAAATTTGGATAATCTAATTGTTACTCTGAATTCTTTTAGCGAACCTTTCGATTGTATTGTGCTTACTGAAACTAGGAACGATTTCGATCCTAATCTTTGTATCTTAGATGGGTATGAGCTGATCTTTAATTTTGGAGAAGTGAATAAATGTGATGGAACAGTAATTTACGTGAGGAATTACCTAAATTACACTTATGAAATAGTTCAAATCAATAACTGTAAAGCAATAAATATGCAAATGAACAAGGATGATAAAAAAATAAAAGTAACTGCCCTTTACAGATCTCCTTCTACCAATGACAATGATTTCATAATTGAATTATACAATTTTCTAGAGAAAAATAACAGCGATGTTCATATTATTGTCGGGGACATCAACATAAATCTCCTTTCAAAAACAAGGTTGGTTAATGACTATTTGAATGTTATGTGTGAATTCAATTTCACATCTGTCATTAACACTTATACTCGTATTCAAGGTATTTCTTCAACATGCTTGGATCATTGTTTTGTGAAACTGAATACAGGGAATATAATGGATAATTGTACTAGCTATGTTTATGATACATTAGTAACTGATCATAGAGCAACAATTTTCAACTGGAATATTTTCAGGAGAAATGAGATATCACCAACACCTAACATTATAAAGACCATTAACTTTGTAAACCTCAAAGCTGAGCTGAAAGAATTTGACTGGTCTTCATTTTACCACATATGTAATGCACAGGAATCAGCGACGTATTTTACTAAAACAATAAATGAGTCAATCCAGAACCATACAGTAATTATAAAACAGAAGAAAAAAATGATTAAAAAAGCGGAATGGATAACTAATGGTTTAATGAAGTCAATTATAGAAAGGGACAAGTTATATAAAAAATATCAGAAAAATCAAGGGAACGAAAGCAATAGAAAAGAGTTCATAAATTACAGAAATACATTAAATAGATTAATAAAAAAAACAAAACTAGCATTCCACAAACAACAAATTGAAAGAAATAAAAACAACTCTAAACAACTTTGGAAAACAATAAATTCAATTACCAATTGCAGTACTTCTCATAAAGAAATAAAAGAAATCAGATTGATGAACGGTAGTAAATCGGATAAAAAATTAGAAATTGCTGAAACTTTGAACACTTTTTTTTCAAGTGTAGGTCCTGTACTGGCGAAAAAGATTCAGAAACCCGAGGTTTGTCCCAGCAAAACCTTCCTCAATGATAAATCTATATTTTTGAATCCCACTGATGAAAATGAAATAATTCAGATTATTAAATCACTTAAAAATAACAAGGCTCCGGGAATAGATGAAATTAAGAGTGAAACATTGAAGGAGATTTGTGAGGAGATAGCGTCGCCGTTGTGTTTTCTTATTAATAAACTGATGTCTAATGGTATATTTCCAAGTCAATTCAAAGAAAGTATCATAAAGCCTCTTTACAAAAAAGGAGATAAATGTTTACCATCTAACTATAGACCAATATCCTTGATTACTAATTTTTCCAAATTATTTGAAAAAGTGATTAAAATCAGACTTGAATCCTTTCTGAATAGTAACAAGATATTATCGCCGCAACAATTTGGCTTTCAAACAGGAAAATCTACCGAGGATGCTGTATCTTCATTAATCATGAAGTTATATAATGCTATTGAAGTTTCGAAGCCTGCAATTGGGGTTTTTCTGGATCTTGCTAGGGCGTTTGATACGGTTGATCATAAACAGTTGTTGAACGTCTTGGAGGACTCTGGAATACGAGGAACAGCATTGAAATTATTTCATTCCTATCTGCATAATCGTACACAGCGTGTGAAAATTGACAATTATATTAGCTCAGAAAAAATAGTTAAATGTGGAGTACCCCAAGGCACAGTTTTGGGGCCGTTGCTCTTCATTATATATATGAATAACTTATTCAAGATAAACACAGCTGGAGTTATACATAGTTTTGCGGATGACACTGTTTTATTATGTACTGCGGAAACATGGAGTGATCTAAAACTGAAAATTGAACTTGACATGGCAACTGTAATTGAGTGGTTCAACTTCAACCTGCTTACTATTAATTTCGAGAAAACCATGTTTCTTCCAATCTGTAGCTACAAAAATAGTCTTCCGAATTACCGTGAATTAGAAATTCCAAACAGTGACGCCAGCAAATCCATTAAAATTAAATTCACGAATAATATTAAATACCTCGGAGTAACTCTTGACTGTCACTTGAGGTGGAATCATCATGTAGAAAATGTCACTAAAACTCTTAGATCACTTTTAGGACGTTTCAAATATTTAACAAAAATTCTAGATCTACTACATCTCAAAATGTTGTATTATGCGCTCATTGAGTCTAGATTGTCTTACGGTATGCTTGCTTGGGGGGGGACTTCAGATGTATACCTGGAAAAACTACAAATACTTCAGAAATACTTTTTGAAAATAATACTCAGAAAAGAAAAAACCTACCCTTCTGAACAAGTATTCCGGGATATATCTGTGTTAGACCTCCGACAAACATTTTTTCTGAAAACACTAATATACATATTTAAAAATAAAAAAAAATTCGAAGTCATCTCCCATTTGCATTCAACAAGAGCTAAAGAAAAAAATAAATTTCGAGTTCCCAATACTCAAAAAACTATTGGACAAAAATCTTTTATATACTTAGGCCCCCGATTTTACAATTTCGTCCCAGAAACAATTGCAAAAACAAACTCATTATTCCGATTCAAAAGAGCAGTCAAATTCTTTTTGCTCACGAGTGACAGAAATTTATTATCTCACTTTTTTTGAGCTCTCAGAATGGAGTGTTTTCCATTATTATTATTCTCTATCATTATCTTCTTTATAGTTTATAGTACATATCGTATATTAACTACTTGTTGACCATTACTATAGAATTCTACCACACATAAATTAAAATTAATTCATTATTCCATATATTTATAGCAATTAAAAACTTGATTATATTTTTCGGTGGCGTCTGCTACCACTGTAACCACGGACAGCCATTAGGCTTTGTGGTTTCTCAGTTTATTTGCAGACAGCAGAATAATTGTATCTGTAGCACTACTGTAATTTTGTGAATTTTGTAAATTTCTGTAGTTTCAGTGAATAAACATTATTATTATTATATTATTATATAATCTATCGTGCTAGTAGATGTTATGCCATTGATATTAGTAAATATTCGAGTAGGTTGAATACAGGTTATGTTCAATTCAAAAGAATTCATTATATCTTTGAATATCACAGTGTTGGTCTCCTCCTCATTGTTGAAATTTATATTAAAATCTCCTGTAAAGTTAAGAATTCAAATTTCTGTGAAGCATACGTAAGCACTGATGTTGGTCGCTCCTCAAAAACATCAAAATCTCCACCTCCTGGTCTATAAATACAAATAACTAAGACGAAGTACTCACCAAAAACACACCTAGCACTACAGATTTCGAAATGATATTCCACTGCAAATTCATTCAAGAATGGTACTTCCTCAGAAGTGACGTCTTTTTTTGAGTAAATAGCTGAACCACCATGGAGTGAGTTTTTCTCGAAAAATGTGAAACAAGTCTGAAATTGGGGATGTTAACAAATTCAAGGCTGCAATTTTTAAACCAGTGTTCCGTTACACAGAAAATACGTATGCTGTAATTTTGTTGAAATATTTTTATTTCGTATAATTTATTTGAAAGTCCTTGAGTATTCATGTGGAAAATGGATGCACTAATTATTTCATCATGATTAGTAATTGCTGATGGTTTTTTGGTTGGACAGTTCTTGTGATTTTCAGACACACTATTCTTTGGTTTCACTGTTTCTTGATATGTTTTCTCCAGTTGTTCATAACATTTTAGTTGAAGTCTTTCTTGCCCCCTTCTGAAAAAGAGGCTGGACCCACTGCTAGCCCGTCTGTTCTGAAGTCATATCTGCGATATCCTACACCTCGAGGCCAAAAGGTTGGTTTATAAAAATCTTCCATAAATTTAAAATCTGCAGATACTCTAAAACACTCGAAACCATTTTTAGTCTAAGATCCCAGAGCGTTAAGACACAACTTATTTTTACATAAATGAAACCTCTTGTTCTCAGTAGTGTCTTATGTGCTCAGAATACCTGCGCGCTTGTGGAGCTTGCCGAGGACACCTGGGCAGGTACCAGGTGTGAAAGGTAACTAAAATTAACAGTTATTTAACTCAAATTTTAATAGCTGATTTTTATGTATATTTTGTAGAGTACTATTATAAAGTTATACCATAAGCGCCAGACACTTTTCATGGGCCAAAACTTTTGTCAGACGCTTTGAAGCTCTACAAGAAATAAATGAACTTAACTTATTTTTACATGTCTGGCTTTTTAATATGTTGTTAAGACAATTGTTACGAGGTTATATTTAATTAGTCAGACAAGATTGGTTGACCAAACACCCCCTAAACAGCAAAATTATTCATTCGTGAGTATGAGCGCGAAAGCATTATAGGTGCGTTTCGGAGCGAGTGAGACGGTCTTATATCAGTTCCCTTTCTCTCATTCGTGTAATTCTTCTGTGTATTGTGTATGTGTCCTTTGCGTGTAGCCTAATGGTATACAGTATAGTTCAGATCTATGAGACCACATGTTTTTGTTGTTTACGTCGTGTAATTTGTGAGTGATTACATTATTTTAAAACGTGAAAATCATGGAGGGAGCAGAACCAGGAAAATTAAAGTGTGTATTTTGTGAAAAATCTCATGAGAAATTAATATTATTTACCGAGGAAACATTTAAAAAGTGCAAAACCGTTTTACAACATCGACTGACACATTTTATTAATTGATGGTTTCTTTTTACTACATACTATGAAAAATGTCCCAAAAACATTTGGAGGTATCTCTAAAAAAATGCTTCTTATGGTAACACAGTTCACAGCCTTAAGATACGACATTATTTTCGATCAATATTTCTCTCCTTCGATCAAAGATTACGAAAGAGATCTTCGCCGAGAGTCGACTCAACTGGATTTTAACATTACTGGCCCTGATCAAGTTAGACCGTCAGATTTTTTAAAAGAACTCAAAAATATTCATTTTAAACAAGCCCTCGTAGAGTTTTTTATTGAACACTGGGCCTCTGATGAAATGATACCATTTGTTGAGAATAAACATACTGTATCACTTTCATTGGTTTGATGGAGACCAATTACCAAGGGACGTTGGTGAATCTCTTCAACAATCAGGTACTTTAATTGGAGTTCAAGATTAAAATTTATTAAACTTGTAATTTTATGTATTTTAATTCTTTTGATTGTTTTTTGCAGAAGAAGATGTCAGCAACAACATAACTGATGACGATGAAGATGATGATGACTCAATTGGACAGTATCGTGATTGGTTAAATGATGAACACATTAATTATACCAAATATATTAAATAAATTAATTTACTTAATACTGACTAATTATTACGTTAATATTGAAATTAATCTTATTGAAATCAAGATGCAAAAATCTTATATCGGAAGCTGTACCGTAAGTATTTTTATATAAATATACCCTGAGACGCATTGCGCATAATGCTTTCGCGCTCATACTCACGAATGAATAATTTTGCTGTTTAGGGGGTGTTTGGTCAACCAATTTTGTCTGACTAATTAAATATAACCTCAAAACAATTGTCTCAACAACATATTAAAAAGCCAGACATGTAAAAATAAGTTAAGTTCATTTATTTCTTGTAGAGCTTCAAAGCGTCTGACAAAAGTTTTGGCCCATGAAAAGTGTCTGGCGCTTATGGTATAACTTTATAATAGTACTCTACAAAATATACATAAAAATCAGCTATTAAAATTTAAGTTAAATAACTGTTAATTTTAGTTACCTTTCACACCTGGTACCTGCCCAGGTGTCACTCGGCAAGCTCCACAAGCGCGCAGGTATTCTGAGCACATAAGACACTACTGAGAACAAGAGGTTTCATTTATGTAAAAATAAGTTGTGTCTTAACGCTCTGGGATCTTACTCTATTTGTTCTTTTAGGAGAGTTACGTTAAGATCCTGTATGCTTTGGTCAGTCTTTTCATGTAAGTATTCCTGGATGTCTTTTCCTTCAACATCTTGATTAACCCTGTATAAAAACATCCATACTCTTGGCTGACGTCCTTTGAGTTTTCCACTTCCATCCTCTGCTTCTCCGATGTTTTTTCTATATTTTTTAGGTTGTCCTACCACTATATTCCATTCTCTGTGTTCTTCCGTCTCATACTGATTTGGCTCTTCTGGGTGATCTATATTGATGATGTCATTCATTTATTTGATCTGTTTTCTTTCAATGTTTGATATCTTATCATTTTGCTTTCTGGTCGATTCTTCTTGTTGTCTACTGCTATTCGTGGGATATGGCAACATTGTGCTTAGAGTTGTTGATGTGGAGCTGTTCGAGGTTGCAGGCTGCGAGGCCTGGCTGTATTGTTTTTTGTTAGGAGGATCCATTGCTGGTTTTTTGTTGGTTACATCTATCGCCGGTTTTTTGTTTACTGATTTGGTGCTTATTTCTTTAATTTTTTCTTGTAAAAACTGGTTGTTCCGTTCCAGCAGTGAATTTTTTTCAAGGAGCAGATTTGATTTATCATCTTTTTCCAAAATTATTTTCCTAAGAAGCTCATTTTCAGTTTATAGGTTGAGATTATTATTATAGTTTTTTTTTCTTTTCTTCACCTTGCTTGATATTTCCGCAGCAAATTATGCAGGTATTGCAAATTTTGATGCATTCCAGCTTGTTCCTTGTTGCACAGGATGAGTGGAACACATTTCCACATTTCACACAAACTAGAGTTTCTGTTGACTTATTCTGACAGCACTTGAGATGTTTTTCAATGAAGTTATCATCACAAACTAATTGGACCACACTCGACGGTGATTCTTCACTTGACGCCATAATGTTTGAAATATTCAAATCATAATGTCGCAGTTTGGTGATTTTATTGTTCGTTCAGAAAGTTTAAGTGATTTTGTCGTTTATTTGGATTAATAAGTTATTATTTGTTGTTCTTTTCTTGTGGAAGTACAACAGCACTTATCGAACTAATATTTTGTTCTTGTTGTTTCGTATGCAGTTGAATTGAATTATAATTGTTATTATTATATCATTCAGTTTTTAGGTTATTCGTTGTATTGAACATTGGTTACAAAGTAGATGCATATAATGATCTCTTCATCTATAAAATAATCAGGATATGACATGATATCCTCCTCTTTCTTGCAGAATTTCAATGGTTTTGTTGCAGCTGTCCTTGAATGAAAATAAACTGTTATAAGATGTGACAGTAATAACCATAAGCGATGAACAACCCAAGAGCCAATCGTACATATTGCTTGTTGACTCATCTCCAACATTATCAGATATCAAATCTCAGAAAATAAGAAATCAAGTTGAAATCATAGGAGTATTTATTACTTATTCAAAAAAGAATTCCATGAAATGATACTGAATAATACTATGTAATGAGAAATCGATGAACCAAAAAATTGATTATTGTTTTCCATAGCCAGGTGGAGGAATATATTCTCCTCTCACCCGCTCCTTCGGGAATTCAACACTGCAACAATATCCCAAAATGTCGCAGAGCTCCCCACACTTGTCGGTATACATTAGAGGGTTTTTTTGGCTGTCCAACCGCCCTTGCCGAGGCACACCATTGACGTTCATACCCTATAAAT
The DNA here is from genome assembly GCA_037013635.1 of Plagiodera versicolora. Taxonomy (NCBI): domain Eukaryota; kingdom Metazoa; phylum Arthropoda; class Insecta; order Coleoptera; family Chrysomelidae; genus Plagiodera; species Plagiodera versicolora. The sequence continues at coordinate 5,815,916 of CM072993.1, read as the reverse complement.
AAGTAATAATTAATTACGAGGAATGCACAATTTCGAATGAACGAAATTCTGAACATCGTTCACTGGGAAAAAGTGAATGTAGAAGATGAATCGAAAGGAAAATTTACCTTACGTTCCATGGAGATCCGCTGCTTCTCGATGTTTTTCTGCAAATAAAACAAAATGCTTCACATGAGATGCACAACTTTGAATGAGAAAAAATCGTCAGGGACCCATTATTGGGAAAAAATGATATGAAACCCCAATTTCGCCATAGAATCAAATTCAGATATTTGAAAGAATCAAGAAGAAAATTTACCTTGTGAAGTTCAACTGCCATTCGCAGCATTGCTTCATTGGTGCCATTACAACCACTTGGAGCCGACAGAATTATACAACATGCCCAATTTGAAATGAAAGAATATTGAAAACCATCATTGGGAAAAAATATGTAGAACCAAAATTTTGCTATTCACATTTCAACTTGAATATTGATGAAAAAAGTGACCTAAATCTGCCTAGGAGAAGTGTGATGGTCATACCATCTCACCAAATCGCCATATTCCCTGTTCACATTATGATCATTATCCACTGGTTCCACTCTGCCCGTTAGTCTGGAGACTGGTTTATTTTCACGAGTGTTCATATCAAAATCTAGGTAATCTTCAACGTGTCTACGTATAAATATCAACTAACCAACTCGGTGCGAAGTGGCACTATTTAAAGGTCTCTGGGTAGTAATTAGTCCCATACGACCCTTTCTCTTAATGACTACCTGTGATTGGTTGAATTGGAAAAGGTACCACCTGGTGTCGAAATCACCAACTAAATAGGAATTTCGGATGAACCACAGAAAATCTGCACCTGACGTAACAACTGATAACATTTACCGGACGTCAAACGGTTCGAAGGGTAACCAATAGCTCATTTTGTATATAATGCTTTTTTTAAACATTCAATGAACAAGCAGTGCGAAAAACAACACGAATTATCAACTTTAACGTCTAACATACAAAATAAATTCGCAGAATTGAATTTTTAGAATTTCCAGACGAGAAAAACACGGCCATTTTGTGATGTGATGTGTGCCGCGGAGGCTGAAGTTGGATTTTGAAATCTCGTAATTCTTCAGACGGAATATCAAAGGCGGATTAAGAAGCCTGTAGGCTATTCAGAATCACATCAATCTTATTTTTCATGAATGAAATTTCTACTTTTCGATTCGTCAATTTCTCTTCCATTTTCGGAATCTGTGATTTGTGTTTATATTGAAAATAATCCTCCTTCCTCCAGTCACGTACCTAGACAATAATGTAATTATTTTAAAAATTTTGTATCGAAAAAAATTGTTCATCAGATCTATATTCGTTCTATATTTATTTAAACAGTAAACAACATAGGTGATATAATGAGCTTTTGGTATGCAGTTTTCGATGCAATAGTTATTTGATAAGGTTGTAATAAGAAAAATGTTTGTTTACTGATGGCGTATCCACCGTCACCAAAATGAAAATTGAATACCTATTTTGCAACTGAATTATGGACACCCTGTAATGACTTTCTTCAATTCAACTCGGTTCACGTCCTTTCTAGGCACCATTTAATTCAATCAATTCATGCCAAAAGTTTTTCGATCGAGCAAGAATCACAATCGGAATTATCGAAGACTTATTGGAATTAGTTCCAGTAATTTCCTGCATAGGTAATGAAAGTCTTCCTTCTAGAACAGGTAACCCTTTCAATAAAACCTGAATTTGAACAGCTTCTAGGATCTTTGATGAGCTCACCACTTGAACAGTAAACAATTCAAGCTGTGAATAGAAAAGCATATCGAGAATATAAACAAATTTTCTGAAAAAATGTCGGAAGATTTCAATAAGAAACGTTCATTGTTATATCCTCAAGCCTTCAACAAAATGATCCAAACAATTTGTCAATGGAATTGGCATGACTTATGGCTGTGACCTACAATATCTGTGGATATATACTGTATCTATTGGTGATGATGAATGGGGAAGGAAATCATATGATCACGTAGTGGTTCAAACACTATACTCCGTGTACAAGTTCTCGAGAACTAATTTAGAACAAATATTATTTTGATATCCGTTAATTCATTCATTATATTATTTTTACTCTGATCAATATTGGCAACTATTTCTCGCTAGTTTTGAATCATAGTTTCTCCACAGATGGTGTTTCATTATCATGAACACCAACAGTCATACCCAAAATACAATTTATGGAAAGTCTCACATGAGTGGAAGTCAAAAATCCTCAAAAATGCTAGACATAATCATTGGACGCCTTCTATCTATCCTATCGTTCAATTTAATCAAAGAATCGATATAATTTGGAGACTCTAGTTGAGGATCGAAAAAAATTGTTGTGTAGTGAGTGAAGTATTTTGAGAATTTCACGTTCAATTGTACAATCTTCAATAATACAAAGACAAGTTATAAAGTAACTAAAAGACAAGCGTGTGCGCTCTTGTATCGATAGAAGTAGACTGCTGCTCGTTTGAGTGGACGCCGTTTCACCTCGCTCCCCTCTCCCCCTTGTTACGAATGGTCGGTACGGTGGAATGTGGGCTGGGTCGTATTGAGCACAACATAGCGCCCACCTTGAAACACTCGAGGGTTTCAATGTAGAGATGTTATTGGTTTGGTAGAATGCAGATTTTGACAACTGGATGTTTCAGCTCACTAGTGGCTGTTTTGATGGTTACAGATCGTATAACGTCATCAGTACCTTTGTGAATTTGTAGAATTCTACCCAGTTTTCATTTCAGCGGTGGTAGGCCATCTTCTTTTATGAGTACTAGAAGACCAACCTTGATCAACTCTTGGTGGTGTGTTTTCCACTTCGTTCGTGTTTGTAAATGGGATACATATTCCTAGCTCCATCGAGACCAAAAGTGCTGAATTATTTGTTGTGTCCTTTGGAATCTTGAAAGACGATTTTCTTTGATGTCCAGTAGCGTGGGTTCTGGATTGCCATAAGACTTTCTCCAAACAGAAAATGTGCCAGGGTAAGAGGAGTTGTGTCATTGGGATCGGTTGACATTGGGTAACATGGTCGGGAATTGAGACATGCTTCTATTTGACATCAAATGGTAATGAATTCCTCGAAAGTAAAAGAAGCGCCTCCCCTCACACGTATTCAATGATATTTGGTGGACTTAACGCCCGCTTCCCAAATACCACCCAAGTGTGGCGCATTAGGAGTAATAAAATGCCATTGAACGCCTTCATTTGTAAGTGGATCGATGATATCATGCTTTGAAGACTCGAAAAAATGTTTCATTTCATTGTTAGCACCCACAAATGTGATGCCATTATCAGAGTAGATTTGTGCGCATTTACCTCGTCTTGCCACGAAACGACGCAGCGATGCCAAAAAACATTCGGACGTGAGATCACCAACAACTTCTAAATGTATTGCCTTAGTGGCAAAACAAACGAATAGTGCGATATACCTAAGCCTTGAAAGTTTTGAAATTTCTACCCTTTCTATCGCGGAGTTGGAACGGTCCTGCGTAATCCACTCCAGATATGGAAAATGGACGTGACTGAGTGATTCGTGATGAAGGAAGGTTACCCATCATATATTCTTGAGTTTTAGCCTTACATCTAAAACATTGTACACATTCATGCACCACCTTTTTTACCAAATTACGGCCAGACAATGGCCAAAACCTTTCTCTGACCGATGCCAAAAGTGCTTGTGGACCAGAATGCAATAATCTTGTGTGTTCTTGGCGAACCATCAACTTAGTTCAGTGGCTATTTGAAGGAAGAATCACGGGATGCTTCTTTGTTAAGTCAAAGTCAGATTCTTTTAGTCGACCACCCACACGAATCACTTTGTCCACTTAATCATAAAATGGATTCAAGCTCAGAAGTTTACTCTTTTTATGGATTGGCTTAGAGTTGGACAGTTTGTAATATTCGTCAGTAAAATGATGACACTGTACGATTTGAATCAGGAAGTAAAGTGCTTCATCGAGTTCAGAAGTTGTCAAAGGGCCTTGTCGTTTGGACTCATCCTTATTTTTAACGTTATTTAAAAATCTCAAAAAATGAGAGAATATGCGCTGCAATTTTATTACAGATGAACGTGAGTCAATAATTGTAATAATATATGAGATGAAATTATTAGTAATGTTAGCAAATGAAACAGGCTTGTTGCGAATTTCTGGAAGATCAGAAGTAGTCAAAATGGAGGAGTTCGTCTCCTGAGAAGGCCAATTGACTTCCTGTTCAATAAGCCATGAAGGACCGTGAAACCAAAGTTCTGATTTTGCGAGGTCACTTGGAGTCAATCCGCGGGAAAGTAGGTCAGCGGGATTATCATGAGTACTGATATGTTTCCATGACTCAGTCTTTGGAAGGTTTTGAATCTGTGCAACCCGATTAGCTACAAATGTCCTCAGTGCATGTGGGGATGTATTGATCCATGAAATACATATCGTGGAGTCAGAAAAAAAATATTATTGGAGTCGGAAATGCATAGACGTACTTTATCAACTAATTCCAAGTGATTCATCCCAAGATAACTTGAGCTTCCAAAGTTCTTGGAGTATGACTTTGGCCTTTATAGTAACGGGTGATTAGAGACCCAGTGGATCAAAGATCTGGGCAGTGGATGATAGAATTTGACGTTTAGTGATTTTGGAGTTATGACAGGAATTATTAATAGAGTATTGTAGGCAATCATTAGTTGGATTCCAGAGTAATCGAAGCGTTTTACTTTGATCTTTGTCACCTATATGCAATATACCGGTGTCACAGTCAGGAAGGATGCCTTTAGCATTCGAAATCCATTTTCTCAGTGGAAATCCGTAACTAAGAAGGAGTTTGGAAATGGTTTCCCTAATTTTATCAATTTCTTCAACAGTGTTAGCCACAGTGAGGAGGTCGTCTACATAAAAGTCATGTAAAATAATCTCAGAAATTTTGGAAAATTTATCTTTATAACGATGGGCAATCTCCTGTAATGATCTAATCGCGAGAAATGCCGAAGAGGCTAATCCATAAGTGATGGTTTTCATGACATAAACCTCACTTTCAGACATAAAGCGCCATAGTATTTTCTGAAATTTGCATTGTTTCTCGTTAACAAGTACCTGGCGGTACATGGCGTCGAAACCTCAGTAGTATGTAAAACAAATTGTCCTGAATGTTGGGACCAACCATCATGATATTATTGAGTGAAATTCCAGACGCGCTTTTTGCCGAACCGTTAAACACCACTCGTAATTTTGTCGTTATGGAGTTTTCCTTCAACACGCAGTGATGAGGAAGAAAAAAACCTGAATTATCGTCCTGATCTTTGGCTAGAGTCATGTGACCTAGTTGAATGTATTCATCAATGAAATGGTGATATCGCGCTTTCAATTCGGAATTTTTCTCCGATTCATTGCGATGTTTTTAGATTCTCCCAGAAGAGAAAATTGCTGTTTGAAAGAAATAGTAACTATAAAACGACCGTCTGAATTCCGACATATGGTGTCTTTGAAATGTTTCTCGCAGTAATGTTCTTCGTCAGATAAAAATTGTGTTTCAGGATACTCTTCTGATTCCCAAAATTTAGCAACTTGCGCTTCTAAATTGTTTGTTGAAACACTACAGTAATGTGTTGTGTGATTTCCGCCTTTTACGTATAACGGACCTGATACTAGCCAACCCAATTTTGTTTTTTGTAATGTAGGAAGGCCGTCACCCAGTTTGATCTGACCAATGCTTAGAAGGTCCCAAAACGTGTCAGCATCTATCAACCAGTCTATAGGGGCTGGTTTGTCAAAGTTAGGATCCGCTAAAATTAGGTTTTTAGGGATATTCAATCTCGTCGGATGCAATGGTAGAGTTGGCAGATAATCTGTTATTCGAGGTAAAATGATACAGGAAATTGTTTTTCCAAAATCGTTGATATTTGATTTGAATTTTAATGAAACAGAAAATTGTACTTTGTTGTGCATTTGATTGACACCAGTGATTGAAATGTTAATTGAATGTTTGTTCAAATGCAAAATGTTTGAGAGTTTCTCAGAAATAAAGTACACTTGGCTACCATTGTCAAGTAAAACCCTGCATTGATGTGCATTATTCAATTTATCGTAAACTGTAATTACTGCCGTGGAAAGTAATATATGTGATGGCGTAGACAAGCTAGTCGTGAACGTATGTTGCGAATCATGTGATTCGTTTATAGTGACCATAGCGCCTATACTATGTGAGCCGCCGTTATCCGCTGAAGCGCCCGCACTATTGGAGGTACCGCCGCTTACCAAAGTGCCGCTCTCGTTCGATTGGGTGTTCTGAAAATGCAGCATCGTATGATGCATTTTGCCGCACCGTCTACACCCTGACGACTTCTTTTGTACGATGGTTAGCTCCTAAACAATTTATACATAACCTCAATCGTTTCGCGTTCAGTCTTTCTGTTGTTGCCAATTTAGTGAAATCAGAGCATGAATATAGGTTGTGGTTATTTTTGCAAAGAGCACAATTTGATTTGTTTGAAGTTGTTGCGAAAGTTTTTTGATGTTTCTGAGCATGTTGTATTGATGCGCGATTTTTATATCCCTCTGTAGGTTCACAATCTAACGATGATAAGATTCGACAACGGTATTTAAAAAACTTTGAACTTTGATCCCTCAATATATGGTCTCAAAGAACGGCTAAACACTCACGTTCAGTAGTAGAATAATTCCTTTTTAAACGCGTTAATGATCGCGATAAATAACAAACAACTTTCTCACCATCCGGGTGATCTTGAGTTAAAACGGCCCCAATTCCGAACCCTGAGGCATCTGTCTGAACTGTAAACGGAAGTGAAAAATCTTGGCACGACAAAACGGGAGCTGAAATTAAATGCTCTTTCAGTATGTAAAATCTACATCACAATTTTTGACCATACAAAAGCTTTATTTTTCTTCAATTATTCACAGATAGGAGCAACCAGAGTAGAGAAATTCGGTACAAATCGCCGGTACCAAGATGCTAAGCCAAGAATCCGACGTACCTCAGGAACGCTTTGCGGAATAAGTAGATCAATGATAGCTTTAACTTTTTCGGGATCGACACGTAATCCATTACCATCAACTATATAACCAAGATATAAAAGTTCAGGCCGACAAAAATGACACTTTTCTTTTGCAACCGTTAAATTCGCGACTTTTAAGCGTGAAAATACTTCTCTGAGATATGTCTTTCAAACGTTTGTGTGACAATGATGATGTCATCTGAATAAACAAAACAATGCGGTTCAAGATCAGGACCCAAAACTCTATCTATCAACCGTTAAAAAGTAGCTGGTGAGTTCGCTAAACCCATAGGAAGTCTTCGAAACTGAAAAAGTCCTCTATTCGGTACTGTAAAAGATGTTAAAGGTTTCGAATCTTTCGTGAGTGGAACTTGAAAATACGCAGATTTTATATCCATTGATGACAAATATCTAGCATCCCGTAATTTATCTGAAGAGGCTGATACATAAGAGATGGGATAGGCATCCTTTTCCGTTACTTGATTTAATTTTCTGAAATCAACACAAAAACGATAACTATTATCTTTCTTTTTAACGAGGAGAATGGGAGAAGCCCATGGACTGGTGGACGGTTCAACAATATTCTCATCTAATAATTTCTGTAACTCCTTATCAATATGAGATTTCATAAAAGGCGATACGGGGTAGTTACGTTGTTTAATCGGAGGAAATGTTGTTCGAATATCATGTTCTGTGAGCAAAGTACACCCCAATTCATCACCCATTTCAATGAAAGCATTCTCAACAATCGAACTCAAAATCCTATTTTCTTCTACGTTCAAATCCGTTTGTGAATTCAAAGCTACTAAATCTATCTCAACTTCATTTCTATTGTCCGTAGAAATCCATTGTCCACGACGCAAATCAGGAATCAACCCTAATTGTTTCCAAAAATCAATACCTAAAATCAATTTATGCTTCAAAGAGGGAATAACTAAGACCTCAATGAATTTAACACGATCTTCTACCTGAAATGGTAATACAACACTCCCCAAAATTGAACATTCATTGTCATTAGCAACCTTACACGACGTGACATCACTGACTTTCAATTGAAAATTTAAAGTACTCAAAATGTCCCAACCCGGACCACCTACAATAGTATTGGATGCGCCTGAATCCAGAAGTCCTAACATATCAATTCCCAAAATCGACACCTTGAGATACGGTCTTTCATCATTCTGCATGTGCGATAAGATATAGTCCAATATTACTCGTTGTTCTGACAAAATGCTAGCAGAGCCGTTGACCGACTGAATAGTAGGGATCGCGTTACGGTCCTTCATCGACCCCCCTGCCCGTTTCCCGAACGTTTCTTACATTTTGGGCAGGTACGAACGGTTTGGTTAGGAGTCCCGCACCGAAAACAATATTTATTCTTTTCCGTGGAAGAACAGTCTATAGCTTGATGACCGGATAACTTGCAATTCCAGCAAACAGCAAGCGCATCAACTCGGGAATCAGAAGGTGAATTAATATTAGTATAAACATAAGCAAGATCTGGTTCCATTAAAGAGTTTCGATTTCGTGGTGGAGGGACAAAAGACTCCACAGATTCTTCGCGAGCTTCCAATCGTCTTCCGATTTCTAATAAATGTTTAATAGAATCTACTTTGATGAGACCCAAATGACTTTGATAAAAAGGTGAAATATTCTGTAATAAAATTTTTAAGCGAACGAATTCCGAAATGGGTACGTTGAGTCGATCGAACATATTCGTCATAATAGCTAAATACATTCTCATGTTTTCTTGGGGACTTTCAGTTCTCTGTTTAATTTCTTGAAGCAATTTTTCATTGAAGTTCGGCGATTGGAATTGAGATCGAAGCTCAGAAACCAAATCTGACCAAGATGAAACTTGATTTCGAATTGCGCGATACCATATTTGAGCTTTTCCCGTGAATAAATCGCTCGCTGACTGAAATAGTTGTGTTTTATTAACGTTACGAGATAAACACAACTCGTCAATATTTTCCAAAAATGCACTCAGTGAAATTGTAGAATTATCGACATCAAACTTAACAATATTCCATTTTACAACCGGTACACACGGTGAAAGATGCATACTAGTCGAGGACTGAACAGTAGAATTGAGGGTTGGTTATCTTGAAGGTTCTACGTCTTCATCCGACGATTCACTCTCCGAGCTACTGCTCTCTGAGGATAACATTAAAGCACTCAGCTCTATCGGCGGCTGAGTTTGCTGAGACGATCTCTTTAATTTACGAGCACGGGACTTAGTTTATGTTGTAAATTCAACAATTTAACCAGCCATTTTGATTTACTGACTTTCTCATCATTAGATTCTGCCACCATGCGTTCAGCGCGCCAAAAAGTATGGAGGAGTTTACTATCGATCTTCAAAAATGAACTACTTTTTTGGAAATCTGCGAAATCATTGATTAAACTTTCTAATTCAGTATTATTTTTTGTGAGATATTCGAGATCTTCCTCAAATGAAAATGGATATGATGGCATAGTAATCCCGATATTTGTTTTCTCTAATTTAAAATATCCTCGTAAACTTTTTCGCATATCACGAACCGTAATCTTATTTATAACACCCCGTATACTAAGTTCATAGGTTAATTCCTCTTCATCGAGTCGATTTATCTCTAATTTACCTTCCATATTCAATAAAAACCAAATTTCCGAACGTTGGCGAGAATCGTGATAACAAATTACTTTTTTACCAATGTGCTAAAAACGCAAAACTATCAGTCCAAAGAAATCTAGTCTCCAACAAAAACGTATTTACCAAGTATAGGCCACTAAAGGAGCGCTTATACGAAGTGGAGATCGAACCTCAAACGTGGAAAATTGTGCTGAATTTAGAATAGATATACAATTTCATAACAAAGAAGACAGTAAAAAAAAGTTCCCTATGGGTATCGGAATAGAGAAGGCAGTACCAATGCAACAGAAATCAGCAAATCTTAACAACAAAAAAGAATCTCGACGGCTTCACAAAACTTACATGAAACAAAACGTACCAATTGCTCCACTGGCTGCAGGATATGTTGAAGCTATGAAAGCTTTCCCTTCCTGGCTGTCCAAGGATCTGAAAATGCTGAGAACCAAAAATCGAAACTAGGCGTCGAAATGCACAAATGATGCTTTAGACGGCAGGAGCCCCACGTTGGGCGCCAAATTTGCCACGTGCCTGTTCTCAAAATGGTGAAAAAAACTGAAACTAGAAGTTCCCCGGGAAAGTGAAAGCGAAAAATAGGCACGAGCAAGGTTGCTCCGGAACTCAGTCGGGTATAGGGGGGTTCACTCCTAATACTCAACAGAAATATATATATATATATATATATATATATATAATATATATATTACCTTAACGGCGCCACCAACTTACTTCATCGCAAGTTTAAGTTGGAAAACTCTGCGTTGTTCTGAGTTCCACTTTCCCAGCGAACAATTAAATAATAAATGTTACCACCGAATTCTCTTGATATAAAAGCACCAGTTACCCTGTGATGAAGTTCAATGTCTGAATGCTATGCATGAAATGTGACCAATAATAATACAGTGAATACTTATCCTGTGCTACCCCAACGTGATTACGTCTGAGTGTACAGGTTACACTTAAAAAAATTGTGATAAAAAAATATCTATACATGAATTTATATATAAAAAAAAGCTTATCTGGTTCGAGAAGCAGCAGCCAAATCAGTACCAGTCCAAGGACAACCGGAGCGGTAAGGAAAGCAGCCACAACAAAAAAAATAGCCGGAGCAAAAAAAACGGATCCCAATACAGCCGGATCCAAATTCCCTATGAAAATGAAATAGAATATGGATTACTGTAACGCTCACCAAATCGTTCACTCAATACCTCTTTAGATGATTGAGGGAAACAAAAAGAGATGACTAGGAATACGTGGTAGCTAGTATAAATCCTCTAAGAGACAATCTCACCACACCGTCCACTCTTGCAAGACAATAAGTGGGTGAATTGCTATCAAATGAGTGAAAGTATTTAGCCGAACCTAACCACAACCTTCTTCAATACGGACACCAATTTGTACACACTCGCTTTCTTTTCCACACCTTTACACCTTTCATTCACGATCTGGTCTCGCGTCTCAGAAATGATCCCCTACCAACTCGTACCAAATATCCCCTTCTCCTTTGCCAAATGCACCTATACCCACACTAACAACAAATACTTATAAATAACCTTGACAAATTCACGAAGACAAAACATTAACGTTACAATATAGTTTTATTGAAATTTATCGTGAGCAGTTTGTTGTTGAAAAAGTTAATGATATGTCTGAAGTCTTCCTCTACTGCATCCTTTAGTTGTATCCAATTTGTTCCTTGGTAAAAAATAGCTGTGTCATCCACAAAGCTTACTATGGTACCTTCGATTTCTTGTTCGAAGAGATCATCGGTTCCCTGTGGTACTCCGATTTTCACCGATTTCGTATCACTCATGACATTGTTGACATTTACGCATTGTTTTCTATTACTCAGGTAGCTCTCGAAGAGTTTATGTGATGTTCCTCTGAAACCTTTGTTTTCTAGGACTGTGATTAATTGAATGTGATCAACCGTGTCAAATGCTTTTGCCAAATCAACAATAATACATAGTGATGGTTTTTTCTCTATCAATCGAGTTGTTCATCAGCTTTGTCAATTCGGCAATTGCATCCGACGTAAATGTAAATAGCATTGAGTTTGACAGTTCTTTCAAATATTTTGGCTGATAGTTCTATAATTTCAATTCCACTCAAGTTAACTATATTACATTCACATTTTATATTGTCTTTCACATAAACTACGACTCCATCATTTTGATTGAAACTCCCATTATCATAAAAAAATTGGTAACCATTCAGTTTAAATAGAGAGGTACATGTTATATGCCAAGTCCCTGTGAGAATAATGAAATCAAAGCAGCTGTCCACCTGGCTTAATAAAATCTTAAACTCATCCATATTTTTTTTATGCTTCTTATGTTAATTTGAAAAACTGAGAAATTTGTATCCGTGAATTCTGTCACCAATGTATTATAGTCCGTGGGGTATCTACAACTTTTGTAACAATTTCATCGGTTTTGAAATCCCTCAAATAGCCATCGATTTGTAAATCTATGCAATCAAGAATTTTTCAAGAATATGCAGGTAGAGTTCACAAAAAAAAAATAAGAGAAAAGAATGCAAAATGAAGGAATAATTACCCAGGGGAAAATATACATGCAATTATCTATTCGATCGGGTTCTCAACTTATCTTTTTTGACTGTGATATACTAGGGATGACTTGGGTTAGTTTTGTGGGTTTCTTGTGTGTCGGTGTGTCTTTAGCTTCAGTTCCTTTTCTCTTGTTAGCTTTTAAGTTGTTTCCATGAATTTCAAGTTCGGTCTCAAGTATTTCTTTCGACTGCTGTTTTTCAATACTTGGCGTTGATGGTGCGCTGTTTGGTCTTGCGTCATACAGGTTTGAATCTTCGTAAGCTTACAGTTCTTTTATAGTATATTTTTTGGATCCAACAAACAGCAGTTTTCCTTTGATATAGCTCATTTCACTGCTACCTCTTCTAGCTTCATTCAAGTGTTTTCTGAGAATTGTTTGTTCTTGTCTCTGTGTTTCAGTTAGCTCGTGGACAATTGAAATGTTGCTATTTTTGAGTTTGTTGCAGTTCTGTATAACTAGTCGCTTTTTCAAGTTCGACACAAATTCGAATTTAGTTGGGACAGTTGAATGTTTTCCTAGAGAGTACAGGTTATTTATGTCTGTTTCAGCAATGTCCACTTCTAACAATCGCTTGAATTCTTGACAGACAAAATTGACTGATCTTTCTTCGGGTAGTTCATTTAGTCCAATTAGAAATGAGTTGTTTTTCCTGTTTGTTCTATCCAAATATCCAATTTTGTCTCTTAGTTGATGGTTTTCCCTTTCCAGATTGGTGACTCTGTTTTTTAGATACTCAATCTTCAGTGCGAGGCGAGCTTCACTCGCTTCTATTGCATTTTTGAGTTCTTGTTTACTATTCACTATTTCATCGAACAATTCTTCGAGAGTTAACTCTTATTTTCAATTTTCCAACATTTTATTGTTTTCCAAAAAAAAAGACTTCATGGCTGACCCTTGTACTATTTTTATTCAGAGTAGAAGCGGAGCAGATGAACGTGAACGAATGATCTATCATGTATCTTTCTTGCATGGAAACCCTATTTAGTCGATTGACACGTAGCCCGGCGGTTAAGTTAAATATATGAAACAAGGATTGAAATCCGAATATCAGAAGAGATAAGCCTTACGTGAAGTAGACCTTGTCTCGGATCTGAGCGATTTGTGTAAGAGACTAGAGGAAGCTGATATTTTAGGTTTGACTTCCGGATCTCGAAATTTTAAGTCAACATCTTCCTATATCGATCCTGAATTGGCTTATATCAGTGAATCAGTTTATTCCTCAGGTTTTTCATTGAGAGATAACTCGGAAAAAAATTCAAGGTCGAAGAGGAATAATGGAATTTCTTCGGGAAATAATCGATTGTAAATCTGTCGTGAAAAATTTTGTTTCAAATGCGGATCTCCGAAAGTAATAGTTCGTACGTGCGGAAGATGGTCGGGAAAATAAAAAAGTAAATACTTGGAGTTGGCCCTTGCAATTTCCCTAATAACTCTTCATTAGCCAACACCCCTTTATGTCTTTCTAAGACGAACATATATTTTGATAGAAAGGATTGGCAAATTGAGAAATTATAAAACAAGCAGCCAGCGTGAGAACACGTATTTAAATTTGCTCCACAATATTTGATCATATTCATTCAAATAATCATTCTTTTGAACTGTGTATCTGCAAAAATTTGCGTGAATTACTCTGTGATCAGTAATTGTGAAAACATTTCAAGTGGAGTTAGTGCAAGTGCATTTATAGTTTGATTCATATTCAAGACCTTAACTGTGAGTACCTAAAGACTATTATCGCCTAAAATTGGTTTTACTGATAGGAGGTCCATAAATACCATCCCATTTTTTGCCTGAAAACTTGCTATTGGACTCGCATATTTATTCGGAATGACTGCCGCTACTATTGACGATTTATATAGGTTGATTCAGAAAGGGAATGAGGAAATCAAACAAGAAATAAAGGCTTTGCGTAGTGATTTCTCCGCTGATATTGAGAAGTTAACTTCGAAAAATTCAGAACTGGAAAGTGAAAATATAAAGTTGCGTGAAAAAATTCTTGGTTTGGAACGTCGTCAGAAGAAATATAACCTCATCATATATGGCATTCCAGAATCCGATGATAACCTGTTGGATGATATTCTGAGCTTACTCACTAATACACTCAAAATTGATTGTTCAGGTACAGACTTTCGAGACATTTATCGCTTAGGTACTAGAACTGAGAATAAAACTCGTCCAGTGGCTCTAGAAACGATACATTACCAGTTGAAAAACAACATTATTTCCAAAGCAAAGTTGAATCGAGAGGCTCTGAAAAACTACAATATAAACATCGTTCAAGACCTCCCTACTGAAGACTACACCGCTAATAAATACCTGCTATCGCATCTGAAACAAGCTAAAATCCAAGACATAACATCAAAAGTCGATTTGCGCAAAAAGACTTTAACAACAAATGGAACTGAATATACACATGCTGAATTGAAACGCTCAGAAGTAGACGGAACAAAACTTTTTCCCTAGACTTCAACAGCCAGAGATAATAACCAAAAAAAAGTTGAGACACGAAAAATCGTCAACACTCGATCTCTTTCTCAACGGAATAAAATCGCTTAATCATATTCTACTCAGAAGCTCCTTAACGATGCAGGTGTGAGTGAATATCAGTCCGATTCGAAGTAACTTTTCCAGTGGTTCTACTTGGATTTCAATTATAAAAATTAGCCCAGCTGTCTGATGATGTAACGTGTGTTGTATGGTGTTGAAAGTGCGTAAAAAATCCCGTAGAGAACAATTGATCGGCGCACGCAAACTGTGTGCCCTCAGTCATTCTGCGATCGATACATCGATACAATTTAGAATATAATTTACAAATCACCGACTGTCAGTTGGTCTCTCTTCTCTTCTTTCTTGCTTGTATTGTATCTTCACTTCCTAGTAAATAATTTGTAAGAATGAAGCTCAAAATATGTCATTTGAACATTAGGTCACTGACAGCTCATTTTAATGAACTTGTTAGTGATCTTTCAAATGAGTATGATGTTATTACCCTGAGTGAAACCTGGTTGAACCCTAATTGTAAAAATATTGATATTCGTTTACCTGGCTATAATATCGTAAGGCGAGACAGAGGGGGGGATATTAGGGGTGGTGGTTTGGTGATCTATCTCGAAAATACACTTAAATATTTACAATTACCTGAAAATGAAAATATTGAAGATTTGTGGGTGGGTATAAAACTTAAAAATAGTAACATTGCCTTGGGTTGCATTTATAAACCGCCCCGAGTAAACTCTAATGTCTTTTTAAACGAATTTGAAAATAGTCTGATATCAGTTTTACCCCAATTTGATGAAATCATCTGCATGGGCGACTTCAATGTGGACTTGCTGAAATTCAGTGATTCTTCTGTTCTTCGCTTCAAAGAATTGTTATCGAGCACAGGTTTGAAACAGTTAATTAACTTTCCCACAAGAATAACAAATAATTCCCCATCACTCTTGGACCTTATCATAGTCTCAGAAAATTTTGAAGTCATGAATTGTGGATCTTCACATGTCCCTCATATTTCTGACCATGAATTAGTATATACAACATTGAATTTGAGCTACGAAAATGATAATATTAAATCCTTCAAATATAGAGATCTCAACAAAATCGATGAAAATCAGCTCTACTCTGATATACAATCAATACCGTGGCACAATATTCATGATCTTGATACCATTGATGAAAAAACGGCAATGAAAATCTCAATGAGCTGCTCAATTTGCATGCACCCCTCAAAACAATTGTAATGAACAAAAAGAAATCTAAACCTTGGATAACCGGAAATATAAAGATTCTGATGAAGGAAAGGGACAGGAAGTTGAGAAAGTTCAGAAGAACCAAAAATAATCAAGACTTCAAGGAATATAAACAATTACGTAACTTCACGAACAAATCTATAGAAAGGAAAAAAAAGCATACTTGCAATACAGTATCAACAAAAATACAAATAATGCTTGGAGTACTCTGAAAAAACTCAATATTTATAGTAAAAAAAAGACTCTCGAAATACCAGACCATCTGTCAGGAGTTAATGATATCAATGAATTTTTTCTATCTTCAATACCACATGCCCCTCATGATTTGAATTATGTACAGTACTATGAAGGACATCGAGTAGGATTCGTAAATCATTTAAACTTTAGGAAAATTGATGATATTGATATCTACAAATTTTTGTCAAGAATAAAAACGCGAGCTGTTGGAGCTGATGGTCTGAATATAGATTTTATCATATTATGTTGTCCGTTCATCATCGAATATATCTCGCACATCGTGAATTTCTGCATTGAGCACTCAGTTTACCCCAGTCAATGGAAACTAGCTCATGTAATCCCTCTACCCAAGACCGATATGGTAGCTGATTTCAAGGATCTGAGGCCAATCAGTATCCTGCCTGTCATTTCGAAAATACTAGAAAGGGGTATAAAAGAACAACTAGTAGATTATCTTTATAATAATGATATACTGCCGGATACCCAATCTGGATTCAGAAAGGGACACAGTTGCGCCACGGCACTTTTGAATGTTACAGATCGGATATTTCGGGCAACTGATTCCGGTATGGTTACTGTTTTGGTTCTTCTGGACTCCTCGAAAGCCTTCGATACCCTAAACCATGCTGCTCTTAAACATATTCTGCGATTTATCGGACTGTCTGAGAAATCTGTTGCTTTTTTCAATAACTATTTGGATGGCAGGAAACAAAGGGTTCTTCTAAATGACAGAGTCTCGGACATCAAAGACTTGAAATGTGGTGTGCCACAGGGATCCATTTTGGGACCTATTCTTTACACTATTTACACAGCATTTTTCAGTAGTTTTGTGTCCCACTGCTATATACAAATGTATGCTGATGATACCCAGTTGATGTATTCCTTCCCTCCCTCTGATATAGTAAATGGATGTCTGAAAATAAACGAAGATCTTGACAGAATCTACAATATATCTAAAGATCACTCTCTTTCTTTGAATCCGAATAAATGTAGTGCTATTATATTCGGAAAACAGACTGACAGATTGATCTATTCGCAAAGTATTTCTATTTCAATAAATAATATCCCTGTCCAGATCTGCGAAGTTGTTCGGAACTTAGGTCTCTGGTTGGATTATTCCTTACGATTCGAAAAACATATTTCGGAATGCATTCGTGAATGTATCTGGAAACTAAAAATGTTGTATAGCTCTCGTACAATGCTAAATGTTAATTTAAAAAAAATGCTCTGCGATTCCTTAGTTTTATCCACCTTCACGCATTGTGATACTGTTTTTGGTCCCTGTCTCACTGCTGCAAATGCACGAAGAATTCAAAAAATTCAAAATTATTACCTGCGATTTGTTTATGGTTTTCGCAGACGTCAACCAATCAGTCATAAACTCCAAGAAGCTGGGTGGTTGAACATGAAGTCTCGTAGGAAACTTCACTGCGCCACTCTTTACCATAAAATAATTTCAAAGAAAATGCCATCATACCTTTACAGAAAAATAATATTCCGAACAGACGTCCATAATCTCAATATCAGGTCGAAAGGTACTATAACACCTCCAACTCACAGAACTTCTCTGTATGAACGTAGTTTTTCTTATAATATATCCGCTATTTATAATGCTATTCCGAATGTATTGAAAAATAAAAACCTCACTACTTTTCGAAAGAATTACATAGAACTCTTAAAATCCTCCACTGTCTGAAATTCTGTCACCATCATAAAATAATTCCCTTTTTTAGAAGAATTTCATGTATGATGTTTCACATATTACTTATTTGTATTTTGTACCTACTATTGTATTAATCGCATGTACTATTATTTACTTTTATTTTTTATTTTATTTTTTTTGGCTTGGTGAGAAATCGCATTTATTTATATCGTTTTTTTTCTCTATTCCATTACTCATTCACCTTATAAATGAATATATATATATATATTTTATTATTTTGCTCCATTTGAAGGTTAAGTGGAAGACCATCTCGTGCATTCATTGCAACAGATGAACTTCGCCTTTTCAGCCTATCTCATATATTCTAATGTTGTCTTATACTATTGTCTATTGTGCTGAATAAAGACTATTATTATTATTATTATTAAAAGTGGAAACGGACAATCGCGAATTTCTATAGAAATACTTTGAAAGAAAAAACAGTAGCCCCTATATTCGTGAAGAAGAAATTTAATAATAGACCTTTTATCAAAGTGAAACTGATAGACCAGGATATTGTTGCCCTTCTAGAGAGCGGTGCGAATGTTTCAGTTGTAGGTGCTGCCGGAATCGAAATATTACATAAATATTGTATATGCATCAATACTTCTCGTTTGAAAACAATAACCACGGTAGATGGAAGTAATCAACCTGTCACAGGAACTGTTGATTTGCCTGTTGTAATAGACAATAATTGTCAAATTATTTCCGCGTTGGTCGTTCCAGCCATATCACACCCCTTCATTTTTGGAAGTGATTTTTGTACAAGATTTCAAGTTGAGATAGATTCCAGAAATTATTGTTGGGGCATTTATAGTAATCAGACTGCTATTAAATCGAATGAAGTTTCAGAGTTGACTGTGAGCGTTGCTGACGATGGAGATTTGGCCCAAATGGACAGTTTAACGGACATTGAAAGGGAAAGAGCCAACCTGGAGATAAAATCTTTCCAGGAATTGTCCAGTGATGTTCGTTTAGGACGTACTGATAAAATAACCCTGACTATCGATACTGGAGATGTTAAATCTTCCAAGCAACGACAGTACTTAATGTCTCCCTATTTATGGATATTGTTAATTCAGAATTGGATGAGATGTTGAGTCTGGGAGTAGTGGAACCCTCCAATATTCCTTGGAATATTCCCATACTTCTGGTGAAAAAGTCTAGCGGAGAATACCGTTTCTGGAAGAGGAATACTACTGGCCCAGAATGAGAAGAGGCGTCCTCAAATTTGTGAAATGTTGTAAAGTTTGCCAAGCGCAAAAATTTACAAATTCTGGCAAGATTGGTCGGATGGGCTCATAAAAAAATGTGAAGTACCCCTTTCAAGTGGTAACAGGCAATCTGATGGGTCCGTTTCCTCGATCAACAAATTGGGTGCGCCTATGGCATTTGTAGTGTAAACTGTGCTAGAAGTGAGCTCCCCACAAATAATTAAAAATCTTAATCAAATGAATATGAAAATCACCCCGAATGAAATAATGATTTGCTATAGGATCGGAAGAAGAAGTGACGCCAGACCCAGAGGAATTTATCTCAAAGTAATAAATGATGAGGTGAAGCAACAAATTTATTCTAAAATAAACTCCTGAAGGGCTCAGGAATAATAATGCGTGAAGATTTAACAAAAACAAGGGTTGAACTACTCAACGAAACCATCTCCAAGTTCGGACTGAAGCAAGTATGGACTGATTTCGGAAAAATATACCTGAACGCCAACAATAAGATTACAATGATAAGAAGTGAATTGGACTTAGAAAAAACAGATTGAACCTTGAAATCCCAAATGTTTAATTAAGCAACTAGTATGTATGTATTTTCTCCTATATTGTTCAAACTACTATTTTTCAAAAATAGATACGCCGTCATTTAAATTTTTCCCCTTTATATTTTCATATATATAAATTTTTCAACTCCACAAAAAAAAGAATAAAAAAATATATATTCCATAGGGGACCTTACTTCCTTCTCCAAATTGCTATTCTAGAGTAATGAATGAATTAATCAACGAATTGGATAACCAAACCATAGAGACTGAAATATGTGATAATTTCCATAATTACTTTCGAATGAGATTTGATAGAGACACCCACACTGTGAGGATGATACACTTCAATATACGAGGCCTTCGAAGGCATATGGACGAGTTACTTGTACAGGGTGCGCCAGAGAAACTTACTTATTTGAAAGGTCAATAAAAAAAAGTACTTCAGTTATTTTTTTATTTTTTCTTATTTGAGAATACAATATCCCAATTTTTTTATGCAGTCTTGAAAATGACATCGGATAAATGGCGACCCCCATTGCGCATACACTGATGAAGTCGATTTTTGAAATTCGTATCCACTCTTTGCAGCATATCAATCGGTATGTTGGCAATGGCGTCGCGAATGTTGTTCTTGAGGTGTGCTATGGTCCGTGGTCGATCGACATAAACCAGGGATTTCAAATAACCCCAACCCCAAATCGCATGGAGTTAAATCTGGAGAGCGTGCCGGCCATTGGAGATCGCCTCTGAGAGAAATGAGGCGGTCGGGGAAATGTTGTCGCAACAAATTCATTGAGTCTCGTGCTGTGTGTGCTGTGGCTCCATCTTGCTGAAACCGAACGTTCTTAACGTTCATTTCTTCGAGTCTTGGAAGAAAAAATTCCTCGATCATGTTCCTGTAACGAGCTCCATTCACGGTAACTGCGCGTTCGTTCTCTTCAAAAAAATAAGGACCAATTATTCCCATTACCGACATCGCACACCAGACAGTAACTCGCTCACAATTAAGTGGCTTCTGGTGAAGCTCACGCGGATTTACATCACACCAATAACGCATGTTTTGCTTGTTGACGCAGCCGAAAATGTGAAAGTGAGCCCCGTCACTGAAAAAAACGACCGCGTCTTCAGGCAGGTTGTCAATCAGCATTTCACATGCATTTTGACGGGCAACAAAATCGCGTTCAGTTAATTCTTGCACAACAGCCAATTTATAGGGATGCAATTGAAGGACTTCATGGAGAATTCGTCGAACAGTGGTATCAGAAATTCCCATAGCAGCTGCGTGTTTGCGAGCCGAACGCCGGGGAGAACGCACAACTGACTGCCTCACTCTTTCGATATTTTCCGGAGTTCTGATGGTCCGTTGAAGTCCATTTCTGGGTTTAGCGACACTTCCACACTCCCGAAATGAGTTAACCAACGACAGAATCGAATTACGGCCAGGAACGAGTCTGTGAGGAGGAATTTCAAAGCGAGCGCGGAAGGCACGTTGCGTAGCAACAAGTGAGCGACTGTTAGAAAAGAAGCTCTCAACTGCGAAGGCCCGCTGCTCTCTAGACCAGAGCATGATGGCAACTGACTGGAGAGAGAAACAAACTTGGGAACTTCCCCCTCCAGATGCGCCTCCTCTTGCCCCTCTACCCACCCAACTCACCGCGCGGGAATTTTTTCAAATAAGTAAGTTTCTCTGGCGCACCCTGTATATATACAAATGGCCAAAGAATCACTAGATCGTCCTATCAGAAACAAGAATGATTGAATCGGTAAGTAACTTCTCGATTTCCAACTACACTCAATACTATAACGAATCAATTATAAATAAATGCGATGGGGTCATGATATATATCAAAAACCACATATCAGCAGACGTAACAGTAATGCAAATGAATAACAGTCGCTTCCTAAGAGCTACTTTCACCACTAACCATCTTTCAAAAAATAACAAAAAAGGACTGACAGCATATTACAGACCCCCGGCAACAAATAATTCAGAATACACTGGCGACTTAGGAAACTACCTATCGACATTAAATAAACAAAACATAGAAATTTATCTAGGGGACATAAACATAAATGTATTGAATATCCACAATAATGAAACGAACAACTACTTGAACATTCTAGGTTCGAATGACTTCATTTCCTACATAAACAAACCAACCAGAGTAGCTAAAGATACGAAATCCGCTAAAAGAAAAGGAAATTGTTTAAAAAACAATGTTTCAATTTCACCTATAATTTTTTGTACAGATATGACTGACCACTTCACCCCATTTGTATGCTTCACCTTTTCAGAAAATAGAAGACAGAAAGATAATCCTAATAAAATAAATAAAACAATCGACCATAAAAAATTGAACCAATTACTCTCAACGAAAACATGGGAAAGTGTATTGTCTGAAATAGACCCTCAGCAAAGCTATAACATATTTATTAGTAAAATTGAAAATCACATAACATCATCTACAACTGAACAATTGATAAGGAACAATAAAGCAATCATCAAAATCAAACCCTGGATTACTACAGGACTGGTGAACTCCATAAAGCATGGTGATAACCTAAAAAAAAAACTACTAAAAGAATTTTCAACAGAGTTAGAATCTGAATATAAAAAATACAGGAATAAATTGAACATACTGTTTAAAAACACAAAAAACGATTATTACAAATCCCAAATGAATGATGCAGGTTCAAACTATATGTAAATCTGGAATATAATAAACAATATACGAGGGCAAGACAAAAAGAATAATATTGAAAACAATGATATCATACTAGAAAACAACATTACCGTAAGCAATAACGCAGCAAAATCAAACGATTTCAACAAATTTTCTGTCGACATAGGTAAAAAATGAGCCAAAAAATATCAGATCCAAAAACTTTTTATGCGATATAAAAATTAATCAAACAATATTTTTAGATCCTATAACTAACAATGAAATTATCATGATATTTGCAAATCTAAAAAATAACTCCACACCCGGACCCGATTAAATATAATAATAATAATAATAAAAATATTTATTTACCAATCAATCGATTTGAAATATACAATGATATTAGTTGACGATAAATAAATATAGAATTCCCACAGAAGGATGAACCTGTGCGTGGGTTATACCACACCATCACATCTTGATTCCAATGTTGATTACCTATGTCTGCTAAACCACAAGTACCAAACATGTTTGGAAACAGCTCATTTTCATTACTCTAAACATGTAGCAAACTACGGGGTGTTACATTCAAACCAATTGTCGATAGATAATAAGTATTTTAGATAACATTGTTAATTTACCTAATAAAGAATGTTACGCGTTACTTTATGAGCACACACAAAACTATTGTATTTTTGTCCATCCTGTACCAATTGGAATCAACATGTGATACATTTTTGAAATCAGCTCAGCTTGAGTAATCCGAATATTGAGACAAAATGGGGGTGTTCCATTGAAAAAAAATTACGGTGACGTCATTACTCGAACGTTATTCACCCTGTATTATTATTTTAAAATACGGTAAATTAAAATCAAAAATCGACGTGTTTCAGGATTATTTCTTAAAATGACCTGTTTAGCTAAAAATGAATTTGTTGCATACTTTACGGACACAGTGTATAGATATCACATTCAAAGTGAGCCATAGACAATATTATGGAAAAAAAATACATTGTTTTTGAATGAAATAAAATAAAACAGATCGCAACAGGTAGTTACATCAATCATCAAATGAGACATAACAATAGGGAAATTGACCTCAACAAACATTTACACACCATAGTAATATGTATATTTCATATCCACATATTGGTGTATCTGTACTCTGGGCAAACCTAAGATCCAGACTTTGAGCTTTCTTCTGAATAGATTATTACTAGCGATGGGTTAGGTATCTGCAGGGATAAGATTATACAGCCGAGGAGCTAAGTAAGTATAACACTTTTGTAAGATGTTTTCCTGTGATTTTGGCACATAGGTTGAGTTAATTTTGTGGCGAGTTGCATAATGGTGTTCAATTTTTTTAAGTTCATGTTTATTTTTGTGTTGTCTTATAACAGTTTTGAAGAAGCAAAGTTGTCTTATATCTAGAATCAATGTTTCTTTATATAGCGCTTCTGTAGGGTAGGTTCTTTTTTTATCAGTGATTATTTTCAAAGTTAATTCTTGTATTTGTTCTAGATTTTTTATATAAGAAGTATTTGCTGCTCCCCAGGCAACTACCTAGCAAACATGAATGAGCGGTAAACAGACGGGCCGTTGCCGTTAACAGCGGAAAATCATCGGCAGCGGCATACTGACATCGGCAAAATGTTAGAATGGCATCAGTCCTGCCGCTTCGGCTGGACGTTTGCATTTTTATGTCGGATGTCCGTAATTTTGCCAGAAATTACCCGTTAAAAAATTTCTGACAATCACGCCGATGTAGTTTTGACGCTGAGAATTACCACAGAATTAAATACGTGGTGATATCTATTGGTATTACTGACAGTCATCACATCACTGCTGTTGTGTGGTTATGTTAAGGATTTAGAAACAACAAAAATATTAGTTTTTTTATATTCTTTGTGAAATTGTTTTCATATTCCATCCCATTCTTCTTGGAGCTGACTTAGCAGATGATGGCCGATAAGTGAGTACCATTTTCCGTTCTTAATGATAATATAATCTCGTGTAACATGTAATCCACTAGAAGCACTCGTCAGAAAAACCATGTTGCAAGAAATATGGTCAATAGAGACTGAGGTCCTTTTGAACAATATTTCCAGTAAACATCATAATGATATTGATGTCAATAATGTACCTGGCCTCAGTATTGCAAAACGACCTAGAAATTAAAGATTTTGAAGACCATCAATCCATGAAAATTGATTATGATGTCAAATGTTTGGAAAATGAGTTGACTGTTATAAAATATGCTCTCTTGAACAATCTCAGTGAATCTGATGATAATATAATACATCATAGCTCAGATGAAACCGGAAGTGATTCTGAACCTGAAGTTGTTAACAATAATTGTTGTGATACATCAACATTTCTCAGGAAATGGACACTAAGAAAACAATATTGTCGCGTACAGGGGGTGTTTTTGGGGGTCACCCCTGTCGCTTGGGTAGTACTCAGGAAATATAAATTAAATGATTTCAATTACAAGATTGAATACAAAACAAAACATATAATTTAATGATAATTTTGATGGTACATTATTTAAGAGAGATTTAATGATACAAAGAAATACAAAGAAATATAAATGCTTACCCTAAGATACACGAAAATGTTGAAAACTCAGTCTTCAGGAGGAGACCCTCCGAAGACTCTTCGAAAAGAACGTCTTCAATTACTTTTATCGAAACTATGATTATAAATCAGCAACATCAGCAAAATTGTATTAGTTATTCTCCTCTTGTGATAACACATTTTTCATAATATAATTTGTACTGACCTACTTTAATTATGGACTTGTAAATATGCGATTTGTTTATATCAATAATGAAATTGAATTTAGAATAGAATTATACTTGGTGTTTTACTGAATTGGATTTTAAAAAATGTATCTTGACAATATTATAAATACAGCTGTTTCACAGCTACTTAAATGGCTGAAGACCCAACCCAACTTGTCAAATATCCCTCTCAATGCTAGAACATTGTTGAAAACCTTATCTGAAAACTGCTTGAGACAAATGGGCGATGGAAGCTTTTATTATTTTGGTGATACCAATATAAATGTACTACTTTTAATCTAGATCTCAATATAAATGGCCTTTCAATACATAAAAGCACTAAGATATCTTTTTTGAGCTACTGGCCAGTAGTGTTCAATCGGAAACCAAGAACAAGAATTTTCTATCACTTTGAATATTTTCGAATATGTTTCAGATATCTTGATTTCACAAATATTTTAAATATGGTGTAATATTTTGTAAGAAATGTTTTCCCCTCAATATTCCATTATTTGTTTTTTTTTTTAGAATTGCTCACAGAAATTCTGAGGCAATCGAAGATAATTAAAGAGGATTCCAGTTATCTGAATTGTATATTGATGATACTAAGAAACAAGTATCTTCTGGGAGACAGCCAAAATTTATAGTTTTGAAAGTTATCAAAATTAAATGATGATTTGTCAAATAAAACTTAATTTGCTGAATGGGTATGTTGTGTCAAATTATAATATTATTATTTTTTGAAATACTTGGTTGAAATCAATTTCAGTGTTGTAAGCTGCAATATATTGGGAGGAAAATGAATATGAACTTTTATAACAAATGACTTGCAAGGAAATCAAACCGGACAGGGAGGAATGAGAAGACTGGTTTTAAAGATTTAAAAAATGTGATTCAATTATCACATGGTAATTTGCTTTCAGGCTTAGTATTTCTTTATATGTATATCATATTTTTACCTTGAAAATGTTTCCAATAATTTGGAGCTAACAGCCGTTATTATTTTCCCAAAGGATATATTTTTTTGTTCAATTCCTAATATCATTGTGATGTTATTTTCTTATTATATTATTTTATATTTTACTCGTTGTATTTTATTGAGATACCTAAAACCTCTGGTTAAACTAGGGTGTAAAGCCATCATCCCACCTCAATCTGTAACATGCAATACCAATGCATCGGAACTTCAAATGCCCGCTAAAGTGCCGCTATTTAGACAGGGCGGCTGATAGTCTGGTGGCCTACTAGCGGCCGCCGGGACGCGGGCTAGCCGGGCTTCTTTTTTAAATTTATTTTCCGTTTGTATTCACAAAAATGAAAGTCAATTGCACTTGCCATTCGAGTACCATTACATAGGACATACACTTGTACAAGTGCCTTGCTGATTTAGATATCACAAAACTGGCCAGGGTGCCTAGCGTGAGTCTACTCCAGTGAGGCATTTAATAACTGTCTTAGAAAGACCATATAGGAGTGTGTGTTATGTATACAGTGAGGACCAAAAGTCCGTCGCCCCCCATGTAACTTCTTCATTCTACATATTACAAAAAAATGTTGAATACATTAGTTGTAGGGTTTCATTCGATCTCCTCAATGGTTTGAGTTTAATTTATACAGAGTGTCACAAATGAGCACGGTGACTTGGAAGTTAATTTTTTTAAATAGGACACCCTATATTTCATTGCATTTTTACATTCTACGTTGAATTCTGAACAAGTTTGATAGATGGTTTTCTATCGAAAAAGTTAACATCATTGGACTTATCAACACTTGTATATAATCAATCGATCAAAAGAACTTACCTGAAGTTCGATCGTAATTATATGAAGGTCCAGTCCGAAAATATTACTTGATTGTTAACACTGTAGTACTGCTTCTTCTACTCCCGAGCACAACGTTTGTCTGTCCCACTCGCCTATCCATTCTCCTACTCTCCCCTCGCTGGTCATTGTTTTCAAAGTACTTACAAGTCGTTTTTCGGTCCGTGTGGGCATGGGCGGGCGGGTTGTAATATTTTCGGACTGGACCTTCATATAATTATGATCGAACTTCAGGTAAGTTCTTTTGATCGATTAATTATATTTCAGGTCCAGTTCTCAATATCACTTGATTGTTAACATTGTAGATGTTTAAAGCAAATAAGGGGCCGAAAAACGTCAGTGGAAAATTTATTATTGAAAATAAAACTTCGATTCTCTTTTACAAGTTAAGTATTCAGAACCGCGTTCTGAAAACTACCTGATCCAGTCAACGGCCTGTTATAAAACCTGGCAAATGTGTCTGATCCCATACTCCATCCCGCCGATTTTCTTATTATCTCCATAGGCAGGCCTTTCCTCAAAGCGGCCGAGGTGGAGGCATGCCTTGTTGAGTGAGGTTTGAAAACTTTCGAGTTCACACCTGCTGCATCCAAAGTTTCTTTTATCCATCGACTCAGAGTCTGCTTAGAAGCTGGGCCATGTGGCTTCTTGTGTGTTATGAAAAGGCCGTTGGAACCTGGTCGTCGTAAGGGGGCAGTTATATCAAGATATTTCCTCAAACTTGATGTCACACACAGACTAGGCTCATCCACTAAATATGGTAATTCCAAGCAAGGTTGAACTGATTTAGGTTTCGGAGTTTTCATGATATCTGGAACAAATATCTTCGCACCGGAACTAGAAAAGTGTATATTTGGACAAGTTACTAAAGAAATTGTTTGTAATCTCTGACCAGTAGCTAAGGCTAACAAGGTAACTAATTTAAATGATAACATCTTCAAGTTAGTATCGTTTGCTTTTTTAAGAAATGATAGAACAATTTGAGGATCCCATGTGCAACTATATTTCGGTTTTGGGGGTCTCAGTTTGAAAATACCTTTCAAATATCGTTTTAGTTGAGGGTTTTTTCCCAAATCTTGAGCAGTTATCAACGATAAAGCTGCACGATGTGAATTAAAGGAGCCAAATATATTTCTTGTAGTATCAAAAATGCTCTGTAGAAATGAAATGATATGTGGGATGGTTCCTTGAAATGGTGAGATTCCAACCTTATTACAATATTCCCACCATAATCTGAGGGTTATATTATACTGTTTAATAGTGTTATCGCTCAAGGAACTTTGCATAGTAGTTATGGCACTTTGGGGGATCCCGTTTCGTTTAAAGGCCTCCCTGGTGGCACGGCGACAGCCAGGGTAAGATTTTTCGAGAGAGGATGTTTCTTCTTGCTGTAAGGACAAAACAAGATATCATCTGCTGGCCCAAACATCAGTAGCTTGCTATGGAGCAATTTCATGAACAATGGAAACCGGGGCTGTGATTTCCACCATGGCACTACCAATATGCCGGTAGCCTTATCATTAACTATTTTTTGTAGGGATCGTAAAATGAGAGAAAATGGTAGGAAGGCATAAAAATTGAGATTTTTCCAATTTATAGTGAATGCATCAATGGTTTCAGCTTCAGGATCTGGCAGTCATGAAACATATCACTCACATTTATGATTATCAATTGATGCGAAGAGATCAATTTTCGGCATGCCAAAATGATTCGAAATTTCGGTGAAAATGTTATTGTCGAGGGCCCGAGAAGCCCTATCAGCTTGCCAATCATCGTCAGAGGGGATATATGATGCAAAAATATGTATATCGTGAGTTTTACACCATTGCCAAATTTGTCTAGCTAAAAAGTTTAGCTTAGTAAATTTCACGCTACCCATGCGATTCACGTACGATAAAGCGGTTGTATTATCTGTACGAATCAAAATGTTGGTGTGCGACAACTTACTTGCGAAACATTTCAATCCGTAATAGATTGCTAGGAGTTCTAGATAATTTATATGATTGACAGTGTCTGACGGAGTCCACCACCCGAGGGCAGTTTTTCCTTGGCATACTGCGCCCCAACCGGATAAACTAGCATCTGTGAATATTTCAAGGTTGAATTCGTCTCTTTTCGAGTCATTTGTGGAAGTTGCTAAATTTTTTAATCACCACTTCAGTTCATTTTTGATGTTTTGGGATATATTCATTTTTGATTCATAATTTTGATGGTTCGAAAGTAGGGCGATCTATTTAGCTCTTGTTTTTGTGTATACCCAGCCGTATTTGACGGCTGGGCAAGCAGAACATAGTAAGCCAAGTAGCTTAGCAAACATTCTGATTTTGCAAGTTCGCGTCGATTTTATACTATCGTGTAAACATTCAGTTACGAAAAATTTACCGAATTCGGTTGTAAATTGAATTTAAATAACAGTTCTCAACAAATCGGTTGAACCTTGTGATACTGTACATAATCTACATAAAAGTTTGATCTGCCTGAACTTAATTCCTCGAAGAAAACAGTATTTGAAAGATTGAGATTAGAATGTCGAACTCCTGTTCGAGTTGCAAGCAGGAAATTTCAGATGATGACAAAGCAATCCAATGTGATAGCTGTCGAGTTTGGTTTCACCTGGTAGAACAATGCAGTGGATTATGT
Source organism: Plagiodera versicolora (assembly GCA_037013635.1). NCBI lineage: Eukaryota > Metazoa > Arthropoda > Insecta > Coleoptera > Chrysomelidae > Plagiodera > Plagiodera versicolora. The sequence goes on along the minus strand of CM072993.1, from coordinate 5,786,326 downwards.
GCAAGTGAAATCCGAGCCGTAGTTGTTCAAGGAAGAATTATTATGTTTTTCTGTGGGGACTATCGCTCGGCTATTAAGAGAGTGCCATACCTAATAAATAAAATAACTTCATTAGAATCGGAGGTCAGTTCCCTAAAAAAAGAGCTGGAAACCATGAAACAAATGAATCCCTCCAATAATATGGATCTCATTCTATCAGAAGTCTATGAACGTTCCCAACGAGCAAACAACATGATGATCTATAATGTGGAAGAATCAGATGCACATGAACTGAACCAACATATTGAGTATGATAGAAGAAAAGTAGCAGACATTCTGAAGTCCGTGGGTGTTCAAGATAATGAGCTTGTTCGAGTGATAAGAGTTGGTAAAAAATCCAATAAGCCGAGACCCGTCAAAGCAGTCCTATCCAACCCAGATTTTGTTGCTAAAGCCTTGAAATCAGGAAGAGTTCTGTCCTCCTCTAGATATAACATTGGTCCTGACAGAACAAAATTACAACAGGAAGCGTTTAAAAAGGTTCACAACGACTTGAAATTACGCAGGAAAAATGGTGAACAGAATTTGATTATTCGATACAGAGCAGGCCATCCGGTTATCGAAACTAAACTCCCAAGAAAAAACTAAATGAAACCCCTCTACAAAAATTCAAGATTTATTTTCAGAATGTTGGTGGATTGAGAACCAAATTAATTGAATTGCAGAACGCTGTAGCTTGCTGCGATTACGATGTCATAATCTTGGTTGAGACTTGGTTGACAGACTCATTTGCTACTTCGGAGCTTGGTTTAAAAAACTATCAAGTATTTCGATGTGATAGAAATGAATCAACAAGCAACCTGAAAAGAGGAGGTGGAGTTTTGATGGCATTTAAAACTGATTTACAAGTATATCAAATTAATGAAGTGAATATTGATGTTGAACATCCATTCGTACATCTTACACACAACAAATGCAGTTTCATCTTTGGTTCAACATACATTCGTCCAGGCTCTGGCAACGTCATATATGAAAGCCACTGTCAGTCAGTTGAAAATCTGTTGTTCAATTATATGAACTCTTCAGTGTTTTCATTTGGTGATTACAATTTGCCATTGGCCACCTGGTCCTCACAAGATCAGGATGAGCTATTACAGCATTGTCCAAATGGATATCCAGCAACGATTCTGAATGAACATTTTTCTTTTTGTGGCCTCAGACAAATTAATATGATAACTAATAACAATAATGTATTTTTAGACTTAGTTTTCTCCAATTCGCAAAACCTTCTGTCTGTGTATCTTGCAACTGATCTATTATTACTCAACAACCCACATCATGTAGCATTAGCCTGCGACTTAGTTCTACCAAATAGTCATGAGAGTATGAAATTCGATACTTATTACTATGACTTTAAAAATTCTGATTTCAATGGTTTAAATAATTACTTTGCAGCTATAAATTGGGATATATTCTTGAATGGTAATATCGAATTAGCGGTTAAGAATTTTAATCAAATTTTCAATAATGCTGTAGCAAATTTTGTACCTTTTCGTAGATTCAAATCCTCTAATTATCCAGTGTGGTTTAATTCTGAATTGAAGTCACTAATTAGAGAAAAGAAAATAGCTCACAAAAGATACAAAGAGACTTCTAATATGATGATTATAATATTTTTTGTAACTTGAGAACTTGGTGCAAAAATTTATCCAAATTATGTTATGACAACTACATAAATATGGTTGATAACAACATTTCAACTAATCCCAGATATTTTTGGAACTATATCAATTCTTTGAAAAAAGATCATGGAATTCCTAACATTATGACATACAATGATGAAGTAGCCAGCTGTGGCGCAGATATTGTGAACTTATTTGCTGAACATTTTGGAAGTGTATATAGCAATATTGAAGTTGCTGATTATGAAAATTTCAATACAACTAATACTGTATCGATTCCCCCATTGAAAATTAGCCTTCTGGAAGTTTTCAATGGAATAATGAAATTGAAAGACAATCTGAGTTCTGGACCAGACGGGATTCCTTCGTATGTACTGAAAAGGTGTGTTAGTTCTTTGAGTGAACCATTAGTAATTTTATTCAATTTGTCACTGGAAAATCAAATATTTCCTACTACCTGGCGAAATAGTTTTGTCACGCCAATTTTCAAAAACGGTTCTAAGGGAGAAATTGGAAACTATAGACCAATAAGCAAACTTTCTGCTATACCAAAATTATTTGAACAACTCTTAGTGAGTCATATTTCTTTTTATTGTAAAAACTTAATAATTGAACAACAACACGGTTTTATAGGTGGTAGATCAACAGTAACTAACTTATTACTATATCAAAACGATATTGTCTGTGCACTAGAACAACATAGCCAAATTGACTCGGTTTATACCGACTTCAGTAAAGCTTTTGATAAAGTGAACCACAACTTATTAATCATCAAGTTGTCTGCCGCTGGCTTTCCGTCATGGTTAACAAACTGGTTAAATAGCTATCTTTACAATAGACATCAGTTAGTTAAAATTAAGAATTTTGTTTCCAATTCTGTCCTTGTCACATCAGGAGTTCCACAGGGATCACACTTGGGTCCCTTGTTGTTTAACATTTTCATTAATGACATGGGAACTATTTTCAAAAATTGTAAATTTCTCCTTTTTGCTGATGATTTAAAATTGTATACAAACATCTCAAAACCAACTGATTGTAACAAACTTCAAGAAGATCTCAATTCCTTGCTAAAATGGTCTGAATCAAATGGTATGTTGTTAAATCCTGATAAATGCCAATGTATTACTTTTAGTAGAGCAAATTCTATAATTCAAAATGACTATCATATTGATAATAAGATCATTAAAAGAGTATCGGTTGTTAAGGACCTAGGTGTATTATTTGATGAAAAACTTACATTTGTTCAGCATGTAAGTTCAACTGTAAGCAGTGGCTCTCGAAAGCTAGGTTTTGTTCTTAGAAATACACAGAAATTGTCAATTCTTTCAACAAAAATATTATACATGTCACTCATATATTCCTGTCTTCAATATGCCTCTCCTGTCTGGAGTCCCCATTACCAAGTTCATATTCATCATCTTGAGCGTATACAAAACAAGTTTTTGAGATGTATTGCCTGTAAAATGGGCTTATACCAGGGTACATACAATTATTCCCAAATCTTGGAGCATATTTCGATTAATACTTTAGAAACTAGCCGAAATCGATCTGATTTAATTTTATTATACAAATTAATTTATGGCATAACATCATGTCCAGAATTGTTGGCACAAATCAGTTTTAGATTCCCTAAAATACCAACACGTAATTGTGAACTTTTCAGCATTCCCTTTCACCATACTAATTATGGCTACAATAGCAGCATATCACGTATTTTGAGACTGGGTAATCTAGTTAATTCAAATGGTGTATGTATGACTGGTGTGAGCTTGGGTACTTTTAAAAAATCTCTTGATGGAGTAGCTACTCTGTGATACCTTAGGATACATATTAGTATTTTTATATTTTTTATATTATTTCTCATATTGTATATTGTCTATATATTGTATATTGTCTATATTTTGTAAAGAGGGGTTTGCCCGTTCATAAATAAATAAATAAATAAATTCAAAAAATAAATTCAAGTTTGAATGTTGATAACTTTCAAAATCTGCCTCCGAATTTTTTCGTGTTTATCTGGGGGCAATTCGATTGTCATTTTTATTGAATCAGAAATGAATCCCAAAAACTTAAACTTCCTATTTGGAGATATGACACTTTTCCAGTATTTATCAAAAACCCTAAGAAACTCAAGATTGACTTCGTCAGATTGACATTTTCAAAACATTGCTCTTTCGATGAGCCCAAGATTAAAAAATCGTCTAGATAATTTACACATGTCACGCCCCTGGACCTCAAATATTTATCCACCGGCTTCAAGAGTTTGGTGAATGCGTGGGGCGCTGTTGCCAAGCCAAACGGCATGCAGGTGAATTCATAATGTTGATTATTGAAGGTGAACCTGAGATATTTTCGGTGTTCCTTGCGAATCGAAACCAGATAGTAGGCGTCTTTGCTAGCTGTTCTGGCATCCTCCATTTTGAAGTGTGGGGCGTATACGTAACCATTCAAATTTTTCAGATTGAGAATGAAACGTTTTTTGCCGTTAGGACTATCTGCCAGGAATATTTTGGAAATAACTTGATCCGGTTCAGAATTACATGCATTGATTACACCCGTCTTCAACATGTGCGAAATCTCAGCTTCAATTTCTTGTTTCTCTATGGGTCCAAAATTTTTGGATGAAGGAGAGTGTAACTGCTTTGGTATCTTTACGAATGGCAATGAGTATCCTTTTATCCATCTAAGTATAGTTATATTTGAAGTAATTGTTCGCCATTGTTCATGATATTGCCTTAAGCGACCCGCGTAGGTACTTACTTCTAGTCTCGTTATCCCCTCCTTTCCTTGTACTTCCAATGGGATTCCTTCCGGTTCCCCCACTGGTGACTTTTCGAGGATTGATTTTTGACCGGGCCCGTCTCCCTCGAGCGACGAGCCGGTCGCTGCGAGTTTGAAGAACGGGTGTTACCAAGTGTACTCTGGTTATAGGATCGCATCTTAGTGCCTCCCCTCCTTTTGCTCAGTCCCTTATATGTCAAAGAGTTTTTTGCTGCCTTTGGAAACATCTTCAGTTCCTTACTGACCGATTCGATACTCTTGAAGGATTTCAGTTTGTCAGATAAGTCTGTTCCAAATAAGTATTCCGCTGGCGTACACTTGTCTGCTACCTCTTTTATGTTTTTCAAATGGGGGACAATGAGGTTTCTCCTTGTGATTGAGATGCGATGAAATAAGTTTGTTAAAATTCTACCCGAATCTAACAAATTTGTCAGAAGGTCAGTTTTTAGATTTACCGGAAGGGTTTCAATGTTACTCAAGACTGAAGTAATCCCCTTGCCTAAGGCACATATTCCTTTACCCAATTGATTCTGGACCTCGCACTGCGAAGTATCAGTTGTTATATTCTGTTTCAGTAAAGCTGCTGCCACCTCCGGGTTCAATTTAGGAGGGCCAAATTTGGTAGGTTAGTGGGAATATCGTTTTTGTTCAAAATATTTGAACAATCCTCTTTTTTCAATCCATTCTTCAATAGAGAATTCCATCTGATCGAAAGTTGGTCATGAAGAACTACGTCATTACCAGACTTCTTCTCCGGATCGTCTCCAAGCATTTCCAGTATATCGTTCGGTAAAGTCTCATCATTATGTATTTCAAGTACATTTTGATCATAGGTTGATGTAATGTTGCGTGAATCACCTTTCTGATATTTGCCCTCTGATGAGGAGTTTCCACTACATGTGGCAACTCTGCATCAGGAGGCGATCGGAGTCGATTCAATCGACCGCCATTATCGCTGCCACCTGCTTTCCTTTCGGCTCTTTTCCCTTGCGTTCGCAGAGAATCAGAGCCACGATGACGAATGATTCTTGGCGATTCGGACCGTTCCCACAGTCTGCTGACATGGCGACTATGCGAACGGTATCTGGAGCGCGATTGTTTAATTTGTTTTTTCAATTCTTTTTCTAGTTTCTTAAGCCTTTTGGCTAAGTTTTTACGACTTTCAGAGTCGCTAGCACTGGAGGGAGAGCTACTCCGGTTTCTCTTAGATTTTCCCATAGCTTGCTGAAAGGAACTATATTTGTCTTTGGGTCTATTTCCGTAGAACAACCCTACATACCTTAAGTATTTCAAAATATAAGATAAGATGTTACTTACATTTATGATTTGGTTAGGTCTGCGACTAGCCCATTAACGGAACGTTAGATGTAAAAGTACCCAGTACGTCTTAACGGTCGGAGCACAAGAAACACAATGACCAGCGAGGGGAGAGTAGGAGAATGGATAGGCGAGTGGGACAGGACTGTCATCTAAAATTTTCTTTAAACGTTGTGCTCGGGAGTAGAAGAAGCAGTACTACAGTGTTAACAATCCAGTAATATTGAGGACTGGACCTGAAATATAATTTTTTATGTGTCAAGAAATGCATGGTGGACATGTCGAACATCTTTTGAAATAGATAAAAACTCACCGTTTTTAGTTATAAATTGAAATATCTCTTCAGTTTCTAATGATTCTTGATCTGTATTCATGGACTACCTTATTTGTTATTGAAATGTTTCAACTTCATTTGTACTAGTTTTTCGTGAGATTCAACAACTCTAACAATTGTAAAATGGTACGATGAGGTAAGTTACACATGGTGCCATCAGCAGTTTGCAACATTGGATTGCTTTCAAAAAGTTAAGATAGGGAAGTGGAATACATTGTGATCCATTTGTTACGATTTTCTCATTGAACTGGCGCAAAAGTAGTCGAAACAATTATTTACAAGTGTTCATAAGTCCAAATAAATAAGCCGAAATAAATCTTGAAGATCTTGTGATACCTTTTGGTTGTTGGTGATTGGTTTTCCAAATATACCTTACTATATCCCATGAGAAATGCAACTGCTCAGTCAGTTGTGAAGTTTATGGAGAATAGAGTTTTTTTGGTTCATGGAGTACCACAATATATTTTGTGTGATAACGGTACCCAGTTTGCCGAAAAAAATTTCAGGAGATTGGCTGATTCTTACAAAATCCAGAAGATTTGTTTTACCCCCAGATATGCTGCTCAGTGCAATTTCGTCGAGAGAATAAACAGGACAGTAGGTACAGCAATTAGCTGTTATGTTCAGAAACACAAGGAGTGGGACAAGGAATTGCCAAATATTCAATATGCCATCAAATCAGCGAAGCATGAAGTCCATTATTATTCCCCATCTTATATAGGTTTTGGCAGGCATATACCACTATCAGGTACGTATTACGGTCAATTCGAAACGACGTCTGATTTAGAATTATAACCTGGTGATAGAGATACTTATGTGGAGAGCTTGAGTAGTCTTAGGGATATATTTGAAGATATTCGTCGGAAGCTTCACGAAGCTTATAAAAAGAACTCAGCTACCTATAATCTTCGAAAACGTAATATTACGTTTAAAATAGGGAAACGAGTCTGGAAAAGAAATAAAGTACTGTCGGAAGCAGCTAACAAATTCATGTCAAAATAAGCTCCCAAATACGTTTCATGTACCGTCAGAAAAAAGATATCTCGTGTAGTTTATTCATTACAAAATACGGATGGTTCGTTAGCCGGTGAATGGCATTTTAAGGATTTGAAGCCATATTTCGGTTCGAATTCTGATGTATCTGTTGGATAATCTTTTAAGATATTCAGATAAAAATTTTTATAATATACTGTAGTTAAGATAGTAGTTATTTAGATAGTGTTAGTTATATAGGTTTTAAGGAAAATCATCAGTAATTGCGCGCGACAGTTCCACTAATTTTGACATTTTTTTTTTTTTAATTTGAATAACATACAGATTTTGACGCTTCCCGATTAGGTCTTCCTTTTAGGACGGATGGTTTACGGAGATACCGACAAGCAAAAGTTACTGATAATAAATTCACCAACAAAGTCAATATGATCAAAAGTTAGATAGTAAAAATAATTGAGTTCCGGTTCTCAATTACTTTTTTTCTTAGGAGAGGGATGGTGAAGCATTAAAAAAGAAAACGCAACAATTATTCTTTTTTTTTTTTTTTTGGAATTCTGGTGCAATGTCCCTTGAGTTAGGCAGCTGAAACAACACCACTGATAGAAGGTCAAGTGGGAGTCGAAGGCGAGATTGAATTCAGTGTAGAGTCAGAGTTCAGGCGAGGAGATAGGATTGATATTTTTGAATATTGAAATGGCATTCAGACAAATTTCATTTTAATCTGTACGGAAGAGCTGTCTGAGAAATCCCATCACTACAATCACCTATATTTTGCCTGCTTGAAAATTTTAAATAGTACCAAGAATTCAATTGTTTTGTATGAAGACCCTTCTCGAAGGTGAGTAAAAAAAATAACGCTGAACCCATGACAAATTCTGATGCATGTAGAGACATTTTACCAATTTCAATACTATTTTAAAGGTTTCATGTTATTGTTGATTCGCAATTGAAGTCAAGTTTTCGTTGCACACAACTTCAAAAAAAAGTTAGGAGCAGTTGGCGAATCTCAACAGAGCGGATACTTGAAGCTATCGACAGACAGGACCTGATTTTCTTTTTTTTAAATTTTTTTAGATAATACCATTCATAAAAACGTTGCTATCTTTATATATTGTAATTGCGGCATAGTACTATGACCAGGTAGGTTGCGAATTTTGTTTTCTTGGAATAGTTTACGCTATCCATTCTGCTTTGTTTGTTTTTTTTTTATATTTTTCCGTATTCAATCTCAATTGGTGTATGAACTTGGAAACTATATATATATATATATATATATATATATATATATATGTATATATATATATATATAATTTTCCATGTTTTTTTTTGTTTCAATCGGCTAAGGTGCGACCTAGTTTCCGATTTGTTTTTTTTTGTGTTTGATGAAAACTCAATTCGAATAAATTCACCTTTTGATCAAAATTGCGTGGCGCCCAAAAATTAAAATATTCTACTTCTTTAACCCACCGACTCAGAGTGTTCTCCGATGAAAAGCTGCCGATATAGTACCCTCTTTGATTTTTTGTTTACCTCAATTATAGAACTCACGTAAAAGAGGGTACACCATAAACAATTTTCGTACTTTTTTTTGCATTTTTGCCTACCCTCTACCAATTTGAAGCAACATATTTTTGGAATCAGCTCAGCAAAGGCAATTTGGAAATTTAAAGAAAGGCGCGGGGTTCCATTTGAAAAAAATGGTGATGACGTCATTACACGAAAGTGGTTCACCCTGTATATTAGATTATGATTTGAAACAATAGTAAATTGAAATCAAAAATCGACCTGTTTTGGGATTTCCTAATTTTATTGTTCATTTAGCCAATAATGAATTTATGCGTTACTGTATGGACGCACTGTATATCATGTCGAAGCCATTCATTTTGAATAGAGATGCATCATAAATTGTTTCTGTCAAAACCTGTTGTTGTTGTTACCTTTTCTCAAAATCTTATTGTAATCAATTCAATACAATTTGTGCAGTTTTTGTAGAGTGAGTCCCTGCTGTATGGATTCATATGGAGGATTCTATGGAGGACAATAAACAATATCACGAACTCAAATAGAGAAGTGAATAGTATTAAAGAAATAAAAATAGATGACACTACAATTCATAATAAATTAGAAATCGCGGAACACTTCAATAATTATTTCTTAAATGTAGGACCAGATTTGGCAGAGAATATTGATCAACCCCCATTACCACCTGCTGAAACAGTGATATCAGAAACCATATTTTTATCACCCACAAATGAAATGGAGATTGTTCAAAGTATCATGAACCTAAAAAATAACAAGGCTCCTGGTGAGGATGATGTAAAATCGGAAACACTAAAAGAAATAGCATTCCAAATAGCGCCGTCGTTATGTTTCCTCATAAATAAAATTATCCAAGAAGGAATATGTTTATCGGAATTCAAAAACTGTGTGATCAAACCAATATTTGAAAAAATAATAAAAAATAAATGAGGAATAAAGTTGTACTTCGTGTAAAATTTTTTCTTTATTGAATTTGCAAAGCGCTTTCGGCTATTAGGCCATCATCAGTGCGTTACCTGTAAGTGAGTAATGGCAAATTTGTAATATTGAAAAAGTAAAGAGGTTATGTTACTCACTCGTCAGGTATACATGGAAGTCCCTTGAGATAAAATTGACAAAACATTGTACAACAATTATATAGGCGGATATCACATTCGGTATCTAATTTTAGGAATATGCTTCTATAACATTTTAATCAACAACAATAACATTAATTCATCCCAACATTAAGTTTACACTTGAACTTGAATCCGATAACAAACTAAACTTCTTAGACTTGACGATCAGTAAATTGGACAAACTTGAATACAGTATTTACCGAAAGCCCACACAAACTGACCATGTCATACCTTCCTGGTCAAATCATCCTCACCAACATAAAATTGCTGCCTTTTATTGCTACATTCATAGACTCCTTAACGTTCCACTGGCACACTTAAATTACAATAAAGAATTGAATATCCTTAGACAGATTGCGTACAACAGCGGCTATGATCCTAACACAATTCAATTTGTAAAATAGAGAACAAAAGAGAACAACTCCTCTCTTACCTTTCGGTAGACAAACCTTCCAAATATGTGGCTTTACCTTTTTTAAATGGAAACATCTCGAAAAATATCTGGCTCAATCAATCACCAATTGAAAGATACTAAAATCTCCTTCGAAAGTACTAACAATGTGAGTAAACACTTAGTTAATTCAAAGGACAAAATAAACATGTTATTCAAAAGTGGTGTTTATAAGCTTCAATGCAACGATTGTGATGCTTCATATGTAGGTAGAACTTGCAGACCATTGAAAGTTCGTATAAATGAACACTTGAATAAATCGGGAAATTCTGCTTTCGGTCACCATATCAATTTCAATAAACACAATATCAATCCTAATACCAATGTAACACTTTTGAAAGAAGTCAACTCAAAAAATTTTGACAGATTAGATTTTCTAGAAGATCTGCAAATTGATTATGAACGGCTAAACAATAGCCTTTGCCTCAACACTCAAGTCCAATTAAACAGGTCATTTGTCCCTTTACACAGAAGACTCAAGTAACAATTTCTTTATGATGATAACCATTGCATCCGTATTGCCTTGGACCTGGGTCCCCTCGGCTCCACATAACCTAGATTCCTTTTATTCACTTCATAATTCTAGGTCAACAACCTAATTTGTTGGTTCTGTGCTCTCTTTCGAAAATTTCTTCACTGTTATTGCCATTTTTCGGGATCTGTGTAAATTCAGTAATTTTTGTAATCTCTTAGTTCTGTGTTCACTCTCATGAGATTTATTTTCGGAATTTATGTCAATTCAATAATGTCAGTCTTGTCAAAATTCAAACTTCTTTAGTATGTAGAACATAATTTCCCTCCACTACACGTGTTCAGTGGATTGGAATCTTTTTTGAGAATTTTAAAATGTTATAGAAGCATATTCCTAAAATTAGATACCGTATGTGATATCTGCTTATATAATTGTTGTACAATGTTTTGTCAATTTTATCTCAAGGGACTTCCATGTATAGTACCTGACGAGTGAGTAACATAACCTTTTTACTTTTTCAATATTACAAATTTGCCATTACTCACTTACAGGTAACGCACTGATGATGGCCTAATAGCCGAAAGCGCTTTGCAAATTTAATAAAAAAAAAAAAATTTACACGAAGTACAACTTTATTCCTCATTGAGTAGTACGTGTACACAACTTAACCCTAATCACCTAATCACCGAATAAAAAATAGGCTATAAGCATTTTTTGAGAAAAAATTAATTTCATCAGATAACAACAAACCTGCCATAGCCGTGTTCCTGGACCTTGCCAAGGCCTTCGACACCGTAGACCACACTCAGCTGTTGGAAACCTTGCACGATACAGGAATTCGAGGAATTACTCACAATTTATTGAGATCATATCTGGAAGAACATCAACAATGTATCAAAATTGATGATATCACATGTTTGAAAGCTCTCGAATACTCTAGAATAGAAGATGGAACATCCTGTGAGCAGTCTGATGAAGAGAGATGAAAAGATGTGACAGAAGACTGACAGTTCTAGAACATTCCAGAATTCCAGAACAGATGTAAAACATATAAATATCGAGCTTTCAAACAACGTCAGTTAGTTGAAGAATAGAACGCGACGTAGTTACATCGTTGTCGATATAAATAGTTGAAATAAATAGTTCGTTGGTGTTTGTACGTGAAAATAAATAGTTCATCAGTTAGAAATCAGTCTGTTCTCTACTGGAACCCACGAATAACATCAAAATACTGAAATGTGGAGTTCCAAAAGGGACGGTCCTAGGACCCATACTTCTCACAATATACATAAATTCATTACTATATATGCAAACTGAAGGCGAAATAATAAGTTCTGCTGACGATACTATAATATTTTATTCATCAAGCTCATGGATGAAACTTAGACAAACTATTGAAACAGATCTCAATAAAATAGTAGATTGGTTTATAAATCACTCACAATAAATTTGAAGAAAACTATGTACTTGCCTATAACCAGTTACAAAAATAATTTACCACAATTTAACCACCTGAAAATAAACAAGCATAATAAATCATTCAGGATTAATTCATAATAATAAGTGAGTTCAACGTGACTATTCACGTATAGTATAAACACGTCTGTTGATGAACTTGAAATAACTCACATTCGGATCATATAAACATTAACGCATATACTGAGGTCGAACATAAGTTTGTTTGATCATAGTGAGTGATCATTATTCTCGGACCATGTCTTATTGTCGTGTTTGTGACAATATTATAGATATTATCAGTGTAGCGATTGCTGAGCTATTATCCACAGATCAGTGGATCAGATCAGATTTCAAAAACAGGTCACATTTATTATTGAATAATTTTGAGAACTCATGGAAATTGTATATTCAGTTATCTGACAGGATGTTAAACAGTCTGGTTTTGAATTTTCCCAGAGGTGAGTCTCGGAATTGAGGTGGTGAGCAGTTAGAGACCAAAATCAATTTTGGAAGTCCTTTAGAGCCTCTTTTGGGGTTAAACTATTCTGTTTTTGTGTCTATGCAGCAGTTTGTAGTATATAATGAGGGCATAATCAGACATGATTCTGAACGCTAGAAATAGAGATCTGCAACTGGTTTCCCAGTTTGCTTCAATGGTGCATCTTTTTATAGCTGCCTTTTGTAAGGTAAGTACTTCATGTATATGTGTCTGTGCTGTGTTACTCCAGGATAGAATGCCATACTGAAAGTATGAATGGAACAGGGAATGTTATGTTGTTAGCACAGCTGACTGGTGGACAAGTTCCCGAACTTTTTTTATGACAAAAACTGCCCTAGATAGTCTGATACATAGAGTATATACCTGTTTTGACCACAATAGATGGCTATTAATTTGAATACCTGAGAATTTCACGCTTCCATAATTCCTTTCCGTTGTTTGATCTGTTGGCCTACAGTCGAAGTTCAGGGATGAAGTTTTGCTCTCGTTGACTATGAGATCATTACTGGAAAACCATAATTGAGCTTGTTGCCTGGTGTTGTTTTGTTCTATCTAGATATCTACATTCCTGTCTATGCTGATTGCAAATGTAGCATCATCGGCGAATAGTACAGATATACTATTGTTTGCAGCCATATTATGTGTTAAGTCATTGATATAGATGAGGAATAAGAGAGGACCCAGTATAGAGCCTTGTGGTACTTCCCTATCAATCCTTGAGAATTGACTTCTGTTAGATTTATTCTCAGCTGGGTTCTGTTACACGAATATGAGTTGAAAATATCAGGTTCCTGTGATACCGTAGTAACTCATTTTGTTCAACAAGATTGAATGATCAATGGAATCAAAGGCACTAGTGAGGTCAGTAAAAATACCTAGACAGTGCTCGATTTTTTCAAAACAGTCTTTCATGAATTTTGATACAGCAGATATAGCAGATAGAATGGCGTTCGCTGTTGATACTCCTTTTCTGAAGTCATACTGTTCAGTTGCAAATATGGTTAGGTAGCGTGTTAAATCTTAATATATTTTTTAACCAAATATTCAGGAGAATGCAGGCAATATCGAGATCTGCCTGGATTCCTTAGGTAGAGATGAACCACCTTTTTTGTATATAGGTAGTACTTCTGCTATTTTCAGCTCAGAGAAAAAGTTGCCTTGCAGTAGGCAGCTATTTATTATATCAGACAAATGAATCCTTCACATAGTTTGCACTTTCTTTCAATATGAATGGGAATGTTTCATAAATGTCTCCCTTTTTTTATTTTTAAGTTCCTTGATGAGTACTCTGATGTTATCAGGAATAGTACATGGAGTTAACAGAGCTCAATTTAAGATTCAGCAATGACATTAGTTTTTATAATTCCTTGGACAGATCTCGATGCATTTCTGACAAAAAAAATATTCAATTCATTCACTGAAATTTCACCAGGATGAACCAACTTTCTTTTTCTGACTGTTTCATGGTTTATAATTTGCCATACTTTTTTATTGAAATACTCGGATTTTTGCAAACATTTTTGCTATGATTGACTGTATGTTTTCTTATTATCACGTTGAACATTTTTATTTTCCATAGATAGGTGTTGTTTGGAGAATTCATGGAGACAGATAAGTTTATATTCAGGCATTATTACCTCATCTGACCTGATGAATGATGAATGATGAAACCTGATGATTTGCATGATTTCTAGGGTGTACCAAAAAAGATATATCATAGGAATGTTTTATAACGGGTGTTTCACAATTGATGGAACATTAAAAGTACCTGGAGAACAGAAAGACAGATCATTTAAAAAATTTGTGGACGTGGATAATCGAACTTGCTCTATCCGTCTAAAATATTCCCATCGATACAGTGTTGTCGCTTCTATCAGAAAGTAGTAGCTACTTTGTTGTTTCAAATGGAACACCTCTTATATCATATCATTTTTGGAATCCTTATAAGATTCCTCACAACTTTCCCACATAATTCCCTATACCTATCTTCAACGATTTCCGAGATACAATTTATTTTGTCCAATTTTTGTGCAAAACCTGACCAATGAAAGATATAAATTTTTTGCAAATCTTCAAAATTTTGCAATTTGGGTTATAGCTGCATAAGACCATTAGGTATTCCGTCGATTAACTGGATCTCAGTTTCAGCATACATGGAGGCTCAGAAGTGAGTGTCATCCGGGCACTCATGAAAATGACTCCGTTTTTTTAAATGGAACACCCTGTATATTATCACTTATTCGAAAATCCATGACATTTTCCATTTCTATTGAGTATACTTTCTCTATACCTATCTCGTACATTTTGTTAGTTATGATCACTATGAATTCGTCTTCAATAAAATAAATATGGAATAGTGCTTCAGAAAGTAGGCTATGAACTTTATTCTGACAGAGAAACTAACATGATCAAGTTGCATGTGTTTAAAAATAATATGGCAGAAAATAATAACTCGAATGCGATTTTGATGGATTTATTCATCATTTATGGTCAATGTAACTAGAATATCAGTAGAACATGCAGAGAGTTTAACGAAAAGTATGCTAATTTACCTCGAATGAATTCGAGAAAATTCTGCTGAAAGTATCAAAGTGTATTAATGAATCTAGAGAGATTTCAAGAACATTTCAAAATTTCTCTTCTTTTTAATGAAATCTGAAAAACACGCTTCCAACGATAATCGATATGAAAACTAAAAAAGTATTCTTGGTGTGACAAAATCACTGATAGAGGAATTAATATCACAATGAGGAAAGTGTTGGATTCTAAAACGCAGAGTTAGTTCGAAGATGTCAAAGCACCTCACGCTTCTAGAATACTGACATCAGTTTCCTCAAAATTTATTTTATTCTTATATCAAGACTTATTCTCTGCTTGTCACTTCAATTATTGCTATAAACTTATTGATTTTTTTTAGACGTTTCAATTTTCTCCACGTTACAAGATACATCAGACATCCAGGGTGATTCACCTAACTCTTCTCTCACTTATTACTGGTAACGTTCTTTCGCCATCATTTATAGTCTACCAATGATCGTGCATTTTTTTTTCAGTTTATAAAAGAAAATCGTAAGATGGAACGCAGAATCCTAAGCTGAATTCGATGTGTGGTGCTCCAAAATGCGCTATATTTCATGGAAATATACAATTTAGGTGTGACCTGCTCATTTTTGGTGTTCATTGTCATATGCTAAGAGATGCAAAATGAGCAAACATATCCACGTGACATATATAGAGGAACTTCGAGGTGAATCTGAACTGAAGTTTTTTGAGAGTTAAATTGATCGATTTCTTCTTGAAAACATGAAAATTCTAGAATCATAAACCAAAAATGCCATTTTTTCAAAAATAATCAATTTTCGAGATTAAATCATATAGGCATGATTTGAATGCAAAAAATAGTTTCACAAGATGATTTTATACTAGGTGTTTCATTAAAAAAATTGAACTCAATATTGTCTCGCCTAGGCTGGACATCTTGTGTATCTCGTGATATCTCAGGATTGTGTATCTGCGCAAATATAAAAACTTTCATTCGAAATATTCTTCGGATTGTCATTCTTGAGCGAATTAACCTACTTCAACACAGTCATGGACAACCCTGTACATAGTAGATGGGGAACAAACATCACAAGGTGATAAAGATTATCAACATGATGGCATTTTCCCAGTTGGGTAACGGCAAGGAATATTCATTGCAGAATCGTATTAGATTTTAGGTGAAGATCACTGTTTGTTTTCAGAACATGTAAACCTGTCGCAGATGAATGGTTTTGTTGTGTTATTTGTTTTCCCGAAAATTCAGATTTTGAATGTTGTTTAAGGTCATCTATAGAACAACTCATTCCGATGACCAAACCAGTTCCTTTAAATTTCACAGTAATTGATCAGAATCTCATATATATGTATATTGTTCTGGGATCTCTCTTAGTTGTGTACCAGATTCAGTGAGAGGTAAGTAGTCGTTTATTTTTTTCCAACATATCTCTTATGGTTTTTCGTTCTCCAATCAATAATTTGCATTGATATCATGTTTGAATCATTCTCGATATAATTAACTATGCACCATTTTTTTGAATTCGGCTAGTGATGCAGAATAATCATTCGTCGAAAATAATATTCACTTATCTAGATGTCAACAACCTGTGGCTCACGAGGCTTATGCAGCAGGATAATTTGAAAAATCATGACTCGGTTTTATTTGATGAAAACTTACTTCTGCATCCTTCAAACATATCGACTGTTTCATGAATTGAAATATTTATTCTCCCAATTTATTTTGACTCAATGATGCTTTTCTCGGAATCCTGCAGAATTCAGTGGTATATTATCATATTTACATCCTTTGGTTTCGAAAAAAAATTGCCAAATTTCCTGAATTTCTTTCATGTTATGATGAATTTCTTGTATTGCAGTTTGTTTCTTTGCATTGTCTGGGAACATTTATTATCAGTGTGTGAGGGGGGGGGTTGGCTTTGGGATGAACCAATTAGTCAGACTTTTTTTTCTTGTTTTTTTTTTTTCATTATAGAAAAGGTAAATTTGAATAAAATTGTAAATCAGATATTGATTCAAGGTTTTTCATTAATTTTCTTCATTTTTTAATGAATATATTTTTATTATTATATATTTCTTTTCTTTTTTTCATTTCTTTATCTTTTTTTTATTCTTTTCCATTCAATTTCTTAAATTTTCCTCTGGTCATACAAATTCTCATATCTGATATATTCAGTTACATAATTTTGTTATTAGTAAGTCTATTTTAGATGCTACAATTTCATTTTGCATCTTTTCAAGTATTTGTACAGGATTCAATATGTTCTTATTCCACCTGTCAGTAAAACATTCAAATTGATTGGAAAAGGTATTTTACAGGTTTTCAGTTCCTAGTAAAAATCATTAATTTTTTGATTATTCAGAGGCCATTCTAAGATGACATGGAATAAATCTCCGTACATTCCACAAGTGCATTCTGGACTATCTGTCATGCCCAGCCTGAATTTGTATGCTGGACATAGAGCATGATTTGATCGTAATCTGTTTATTATTACTATAAAATTTCTATCACTTTCTTGTTCAAACCACCTTTTTCCAGTAATCTTCGGATATAAAAGTTTGAAATTTCTGCTGGTTTCAGAGTTGACTAACTCGTTTTGCCATGTCCTTGTTAGTTCTTGTCTGAACATTGGATTTAAATCAGTGTAGGAAATCATGTGTTGAGTATGCTGTTCTCCTGATTCAGTTGCTTGCTTTGCCAACTGATCTACTATTTCATTTCCTTTTATTTCGGAGTGTCCTTTTATCCACACTATTTCTAGATTCCTATTCTGCCTAGTGATCTCTTCATCGGGTCTTAGCAATCTCAATTTCTTCTGTGCTAAATTTCTAGTAACAAAGGACCCTACACTTTTCTTATGTAAAGTGGCGATTTTCTGAAAGTTAGGTATGTTGTTGTACCCGACTCAGTAACCAACAGTGTCGATGGACCCAACCCAATCCCATGGCTAGTTTTCTGAATACGGTGTGTTAATGTTGAAAATTGACCAGATTTTCGGATTTATTTTTTGTTTATTGAAAGTTAGATTGGATTTCTGTTGCATGCAGACGTTTACTACATGTTCTAGTAATGAAATTAGTTGATACGTATGATTGTAAATATTTATATTTACAAGGTGATTCACGAATGTATGTCGATAGTTTTTTGCCAAAATTCATTTTTTCTACTGTGACGTCAGGATGGCATATTCTTGAAACGTTCTCTTCGATATAGTATTTTGACGAGAAAATATTGCACAGTACACTTTTCTCATACAGGGTATTTCACAGATAAACCACTAGACATAATTGTTATCTTTTAGGATTAATTCGAAACCCTGTATTCATGGATTGATTTTTGGGAAAACTAATACCACAAACATATGTGTGTCTCTAATCTCCAAAATACTCAAGGTGGTTCATTCACGGAAAGGTATTCTATTTTGGGAAAAGTACAAAAAACATTTAGTCATTTTTATTCATTTATTTATTTGTAAATACATCCAACAGGTCCTAATACCCAATTACAGGTGTATGTAATAATATTCTAGTACACATGTATTCCACATAATTTACATAAGTACTATTAAAATAGAACCAAGAGAAAAATAAAACAACAAGGCTTTTTTTATAACAAATCAATTGGGAATAGCATTATTAATTGGTCTTTTGAACTGGAAAATCGACAGAAAAAATATATCAATATTTTGCAAGTTATTGTAGCTCCTGCACATACACGTCAATGGACAATGAAGATGATGGAAAGAATTAGGAACATCGATATGAAACGTGATTTGTGACCTGGATGTTGTGCGAGGAACATTGAAATTTATTCAAGAGAGCAACGTGGATGAGTCAATATGATTGTGAATAATTTTGTAGATAAAAATTAGATCAGTAATTTTGCGATGTTTTTCGAGAGAAATAAAATTTAATTCATTCAATAGTGACTCATACCCGTGACTCCTATCAGGGTAAAATCCATGTTTTTGCATAAATAAGAATTTCAAAAATTTCTTCTGTACAGATTCAATACGATAAATATATTTTGCTTGACATGGATTCCATATCGAACTACAATACCCAAGTTTACTCCTCATATAGCTTCACACGAAGAAAGTTCTTTACAATTACGCATTACAAATCCTAATGCTTTCGTAGCACGTGAAACAATTTTTTCAATGTGCAATGAACAAGTTAGTTTCTGATCAAAGAGGATACCCAAGTCTTTTGATTCAGTAGAATATTTTCCAGGTTATAGTTGAAAATCAGTGGGGATGGTTTTCTTGAGAATGACATAACTTTACATTATTCTACATTTAGAAAAAGTTAATTTTTTTTAGCACCAATTCTGTAACTTATCAATATCATTTTGTAAGAGCATACAGTCCGAGTGGTCTCCAACATCTCTGAAAATTTTCATATCATCGGCATATAACAGTTTTTTGGAGTCGATAACATCGGTAATATCGTTGATGAATAACAAAAATAATAGTGGGCCCAGATTGGAACCCTGAGGCACTCCAGATGTTGCAATAAACGAAAATGATCTGGTCCCTTCATATTCCACAAATAATTTCCTATCCTCGAGATATGCTTTCAAAAGAGATTGGAGACTGTTCGAAATACCAAAAGTAGATAGTTTTCTCAGCAATCGCCTGTGCGGCACTCGGTCGAAAGCTTTACTAAAGTCTGTGTATATTACATCAACATGCTTTCGGCAGTCAAGTGTTTCGGAGATATACTGTGTGAATATACAAAGATTTGAAACAGTGCTGCGACATTTCACAAAGTCGTGTTGATATTCGAAAATCGAGGAGCTGACATGATTGTAGATCAGATTGTAGATCAGATCTGATAATATAATTTCTATTAATTTTGAAAAGACTGATATAAGGGTGATAGGTCTGTAATTCACAATATCTGTATTTTTTCCTGATTTGAAAATGGGACACACTTTAGATAATTTCCAAATATTCGGAAAATGGCTAATATTAATCATAAGATTATAAATAATGCTGAGAGGTCGTGCAAAGAGCTGTATATGACTCATCACGAGTCTTACTGGTATACCATCAGGACCCATGGTCAGTTTGTTCTTGAGTTTTCTGGATGCTGCGACGATTTGGTCCTCCGAAATTCTTCTCAGGTGCAAAAAGTGACTTGGGTTACGAAGTTCTTCAGATATCGAGTTCGTTTCCTTCGAAGTATTGTTAGGGACATATACGCTTCTGAAGTTGTTCGCAAATGCATTCACAATTTGATCAGGACTAGATAATGTTTGGTCGTTATAATACATTTTTCCCGGTATCCGTGACACATTTTTCTTTGAGTTGACGTAGTTTCAGAAAGCACGAGGATTCCCATCCAGAGTTTGTCCTGCTTTTTCAATAAATGCTTTATAAGACAGATCTATCTCACGCTTAATTGAGCGCCTCAAATCCCTAAACCGTTCTCGATAGAAAAGTGAATGGTTTTTCTGTACATTTTCAAATAGTGATTTTTTTCTTTTAATATTCGGATCAATCCTTTTGTATACCAGACTGGATATTTACGAGACCTGCATCTTCCAACGGGCACACACTTAGAAATTATATTTTGGATGATTTCATTGAAAATTATACTTGCTTGATCCACATCACTGGTGTGATTTATATACTGTTCCCAATCCACTGCACTAAGTAGTCGACAAAATTTTTCTGTATTAATATTTTGGAAATCAAACCGTTTCGCTGTAGATGAGAAGTTTTCATTAACACTCGGTCCAGGAGAGATATGTACAATGAGTCCAGGATGATGGGGATCGATTGGAACGAGAGGATCTTCATCAGGAAGCACTTCACAAACAGATTCACTATTGCAAATGATCAAATCCAGTAGCCTGTGATTGTGGTTTTTAATTGTATTGTTCTGAGTCATATCACAGAAGTCCAGGAAGCTGTTGAAACGTAGAGTGAGGTTTGTCTGAAGTTTCGTGTCATAAAAATTTTGTAGCTCGGGAATATTGAAATCTCCTAAAATTATATCACACTGAATATTTTCCAAGCTTTCAAGAAATTCATCATACTCAGCATATGATGAATTAGGTGGTATATAGACTAGTACGATGATAACTGGTTTATGATTATTTCCCCGTATTTTCATTCACAATATCCATTTCATTTACTGGGCAACTTATTTCAAAGGGTTCTGAACTGTACTGAGTGTAATCAACCGCTAATAATACTCCACCACCTCGACCTCCTGTACTCCGATCTTTACGATAAACGTTATAATTTGGGAGAAAACGTTCACTGTATAAATCTTCATGCAACCAACTTTCCGTTAAGGCGACAATACTATGCTCATTCACTAATAAATTGCGGAAAAATATATTAGTCTTCGTGTTCAGTCCTCTGCAATTTTGATAACAAATTGAAAGTTTATCTGCACTTATGTTCCTCACTGACCTATTGGATGCACTTACTGTTTTTTTTTCGCGATTGAGGGATATCCATTTATGCATTTCATAAAAAGGTTGGATTCTCCATTGCTTTGGCGATCTGTCAACTCACGTCGCAAAGTCAAGAAATAATCTCGCTGTTTTACAGTTTGATCCGGCCTCAGGTATACATTTTTGAACTTATCAATATTTTGAAAATTTGTTTTGTTTTTCATTAAGACAGGTATTAATTTCTTGTCGGGTAGTACAACTTTGATGGGTCGTGATTTTCCATCGACTCGCTTACCTAATCGGAAAATCTGTGGGCTATTTAAGTTGACATCGGGAACAGTCGTTGTAATTAATTCTCGTACAAACTGAACATCCACTAACGTTTTCATGAATGTTTGGTCCTGGCATAGTTTCTTTATCACCAATTCGGCAGCGTTTCTCACTTCATTCAACTGCTCTCGAGTGAGAGGCATTATCTCATAATCCTAAATTGATTGATTTAGTGATGCACGGCTAATATGCTTTCAGTTTGGATGTGAGTAGTTCACAATCTTAAGAAATTTCCAATTATTCATCATGTTCATTAACAATTTATGGGAGCACTTTTCACACACGTCTGTACTATTCAGCTGTTCGACACTATAGATGAACATGAACAACCTGTATTCAAAAATTTCATCGGTCGAATGTTCTATTCTCTCACTATATATTGATTTTCCTAACATCTTCAAAGGTATGAATTCTAAATCCGATACTATGACCAGTTTTCGGGATACAGGGCGTTAAAATGGAGATTTACTGATTTTATCAGTTTTTTCTTGAAATTGGAAAGCCAGATTGATTTTATGTTGCTCCTATGAGTTTAATATGAGTTTCGGTCAGATATACATGGAAAGGGCCAGCTAAAAGAAATTACTGTTACAGGGTTATTCCGTGGAGTTATTACCTAGTCGCTTACTATTTTCAGTTTGAAATACTTCATTATGATTAATTTTCATACAGGGTGGGCCGTACAGCCAACCATACCAAAAATTATTATGCTGTGAAATAATTGAAACGAGAACTTTTTTAGTGAATTTTCAGTAACTTTATGAGCGCGCTTCCCCACTGCGCTATCACCCCCGAAAAGATGATAATTATCCATCTTCTTGTGTAGGTATAATTCGAAACTATTTGTATAGGTAGGTTCTTCACAATATAGAGCCAGTTATGTACTAGGTATATTGAAAAGTATAAACCTTATTATAGTCTTCACCTCGGTTATTACTTAATAAATAAACTTCTTTTCAGCAACAAAAATGTTTACTTAGGATGATCTACGCATGCAAGAATCAAACCAAAGGTACAAACGTAAATCACAACAACTATCAGAAAAATTGAGTGAACCATTCAATTCATTTCCAAGCCACCACTAAGGTAGACGTTTTGATGGGTATTTTTTCTAGTGGTTTTCCAAGTACATCCCACAACGTTTATTTGGTTGCTTACAAACTTATGGCAATCTCACCAATTACGTTGCTGATTAAACTAGACCATTTAAATGAAATGATTTTGTGTTACCAGATTCAATACAAGGTTTACGTTTTGTTAACAAACCATATTCAGTTCCAAACCTTCAACGATTTATATCTTGCTCAAGGAACCAAGCGAATGCTAATTACAAAATTGAAAATTGGGAAAGCACAGAAAGTTTTACCGAAGAAGAATTCAATGCGAATCGTAAGTTATGAGCCATTGAAGAAATAGGGAATATACATAAAACACTCTGTATTTCGCTTATACAGGGGGCTAGACCCATCATATGGGGGTTTTTCAGAACCAGCTATAGGGAAAAGATGTTGGATATCTGGTTGGCAATACATATGGGCTATCCTGTAAAGTTGTATTTACTTACTTCATTGTTGATAGTCGTAGAGATCGACCTTGACCTTGATGAATAAAATATCAAGTTGTTCAATGAAAGTGCGTTAATAATTATAATTACTATGCCTCTCGATCAGAAACTGTATCATTAAATGAAAATCACGTTCGAAACCAGCTTAAAAAGAGGTGATTTAATGAGTCATTACCAGTTGAATTGTTAAAAAAAAATTGTTGAATCAATCAATTTTAAAGCTGAATACATGTTCATATTGAATTAATCGATAATAATGAAACGACTTCTCAACAAGGTGAGTCATTTCACTTGTGAATTTCATACGTTATCACGAAATATTGAACAGGATCCAACAACTTACCTTCCTATGACTTTAGTCATACATCAAGAAATAAATTTCGATTTTACAGGGTGTTTCTGAATGACCATCAACCTAATTACTATTGGAATTCGATTGAAATCGGTCCAGCGATATTCATTAAAAATATTATATTCACACCACTACTCTCAACCTGAAACCAAAAGCATGATTGAAAAAACATCACCATTTGAATGATAGATATTTTCAAATCGAAGTTCCTGAACCTATATTATCCGGTTAGTAAATGCGCTCTCAAGGAAAAAATTGTCAACCTGCAACAACATTAACCAATTGGTTCGGTTAGCGTACGTTCCTTTCTCAACACCAGTTACATAACGTGAGTCTACGTACACTCGTGAACCCACTAGACGCGAAAACGTAAAAAACTTTCGTGGAACCACTTCGACTGTATTACATGTATTCAACTTCCAATGTACCGATTACTGGAGTTCAGTGAAATCAATCATAAATTTTTCAAAGTCACCTTCGTTCTCGGAAAAAGTCGATAGAATTCCAGATAAACAAGTCATAATGCAATAATAATTCTGAAAAATGTTTGTTTTTTAGTTACAATAAAAATGAGACAAGCTCCGATGTAAAGCAACAACTAGTAAACTTGTTATTCAGGTAACCGGTGAAAGAAGATCTGATGAGATATTTAGAACACACCTACAAGAGATAGGCCTATATAATAATAATAATAATAATAATATCGTCTTTATTATTCTCTTCCTTTTCAAGGGTACAGTCATCTCAAATAAAAATAAAAAATATATAACTTTGGAAGAAAATTAAAATCAAGGTGAAGGGACTTGTAGATTGTGCGGCTTAGAACCTGAGACTATTGAACACATTTTGTGCTTTTGCGAGGCACTAAACTATAGAAGAGTAGTGCAACTGGGGCAATCTGATTTAAACCTAGAGAATTTGAGAACCCTGAAACCTAGAGACCTTTGCAAAATAGTCAAAGGGACCATTTTTCAGGGTATCGGATTGATAGGGAAAATACAAGCCTCCGGCTGCAGTATATCCTTCGGACCCCTGTAATGATAAAAAAAAAGAAACAACAACACGATAGAAATCCGAACAGTTTGCCACGAACTTGATGTTCAATTGAAGTCTGTTTTGACCTTTCAAGGCTTCATTTTTTTAACATTTATCTCAGACTTCCGGCACCGAGGCCTTATCTTATAGTAATAGTGTTTATTTGACCGTGTTATGTACATAAAACATTTATGGCAAGTCGCATAGGCAATATGACTTCAAAGTCAAGAATATAAAATGATATTAATGATAAAATATTCTATCACTACAAATATTATATGAATTTCAGCTGAAAATCAATATACAAAATTGCAAATATTAAAAATTTTAAAAATTCGAAAACAAATGAAGACAATTAGTACACATCTGGATATCTGCAGAGGAAGATACAGAGAATCGGAATGAAAAATTGATGAAGGTAAAAGGAGTTCATAATCAAATGCGCAATGAACTGGCAGAGACGATATAGCTACCAATGTCATAAAAGAATGTTATAGATATTGAGGTTCAAGGAGTTTTTGCAGAAAACAGCTAATCTAAGTCGTGAAATAGTCAGTAAATCAGCCGATCTTGTGTTATAACCGTGTGAATCAGAATGTCTGAAGAAATTGTTCACAGTTTGGTGTATTTCCAATAGTACTGTGAATATGTACAGAGTAGGCAGTGGCATGATACCAAGCTGGATAAAGTGTTGAAGACAATGGTCTCTAAAGCCCGCGTTTGCCAATATTCTGATGGCTTTTTCCTGACATCTAAAAATTACTTTAGCATTCGTTGAATTTCCCCAAAGTAAGATACCATGAGAAACCATTGAATGAAATGAGGAATAGTATGCCATTTTCAAGATACTGCAATTTGTTATGGGTTTCAATCGTCCCAGTGAAAACAGAATACCAGATAATTTTCGAACTACATGATCTACGTGATTCGACCAATTTAATCTGTCGTCGATGACGAGACCAAGAAACGTTTTCCTCTTCTTGGTAATTTGTGTATGAAGAAAAGTTTTTCCATAGTTCAATTTGAGTTTATATTTGGATGTACTAACATTCTCAGATTTATCTTTAGTAAGGTTTCATAAGATTTTCCAAGGCATATAAGGTTCGTATCGTCAGCGAATAAAATACATTTTGTAGGTGCAATGTATTAATTTATTTGTTTATTTGGTATAAACGAAAAAACCCCTGATCTACAATGTTGTAAAATTTACATTTAAAAAAAATACTTAAAAGCTAAATTAATTATAAAATTCGTAAAAATGCTGAAACATATATAAAAAGAGAAAAAACAACCTAGAACTAAGTTAATGAAACAAATAAGAACAACACTGAGCACTAAACACCAACTAACATACAAGGCATAAATCTATAGATGAAATACATAATTGATTGCAGACTTCTTGAATGCCTCCAAGGAATTAGTAAAAAATTCAAGCTCTGATGCATTAGCTTCTCTCAACAATCTCGACATTGGACTATCAGAACCATAATTTGTAGAATGTGAGTTCTCTACGAAAACAGTTCTATCATCCATTGTTACTCTTTACTTGACTCTCAGGCCAACCAAAGAGAGAAGTTCTGGGCAATTGAATCGGCCTGATAGTAATTTGAATAGAAATATCAGGTCAGCTTGAGTTCGCCTGTTTTCCAATGTGGTTAGGTGCAGTGTGGAAAGAATATCCGTATAGTTATGGTCCATTTGCAAGCCCATTTTGTAGGCAGCACTACGCAAAAATTTATTTTGAACCCTTTCCAGTGACGTTTTGTACACTGAGTAAGAGGGACACCATACAACGGATGCATATTCTAAGTATGACCTAATTAATGAACAATACAGAATCTTCATTGTATTTGTCGATAAGTCTCTAGCAATCCTACCTACATAGCCAAGAAGTTTAAGTGATTTCATGGTTATCTTATTGATATGGGATGAGAATGACAATTTTTTATCAAATATAACACCAAGATCTTCAACTTCATCAACTTGGTTCAAAGGCAAATAATTTATGCAGTATTCATATGTGATTGGTGCCTGGGAACGATTGAAACACATTACTAGACATTTGTCAAGATTTAGTTCCAGGCAATTATTTCTACACCAATTGGTTAAATGGTTCACATCATCTTGAAGTTTCAAACAGTCAACATATGATTCAATCACACGATACAACCTGAGATCATCAGCAAATAACAATCCCTTCGAGTCAGCAATATGTGTAATGAGATCATCAATAAAGATATTGAAAACTAATGGTCCACAGTGACTACCTTGGTGAACACCTGAACAGGCCTCTATTTTATGTGATATGTAATTATTAATTTTCACCCACTGAAATCTATTTGTAAGGAAGCTGCTAATCCAACCCAAAACACTACCACCAAAACCAAAATATTATAATTTTCGAATTAATACTTCGTGATTAACTCTATCAAACGCCTTTGTATAAATTGAGTCATTGATATATGCTATGAATAAGAAAGGTCCGAGGACTGAACCTTGTGGTACCCCATGATCAATTTTTCTATTGTCAGACTTTACATTGTTCAATTCTACACATTGGTATCTCTTTGAGAGGTAAGAACGAAGCAGATCTAAGGTAGTGCCTCTTATTCCATAGTTGCTCAGTTTTTCAATCAGTAGGTCATGCGATATGCAGTCGAAAGTCTTCGTTAGGTCGCATAGTGTCAGTGGAGTATGTTTATTTTCATCAAGACCCTCTACTATATCAGTCACAATTTTGAAAGCAGCCTGTGTGGTGGATTTATTTTTACGGAAACCGTATTGCGATTTAATAATAATAATAATGTTTATTCATCTGAAATTTGTTACAATATGATTTGTGGATAAAATAGTGTAATAAAAGGTAGATAGTAAAATTAACACAGATCAAAATCAACATCAACGATAAAATGAGGAACGAGGTCCGAAAACAATTGATAAAAAAAATACATTAATATTAGTAAACATGGTAAAAATATAAAAAAATTAAATATAATAAACACAACAATCAGCAGTAAAATAAACATGTGAAATCCACTATAGGCGGGGCCTGTGCGTGGATGAAATGAGATTACATATATATATACTAGTATATGAGTATAAAAACCAAAATGAATATGAAAATATAAATGTAAAGGTAGGTAGGTATAAAAGATGTGCATATATTTGATGAGGTATGCTAGAATATGAGGTAAGTATCAGGTTTCTCCGAATGGCATGATTAGTCAATAAGACTGTGAATTGTTGTTCTGGGCAATGAGGAAATACACAATTTCAGGTTATACCTGAATGTAGTTGGTCTTGAAATATTTTGAATTTCAGCTGGGAGACACTGGTATAGTTTGGGACTCAAATATGTCAGACTTTTTTGTCCTTTTGACTTTCTCATAAAAGGAGTCAAGTAGGTAAGTTGTCTGTTCCTTGTATTGTATTGATGTTCCGGGTTCTTCAAGTCGTGCTTAGAATTATGTTGTTTGATGTTGCTATGTAAAAAGAATAATTGCCTTGGATCCATAATATTAATTTCTTTGAATAATCTATCCGATGGATATTTTATATCTTTATTGAATATAATCTTGATAAGGCGCTTTTGAACAATGATTAATTTTTCCAGATGAGACTTACTTAAACCTCCCCATGCTAATATTCCATACACAATGTGTTGTTCCACCAATGCCTGATATACCATTCTCATTGCTCTAAAATCTAGAACATATTTAACATTTTTAAGTTTATAAATAAAAAACTGTATTTTCTTAGTGACGTATTCGATTTGTTTATTCCATTTCAGGCTATTGTCCAACATAACACCAAGATATTTGATTTTATTACAGCTGCATATTGAGATGTCCTCAGTGATTCGTAGGCTATCATAAGAAGGAATACATCTCTTATCAATATGTATCGGCAGAAAAAATGTTTTTTTAAAGTTAATTGTTAAAAGTCTATAGTTAAAAAAGGCTTTAATATTACGGATATCGTTTTCTGCTCGAATTTTAAGTGACAGCCAGTCTTCGTGACTGTAGAAAATTGCAGTATCATCCGCATAAGTAATAATTTGACCACTAGTGTTTATTCTGAAGAGGTCATTCAAATATATATTGAATAAAAGTGGCCCCAAAACAGTTCCTTGAGGTACACCATATTCTATTTTTCTAAAACTGCTCCTTACCATCTTCAGTTCATTTGCTGAAGTAAAAACGCTTTTCGAGGTAGGAGTACAACCTATCCCTTAAAATGTATTCAATGATTGACAATTATGGAAATAATGCTGATTGGCCGATAGTTATCCATGAAGGATTTGTCTCCCTTCTTGAATAATGGTATTACTTTAGATATTTTAAGTGCATCTGGGAAAACACCTTTGCTGAAGATAAAATTTTTCAAGTTGGTGAGGGGTGAAACTATCTGCTTAGTAACTGCCTTATTAATTTGCTGTTTAAATCATGGATGTCACGAGAGCTAGAGGAGCTCAGTCTCTCAATGGCTGCAAATACATCATGGGAACACACAGGTCCCAAAAAAAAAAGATTCGACAGGAGAAGGGAAGCTTCTTAAATTATATGTGCTATTAGAGTCCAGCATTGAAAGAGATTTGATAGTTTTTTCAGCAATTGTACAGAAAAATATCATTTTCAGAAAATTCATTCATGTTTTTCTCGTGATGTACTTTATTTCTTTCAGAATTCATTATGTTCCAACACGCTCGTGACAAATTTGGAGAGTTGACAATGTATTCATCATATGCCTGTTTTTTTTTTTTGACGCAACAACTCGATGTTATATTTTTTCTTCATCAATTCATATGCTTCAATTTCCTCAGATTTGCCAGAGACCTCATATATAATTTTGATAGCTTTTAGGTTATTTTTCATGGTTTTCAAAGTATCATTATACCATTTCACTTTGAAGGAGCTATGTGATTTTGATTTCTTCTTCGGAAAACAGATTCTAGTGAAATTTTCTAGAGTATTGATAAAAAAATCGCATTAAAAGTTGAGGTCATCCTCACTGGAGTCCAAAATACTCCAATTTATTAGGGAAAAATCGATTTGAATTGGTCCAATCTTTCTGTAATTGAGGACCTAATAATCTCCTCATTATAGTAATGGGAAAATGAAGAATTGACCTTCATGGTCAGAAAGGCAAGGTTCTAGTGTACCTACCTCGAAAGTGTGACAGTTTAAATCAGTAATTATATTATCAATGCAGGTTGAGGAAGTTGGTGTGACTCCGAAAGACTGTATGATTGCCTCCAGGTTGGAGAGTGTTGGTGAACCTGACAAGAAATCAATGTTGTAGTCGCCAAGGAGCACAATTCTGCTGCTTTGCCTTGAGTACTTGAATAAAAGGCCTTCAAGGTCATTCAGAAACACGTTAACATTACGTAAACATGACCTATACAGAAAAATTATTAGGATATTTGAAAGCTGCAAATTAATGCCGCAGAACTCGGAATGTAATTCTTCATTGAACTCACCCAAATCCAAAATATTGAAATTCAAGTTATTGCAATAAATGGCGACACCGCCATGTTGTCGAACGTCCTGCAAAAGTGTGTGGCTATGTGGTGGTTATTTATATTTCTGTACCTCGGAGGGATACAACACTATATCCATTTTCATAACTTTACAGGAGAGGAGTTTCAAACTTTTTTTCAACAAAAAGTGTTATTGGCACAGCTATTTATTGAGATATTGAAACAATATTTCACCAGAACATTCTATTCATTGTTATTTACATATTCCTCTGAGAAATATGAGAAAAGCTGATTGTAACTCTGTAATAAAGTCAATATGGAAACAAATGGACATAGTGTTGTATCCCTCCGAGGTACAGATTTATATTCATCAGATTCTCGTCATTCAGCCAATGCTCGGACAAAAATATAACCTCAAATCTAAAATAATCAAGAAGAACACTCAAATTGTTCACCTTGTTAGCGAGGCATTGTATGTTGATATGAAAGAGGCTGAATTTGCTGTTATCATCAGCTTTTATAGGTTCATTTGAAATCACACACTTCTGTTCGGAACCGTCTCTTCTTGTGGTTGTGACGCCGTCCTCTTCTTCAGAAAAAACTGCGATATCAGTGCACCGCCGGGCCATATCTCACGTTTCTAGACTTTGACAAGATTTTGTTGTTTTATGGTGAATTTCATGGATGAATATAAGTCAGGATGTTTGGACTGGTGTCTTTCAGATGTCACTTCTGGGAAATTCCAATCAAGATTTTTTTGAGATTAGGCTCTGTGTTTGGGTTTAACTCGTTACATGCAGGAATGTATACTTCGCAACTGTGCTAATGCCGGTATTATCGTCGTTGTCTCCCACCATAAATCTGCGGTTTCTCCTAAGTGATATTCTATTTCTTACTTGCTCCCGATTTCCATTTCCTTTGCTATCTAATTCCAAAACTTCTTGCATTTTGCTCCTAGTTCGTGAATTTGAAATAGCAGCACTCACTTCCTTGCGGCTAAAAATTGGTTGTTTATTTTGACTCGCCATGTTAATGATTGATTCAGGAATTCCAGAGGGATTTGGAATTTTAGTGGTAAAAGTGGAAAAGTGGAACGACCTTGGTCGTCATTATGGTTTTTATCATCGTTTTTATCATCGTGTTTTGCAGGAATGTTGTATTTTTCCTATAAGAACACAAATTTTTCTCTTGAGAAGCTGCAATTTTCACTCAATATTCAACGTTTATTCCAACACCTTCACTAATTTGAGGAGTAGTTTATTTCGTTATATACCTTGAGGTGTTGCCATTGGTATTCTCCTCTTGATTTTCTTGTACTTCTTCACAGTCATCGTCGTGACGACAAATTGCATTTGAAGTGTGAGAGTAGTGTAAAGTTTGGGCTATACTTTTTGCGTCGAAAATTGTCCCCCTCATATACAAAGTAGACGTGTTTCAGGTTTCTTTCGATGAGATCTCTGCCTGGTAGTTATACCTTCCGGTAACTTTTCGTTGGGCCACCCAGTATATATGATATCTAATATTTTTTCTTAGCATATGGTTGCATGGTCGTATTGCACCCAGCATTGGGACAACTTTTTTAGGATACCGTCTATATGGACATTCCATGTTAACTTTTCAGTCACCATAAGTACTAGGTATTCACATTGTCTGACTTTTTTCTGTACTTTTGATCTGCCATGATTCAATCCTCGTGGTACTATCTTTTTCATTCATTTCTGTGACTAGTGATGCCAAACTGATATCTTCATATGGATATCGATTGAATAATTCCAATTGAAAGTGTAGGATGCCATTTGAAAAAAAAATCATTTTAACCCTGTGAAATCAAGAAAATCTTTCTGATAAGCGCTCAATGGGAGGAATGAAGTCTGTAAAATGACGATATCCTAGCTGAACCTAGAACTGAGCTATATTAAACGGATGGTGAGTTGCAAAACCCTGTATACTTCAGATTTCAATTATCACGTAGTTCGTGATTGTGAAATTGAATAGTACCATATCATACAACATAGGATCACTAAAGTATATTTCGTTGTTCACTTGAGTTAATTAATAATGCTTATGTATAAAAATACTTGTCCCATCAAAAATATTTCATTAATTCCACTTTAATTTTAGAGAGTGAGTGTAGTCAGTACTATAATGGATATTCCATTTCATTGAAGCATATTGAGTGTATATTTCGATATTGTTCAAACAAAACTACAAATCCTAATCACACCGTCACATTAATTTCTGAACCAATGCTCATAATATTGATTCGAAAATGATATAACGATTTCACTACATTTTCTTTCTTTTTTAAGGTCGATTCACCGTTATGGAGAATGAAACCACTGAACATGAAGCAATTCATTACAGGATTTTTCTTGGATTGATTTCATCAATTCTCATAATCCTGGTATATCAATACATCCGATTTATTTGGGGGAGAAGAAAATTGTACATTTCATCATGGAATGTACCAGGTCCACTATCCTTTCCACTTTTGGGTAATATTCACTTATTTTATAGAGGATCAGATGGTGAGTGGAATGAAATCCTAATCATTTCATATAATTATATTAAATATTCGAGAAATTTCAAATGTTATCCACAGTCGTTATGTTCACTTGACCAAGTGGATTCAACGTGATTATTTTCATATCCTTAAAACATGTTTGATAATGACTTCTAATAACTCCCCAGTTAACACAAACATCTATGGGATGTCGCAATCAAGTCAGTCCATGTGTCATAGCGAATCACAATCATACTTCACTGAGACTGCCACGGAATTCCTCATGAGAAAGCTCATTCACATTCTTCGTCTTATTTTGTTGGATGTGAGATCTATTAGGTGATGAATTAGTGAAGCACTCTAGCATAACAGGGACATTTATATTCGAATCAAAAACTTCAGTCGATGAGAATCAAAATTCAATGTATCCGAGTTTTGAGAGTGATTCGCATCGAGAAGAATGAAATTACATTACAATTATTTTTCATTTGTGATATGGAGATTATTTGTACCGCCTATACGTTATTTTGACGTATTTTTGAATATGCTTCTTTTAAGTCTATTGAGTGAACGATGATTCATTGTATTCTTCATTTGATGTTCTTTACTTTAATAGTGAAATTTGATCGAGCCGTTATATCTTTGGAAAAGTACTCGATCAAAACGATTTCATTATTCGGGCACAACAAGTTGCGTGTTTTATATGGGCATCGAAAAAATTAGCACTTTTCGGCAGTTTTTTCACTCTTGATCCTTTAAATCTTAACTTTCTGAATGATTTGTGTCTCTAACCCTTGTTCAAAATAAAAGAAAATTTCACTTCTTTCCCAACCAAATATTTAAAATTTACGTTTCGCCTAAATTTGACTGTATTGAGAAAAACCTGTGCATAATCACATAGTCATATATACAGCGCACAATGTGACTTGTGAATACAAGAATATGATTGGCTAGGAAATTCTCAGCATACGCAGTTGCCAAGTGAATTTTAAAGAGGTGTTGATGAATAATACCATGTCCCCAATATTATTTATTATATCTTATATCTACGTGCTTTATATAATGATCCGATCTGCTCCCAGAATGATACCCAAAAATTATGGTATTACCCATAAGAACCAAATGATAGAACACGAAAAATTTATTGATCTTCTGGATTCTGAATGTGTAAAAATGAGAGCTTGCAACATTGAACTCATTCAGTGTTGCCTTTTCGAATATTTTTCTCGACTCGAGAGATTTCGCAGTCTCCCAGTGTTTCTTAAACTGATAATAATGTATGAGGAATCTCATTATATAGTATAGTCTAATAAAAATATAAACATATCACTGAAAAATTATTTCGTCATCAATTCCTCAGATCTGAAAGTATAGTCATTTGTTTTTATCTCTTAACAATAATTCCATAAAAACTTAAAGGGTGTGCTTATTTCATGCACAGGCGGTAACACTGGTGCAACATGTGACGAGATCGTGAAACGAGAGTGTATTCAGTATTGTAATATGGCGGTTTGTTTTCTTCCACGTTCTGTTACTTTCATTGTTCTTTCTAATTATTTGCTTCTTGTGGATGAGAAGAGTTGAAAAGGCGTATTCATAAATCGATATAAATTAGTTGCATCGAATGTTATTTCGAACAGTTTATAGTAGTGTTGTGAAAACAAAGTATAGTTGTTGCAGTTTCTGTTATATTTTTACTTGCAAGCATAAGGGATGGGCTATGCCAGACTCGTTTGAATAAGCGAAGTTTCTGCGAAAAAAAAAACAACTGATTACGTGATATAAATCAACTGGCTAATGTTATTCAGAAGAATAGCATAGTGGATTAGTGGATGAGAACACTTGAGTTTTTGTAATTCATTTCAGTGAAAAGGTGAGTATTATATATTGATAGATATATTGATTTATTTTTATTTCAGTTATTGGGTTATAACTCATTGATCACACTCACACTTGATCACATATGAGTAGGAGGAGACGAGAATAAAATCTCCGATTTTATTATATTCCTGAAAACAGTGAAAATGTTATTGGTGTAGCCAATACCAATAACCCAGAAATGATAATAATATCAATATGAAAATATGAGCAATTCATCAGTAAATCATTCAGCCATCGATAATAAAGTCTTTTCGTAAGATTCAGGTAATTTATTATTTGATGTGAATATCTGAAAACTCCTTTTCAACCTCTATTATTGAACTGAACATTGACAACATGAACTAAAATGTATTTTATTGATTTTAAGGTGGTGTTACACAAGAATTTGAGATGTTTGAGATACTAAAAAGATAGTGGCTATAAATCAGAGAAAATTGCAAGAATAAAGCAGTGAAGTGATGTGAGTTTTTTTTTATGTTGAAGTGAAATTTCACTTACTTGAAAAGTCATAAAATCTATTATTTTCTAAAGGTTTTCCTGAAATAAATGTTCTTGAAATCTTGATCATAAGCATTTTTCTTGAATCCCATTTCCTACTGAAAGATCCATGAACTGATTCAGAATGAGATTCGTAATCAAATGAAATGGAGTATTCTTGTGAAACCTATCATTTTGTCTATGTGACGTGAATGCGACTCCATTATTGATTCCGAAAATTAAGTATGTGTGACTCCCTCAGAAGCACAATATTCTCCTCAAGGAATTCCAGATAAAAGAATGTGAGGCAGTTCGAACTTCACATTGTGAGTAATTCAATGCATCAATGTGATTTCTATTGTGATGCTGGATGAAAATCAAAAAACGACCAAAAGGGTCCGGAATAGAAGTCAATGTGATGTTAGTGAGAATCTCAATTCGAGTCACGGCTGTGATCTGGAACATGAATGTGATGCCCAATCACATCTCTGAGACGAATTTGTGTTAACTGGATCAGCTTGTTCATGTAAACATAATTTCACTGTGTGATTTTTTCCCCGAGGCATATGACCTTTATAAATTTAAAAAGAACACCAATTCCTACCTTCTTTCCCTTGCTTCTCACGATGTTCTCTGAACATTACAGGATGTCTCCTTTCGTGAGAAGTTTTATATAAAAAAAATATATTTTCGTAATTATGTTCTCCTGGGAGTTGGCAGTTCAATTTTCAATATACCATTCCGCAGACACTAGATTTTATGATTGTACTGGATGGAATTCTATTCTTCTCGACAATTCAACTCACACATTATCAAGATGAATTATTTCTATTTCACAGTATTTGTGAAGCTGACAGAAAATTTAGCTAGGACATATCCCTACATATTCAGAATTTGGATGGGACCTCATCTTTTATATTGTATACTCAAACCAGAGTATATAGAGAAAATATTGTGCAATAAGCTAGAGAAATCTAGGTGGGTATATGATATCTTATCTACCGATTTTACTGGCGATGGATTAATATTCTCAAGAGGTGAGTTCAATACTTTTTTAATTATTTTTCATCCACATTTCTGAGCAAGTGATAGTATTCATTTCGTCATAGCTTATTGAAAAATAGATGAGGATGGATTTGGGAGGATATCGATCAGATTAATTAAGTGCTTCAGTGCTTCATTCTCTTATATTTCCATTCATGAAACTGAAGTGAAGTGAGCATTGACAAGATGTACTTAATGGTTATGAATTTGTTTAGTGTACGCTCATATTTTTTATTTCACCCCAACGAATGATAAAATAATATGAAAATTATACACTATGGTGACGAGCTATCTAACATACAGTGTTTCTTAAAAGAGGTGTCGCTTGCCGTAGGGTTCCATTTAAAATTATTGGTCACGATGGCCTTGTGACGTCATCTTTGACGATTTCGTCATCTATCATCCCTACATCCCTAGTAGGGCAGTTTACAACCTTTAATATTCAGTTTCCAAATTCCACTTGTTCATGTATAATCGTTCCAAGGATAAGAGGGGGAAGGGGACTTTTGAGAAGAGATTCGATCTTCACCATTTCATGAGAGATGTTTGGGGAAGTCAATATAGTATATTTCGAGACACCCGAGAATAAAAAAATCGTGGGATTTTCAAACAGATTGAACTGATCATTTTTTCTATTTTTTTTAAGTTACAACATGGAAAAGACATAGGAAACTCATTCAACCATCTTTCGGTCAGAAAACATTGGATTCCTATATCGACAAATTCAACGAGAGGGCAGATATATTGAGAGACTTGCTTCAAAAACACATTGGAGAGACAAGTTTTGATTTACGAAAAAAGTTTTTCAACTATACTGTCGATATCATTTGTGGTGAATACTTTAAGATATGTATGAAAATGGGTTGATCACATTATAATTTACAGAAACTCTGATGGGAGTGAATGTGGATTTTCAGACAACAAATTCGGGTGCTGCAAAAGATTTGAGCAGGTGAAAATGAAAATATTTTGGTGAAGTTCTGTATCACTTTTATAAATCGATTTTCTAGAATTCTTCAGATATTAGTAACCAGAATATATTGTGCATGGTATCACATCGATTTAATCTGGAAACTTACCCCCCTATACAAGGAGTTGTGTCATTTGAACAAAAAAATTAAAAAAGAATATTTCATGTGTGTGAGTATCTATTTCTATTCTACTACTAGCGATTCATATATCCTCAATATCGTTTACAGGCGATCTTCGAGAGAATGAATGAGCCAAAAAATAGCATTTTCATGGATGACATACAAGGTAACGCCACAAAATCATTCGAATATGTACTACAATTATTAAGGGAGGTTTTAGGCAATTCCGAATGGGTGAGTTATCGTGATTGTAACTGATTGCTATGAAAGTCGCTTGTATGTTCCTTAGACTCGAGCCTTGGTTACTCTACTGCGATATGATGTAATACTGTTATTTCTACCTGGAATCTCATAATCTTGTCTTTGACTATCAATTCTATATCTCTCTACTACTTCGCCTCCATAGAAAATAAATGTGGGATATATTTCAAGAAATCAGATAATTTGCAGAGAATCATGTTAAAAATACTGCGTATCATGTTCATACTCGGTGTTTTCATATATGTATGAAAGGTCCTGCATCTCATCTTCCCTCTCCCATATCTAGTACAGTTATCAATTGAGTTACGGTATTGTTATTGTTATCGAAAATATTTGCGGTGGTACAGGGTGATCCGAAGGATAATGTAGAGAAGTGATGTGACTGCAGAAAAATGAGACACTCAATAATTTTGAATTTGATTCATTGAATGTGGCACGATTTATCTTTATTATCATCCACCAGATGAATTCCAGAAGAAACTTCCATTCCTGGACTGGATATTGCAAACTACCGACTTCACTGAAACTGAAATGATTGATGAAGTGTATACATTCATGGGAGCTGTAAGTTTTAATTTCATAATGCTGCTCTACCGAAATCTCATATCATCATCATATAGGGTTTTGATTCTGAAACTACCTAGGAGTGTATTCACATTAGTAAAAACTGTCTTCTATTCCAAAACCAATGTTGACAAATGTCACTTCAATAATATCAAGCAGGTTTTTGTTGATTTTCATCATAAATCAGTGAGTGAGTAAATGAGTCGAGTTCCATATTCGATTTGTTCAAGTAACTATACAAAAAATGATAAGCTAGATGAATCCTCCCGATTCATTCACCTGAATGGAATATTCCTGAAAATTTTATTCATGAATGGTGTAACAGTGAGAAAATGAATATTTCAAGCAGTGACTCAATTATTTCTCACATATCTCTCAATTGAATTGAGTTGAACAGTAATAAGGAATTCTTGAAAATCTAGGATGCCTATAGAAATGGATTTGTTTTTTAATTTTAGGAATCACTTACCTAGATTATTTCATTTTCAGGGATCTGATACAATGACTAGTGCGTTGAATTTTTGTGTGATTATGATGGGAATGTACCAAGATATACAGGTGAGTCGACATGAACGATCATGTGAAATTGAAGATTTATGTAGTTCTCAAAACAATTGTGATAAACTCCCAGTGTATAATGGAATGAAAAATGTACACTCATTTAGAATTCATCAATTCAATCATTGAGAATGATGATTCCATCGTTTTCATGGGATGACTCCTTATCAATAATAAGAGGAACGAAAGCTCTCGAACTTACCTTTGGGAAGTAGAACAAAATTTCAAAATATATTTCCTATGAGTCGAATTCAACCTTGCTTATTTGATCTAATGGATTACATAAGGAAATAATTGATCTAATCATTATATATTTCAGGAGAGAGTTTATGAGGAAGTCTTGGCAGTTTGTGGGCCTGAGCGAAGGATATCAGCATCTGATATAAATCAACTGAAATATTTCGAAAGAGTAGTGAAAGAGACTCTAAGAATATTTCCACCAGCTCCATTCATTTTACGAGAGATAGATGCAGACTTGGATTTAGGTAAATCGTTTTTAACTATTTAATTCCCGAATCATAAATGAATATTATCAATGTTATATTGTTCAGAATCGTTGAAACAAGAGAAGATAGAGAAAATAGCCGTTCTAATTTGATGACTTTGAGATAGATACAAAAATGGTAAAGAGTGCATTTATTCGAATGGAATGCCTTGTTTATCATTCAAAATCCTGAAAGACAATTGAAGTTCCTTCTAAATGATATATTATGTTCCTATACCCAAATATTCAGGTTTTCAGAAAAAAAAATCAATTCCTACATATGTATAAAGATCGAATTATTTTAAAATCAGATTATCGTAAATGAACACGCGAACGTTTTCAATCACAATAATGACATGTTTTCATGACATTTCATAGCTATCTAATACAGAATATGGCCCTGTACAATGGAGAAACAATTTTCTCAGACATAATTGATACACAGAATATTGGTAAACTACACCCAAAGTTTCAACATTCTACGAATCCAAATACCGCAGTGATGAACATTTCATTGAAGCTATGTTTAGCATGAAAAATAAGGAAATCAATTGATTTCTTGAAAACCTCTCGAGATAGGTATAGGAAAGTATCATACGAGAATGATTGAAAAGTATTAGAGAAGCAAAAAATCGATTAAAATACAGGACGTTCCATTTGAAATAACAAAGTTGTTGCTGCTTTCAATAGAAGCGGCAATGCCGCAACGCTGAAAATATTCTAGATAGGTAAAACAAAACTGAAACTCGAGAAAACAAATTTCCAGAATAATCCTACGTCCTGTTCTTCATATACATCTAACCTATCATCGACCGTGAGTAACCCTGTATAGAGATCATTTGATATATTGTTAGTTTCAATCAAAATATGAACCGATTGTATATAATTCGGGTGTCTTAAACATTTCAAAAATGGTTTACATCGATTCAACTTCGTATCATCACTGAATAATCACAGCAAAAATGAAGAATTGCAAAATGAGAAATAATATTGGTCCATTCATTGAATTTATTCTAGATAAACGCCATCTTGCAATTTATAGAAAGTCACATTTTCGAACGTTTCCTCGAATATCGTTTCAGCAGCACGTGTTCGCAAAAACACATTCACGTCAGTACTTTACCCCAAGTGTATAAGCTTATATTTTCGGAATTCTATGATATTATTTGAATCAAACTTTTCAATATGGTTCCTAGAATAATTAATTTCAACGCACAAGTTTTCATATTCCATTTATCAAAAACACCAAATTCCGTTAAGTGGTAAATCCACTTCAACTATGACTATCCGATATTGGAAATGCATTTCGAAACTGCACCTTGTAGATTGAGAACGTTTTTGATGAAAAGCTTTTTTATTTCAGGTGAACTTGTTCTGCCTAAAGGTTCCTCATCTATGTTTATTATACGAACAATTCATACGAATCCTAAGTACTGGCCAAATCCCTATCAATTTGATCCAGACCGGTTTTTGCCTGAAAACGTAGCCAGAAAACATCCATGTGCTTACATTCCTTTCTCCTATGGATCCAGAAATTGTATAGGTGAGCAAGGAATTCACTTCTCTTCACTTGGTGGGTAACAACGTCTCGAGATGAGCGATTATTCTTTCGTTTAAAGTCTGATGATGAACTATTTCAGCTTCGTCAATTCCACCAATTGAAGTCAAATATCAATAGTAACTCAATGTCGCTGATTGAAATTCATACTCTTCTTGAATCACTTTTATTCTTTCATTTTATTTTTCACCTTTTGCCCTTCTTCACCTCACACAAGTTTTGACTTATGGGGAGTTGATTGAAAAACAAACTTTGAAGAGGTGATTGAAAAAAAATTGAATTGAGAAGTCATGAATATCGTCAAACAGTAAACACGATTTGAGATTATGCTTTATATTTTGATTTTTGATACAACGGATAACTCAACACTTTGATTTTCTACCTCTCGAATGAAAATGTGAAAAATCACTGAATGTCGAGAAAAGGCTCTACTTCATACACGGTTATCTTACTGGCTGAATTCATTCGAAACTGTTAGAGATCGCTATTAATCCAGCTCTGATGCAGTTATTGAAGGAGACCATAAAAATATGATTTCTGAAGAAAACGGCTCACTACTTCATTTTATTCAATCTGTGCGTCAGTTCCTAGATGGAAATACACCTCTGACCTGAATCAGAAGAAGGAGACACATTGAATGGCCAACCATCAGGCTCCACTAGACTTTTTCCCATGAGGTTACTTGAAATCTAATATTAATGAGCACTACCTATCATGATTCCCTGATGATTTTCCGAAGTGTATCATTATTGATTGCCGTCGAATGACACCAGAATTTCTGGATATAGTACGTGGTAGTTTCGAACAAAACTCATTCTACAGTATGAAAGTGAATGGTGCCAATTTCCAGCATTTGATAAACTATTCACAACAATAAATCTTCGACTATTCGAGTTTTCGTAAATGAGAATTCGGATTGAAAAAATTTGGACCAGATTGTACTCGATGAGATTTTCGAAATGACATCACTTCACTCCGCATCCCTTTCTGAGAAAAGGTGGTTTTGCTTATTTCTGTTACTGGGAGCAAGCTATGTTTCCACTCATATATATTGAAATTAATGGGTCCAAGCGATTTTTCACAATTTCATTTCAAATCTGTATAAACTACGCATTGAATTTTCGTCGGACCAACCTGTGTGTATATTTGTTGTGTTATAATTATCGTTAGCTGTCATGTGATGTCAGCATCAATTGAACAGTTGATTTGTTGCTGATGTATATAAAAAAATAATAATCGAGCATTATTGGTGACGTTGGACATTATGGAAATGAAGAGTAACTAGAGCACTTGTTTGCAGGTTTTCGATTCGCCATGATGGAAATTCTGACTACCTTATCAATTTTATTCAGGAAATTCAAGTTCTTCACGGAGTATAAAACGATAGAAGAAATAGAATTGATTCCAAGCATAGTGCTTGAGTTGAAATATGGTGAAAAAGTCAGATTGGAGTTGAGATAAAGAAGATGTTGCTGAAATACTCCCTTTGGTTCTACATCCATAAGTTTAGTTGAACTCATGATAAACTCGAGAATCAACATGTTATGAATATTCTTGGTTTTATTACCATACTCTTCCCTACAATGTTTTTTATATAGGGTGTTTCACAGTGGATGGAACATTAGAAGTATCTGGAGAACAGAAAAACAGATCATTTCGACAATTTGTGGGCGTGGCTTGTATCAGAAAGTAGTAGGTACTTTGTTATTTCAAATGGAACACCTCGTATATTATATCATTTTTGGAATCCTCACAACTTTCCCACACAATTCCCTATACCTATCTGTGACGATTTTCGAGATAAAAATGATTTTGTCCAATTATTGTGCAAAACCTGACCATTGAAAAATATCAATTTTTTCCCAATACAAACTAACAATATATTGCAATTTGCATGCATGAGACCATCAAGTATTCTGTCGATGAACTAGATCTCAGTTTCAGCATACAGGGAGGCTCAGAAGTGAGTGCCTTTTGGGGACTCATGAAAATGGCTGAAACTCTGTTTTCTTAAATGGAACACTTTATATATTATCACTTATTTGAAAAGCTATAACATTTTCCAATTTCATTGAGTATACCTTCCCTTCCTATCTCGTACACTTTTTTAGTTTTGATCACTTATATTATGAATTCGTCTTCAATAAAATAAATTTGAATAGTGATCATGACAGAGAACTTACATGTTATTCCTTCATTGTCATCCCGTTCTCAAGTTTCATAGGTGTGAAAATACTATGGCAGAAAATAATTACTTGAATGTGGTTTTGATGGATTTATTCATTATTTATGGTCAATGTAACAAGAATATTAGTAGAACATGCAGAGAGTTTCATGAAAAGTATGCTGATTTACCTCGAATGAATTTGAAAAAATTCATTAGATTGAAGAGAAATTTTGAAGTTTATAGGACGAAATGTCATCGATATTCTTCTTGCCTCTGAAAGGCGCTCTATTTGGAAGCAATCTAGTGAAGAAAGACCTCAATGATATTTATCAAATTGGAAAAAAAGCACAATCATCGTAGAGTTTATCTCACACCTACAAAAACGGAAGATATTCCAACAATTATATAAGCTGAAGGGAACCGGCATATCAATCACACATGATCTGAGACCTGAGGATCAAAAACTGAATAGAAAACTAGTACATCATTTGAAGGAGGCTAGATCAAAAAATTAAGAAGCCCAGAAAAAAAATTTCAAACTATATGTGAATGCTGAACCATACACCATCGAAGAGTTGGAAAATCCCACAGAAACCAATCCCGAAAAAGAATTCGAAATTCCACCGCGAAAAAATAATGAAGCACCACCTACCCCCTCAAGGTCATACCTCCTAGAAGAAGCAGAGGAAGACCAACGAGAGTCGGATCATCAATCACCAAGAACATACATATTCAGAAACCGAACCGAATCAGTCAAGGACAGAAATACACCATCTACTGCAACGACACTAACGAACAACTCCAATAAGGGCCAAACCATAAAACCCAAAGAAGTGAGGGACACAAGAACATTGAGGAACAAGCAGATCACAAAGACAACCTCCTGAATTTCAGGTCTTTAATAGCTTTCCTTCATTTCACCACCTAGTATAAGCTTATAGACTAACACACAATTCATGTTTTCAATTGAAACTCTAAAAACCTCTGAAAACTCTAAAAACTTATTTTTACTATGATAAATGAAAAAGCAATGTTGATAAAATTGATATGATAGCTTACTCACTTTACATGAAACATGGTGACTTTGGATTAAAGCAGATAGATACCTTCGTTTTGGATATACCATACGGGGTGAACAATTTCCTCAACAATTTCAAGTTAATTCACAATAACATTCGTAGTATCGCAAAAAATCTAGATGAATTCGAAACAGAAACAAGATTTATACCGGATATAGCAATGTATAGCATAGACGGTTATAAAACACTTTATAATGGTGGAGTGCTAAATCGAAATGATGGAGTGGTCCTTTATGTAAAA
This sequence comes from Plagiodera versicolora, assembly GCA_037013635.1. Taxonomy (NCBI): domain Eukaryota; kingdom Metazoa; phylum Arthropoda; class Insecta; order Coleoptera; family Chrysomelidae; genus Plagiodera; species Plagiodera versicolora. Next base: position 5,742,067 of record CM072993.1, on the reverse strand, counting down.
ACAGACATCTACCATTCGCATACTATACTGGAGTTTAATGGATCGTACACGAGCAAGTTGAAAATTAACTTGGGGCAAAACCATTTGATAATACATGCTCTATATAGGTCACCATCCACCAGTGTCACAGATTTTATGGATGATCTTAAATTTTACCTAAATAATGATCATGATAATCATTATGATTACAAACTGATAGTTGGAGATAATAATAATAATAATAATAATAATCTTTATTAACGGGACGAACCCAATTTCTACAAAAATATAAACTTTAACATATAATACATAAACACTGCTCATTAATATACATCTCATAGAAAGAAGCTATAAAATTTTCTATTCCACTGTACATATCACAAAATCTGTTATAATTTGATTCACCTTTGAACAGTTTTTATTTTTCTTCTGAAATCAGTCAGGGAGCATCCCAATATTAGTGTTTTTGCAGTGGGGAATGTTGTCCATAATTTGTGGGGTGAGAGGTAATGTGAAATAACTCGTGATTTCGAAGAGTTCTAGTCGGCACATTGAGCTCTATGCACTCTAATATTTCAGGACAAACAGTCATTCCATTCAATATTTTATATATGAAGCATAGATCGAAATCGCGCCTTCTTTTACTAAGTGGTTGCAAGTTTAAAGCCTCCATAATTGGTTTGTAATCATGATCCAGGATTCGATACCCACTCTTGAATGCACAATATTTCAGAAACTTATGTTGAGTCCTTTCTAGAATTCTGCTTTTATTATTATCAAGCGGTGACCATACAATAGATGCATATTTTAAGTTTGATAAAACAAGTGTCTGATAGATTCTAATCAATGAAGTTAGAAAAAATTCACTACAGTTACGAAGTATACATCCTAGAACTTTACACGATTCAACAGAAACATAATTTATATGTTCAGCAAATGTGACCTGTTCATCGAATGTTATCACAAGATCTTTAACTAGTGGGGTATATTCAAGTTCTTGATTTTCTAGGAAGTAATGTGCGTCAAAGTTTTTGTTTCGTTTGAAAAAACTAATGTGATAGCATTCATTAATGTTTAGAAACAGTTTATTTGAATTTCACCAGTGAGACAAATTATCTAGATCCTTTTGTAGCAGATCTTGATCAGTTGAGGGCTTGATTATTTTAGTTTGAGATCTGCAAACATCAGGAATTCGCCAGCCTCAAAACAGTCTCCAATGCCATTCATGAACAAATTGAATAGTAAAGATGAGCAATGAGCACCCTGTGGAACTCCAGAAGAAACCAATATTTCTCTTGAGGTATGTCCTCCCACTCTCACTTTCTGGCAATGATCAACTAGAAAGCTGCATAATCACTTCAAAAGACCCCGATTGAACCCCATATTGCCCAACTCATTTATCAATATCTCATGGTTAACTCGATCGAAGGCTTTTGAAAAATCAGTATAAATTGAATCCACTTGTGCTCTCATGGTTAACTCGATCGAAGGCTTTTGAAAAATCAGTATAAATTGAATCCACTTGTGCTCTATTTTCTAAAGCATTCAAAATCTTATGTTCATACAAAACCAAGTTAGTGACTGTTGATTTGCCTTTAGAAAACAGATGTTAATTACTTGATAGTAATTCTTTACACGAGAAATTTAGTTGATCACAAATTAGGCTATCAAAAAGCTTGGGAATTGCCGATTGGTTACATACAGCACGATACTTCTCAATATTACTACGGTCACCAGATTTGTGAATTGGAATAACGTAACTTGGTTTCCATATATCGGGAAAAGTCCCAGATTTCAAAGACAGATTGAATAACATAAGCAGTGGATGACATAATGTACAGATACAATTTTTCAAGAAAATATTTGGTATGCCATCGGGACCCATTGGGAATCGGTTAGGCAATTTGTTGATTTTATCATAAAACATAGTGGTAATAATTTCAGGAGTATCAATATCAAAGTATAGGTGTGGGGAAACATTGGCAATTATATTATTCTTTTGTGTTGGTACATATGCGGTAGAAAAGTAGTCAGCAAAATATTCTGTAATTTTTTCATTGTCACTGGCCACCAAATCTCCAAAATGCATATTATTGGGAATCGTATTCGAAGATTTTTTGCTACTTAGGTACTTCCAAAAATATTTTGGATTTGTATTCAAGAAAGCCTCAACACGATTCATATATTCTGAATAACAAGCATCGGATAAGGTTTTACATTCAGTTCTCAATTTGGAAAATTCGTGATAATCCAAATGATGTTGAGAGGCTCTGTATTGCTTGTGAGCAGGTTTTTTTTTTGTTTGACTAGATTCCTTAGATCAGCCGAGAACCATTTCGGAAAAGTCGATGATCTGTAAATGTACAGAGGTACAAATAGGGCAACTGCCATATTTAAAATCTGATAAAATTTGGAGACTGCTATGTTTATATCTGATGAATCAAGATGCTCGGACCAACCGATGTCAGAAAAATAATCATTTAGACATATGTAATCAGCTTGTCTGAAGTCCTAATAATGCTCTCTGTGATACAAAGAGCCTCTAGACGCATTTTCAATACAAAGTTCACAGATATAGGAAATGTGATGTACACTGTTAGGGAAAATAGGATCTGTTGCTACATCTACAATCAAATCAGGTATATTTGAAAAAACTAGGTCTAAGAATACATTCCTCATATTGGGAATCAAATTATTCTGGGAAAATTCAAAAAAGCATTTTGCTGAGCTAATACCAGAGCAGAAGAACCTATGGGACAGTTTACTGTGACTCCATATCGATCATTACTCCAAGAAGGATTAGGAATATTGAAATCGCCAAAAACACACAACTTATGAGGTTTATGTTCTTGCATAATAAATTCTACTGCTTCACCATGACAGACATACCGGGTGATTCTTCAATGTGGCTCGCCCCTATAACTCTTTTATTATTGGAGATAGAAGAACAAAATTCTGGGGTTGTGTATTATATGTCAATTCGCATTATTTGATGTATTCATTTGCTTTGCAGTACTTCCGGTTTGACCGGAAATGACCTCAACTTTCGATTTCCAAATGGAACACCCTATATATTTTTACTTATTTCGATCGAGGATGACATTATCTATCCAACAAAACTTTGTTTGTTGGATAGATTTGACGTATGAAAGAATTTTTATTTCAATTTAGGTATTGGGCTTCTTGCAATTATTGAGAAAGATAATGAAAATAAAGTGGAAGTGTGTGGTATCAAATTGTTCGTAAGAAAATGATCTTTCACAAAAGCCCGACGAGCCACCCTCTTTCCATTTGAAAAAATCGAGTTAACTGGAAAAAATGATATTTGTGACATTGAAAAAATTATTGAAACGACTCTTAAGTCATATGCCTCAAAGTTGTATTTATCCCATGTCACTTGATCAAAAAGGAAGCCTTTCAATCGATCCATGTCACGCTAGATCGAAAAATAAAAATTGAAATAAAAATTCTTTCGTACGTCAAATATTCACAAAGTTTTGTTGGACAGATAATGTCAACCTGCTCGATCGAAATAAGTAAAGATATATAGGGTGTTCCATTTGGAAATCGAAAGTTGAGGTCATTTTCGGTTAAACCGGAAGTACTGCAGAGCAAGTGAGTACGTCAAATAATGCAAATTGACATATAATACACAACCCCCGAATTTTGTTCTTCTATCTCCAATAATAAAAAAGTTATAGGGGCGAGCCACCTTGAAGAATCATCCGGTATAAAAGATCTTCAGAGTCTGGAGGAATATATGCCCCTCCTATTACCAGATTGGATTCTTTCAATTTACAAAATATAAATAGCTGTTCCACTGAAGTTTGTGGAATCTTCAATTGCCTTACCGCGATATTTTTGTTTGCAAAAATTGAAATACCTCCCCCTGTTGATTTCTTACTATTTGGTAAAGAACGATCACATCTAAACACACTATATAAATCCGTTGAAATTTCTTCATCAGAGATATCACTTTCGAGCCAGGATTCTATTAAAATTATGATATCATATTCAGACAACAAAATAGCTTTGATTAAATCATTTATTTTTGTGCGCAAACCACCCACGTTTTGCCAATAAATGTTCAAGTTCACTACTGAATTATCTCTTGAAACTGTTGAATGCTCTACTAGTTTTTTTTTGCTCAATTCTTGGAACTCCTCGATGATATTTCATAACCAGATTGTCGCGTAATTTGGTTCAAATGGGTGAAGAAAATCGCAAGTTGAAAATGCACAAATGCGGTGCACAAAATTTTAATTAACAAAGGCACATGCGGTTGTAGCTGATGTAGCGGATTCAGTTGTCGACAAGTGCGCATTGGTTCGCTGTCTTCAACTGACTGTATTTTTGCGTCCTCGATAGAGGGCGCGGTGTCCAATGTGTGCGATTTTCAACTTGGTTTTCAACGCGATTTAATTTAAAGAAAATGAATGATTTGTAGAAAATAAAATGAAATATATTTCTTTCCGCTTAAATACAAAAACGACACAAAACATTGAAACAATACTGGACAGAGAAAGATTGAACATTCTCCCCCACTAAATTATGTAATAATTTAAATGTCACTTGAGAATTCGGCACTTGTTAAAGGACACAATTTTACCAAAGCTCTTTTCAATATGCCATTTTTTGTTTGAACATCAGCAACTCTTGCCACCCCATCTTTACCATAATATAATTTTTGCACCTGGCCTGAAAGCCACTTCATGGGCGCAATTTGTTCATTTTTTATGAGGACTACGGTTCCAATTTCAACTGGATGAGAGGCATTCAATCATTAACTCCTTTGTTGAAGCGTGTGAAGGTATTCCATCTGCCATTTTTTCCAAAACGATTGAATACATTGTTGCAGAAATTCAAAACGATTCAATCTGTCTATACTTAAATGGGTTAAATCTGGGTCAGGCAATGAGGTCAGGGGTTCCAAGGCTGAAAAATGTCCCGGTGTCAGAACTGATAAATCGTTAGGATCATTACTCAATGGACACAAGGGACGCGAATTTAAGAGCGCTTCAATTTGAGTCAGAAGCGTGTAAAATTCTTCGAAAGTCATTATTTGTTGCCCAATTACGCGATGAATGTGAGTTTTCACAGATTTCACCCCTGCTTCTGCCATCCCAGCAAAGTGTGGAGAACCAGGCGGATTGAATTTGAAGGTGATAGTTTCGCGCTCAGCGGCTTGTTTCATTAGGTTTTGTATTTCTTTACATGCACCTACAAAATTAGTACCGCAGTCTGATATGATTGTATCGCATCGTCCTCTACGTGCAATAAATCTTCGTAAAGCAGCAATGAAGGCCTCGCTTGTCATATCGGAAGCAAGTTCTAAATGTATGCATTTGATAGCCATACATACGAATAGGCATATATATGCTTTATAGGTTTTTGCACCGCGAATCTTTCCTAATGAAATTAAAAAAGGACCGGCGTCGTCAAGACCAACCACAGAAAATGCTTTGATTTGTGAAACTCGAAAACTGGGAAGATCGCCCATAGGGGGCTGATAAGGTTTTGGTGATAAACGCCAACACCGTTTACACATTGAAACAACCTTTTTGATTGAACTTTTTGCGGTTAAAATCCAAAATTGTTGTGAAATCAAAAACTGAAGAGTTTGCGCACCTGGATGTAGGTAAGTTATGTGAAAATCATGAATTAACAATTGTGTTAAACGATAATTTTTTGGTAAAATAGCTGGATGTTTTTTGAGAAAACTTAAATTTGTATTCCTCAAACGACCTCCTACTCTTAGAATATTATCTTTATCTAGGAAAGCGTTGAGTTTGCAAGGACATTTCGATGGGGGTTTTTTATTTTTCAATTTCTGAATGTCATCATGAAAATGCGACAGTTGAACAAATTTTACCAGCGCATTTAATGCCTGATTCAACTCTATGAGTGTGAGCACTCCACCTTTTTTATTTTTAGAATTACGAGAATTATGTAGAAAACGTAAAATGTATGCAAAAATTCTCTTTATTTTGGACAGTGTGGAGTGTTTTTGGATAAGGGTTTCAATAAAATTAGCAGAATTATTAGAAGCGATTAGAGTAATTGTTTTCTCTTCCATTTGTTCTTCAGATGAAGAATCAAATTGTGAATATGAATCATTGACTGGCCATTTTTCCTTTGAAAATTGAAGCCATTTTGGACCAGAAAACCATGTTTCATTTCGTAAAATTTCATCAGGCAGCAACCCACGAGAAGCGCAATCTGCTGGATTATTTTCTGACGAAATATGCTGCCAAGAAGCTGGCGAAATTTTATTCTGAATATGAGTAACGCGATTGCTTATAAAGGTTTTCCATTTATGCGGAGAAGATTTGATCCAATGTAAAGCAATCATACTATCACTATATGCATATATTTCTGAAAATTGGAGTTTTTGTTCAAAAATGTGCAACACTGTTGAAAGTAAATTAAAAAGTAACACTGCGGCACACAATTCTAGTCGGGGAACTGAGATGCTTTTCAGAGGGGCAACTTTAGATTTTGCGCATACAAAAAATATTTTAATTGAATTGTTATGCTGTACCCTGAAGTATATTACACTAGCATATGCCTTTTCAGAGGCGTCGCAGAAGGCATGAATTTGACATGACTCAAAATCATCAACGAGAATTCGACGCGGAATCCTTAAATTTTGTAAGAGTACAAATGACGATTTGAATTGTAACCATTTGTCACATATTTCATTGGGCGGCGAATCATTCCAGTTGAGCCGTAAAGTCCAGAGACGCTGCATGATTAATTTTGCGAAACATGTCGAAGGTGCAAGAAATCCTATCGGATCAAAAATTTTTGCGATATCGCTTAAAAATTTACCTTTTTGTATAACCACTAATAGTTGCATCTATTGTATAAATGAAAGCATCTGAAGACAGTTGCCAATGCAATCCTAAAACCTTGATACATGTATTTTCTTCATCGAAAGAAACCGATGTTTGATCATAGCGATAATTAATTGGTAAGTCATTTAATAGTGACGGTGTATTAGACGCCCATTCGCGTAGTTCAAAATTTCCCTCCTTCAAAATATTTATTAATTGATCACTTTGCGTCATTTAAATTGGAACATCCCGAGCATACATCATCTATGTATATGTCCTATTCCAAAACACTTGCAGCTAATGGAAAATTATTGCGTTCGTCTTTGGCTAACTGTAAAATAACACGATTTGCAATGAATGGGGATGATGATAACCCAAAAACTAATCTTTTCATGCGATAATCCCTAACTTGATCATTTGGCGAAAATCTCCACAATATTCTCTGATAATCTTGATGCTTCGGATCGATAAGAATTTGTAAAAACATTTTCTTAATATCGGCTGTAAAAACTACCGAGTGAATTCTGAATTTTGGTAATATTTCGAAAATATCTTTTTGTAGTTTCTTCCCCACTAAAAGGGTTTCATTTAAGGATTTTCCTTGTGATTTCGTAGAGCCGTCAAAAACTACTCTGAGCTGCGTGGTTGTACTATTTTTAAAAACACAGTGATGAGGTAGGTAGAAAATGTTTTCATTTGCGGTAGAACTATCATTTTTCTCAACTCCCACCTCTTCCATGAAGTCATTTTCGATGTATTCGTTTAAGAAATCACAATACTGTTTGTATATAGTTGGTTGTTTGAGTAAGCGACGTTCAAGTGAATAGAAGCGGCGTAAAGCTACCGAACGAATATCTTTTGAATCAAATGAAGGTTCGGAATTTTTAAAAGGCAAATTGACAATGTAGCGTCCAGATTCATTCCTTTTTGCGGTTCAATGAATATTTTTTCACATTATGTATCTTCAGGTGAAAGTACTTTAATTTATGCAACTTCTTCAACTTCCCAGAAGCGTTTAATGAGGTTATCTATTGCGAAAGAGTCATTGCTTAGAGTTGTAAAAAATGTGCAAGTATTTGTGGCAACGTTCTTATCATTTGCGTTATATTTGCCCATGAGAATATAACCAAAAATAGTATTAATAGCCACTGGCTTATCCCCATGTCCTGTAATACGACCTTCTTGAATAATATGCGGAAAAACATCAGCTCCTAATGACATGTCAACCGGAGCTGGTTTATAAAATAAATCGTCAGCGAGCTTTATATTATTTATGTGAACCCGTTGGGAATGATTTATTGATGAAGAAGGCATGTTAGTACAGTTTCGGTAAAACAATTGCGTCAATGGTAAAAGTAGGAAACATTTTTCCAACCGGCTTTATTTTACATGTAACTCCGCCCCTGGATATCATATCAGTCATTGTTCCAATACCTTGTATTGAGAGTGAATAATTAAAGCGGGACAATCCCAGCCTATTGATACATTTTTCGGAAATGTAGCTTGTTTGCGATCCACAATCCAAAATCACTCGAATTTTTTGAAAATTATCGGAAGCATCTGAAATTTCAACGATTGCTGTCGAAAGTAAAACATTCACTGATGATGATACCATTCCAGCAAATGTAGACGTATCTGGTATGTTGAATGTACTAGGTAAGGGTTGAGTTTCATTAGAGTTTACTTGCAAACTATTGGAGGACGAAGGATTGTTTTGATTAGTTACATTTCTATTTATATGGACGCTTGAATGGTGCTTGCCATGACAGAAGTAACAAGTTGACTTCGATTTGCACTTATTGAATGAATGTTGCGAACTTAAACAGTTTATGCATAGTTTATTTTGCTTGACAAAATTGTATCTTTCTTGGGGCGATTTAATATAATATTCGGAGCACTTGTAAAGTGAATGTTCTTGTTTACAACAGGAACATGTAAAACTCGAATTTGTCGTATTTTTTGACGAATTTGCGAAATATGTTGCGGTACGCTTTGTCCTCAAATAAGAAGGATTAGTATTTTGAGTGATTTTAGAATTTGATGGTTGCGTTGCCAAATTTTTGTTCAATGAAAAATCGATGGCATGAAATTAATATCAATTCAGATCGATATATAATATATTATGAAGAACAGAAAGAAATGTATTTCAGTTTTTCTTTTGCGGAGCGATCCCTGGATCGTATGGACCAAAATGTCGCGTAATTTGGTTCAAATGGGTGAAAAAAATCGCAAGTTGAAAATGCACTCACCTTTCGGACCTCTCGTTGTACAAATTCCAACTTCCAACTCCTCTTCGATGTGGACTGTATGTAGCGGTTTAGCGGCAAAAGCGGTGCACAAAATGTTAATTAACAAAGGCACATGCGGTTGTTTTTGATGTAGCGGATTCAGTTGTCGACACGTGCGCATTGGTTCGCTGTCCTCAACTGACTGTATTTTTGCGTCCTCGATAGAGGGCGCGGTGTCCAATGTGTGCGATTTTCAACTTGGCTTTCAACGCGATTAAATTTAAAGAAAATGAATGATTTGTAGAGAATACAATGAAATATATTTCTTTCTGTTTAAATACAAAAACGATACAAAACATTGAAACAATACTGGACAGAGAAAGATTGAACACAGATTTTTGCCTCTGGAGTTTCGCTGCTTCAATACATCTCGCAAATTCCTCTCGAATTGCTGTTTTTGTTTAGTAAGATCAGAGTTTATAAACAATTGTTCGCCTTCAATTTTGAGACGGTTTCTGAGTATAGTTTGGACATCAAATGAATTTGTGAATTCGTGTTACTTTAACAACATATATCTGTTCATTTGTTATTTTTCGGAAAGTATTATCTAAGGACTCTATATCGTTTCCTCTCTTGGGCATATTAAAGAATAATTAAATTGTTCACTCTCTTTTGACGTTCATACAGCTCTTCCATTAACGACTCGTTCGGAATGTTCACGTCGATTCCATTTCGATTTACTTTGAGGGATTCAACCTCCTCTCTCAGTTCAGCGATGGCCTTTATCAATTTTGGCACTCGACAAATTCCATCCAAACAATTTCCACAGAAGAACTTCAGAGTACGTTTACCTTTAAGTTCAATTACTTTTATTTCGGATGCATTAGGACCTGAACATTTTTTGTGTACAGGACTGTTACAGCTGTCGCAGCGTAATATAGAATTCCTCTCTTTTTCAAGCAGATCACATTTCCCACATGTCACCTCCTCATCCATTCCGGAGAACAGTATTTGCCACGCCGCTCGGCACCGTTCTAGTGGAAAACGGCCTTTATTCACACAAACGAGTGGATCTCCCAAATGAGCAAAAACATAAACAGTGTAAAAACATGAAGACGCCTTTTTACAGATAACACTAGGACTTGTCTGGGTTCTCCTAATTATGCTTTCTGCTTATTTTCACTTAACTAATGCACTTTTGGGTGAAAAGATTTTGCTCCTTGGGTTCACTGCACAAAACTGGACGTTTCCATATAACTTTGAAATCGGTTTATATCCTTTAACTAGACAATTCAAGTGTTTTTATCAGAGCGTTTTCAAACGTGTATCACTTATACAGACTTCATAAACATTGATATCTTGAGCTATTCTGATCATTCAAGCGAGTACTTGGATATTTTGAGTGAATATGGGTACCTTTCTGCAATAAATACTCATACCAAAGTACAGGGAAACTCGAAGTCATGCATTGATCACATATTCGTGAATGCCAAGTCTGAAGATACCAGCTCCATTATTCCACTTGTGCTGCGTACTGACATTACAGACCACTATTCAATCCTAATGCAAATAGTTTTTGGGAATCGGAAACAAAATAAACGAAATAAAAGTAGATATATTACACAAATCAATAATAAGCAATTGAAAGAAATAATTTCCCAAGTTTGCTGGACTGAAGTATTATATATTCAATGCCCGATATCGAATCCGCAACAAATAAATTCCTAACTATCGTACAAACTTGCAAAAACAAATGTACTAAATTAATCAAAATACAAAGTAATCAGAATAAACGGAAGATATGGATAACTAAGTCCCTGATAAAATCTGTAAATAAAAAAATGCAATGTATGCTGAACTATTGAAAAATTTCGACAATGAACAACTACGACATGAGTATAAAAAATACATTGGGTAAAAAAACTTGGAAATAGGAAAAAAGAATATTACAAATCACGGATTGATGGAAATGAAAATAATTTGAAGGAATTATGGAGTAATATAAATGAAATGTTTAGCAGTAAGGATGTGAGTGACATTTAAAGATTAAAAGATAATAGAAATTGTATAATCGACGATAATAAAAAAATTGCAAACATTTTCAACGAAACTTACATTAATATGGGTGAAGAGTTAGCAGAAAAAATTACAATGAATGGTACCAAAACAATAATGGAAAAAATAACAAATAATTCAATATTCATCAGTCCAACATCGGAAAATGAAGTTCTTGAAGTCACACACCAATTGAAAAACGGAAAATCACCAGGAATTGACAAAATACGAGCAGAGACACTCAAAGACATTGCACAACATATAACAGGACCACTTACTTATATCTTCAACAAAAGTATCAATGAAGGCCATTTTCCTGATCAATTCAAAACTTCTGTTGTGACACCCATCCATAAAAAAGGGGGCATAACAGACGCAAAAACTTACAGGCCCATCTCGCTCATTTCAAATTTTGGAAAAATATTTGAAAGAATTATGAAAAACAGAATCTCCAACAACTTGAATAAGTATGGACTCCTATCAGATATGCAGTTCGGCTTTAGAAAAGGCAAATCAACTCAAGATGCCATACTGGAACTAACCAACTATATTTTTTTTTTATTTTTTTTTTTATTTATTTATCAACGGGTAACACACCAATTTGTATAATACAAGTTATTACATATCGTGAGAATGTTAACTCTAGAATTAACTTAAAATTAGTAAACTTACAATAATACCTATATTAGTGAAGAAATGACAAAAAGTTCAAAGAAAATAAGATTTTGCTATGACTCACTATTTGACAACATTTTAAGTAATGGAGCTATAAAGAAATGATTTGCAATCCAAGAATCAATCAATAAGCCTCAATCTATTTCGAAGCGCACTTTCAGACTCATTAAACAGATCAAATTTCACATTGTTACCATTGGAGATCATTCTTGATAAGGCTGAATGCTTGCCATAATTACACCTATGAAAATCAGGTGAGAAAGTTTGCGTATTCCGTGTGTTGCGTGAGGGGACATGAAAATTTACTTGAGAGAGGAGAGAAGGACAATTTATTTTGGAATTGATTATTTTATGTAGAAATATTATATCTGCGTGTACTCTACGCGTTCTGAGTGTTTGTAAACCAGATGTCATACGAATTTCAGAAGGTGAATGGTTGGTAAGAGGCATGTTTAATTTGAAAGCTAAATACTTCAGAAACTTATTCTGAACTTTTTCGAAGTTGTTAATATGAAGCTCATATGTTGGTGACCAAACACAAGCACAATATTCTAAGATTGACCTCTCTCTCTCTCTCTCTTCAGTCGATGTCTGGTTTCAGACGTCGTGACCCCTTGGATTTATGCCCGGGACAGTCATGCTTTTCCAGGCTTCTCTGTCTTCAGCAGTCCGCATCACTTCTTGTATGGAGAGGTTTGTCCAGGATTTTATTTGATCGATATATCTGTTTGGTGATCTTCCTCTCCGGCGCCTTCCGTCAACTTTTCCCTGGATGACTTGTTTTTCCAACCCATCTCTCCGAATGACATGGCCAAAGTATTTGAGGGTGTTTCTTTGGATGACTGGAAGCAACCGTTCATTCTCTGCAATTTTTAGCTCTTGAAGGATTGAAACGTTTGTTCTGCGGGCCGTCCATGGAATTCTAAGCATTCGTCTATGGCATGTCATTTCGAAAGCTTCGATCCGGCGTCTACATGCCACATTGATAGTCCATGACTCGGAGCCGTAGGTAGCGATCGAGAATACAACGGATTTCATGAGGCGTTGTTTTGTAGCTTTACTTATGTTGTGGTCTTTCCATACTTTTGTTAGTTTGGGTAACACTGTCCTTGCCGTCCCGAGCCTCCTTTTTATTTCCTTTTCACTTCCACCTTTGTTCGTGATGCATGCACCGAGGTATATAATTGACTCTTTGGACTCAATGTCAGGTATTGAAGAGAGGATTTGCGGTAAAACTCCGCTTCTATCCACGATCATTAGATAACACTTGCTCCTGTTAAGTTTTAGCCCCGCTTCTGCACTAAATTCTTCGACTCGTTTTAATAAGTTTCTCATTTCCTCTTCATTGCTAGCTAAGATTGTCGTGTCGTCCGCGTATCTGAGATTTGAGATTTTTCTTCCGCCGATGGATATTCCTCCTTCCCAGCCATCTGTTTCCCTCCTTATGATCCACTCCCCGTAAATGTTGAAGAGGAGGGGGGAAAGAATGCACCCTTGTCGGACACCTTTTCCTACTTGAAATTCCTTTGACAGTTGACCGTCAACACAGACATAGGCTTTGTTGTGTACGTACAGTTGGCGTATAAGATGTGTTAGGTGGTTCGGTACACCCATCTCTTCTAGGATCTTCCATAGTATGGGCCAGTTCACAGTGTCAAAGGCTTTGGCGTAGTCAAGAAAACAAAAAATGGCTGGGACATTGTATTCGTACAGCTTTTCTATTAGTTGTCGGACATTTATTAGCTGATCTCGGGTGCCTTTTCCAGGGATGAACCCAGCCTGTTCTGGTGGAATTTGCGGTAGGAGGTAAGGTTTCAAACGTTCATGCAGCACCTGTATCATAACTTTGCTCGCATGATTTATAAGTGCTATCGTTCTGAAGTTGCTGCATACCTCTTTATCACCCTTTTTATGTAACGGTACGTACACTGACTGTATCCAATCGTCTGGCCATGTTCCAGATGTCCAGATTTTGTTGCATATAAGGTGCATTAGACGAACTCCTCCGTCTCCTGAGATTTTTATCATTTCTGCAACTATTCCGTCAGCGCCAGCTGTTTTATTGTTTTTTAGGTTCTTGGTGGCTGTTTCTACTTCACTGTACAGGATGTCTGGTTCAGTTAATCCTCTGAAATTGAAAGTGTCTTGAGATGCCGGGTTATCGACCGCCATGAGTTCGGTACAATATTGTCTCCATCTTTCCAGTATTAGATTTAGATCAGTCATTGTATTTCCGTCCTTATCTTTTACAGGTAGATGTCTGGGTTGGAAACTCTGAGACAAGAATTTGACTTTTTTGAAAAGATCACGGGGCTTATTTTCAGTTCTGTGTCTCTCTATGTCTTCGCAGATGGAGTCAATAAAGTTGTTTTTGTCAGTTCTCAGAGCTCTATTAACTAATTTGTTTAGTTCGTTGTATTGGTTAAGATTTTGCTGTGTTCCTTTCATTTTTGCTTCTTGTCTCTTGTTAATTAATTGCATGGTATTTGTTGATATCCACGGCTTTCTTATTTGTTGACTCTTCACGTGTTTTTCTACTGAGCCCTCAAGAACGCCTCTGAACGATTTCCATAGGTCATTTGCTGTTAGGTCATCCATTCGTGGTAGTGATAATTCCTCTATGGCTTCACTTATTTCTTGTTTATATGAGTCTTCTTGGATTAGGTGCCATTTGTTCCCTTTTCGTGGATTTCTTGATGGTCTTTTGAGTTTAAGGCATAGCTCAGCTACCAGTGCATTATGATCGCTTCCGCAGTCCATACCTGGGTAGGTTTTTGTGTTTCTTATGGAGGACCTTCACCTAGACTGAGTCAAAATGTAGTCTATTTGGTTTCTGGTGCCTCCATCGGGGGACTGCCAGGTATAAAGACGGCGAACGTGGTGTTGAAAGTTTGAGTTGGCGACAAAAAGATTGTTTTCTGCGCAAAAGTCAAGCAGCATTTCTCCTCTTTCATTTCTTTCTCCTATTCCGAACTTTCCTACAACTGCTCTTAGATGATCATCTTCATCCGTACGACCGATTTTGGCATTAAAATCTCCGATTGACCTCTCCATTACAAAATATATATAAAATATATATATAAAATATTACAAAATATAGAGTTTTTATGGCACATACATTCGTAAAGTCTCTTGAAGTCCTGCTCATGAAACCTAACATTTTTGTTGATCTGTTTATTATTTGCTCAAAGTGAAGGTGAAAGTCCATTTTGACGTCCATCATAACACCCAGATCACGAATAGACTTAACACACTCAAGAGGCTCACCAGATATACCATAGATCACGTCATATTTATCCATGGTTCGATAAAAAGACATACTTTTACATTTACTGACATTAACTTCCATGAGGTTTTCAGAACACCATTC
Source organism: Plagiodera versicolora (assembly GCA_037013635.1). Classification (NCBI taxonomy): domain Eukaryota; kingdom Metazoa; phylum Arthropoda; class Insecta; order Coleoptera; family Chrysomelidae; genus Plagiodera; species Plagiodera versicolora. Next base: position 5,726,924 of record CM072993.1, on the reverse strand, counting down.
AGAGAAAGCCAAGAGATCCATCTGAATTTTCTCACAATCAGTGAGAGATGTAATGGTCCTAAATATTTTAAGATCATCTGCAAAAACTAATATTTCGGAGTGTTTGATTTTTTTGTTGATATCATTTATGTAAATATTGAACAGAAATGGCCCCAAGTGACTTCCCTGAGGAACCCCCGAGCTGACAGAAATTTCATGGGATGTGTAACCTTTGATTTTCACGAGCTGTGTTCTGTCACGAAGGTAACTTGCGAGCCAATTTAACATACATCCAAAGAAGCCAGTAGCCTTTAATTTCTCATATAGAACCCTATGATTGACCGTATCAAACGCCTTGGAAAAATCTGTGTATATTACATCCACTTGGTGTTTATTTTCCAAGGCGTTCAAGATAAACTGAGAATAACGTAGCAGATTGGTACATGTGGATTTACCTTGACAAAAACCATGCTGTTGATCAATTATCACTTGATTCAGGGGAGCTCTTATACTATCACATACGATATGTTCAAAAACTTTTGGTATTGTACTCAATATACTAATAGGACGATAGTTTTTTATATTTGCTTGGTCACCAGATTTGAAAACTGGTGTAATGAAACTAGATTTCCATAATTGAGGAAATTCCCCTAAATCAAGTGATGCGGAGAAAAGGAGGAAGAGTGGTTTAGCTAGTGTAAATCTACAGGTTTTTAGCAACATAGGAGAAACTCCATCGGGTCCTGGACATTTGTTTATATCCAACTGTGATAATTTGTCAAAAATAATTTCTAAACTGATTTTGCAGTTATTGATATCAATGGTTTTGTCATAATTGAAAGTTGGTATGTGATCATCAATGGTAACTGGTTTGTAAACTGATTGAAATTGTCTTGCAAATGCATTTGCAATATCATAACCGTTGTTCAAGATTGTATCGTCGTAGTACATAATATCAGGTAGGCCATAATTTCTCCGTTTGTTATTAACATAGGTCCAAAAGTGTTTTACATTTGATGTAATATTGTTCTCGACTTCCCTTATATAAGATTCATAACAAGTTTTACTAGCTAATTTACACCGCGCCCTCAATTCAGAAAAAATTACATAATCGTCCCAACCCTTGCTCTGTTTATACGTCCTATGAGCCCTTTTCTTTTCCATTGTAATTTTTTTCAGATTTTTATCAAACCACCGAGGAAATTTAGGCTTTGTAAAACGTACGTATGGAACAAAGGTTTGAATTCCTACATATAAAATATCATAAAATATTTCAGCTGCACGATCAATGTTTGATACATTACTCATGTGATAGTCCCAATCAATGCCCGCCAAATAATAGTTTAATCCTGTATAGTTGGCCCTCTTGAAATCATAGTAATAACTTTCATACTCCAATTCGTTGTAAAGAGATAATGATAGTGTTATTGCTGGATGATGGGCATCACATGCCAATAAACAGTCATTAGAAACTTCTACTACACAGTTATTCATATCATTTGAGAATATCAGGTCCAAGATAACCCCATAACAATTACTAATACTATTTAACTGAAAAAGATTATGAAATGCAAAACTGTTAACTATCGCTTGAGCTGCAATGTTGTTATTATCGATGGCAATTACACCATATTCATCGTTTGACCATTCAATGTTTGGTAAGTTGTAGTCGCCAAAGAGAAAAAATGTATGTTGAGGATGTCGTTCCAATACACTATCGATGCAGGCACAGTGATCTATGTACAGCTCTATATTGGAAGCTGGGGGCAAGTAGACGGAACCAATTAAGATTTCTTTTTCATATATCGTTGTAGACGCAAACACTTGTTCAACATTTTCATTTTCAATGGTAACAGAACTTGAAGTGTAGCATTTTTTAACTGCGATAAGTACGCCGCCACCCCTAAGCTTATTACTGGTCAGATGTGAACGATCTTTCCTAAATATAGTATAATTAGATAGGCCAAGTTCTTCATTGTTTATATCATCGTGAAGCCAACTCTCTGTAAAAACCAGAATGTCATAATCACTGGTGGCTATGTTAAGTTCAAGTTCCTTTAGTTTTGTTCTCATACCGCGAACATTTTGGTAGTAAATTTCGATTCGTTTCAAGTTAGCAGTTTTTGTGTTACCCTTATTCAGTTTTTTTGCTGTGTTGGAGAATTACGTACAATTTTGTGAATCCCATGTATATATCTAATAGTTAGATCCACTTCACCATTAGCGATTTTTGCATTTAGTTGTTCTCTCAACACTCTGAGGTTATTGCGTTGGGTTACTGTTGAGTCGGAACTAACTTTAATTCCAGGGACACGAATTTTATTTTTGTTTCTGAGGATAATCAAAACATCTTCGCTGTTTCCCAGGATAACCTTTATTGGTCTGGTTCTATCACTCGGCTTTCCGACCCGATACACCTTATTTACCTCAATGCTCAGATTCAGTCCATCTATGACTTCCTTTACTTTGGTGGTGTCGTGAGCTATTTTGTCCTTGGTGTTGGTTGCAGTGGATTCTGGGATATTATACACCATTAGGTTTCTAGCTCTTCTGCGACGTTCCTCGAGCTCCACTATGATTGTTTCATAATTGATGAGGGAATGTTGGGTACTAGCTGCAGCTGGGATCGAGTCTAGTTTTTCTACTAGTTCGTTGACCTTGAGTTCTAATGTCTCGATTTGCTTTTTCATGATAGGAAGAAGCCTGATACCTTCCAAACAGAATTCGCAAAAAAATTTGAGAACCCTTTTTGTTCGCAGTGCCATACATCTAATTTCTGATGCGGTGAGATCCGCACATGTGTAGTGGATTTTTTGTTGACATCCATCGCATACACAATATTGGTCATCATTAATAACAGAGTCACATTTGAAACATTCCATGATTTTGGTATAACTTAGTTTAAATATCTTGGGTATATGAAAAATCGTTTATTGCCTGGACTATAAGGTTGCAAGAAGAAACCAGAGGTAAATACTTTTTTTTCACTCCACTTATCACCAACAGTTTTTTGACCCTGTCTTATGCAGCTGTTACACTTTAGTTAAAAGATTGACTATGAGTCAAATAGGATGCACTATGAAATTCTGCACAATTTGATATCAAATACTAAATTGATCTTTAAGTATAAGCTACTCCACATTTACTTTTTTGATGAGCTATGGATTTATGTCCTCACACGTTCACGTTCACGATAGATTTTTTGGGGGCTTTAGATGAAAGCAAACCCTGCCTAGTCGTGTTCATAGACCTTGCGAGAGCTTTTGACACCGTAAGCCACAAAATTCTACTCTCAACACTCCAAAATATTGGAATACGCGATAAATGCCACGAGCTGTTCAAGGGCTACCTTGAAAATCGCCAGCAGTGTGTCAAAGTTAACGATACTATCAGTGACTTCAGAACAATTGATTGTGGGGTGCCTCAAGGCACCGTGCTAGGGCCACTGCTCTTTTCAATTCATGTGAGCGACCTATTTTTGATCTAAAGTGAGGGAAAAATAATCAGTTTTGCGGATGACACCGCCATCTTTCATAAAGGAGAATCCTGGGACACTCTAAAAATTGATGTTGAAAGGGATCTTTCATCAATCAAATACTTATTCGACCAAAAGTTATTAACCATCAACTTCGAGAAAACTTTCTTTCTTCCGTTCACAATTTACGAAAACACACTACAGTCCTTCCAATACCTCGCATTAAGCAACACTATAAAAATATTGCCAGTAAAAAATATCAAATATCTGGGAATAATGCTAGATACACATATGCGATGGGATCAACTACATTCTGAGAAAATTACGTTATGTTTTATATAAATTCCGACAACTTAACGATATTCTTGAGCTCAAACAAAAAAAAAAACTATTTATCATAGCCTTGTTGAAAGTCATTTGACGTACTCGAGGTTATCGAGGTCAGTATTGTGGTTCGGACGTGTCTAGTGTCCTATGAATAACTTTTATTCCGATTTACAAATACTGATGCATTCACGTTGATATTATAGTGACTTATTGAAAAAGTGATAATACATACCCAAAAAAGAACTGTTCATAGACAGCGATAAACCGAAGCGATAAAAACGATCACCTTTGCTTTTACATCGAATCCACTTTCTATAAAGGGGATCTCACACTTTCAACCGGTATTGTAAAAATGCCAGAAGCAGAAAAATCAAATAGGGAAATTTTCGATGAGATTTTGAGAAACAGAATCGAAATAAAAAACTACGTTGAAGCAAGTGAAGCCCGATTATTACTGAAGATCGAAGAGGTAAAAAATACAGCAGCTGAATTGGAAAGGGAAAATCGAAAACTCAAGGAAGAAGTGGAGTATCTGAGACGAGCCCAGAATAAAAAAATTTTTGTAATTTTTGGCCTAAACAAAAAAAAAGAGGAGATAAACCCACAGAATTTATGTGTCGCACTAAAAGAGTTAATCGACGTGGAATTACACGAAAGTGATTTTAGTGACTGCTACCCACTTGGAAGGGCGGTAAACTGTCCGATAAAAATAGAATTTCTATCTACCCTTAAGAAAAAACTTGTTTTGGAGAACTGCAAGAAGCTGAAAGGGAAAAACATTTCCATCTCCCATGACCTAACTGAGAAACAACGGAACGACAACAAAATACTCAGGAAACACCTATTCCTTGCCAAACAAGAGGAGAAATACGAGAACTGCTACATAAAAGGAAATAGGCTCTACGTGGATGGAACAGCATACGAAGTCAATGATCTACTGGACAAAGACTGCCAGGGGGAATCTACCTCAGAGAAACCCAAGAGTGCGCCTGCTACGCCAACTTTGAATACCAGAATAATCACGACAGATAAGTTCGCAAGAGAAGTTGAGAAAGTGCCGATTTCTACCAAAACTGCAGTTATAAAAAAATCGTCTTCAACTACGCCGATAGATCCTAAGAGACCGATGAAAACCCGCTCTACATCTACAACCACTAAATAGGTATATTCTATTTCCCCATTATTTCTCTCGTCCATTTCATTCCACACTCTCTTTTTGTATGTCGTATTATCCTTAGAAAAGTTAATTGGAGCATGGAACATGGAGCAATACATTCGTGATTTCGAGATTGAAGCAGTGCAAAGCTTCTCTTTACAGAACCACATTGAATTCAATGACGTTCTAAGTGTGAATCAAAATGTGAAAAATTTCGGCATTATTCATAACAATATTCGGAGCATCAACAAAAATCTTGATGAATTCAAAATGTTCTTAGCCAGCATAAATTCTGGTATTGATTGCGTTGTATTAACGGAGACGTGGATTATACAAACCCCCGAATTGTACAACATTAAAGGATATGACATGATCTATAACCACGGAAAATTGAATCAGAATGACGGGGTTGTGCTTTACATAAAATCGAATTTCAATTACTCTTACAAAATAATTGAAATAAATGACTGTAAAACCATCCAGCTCAGAGTCAACATGGATAATAATACCAAACTTGTCATAAATGCCACTTACCGATCACCTTCCACAGACCCAAACGAATTCAATCTATCCTTAAATGAATATTTGAGAATGAACGACCAAACCGATGCCACCTACTCTATCATTATTGGCGATATGAATATTGACATCCTAAAAAATGACGAACATTGCTGTGAATACTTGAACATCTTGAGCGAATATGGATATATATCACCAATTAATAATGAAACTAGAGTCCAGAACAATAACGGCACATGCATTGACCACATCTTCATCAAATCTAAACTGAGTATAAAGGATCAAATTATGCCTCTCATTGTGCAGACCAACATCACTGACCATTACACAATCGCACTTCAAATCTTACTAACACAAAACGAGCACAGAACCCCAAGAACATACCAGAAAAAATACATTGATGTAAAAAAACTAGGAGGTGTACTAGGGAATGAATCTTGGAATTCCGTTTACTCTACAACCAACCACAATGAATGCACATGCGGTTTCATTGATATCATTAGTCGGGCTATAAATGACTGTACGTCAGTCAAAATCTCCAAAAGAAAAGACACCAAAATCGCACCTTGGATAACTAAATCTCTTGTAAAATCTTCCAATACAAAAAATAGACTATTCAAAAATTCACAGAACAACCCTGAAAACTTAGAGCTGAAAATACAATATAAAAACTACAGGAACATGTTTACAAAACTTATTGAAAAGGCTAAACTAGAGTATCATCAAAATCAAATAAATAACCATGCATCAGATAGTAAAACACTGTGGAAAATAGTTCAGGATATAAGCAATCCAAAAAAAGGTAAAAAAATAATAACAACAATAAAGAATGACTCTGGGGAACTAATAACTGATAAAAAACAAATAGCTGATGAATTCAATAAGGTATACAGGGTGTTAATTAAGTATGTTAACAAACTTTAACCACGAATAGTACTCCGAAAAATAGAAAGAAAATGTCATATGAACATGGGTCCGGAAATGCTTCCTAAGGGAGCTACGCTCCTTTGCATGGGGCACCTTGAAGACGGATTTCCCTCGATATTAAAAAATAATACCTAAATGTTTTGTAATAACTTATTTAGCGAAAACGAATAATTACTTAATAAACTGACAGTTCTCAAGTTGTTTATCAATCATTGCAATTGTTTTTCACAGCACACTAACTAAATATGTATGTAGACGAACATTTATTTATTTACAATAGCCTGCATCGATTCAATAATTTGCATTTTTCTCGAAAACTGTTAGGCCTATGGAGATGTACCAGGAGACCATTTTTACGTAGAAATCTCTGAATTACCATATTCTAGAATCAAAATGTCAAAAAAATTACCATTTAGAAAATGGGGTTATTTTTACCCTTAACTCCTTCCGTATGATACGCCTGTGATTAAAATTATGAAATTCTGAATTCAGAATCAGATTCAGCGTCGAAAGTTTACCCATCCCACCTAATTTCGTAATTTTGTTATGAACGGTTTCGATAATATCGAGGGAAAACCGTCTTCAGGGTGCCCCATGCAAAGGAGCGTAGCTCCCTTAGGAAGCATTTCCGGACCCATGTTCATATGACATTTTCTTTCTATTTTTCGGAGTACTATTCGTGGTTAAAGTTTGTTAACATACTTAATTAACACCCTGTATACACAAATCGGGAAAAAAATGGCTATTAATATTCAAAAAAACCCAAATTATTTTCCTCCTAGAAACACCTTAATGAATTCATTTGTTCTCCTACCAACTGATGCGGAAGAAATTGAAAGTCTCATAGGAGGCCTAAAAAATAAAAAGAGTGCAGGCATGGATGATATTAACGCTGAAACTCTCAAGTCCATTAGTATACATATTAAGGAACCACTCTCATATTTGATAAATTTATGCATAGAATAGGGTACCTGGCCTAATGCTTTTAAAGAAGCTATAGTAGTGCCAATCTATAAAAAGGGGAAAGAGTCAGAAATAACCAACTACCGACCTATATCGTTGATAACGCATTTAACAAAAATTTTTGAAAGGGCAGTCAAAAAACGTCTGACTTCTTACATTTCCGAGTACAAATTGATATCTGATAAACAGTATGGCTTCAGAGAAAAACTTTCCACTCAAGATGCACTACTGGCTCTCACTACTAAAATATCGTCAGCTTTAGATGAAAAAAAAACGTGCCTCTGCGTCTTCATGGATTTGTCTAAAGCATTCGACACTGTGAGTCATGGTCTACTCTTGCAGACACTGGAAGATATTGGCATACGAAACCAAAGTCTCAAACTTTTTGAAAGTTACCTCACCGGTAGATTTCAGTGCGTGAGGGTGGATGGTGTGGACAGTGAACGAGAGGCGATAGAATATGGAGTACCGCAGGGGACCGTACTTGGTCCTCTCCTATTCAACATTTACATCAATGGGATGTTCTCTGTTGAAAGCAATGGAGATATGTTGGGATTTGCTGATGATACCGCAATATTTTATAAAGCAGATGATTGGGAACAACTGAAAAACATAGTACAGAGTGACTTACCCGCGATCAAAAATTGGCTCGAATACTACTCACTCACTGTGAACCTTGACAAAACGTTTTATCTACCATTTACCTCCAATCGTTCCAACCCACCATCATTTGACTGTCTCACATTTTCCACAAACGGACAACATAATACAATTTTACCCCAACAAACAGTTAAATACCTGGGTGTATTCATAGACTCCCACCTCAGATGGGATTCACATATCGACTATGTCTGCAACAAACTACGTTCGATCACATACAAATTTAAATATCTGAAAGATATACTTACATTTCAACAGCTCAAGATTCTGTATCATGCTTTGATTGAAAGTCACTTGCGATATGGTATAGAAGGCTGGGGAGGGGCACTGAAGACTCATATGCGCCCTCTAGGAATATTACAGAAGAGGCTACTGAAACTGATTCTCTCTAAAGAATACAAATATCCCTCGGATCAACTCTTCAACGAGGCTAATGTTTTCGATCTTCGACAACTTTTTTATTATAATACAATCCTAACATACCATAAAAATCAAAACACTTTCATCTTGCCATCTCACTCCTACCCCACTCGTAAGAGGCATCTCCACAAGGTTCCCCAAACACAAAAATTGGTTGGGCAACGGTCCTATCGATACCTAGCTCCAAAAATGTATAACACTATACCCTTATACATACAAAGAATTGGTAACCTAATGCTGTTGAAGAAAGAATTGAAATCGTTTATTCGTGGTGAAACACGACAAAAAATTGCAGACTATGTTGACAACAAATGAGTTGTTTTTGCCAATGACCTGACCTCACTTCAATAATTTTCCTCCATGCCTCCATCAACCAACAATAATTTTAACTATGTTCGAATATATCATGAATTTATTGGCCCATAAACAAAATTCTATCTTTTACATTCAATACCTATTGCTCACAAGGAGAAGTATAGGTGTGTTTTGTCTTTTATGCGTAGATATGTATTTAAATGTTTGAATGTACATGTATAAAATGTCAACCACTGTTTAGAAAATATTTTATCAACACAACTCTACTTCTTGTTCGTTATTTCATACTGTATCTATTTATTCATTTTAATTGTTGAATTTTTACATTTTCTTTTCGAAACAAGTGCCATGCACTTATCGAAATCTTTGATGTTTATTCCCATTTGTATTACTTTTCTGATCACAACTAATGTCATTTATCTTCTGAATAAATATCATTATTATTATTATTATTTATTATTATTATTATTATCCAAAGACGTTTTCTTAAAATAATGCAATCCAAGTGATCGCTTGTATGCTGAATTAGATGTGTTGGACCTGAGACAACTATATTATAGAAACAGTGATATAAGGCAGCACAAAAACAAAAATGAGCTTGTGAAGCTCACCCACTCCTACAATACAAGGAAACACATCACGTTCAAATGTCCTTGGAGGTACAAATCTGTTGGACAGAAAGGTTACCAGTATTTGGGTCCTAATTATACAATACGTTACCACCGACCGTTCAGGAAAGTCGATCAATTTTTATATTCAAGAAATACCTGAAATGTCATATGAGGAATTGACTTCGGATTTCATTCACAATTTGTTTAAGTGAATGCTCATTGACAAATATCTTACTCTCAAATAGAGTTATATGCTTCCTATCTCCTTTTATACTATATCCACTGCTGATTTTTATGAAAACTTCATAACTACAAATTTTATTTTCTATTCTTAATTTCTTTTTATGGTGCCTACATCGATAATATATAAGAATCTAGTTAGAGGTGAACTATAATCCTAATGCGTTTTGAATTATGATTATTTGATGTCTATAGTTTAAATTCACGATTGTATGTCATGTATAGTTTTGTCAATATATATATTTTAAATTATACTGTTAAAAATATAAAATTCATGTCGTCGATTCATGTTCCGCTACATTGCCAAATATTCCATATTCTTTCATGTGTACCCTATTATATGTATATATATATATATATATATATATATATATATATATATATATTATTTTAGTATATTTGCTGGTTCACATACAAGTGAAAACTTCTGTGAGTTATTTCTGTGTTTATATTGCTGAGGCTGTTCAAAATGTTCTATTTCTTTTTGTGAGAATAGATAGAATTTATCACTTTCATTCTAATTAAAAATTGGAGGTAATGGAATAGTGATGACTTCGTTGTGTATAGAACTTGCATGTGCAGTACTCACTTGAAATAATTCGTTATGTATAAAATTTGGAGAATATTTTCGGGCTAAATCGAGATTGAGAAAACTTCGTGTACTACATGTATCAAGGAGAAATGAATTATGTTGGGGATTTGGTCGTTGTAGTTTTGGAAAAATCCTGTTCTGAGTCAAGTTCAATAAGATTTTGATGTTCAGCATTATACGTACGATTTGATGGGTCTTCGTTTTGATATTGGTTCACAGGAAAAAAAAAAACGATTGTTCATAATCATCCGATTCTGTCTGAAATTCTCCATTAGGAGAGGTGAAGTCATTGTAAGGATGATAGTTAGGATCATAATAGTTCTTCGAAGTGTTTTCGTTGAATTCAAATGGTTTTATTTCATTTTGTTTGTTATTTTCCTGCAAGGGTAGGTCTTCCGTTGAATAATTGAGATATGAGCTTCATTTAGTTGCTCCGGATGAAGTATCCATAGGAACGGGTAGGAAGTGGTTTGAAATTATGTGATTTTGGTGTAAATACATATTTTCTAGGAGCATTGGAATTATTATGTTGAAATCTTTGTTGATTTTGAAAATTAGGATTCATTTCATATTTGGGAAATTGAGATGATTGAAAATTCGAATTTGGATTTGATTGAGATATGTTTCTTATAGGAAAATGTGTAGACTGTGTGAAGGTGTGACTCGTTGTCGGTTTATTAAGAAGTATAAGTCTGTCTTGATCGAAATAAATTCAAATGTTCTTCTTCTTTAACGAAATGCTTTGCTTGCATTCCCGTAGCGTACTTCGAAGTGACTACACGTGAATTGTGTTCTATCAGATAATAAGTACACCTACATTTTATTATTAGAAGCCGATACCTCATTCACAGAATTGTACTTATTTTGTTTTTCTTTCACATTTATCATTCTGATTTGGTTTCTGACAAGAAATAAGTATTTGAGGAGTGGTTGAGTAACATGGATAAAAATACGGGCGGCCTCGTGCGGTCCAATAGTTCGCAGGAAAGTTCATCAATAACCGATTATCAAAAGGGCCTTGGTGCATTCGATTTCACCAATAGGTATACTTCGAGAGATCAGGGCCCCTATAAACTTTAGGCAGACCATTTCCCAATAAGAAAGGATATTTTTTGCTCTCTGACGATAAAATATAGCGGGTACAACGCTACGCGTACTATATCAAGATATAATTGTGCTCTGAATAAATGGTTAATTTAAGCTGGAAATCAGTGGAAAACTATTTGCAAAGTTACATGGATTTGTAGAGGAAGTGAGGCTTTATAGGTTTCAAACATTTTTGTGTTGGATTACTGATTGTGTAAGCAGGAAATAGCCAGTTTTCTGCAATTTTTATTGTCCAGTTTGGTTTATCTGTTGAAAAAAAGCAACATTTTTGTGGAAGCAGATAAGGATACTTCTGAATATTTACTAGATCAGTGGCATTTCAGGAAATTTTTTCAACCTATGATGGGACATTAATAGAAATATGGATGATAAATGTTATACATGTAAAAAGCAGAAGATCTGCTATGACTTTGATGGCTGTAGGAGTAAATTATTTAAGCAATGTGGGAAGTTAACTTCTTCAGAAGTGAAATGCCTGGAACTGAAAGAGAGAAGAATGATTTTTTATTGTGAAAATTGTCTGCAAGGAAGCTCATTTAGATTATTCAGAGAATTATTGAAGGAAAAAGACAATGTTATAGAGGATAAAAAATGATAATAAAGTTGTTGGAACGAGAATTGGGTAAAGTCCAAAAGAACAATGAAACTACTTTGTCTTACAGTCAGATGGTGAAAAAGGATAAAGAAAGTGTGGTAGTTGTAAAACCAAAAAATAGTAAACAGCCTAACAACAAAACTAGGGAGGAGATTCAAGAAAAGATAGATCCAACAGAATGGAGGAGTAGCAATGAGCTGTGAAGAGGATGGAATTGGGAACATAATAAGGGAAGCTGAACAAAAACTTGGCAATAAATATGGAGTCACAATTGTGGAGACAGGAAATCCGAAGATGAAAATTTTCAATGTCAATAAAAAGGATGTTAATATCGAGTCAGAATTGGTAGAAAGAATCATATTCCATAACAACATCAACAGGAATAAAAATAATTTTAGTTTAAAGGTTGTACAAAAAAGAGATACTTAACCAAATGAGAGAAATTGTCATGTTGTATTTGAAATGGATCCTGAAACATTCAATGAATTGAATAGAAAAGAATTTATGCAAACAGGATGGAAAGGGTGTAGATATGAGGAATGGGTTAATGTAGTACAGTGTTTTAAATGTTAGAAATATTGACATAAGGCAGCAGTTAGCAGGAAAGAGAACCATGTGTGTCCTCACTGTGCTGAAGATCATGTTGCAAATGATTGTGAATCTTATAAGTGAAATCAAAGATTAATCATCATGACACTTGCTTAAGCAGCTCCCAAGGTCATGAATAGCAGTCACAGAAGTATTTATCGGATACACAATGTAAAGTTAGTATCATTCACCAAAACATTCAGTACATAGGAAATTCGATAGATCTTATTAATGACCTTCTTACGGAACATCAAAGTTGCATCAGTCTGTGTCCTACAGAACATTGGAAGACGGATTCTCAATTACAAAGTTTTGCAATTCAGAATTTTTATCTTGCTACTAGCTTTTGTCGGGCAGAAGAAAATACTCATGGTGGATCAGCAATCCATATAAGGCGGGGAGTACAAAGTGTAATTCTAAAAGATGTAATTAACATTGCCAGTGAAGGGTTGATAGAGTGTTGTGCATGTGATATTAAAAAATGTAATTTACGGTTGGTGTCAATATATCGACCACCAGGTGACAGTAAGGCTGAGATTTCTAGAAGAGCTAGAGCAGCTTCTGAATATTATTGTAAAAGACTATGTGAATGTCATTTTGTTGGGAGATTTCAATACCAATGTGTTGCTGGATAATACGTACTCTAAAAATAATTTTTGTTCTCTTATAGACTCATTTAACTTAAAATGGGCAATTCAGGAACCTACCCGGGGGAGGGCCTGTTTGGATAATATAATAACAAATTTGGAAGATAATTTTTTGTCAGAGGTAGTGCATGCAGGAATCTCAGATCATACAGCCCAAAAGATCTCCATTACTTTCAATGTTATAAACAGAGTTTTGTCTCCGAAGAATTTTTAACGAAGGAAATAAGAAATGCTTTAAAAATAATTTAAAAAGTGCTGATTGAAAAACAGTTTATGATTCACATGTTAATGATGTGATTGGGCAGTGGGATACTTTTTTAAATATTTTTCTTTTTCATTTCAATATTAGATTTCAAATCATAAAAATTAGACAACAGTATAATTTCAAGTCAACTTTAGAAAGGGATCCTGAGGTTCTTGAGTGTAAAAATAGATTAGATCTGTTATATAGCATTAGACAGTTAGATGATGATTTAAATGAACAGTATAAAGATACTAAGAAAGAATACAATTCCTGTTTGGTTAGAGCAAAATCAAGAGGAATTGGAATGAGAATACAGAAATCTCAAAATAAAAATAAAACAGTTTGGTCAGTAATTAAGGAACTTTCAGGTAATTTGAAAAATAAGAGTGATATATAGTTCATTTATTCTGGGTAGATAGTTTCTGTCAAATCGCCAGATTGAGCCGTGTTGCCACATGTATTTCACTTTTTCAGCGATGCTCCGAATTAACTCCGAATGTATAGTGCTGGGTATATAATCATATTTCATAAAAACCATTGAACCATTGTGAGACCAAACAATTTGGCATCGTTACCTTCACAACGATGCCAAATTGTTTGGAGCGAATCCTTACAATCGTTTGTTTACATTCGAATTGTGCTTTTCATGCGATTTTTGTGAATTTGTTCTTTTGAGAGCTTAATTTCATCATATTTTTATAAAAATGCCGAAAGGTTTGAGTGGAGATGCCCAACAAATGGTTGCAAGTTTGTTGGAATATTTTCAACGAGAAAAGGATAACGGAGGTCCCTTACTTCCTTTGAATTCTATCGGAAAGGTAAGTGAGGAATCCTATGGAATATTTATTTACCACGATGAGTTTATGATAATTCAATAGGTTATATAAAATATGATCATTACAGAGAGTGGCTGCTGCACTGAATATAAGTATTGCTACTGTGTGGAGAATATCAGCAAAATCAACAGAGGGTGAAGAATTGAACGGTCCCAGGACATCTAAAGAAAAGAAAAAACCAATTGTTGATATTGAAGAATCTCAGGAGTCCGAAATAAGAAATTGTATTTACGATATGTATAAGAACAGTGAGTATTCAGTGCCATTCACGTATAATTGAATAATGAACATTCCTAATTGCAGAGGAACACATAACATTAAAAACATTGAATGATAAGCTTGCTCAACGTTTTCTTTTCAATGGTTGCCTCTCATCTTTATGGAAGGTATTGAAAAACATTGGCTTCAGATTTAGAGGCAATTTGTGTTTCTTGATGAGACCTGGATCTTCCAGAATGGAACTATAGGACATTCCTGGCAAGATTCTAGTGTCAAAAGTGTGAAAAAAAATAAAGTAGGAGGTTCTAGGTATTTATAGTTTGTATTTGGGTTAGATGGTGTACTGGATTTGTGTTGTATATTAGATTCATTGTTCTGCATGCTGGTTGTTCAAATGGTTTCATTCCTGGAGCAGAATTAGTTTTTTCTTCTAAAACTGCTGATGAAGATTACCATGGAGAAATGAACCAGGATAACTTCCTCCACTGGTTCGAAACGCAATTGCTGCCAAACTTAGAAAATCCTTTCACAATAGTTATGGATAATGCTCCCTATCATAGCACAAACATTAACAAAGTTCCCACCTCAGCTTCTAACAAGGCAGCAATTCAAGAATGGCTCACTAATAATGATATTGCTTTTGATTATGGAATGTTGAAGCCACAGTTAGCTAATTTAGTAAAATTGTATGCCATATATTCAGAACTTATTTTAAATTTGTTTGTAATATATTCTATGATTCTCAGGAACAAACCAGCCCCTATTTATAAGGCAGATCTGATAGCTGAAAAATATGGACATCAAGTTCTTCGACTCCCACCTTATCATTGTATTTTTAATTCCATTGAGTTGATATGGGGCATCACCAAAAATTATTATAGAGACCATTTAGATCCAACTGGAAGTTCTGATATTGATTCAGATAGTGATAGTGAGGTGGAATAAGTAATTTATTAAGTCCGTGGATCATCAGATATCAGATTATCTGTGTATTATTAGATAATCACATAATATTATAGAAGAGGAAAATGAATATTGTATTTTGGAATCAGTTATAGGCAGAACAAAAATTAGGTGAGTTGATATAAATCGACAATACCCAGGAATATCACATTATCACATATTTTATGTCCTATGAATATTTTTTGATTTCAGATGTTGGATTGGATTGGTTGGAGAATAAGAACAACCAATGCAAAATTATAGTACTTCCCAAAATTTGGTAAATCATCATAATTTTACTAAATTATCTCTTCGACTTATTATGTCATTAATTTTCTATTTTATATGTAGGTGATACATGAAGAATAAGAATATGAACTAATACGGAGAGAAGAGTCAGAATGTGAAAGTTGATGAAATTGTAGGAAATGAAGATTAAAAACATTTATATAGTATTCAATTCGAAATTATAACATAAAATAGATTAGCATAAGAAGGTAGAAGAGGAACAATTAGTTCTGTTTGGGGAATTTGGATTTTCATATTGCATGCTTGATGGAATATTTTTTCCAGGTCATATGAACAGCAAGGAATATGAGGTTCAGTAAAAGCATCAGCAGCCAGAAAGTCGAGGAAGAAAAATTTATCATTTGTCATTTATAAGAAAAATTGGTGAGATAATTATAATTTGTTTATTAGGTAAGGTATTGAACATTATATTATGTATTGAAAATTATAAATTATACATTTTATTCTTATGTAAATGGATGATATTGATGAGATTAATCAACAGGAGTCATACCTCAGAGAAGGCAGCATCATCATTTGGAGTAAAAAGAAGTCATCGAGAAGAAGAAGGGTTGGTTTCAATTATGATATTTTTCAACATAATATATGTCGAGTTGTTAGTTTTCAGTTCCAGAGGATACATAAGCAGCAGAAGACAAACATAATGAATTAAGATACATTTGAATTTCAATCTATATTGTAATTTTTGTTGAAATGTACTGATATATGAAGGTTACATGAGTTTTTGTGGGGTTTCCTCATGTATCATATGGAAACCTTCCGTATGAGCAGATGCACCACTATTTTTTCCCACAAATAAATCAATTTATAACTTCTGAATTATTTCTGAAACATACCTATTCAAATTGGCTGAAATAAAGAACCATCAAATGAGAATGAGAGTTTACAACAGATATAATGTTGAAAGATAAACATCACTTCATTGCCTATAGTTATTGTGTATTTCTTTTGACTATTCGATTCCTAGCATGAGAACAATCCAATTTTTTATTTGAACCATTCAACAGTTATCCACAATCGATAGTGATCCAAATATGATGAATATATTTTATCATTCGAAAACACTTTCAAAACAAACGGTCAACCTAACACATGTTTTTTATTCGGAGTATCGCTGAAAAAGTGAAAAACATCTGGCAACACGGCTCATCTGGCGATTTGACAGAAACTATCTACCCAGAATAAATGAACTATAGGTAGGGGGGAAATGAGTGAAGTTGCAAATGCTCTCAATAATTTTTTGATAGATTCACTTCCAAATCGATTGGTCCAACTTGGTGATATACCGTTTTCATCTAGTGTAGATCTTGTTGAGACCTACTTCAGCAGACGAAATTTTAAAGATAACAAGCACTTTTATAATATAATTTAGTAGTGGTTTTGATCAGGTTCCTATAAATATTGTAAAGTTTTGTATTCAGGAAATAGTAGATGTAATAACATATATAGTCAACAACTCTCTTAAATATGGCATTTTCCTACAGGCTCTTAAAACAGGCCTTGTTATACCATGCTTTGAAAAGGGTGATCCTGAAAACATGGAGAGTTACAGACCAATAAGCTTGCTGTCATCTAATCCTAATCCTATTTTTTAAGCAATAATGCGGGACAGACTGGTAGGTTGGATGGAAGATAACAGTTCACTTAATACGATTCAGCATGGATATCAAAGAGGGAGGTCCACTAGCACTGCTGTTTTTCAATTCTTGCAGAAACTCCTAATTGAATTGGAGAATAATAAATTGGTATTGAGTGTGTTTCTGGACCTTTCAAAGGCATATGGCAGTATTGATCACAACATACTTCTGGCAAAGTTGAAACTTTATGGTTTCCGAGGACCTGCCTTAGCATGGTGTAAGTCATATCTTACGAATCGTGATCAGAAGGTTCAAATTACAGTGGCTGGCAAATCAAATACATCTGATTTGGAATATCTTCACTCCGGCTTCCCACAAGGCAGTACAATTGGCCCAATTCTTTCTATAATTTATGTTAATGATCTGGTTCACTCTGTTGCAAATGCATTATGTACACTTACAACCTATGCAGATGATACGAGCTTGTTGGTTTGTGACTCGCTTTACCCGGATTTGGTGGCACAGTGGTATAAGGCTATGCAAGACCTTAACACATGGTTCCCAAAAAACAAAATGTTTTTAAATGTTCAAAAAACCAATGCAGCCTTCTTTACTACTAACCACACAGGATTCATACCACCGACGGAATTTTCTCTAAATGGTAACACACAAGAGTTGGTAGATTGTGTTAAATATTTGGATATACATTTGGATAATGTCATAAATTGGAGAGTTCATATTGAGGAAATAAATGAAAAATTAAATAGTACCTGTTACACTATTCGAGTTCTGTCGAGATACTTGAATAAGAATACTTTGAAGACGGTATATCATGCCAATTTTGAGACCCATCTGCGTAATGGGATTGTATTCTTTGGTAGTGGTTCGCAGGTCGATCAACTTTTTGTTACTCAGAAAAGGACACTGAGAATTATGATGAAGATAGGTTTTAGGGAGTCATGTAGGGTTAAATTCAAACAAATGAACATACTTACTATATATGGAGTTTATATTCAAGAATGTCTGATTTTTACATATAAAAACAGGCAGTTCTTTGAAGATTATGAATCTCAAATAATCTATAATACAAGAGCCTTGAATTTAGTTTATCCAAAACACAGGCTTACAGTTACAAAAAAGGGTACTCTTTATAATTGTATAAAATTTCATAACAAATTGCCTGATAATATTAAGTTAAGTGCTTTATTGAATATATATAAAAAGAAAATATATGAAATGTTAATAAATTTGGAGCCTTACAATGTACAAGAATACATGAATATGTAATTTGTAATCATAAGACTATTATTTTGTTTAATGTTTGTTATGTATATTGAACATTCACAAAATAAAATTTCTTCATTATTATGATTATTATCAAAATCAAGCAAGGCCTTATAAGATACGTGGATAAATATTTTTCAGAAGATCCCTTGACAAAACATATCGAATGCAACAACAATAAAGTGGTGAAAGTACAGCGTATGAAGAGAAGAATAACAGAACATGGAGAAAACAAATTTATAGACCGAAAAATGATCATAGTAACTTTCGAAGGGAATATTCTTCCGGAAAAAATTAAAATTAATTTTATAGTGTCCTGTTGTACATACATAATAATAATAATAATAATAATAATAATAACATGCCTTTATTCATCACATTCAATGGTTTACAATTAACAAATATGATGAATGGGCGGGGTTCAGCTATTGAAGCTGCTTTTAAACCCAACCTTGGACGTACACACTTAATCTATAAATCTGAGAAAACTTCAATATCAAATATATATATATGGATAAAAATTCTTTAAAAATATTATATTATGCCAACTTTGAGTCAGTGATGAAATATGAAATCGTATTTTGGGGTCAAAACAGTCAGATTCAGCACATTTTCACACTGCAAAAAAGATTACTACGAATTATCAGTAATATGAGTCACCGGAAGTCGTGGTCTGAAGGTCTCATGACCGTTCATGCTCTATATACACTGTGTCCAAGATAAGAATGAACAGCATGAGGATATCGGAAATGGTGGGTGATACAGGGTCGATTAAATTGGAGAAAAGTAGCGCATTTATGTGCCTAATAATATGCCATTTAGAAAGTTTCAATATTCTGAGTAGTTTCGGAGATATCCGGGAAAAACCGAAATTTGAGAATTTCGTTTTTATTTTCTCCTAGCTTTATTTTCGGAGGAAATGTAAAACAAATAGCACTTCGTCATGGCCACTTTTCGAGGACTACACGATAACATAAGCAGAATTTTCGTGCGACGTTCCCTCTTTTAGAAAACATCATCAACTTTGTATTTTTATATGGGCCGAAACTAAAATATACCCTGTATACGACTCCATTTTTCATTGTGAATACAGCAACATATCACACAATATGGTTTCGGAACCTTTTCTCGAGCAAAATGTAATTTAGTGATTACTTAATCTGTTTTTCTTCAATTTTAGATAGTAGGCGCTGGAAAAAATGACAACATAATGTTCTGTTGTCATAATAATAGTGTAGTTTGGTAGAATATTTGACATATTACTGTTCCTACTTTTACATCTCTTTACCTACCTAATTTGTGTCAAAAATGGAAAACGGCAGCTTTTCGAATACTGAAAAATTTGATATGTTGTCATGTTACATTTTGTGCCATAGAAATTGTATTGATGCTGAACGTGCGTACTTTAATAAGTATCCAGAGAGGCGAAAACCTGGTGAATCAATATTTAGACGGCTAGTTTTCGATTTAAAAGAATACGGATCATTTGAAAAACCTGTGGTTTCCCGACAAAAGCAATCTAATGAAGAAAGTCAGCGTTATGTGTTACAGGCCTTTGTTGAAAATCCTGAGATATCCACTCGCACCATTGAAGATCCACCGCTCACTTCATTTTAAGAAAAAATAAATATCATCCATATAAATTTAGGATTTGTCATGGACTCAGACCAGGTCACGATGCAAGACGAAGAACCTTTTGTGAATGGTACACTAGAAAATGCCAAGACGATGAAAATTTTCCTTTCAAAATAATTAGGTCTGATGAAAGCATGATCACCAACAATGGCATTTTCAATAGGCGGAATGTTCATTATTGGTCACAACAAAATCCGCGTGTACACAAAGTGTCCAGACATCAACATCGTTTCGGTTTCAATATGTGAGTTGTGATTCTCGGTACGAATATAATTGGGCCTTTTATCTACCGAAACAATTTAACAAGAGAGCGGTACATGAATTTGTTAGTGAATGATTTGGAAGACGCTCTAGATAATTTGCCTTTAGCGGTTACTCACAGCTGCTGGTTTCAACAAGATGGTGCTCCAGCACATAACGCTAGAATTGTTCGTGATTATTTGAACCGTCGATTCCCAGGACAGTGGATTGGTACTCATAGTGATACAGCCTGGCCTGCAAGATCCCCCGACTTAACCCCACTTGACTTTTTCCTTTGGGGATATATCAAGAATCAAGTGTACTCTAATCATGATTTTCAGAATGAAGAAGATTTGCTAAGATTGGTTACTGAATCATTTGACAATATTTTTCCGGATATGTTAAATCAAGTTTTAAATTCGCCTGTGAGACGAGCGTACTCGTGCTTAGAAAGTAATGGCGGGTTATTCGAACACTTGTTATTAGTTTCTGTTCATTTCCTGTAATACATATTAGCTCCTTGTTATTTATTACATTACAATTACATTTATAAACTAAACTTTTGATATTGCGACTCATCTTTGTATTCAACAACGCAATAATTCCGGCAAGTGGTTAGTTTAAATTTATACTTTTATAAATAGGACTATTCAATTCACTACATGTATCAAAATATGACATTTTTTCCAGCGCCTACTATCTAAAATTGAAGAAAAAGAGATCACTAAATTACATTTTGCACAAGAAAAGGTTCCGAAACCATATTGTGTGATATGTTGCTGTATTCACAATGAAAAATGGAGTCGTATACAGGGTATACTTTAGTTTCGGCCCATATAAAAATACAAAGTTGATGATGTTTTCTAAAAGAAGAGACGTCGCACGAAAATTCTGCTTATGTTATCGTGTAGTCCTCAAAAAGTGGCCATGACGAAGTGCTATTTGTTTTACATTTCCTTCGAAAATAAAGCTAGGAGAAAATAAAAACAAAATTCTCAAATTTCGGTTTTTCCCGGATAGCTCCGAAACTACTCGGAATATTGAAACTTTCTAAATGGCATATTATTAGGCACATGAATGCGCTACTTTTCTCTAATTTAATCGACCCTGTATCATTTACCGTTTCCGATATCCCCATGCTGTTCATTCTTATCTTGGACACAGTGTATATATACGAATGTTAGATGTTTCTTTTCAATAATAGGGAAACATTCCAGCAAAGTTCGAATCATCAATATGATACTAAGACGATAGACGTGAATTACCCGATACATCGATTAGCGTTATCAGAAAAAAGTCATAATCACATGTGCATTAAACTTTTCAATAAACTGTCTAACAATCTGAAAGTGATTAAGAGTCAGGAAGTGTTCAAATCAGAAATTGAAAGACTATTGATTGGATTGGAACCATATAGTATCAGCGAATTTCTGCAAATGTAGTTCTGCGAATGTATCCTGAATGTCAGTGATATTGATGACGTCAGTTCATTTAGTGCATAATGCATGTTTCATTCATTCATGTACATTATCTGAATTGAAGAAAGATATTATTATTATTTATTTTATTCATTTAGCTTATGACGTGTACAAACATACATAAAGAAATGAGATGTACTAACACAATAGAAGTTACAATGTATAGACAAAAAAATTTGTAGGTATTGGTCACAGCTCCATATTTAGTTGGTTAAGCCATTGGATGTCCTGGGGTGTTGCATGTGACAGGTCAAGAGTTGTGCCAGGAAATGCTCTTGTCGGACATTCATAGGTAATGTGGTGTATTGTTTGGGAAGCTGCGCCGCAATCGCATTCTGGGCTTGCACTCATCCCCCACTTGAAAAGGGCCGATCCGCTTCTGCCATGGCCAGTCCGGATCCTGTTTAACCGGACCCAAGTTTTCCGGGGCATGTTGAAGCCTTGTGGTGGATTATCCGGGTCCAGCAAGGAGTGCCAGGCTGGACTAACCTTGTTCTGCCAGTTCGATATCCACTCGTTGTGTCCGTTAAAGTTGTTGGTTATGAGCTGTTGGGCGGTTTTGACAGTTGGATTCCTAGATTTTAGTCGGTTGAATCTAATTATATCTTGATGGATCGGTAAGTCTAGGTTACCGCTGACCTTTTCAAACTCTCGTACTAGTATCTGCTGTCTACGGATTTTCGGTGGTTCGATATGACACAACACGGATAGCCATTCGATGGGTGTGGATTTAATAGATCCTGTAATGATTCTCATAGTTTGGTTGAGAACGGTGTCCACCTTACTAACGTAAAGACTGTTTAGCCAGACCGATGCGCAATATTAGGCCGTAGGAAAGAACAGACTGAGTGCGGACGTGCGTAGTGTTGAGGCGTCAGCTCCCCAGGTCGACCCCGCCAGTTTGTACAGGACATTGTTACGAGTTCTCAGCTTCGCTGCCAAGTTTGTTAGGTGTTTGTTGAAAGAGAGGGTACGGTCCAATGTAACACCAAGATATTTGGGATAGTGGTTGTGGCGTAGAATATTATCATTAAAGATGATATTTAAATTTTCCGATGCCAGTCTATTATTAAGGTGAAAGCAGCATGACTCAGTTTTTGTAGTGCTTGGTGTGAGTCGCCATCTCTGGAAATAGTTAGATAGTATGCTCAGATCATCGGATAGGGTTGTTTCCAAATCTCCCATATTGTCATGTTGTTTCGCGAGAGCTAGGTCATCAGCGTACATGAATTTACGGCTTGATGTTTGCGGTAAGTCAGCTGTGTACAAGTTGAAGAGGAGTGGCGCCAGTACAGATCCCTGGGGGAGACCATTGTTAAGCAGCCTTGGTTTGCTTAACATAGATCCAATGGATATTTGGAGGATTCTGTTGGACAGCATGTTGTTCACCAGTGATGTCAACTTAATGCATCTTGTAACGTTAAGGAATTTGTACATGAGCCCCTCCCTCCATACCGTATCGTACGCAGCCGTAAGATCTATAAAGACAACTCCCGTTTTACTGCGTTCTTCGAAGCCTCTTTCAATAAATGTTGTCAGCGCAAGTACTTGGTCTTGGCAGTTTCGCCCGAGTCGGAATCCGGCTTGTTCTATGGGTAGGATCTCCAAAATTAGTGGGTTTATTCGATTGTAAATCAGGCGCTCTAGAAGTTTATATGTGACACTTAGCAGGGCAATTGGTCTATAACTTTCGGGTAGGTCAGCAGGTTTACCCGGTTTAGGAATGGCAATGATTTTTGTTCTTTTGAATTCGCTTGGCAGCCGCTCGGATTGGAGGACATTGTAACGAAGCGCTTTCAGCTACCTTCATTACTAAACGTTGTATTCAACCTGAGGGGGCTACCCTTAGCCCCCTACAATACACTAACCTGTCATTCCGCTTTGAATCTCGGTTATCAGTTCAATTGCCAAATTACACACCCTGTATACTGAAAACACTGTCCAGGATGTTATCCCGAAATTCCAGATATGTATTATGTGTGAACTAAGTTTATGAAAGCCCTAGGGCAGCCTGTAACCTGAGTATTCGATTCCGAACCTGAGAAGTCTTTCTGAGTGTCTCCAGAGTACTATCATGTTTACTTTTCACTTCAGATTAGGTTGATGATGCCCACAGGGACTTCTGAGGAAATTGAGAGGCAATGCGGAGGAAAATAACTGAAACAAATACGTTTTAAGAAATCTGAGATGACCTTGAGATCAGGGAGATGTTTACCTGCAAATAACTCGTTTAGTCCTGAATATTTCTAGACCAAATTTGTTCAACACCATTAGCAAAGATAGGGAATCATTCCTATATTCCTGTTTTATATGAAAAATCGTTTCCTCCGCATTTCTTCTATTTCACGTGCTTTCCAGGTTTTTTGTGCTAGTACCGGCAAAATAGTGGAAGGTCACATATCACCTGACCCGTTTCAACCAATCAAAAGCCAGTCCTTGAGATGATTTTCCGAAGGTATAAATATCCCCGAGGCCGTAGCCTCAGGATACTCTGTCTTTTCTTATCCTTGCGATTCGTGTTGATTATAAGTGCTGCTTAGTTTGTTATTATTCTGATTAGTTTAATTCCAGTTCTTAATTTTTTTCCCAGTTTGATTGAATTCGAAATTGCCGGTCATACCGTCATCACCAGTTTGATTTTACCGTTCACTTTCCGGAGTATTTTCTTTAAGTTAATTTTCGTTAATCTAGTTTGTTTTGATTTCATTTTTCTAAGTCATAACCTAACATCTGAACGTGCCGACCTGCGTGAAGCGAGCGCTCCTGCCGATAACCGAACTCCCTTAGTTGCCGTAGCCAGCGTAAGCATTGTTTTCCATAAACTATCGATTGTACCCGATTACCAGTACCTGTAAGTTCTATTCGATTATTTTCATCTCATTTTTGTCTCGTAAAGTAAAACCCGTTGCAGATACCGTGACTTGTACTAAATATCCCAGGGGGTACTTGTTTCTTTCGAGGATCAGCCTTCTGTGATATTCGAAATAACGCGTGTTAAGACCGATATTGTGGTTGAACTAAATATCCCAGGGGGTAGTTGTTTCTTTCGAGGATCAGCCTTCTGTAATATTCGGAATAACGCGTACTAAGACCGACATTGTGGTTGTACTAAATATCCCAGGGGGTAGTTGTTTCTTTCGAGGATCAGCTTCCTGTGATATTCGAATTAACGCGTATTAGAACCGATACCGTGGTTGAACTTAATATCCCAGGGGGTAATTGTTTCTTTCGAGGATCAGCCCTCTGTGATATTCCGAATAACATGAACTCGTGTAGTAAGAGTTAATTTCCATTAACACATGAAAATCTGAGAATTGAAGTTATCTTGGTCCCCTAAATAGCTCACCGGCACCGCTTTTCCGTTGAATGCTTTCGCCCTGCTTTTCCTGTATATCTGAGTTAGATTTTCTATTTTATTATAATTTGGGACTTGTGCTAATTGCTTCCGGTTCAGGTGAAACAAATTCGCTTTAAATTCCGTTCACGAAATCAGCTGTTTAGCGTCATTTCATTCCTGGGCTTAAGGCTGTATGTATTTTTGTTATAACTGTATTGCGTATGTAAGATTTATTTTGATTGCTCGCTGTTATTTGTATGTCCTGAATAAATAAAACTCCGTATATTTTCATATCGTAAATTGATTTATTGAACCAGATAACCTGAAATACGACTAGATTACTGCATTGCTAGGTAGCTTTTGTAATCCAGAATATCCTGAGTGAGAGTAATTAAAGCCTACCCTTTCTTAGGTTACTTTACCAGAGTCTAACTATCTGACCCCTGGTTTACACAAGGGGTACATTGTATACAGTTACTTTGTATTCCTTCTCCACTGATAGCTACCCTAGGGTCTCCCGAGGAACCATAAGTTCTGGAAGCAAGTGGAGCATACCACTTTCAAAAAAACTGGCGCCCGAGGCAACCGATGTAACTACCAGACATATCTAGTTCTCGGGCTCCCCTTGTAAGGTTCTTTCCCCGAATTAAGACCCTTACAACATTAGTGAAGAACATTGCTAGCCAGCGCTTCGTGTTTATTCCGCAGTATGTAAGGAATTCTGGATGTATGTTGTCGAAACCAGGTGACTTGCCATTTTTTACGAGTTGGAGGGCTTTTGTCACTTCGTCCTCGGTAAATACGCCAGATAGTTGTTCTTGTGTATTAGATGTTTGTTTTAGAGCTCTGAATTCTTTCTTGATTATGGTTGAATGCCTTTTGTCCTTTTTAGCTCTAGATAGACTAACTACGCGATTGGCTACTTGGTCGGCTGTAACACCTGCCGGCTTCGTGCCACTATGGGTTTCCGCTCCCAGCTTTTTAAGCAGGTTCCATGCCTTCCTACTTGAGTGTTTAAAGTTAAGATTTCTTGTGGTTTCGTTCCACTTTACCTTACGTGTTTCGTCAAGATTTTGTAGTAGGGTGTCCGCGACGTCCGATCTACCGTTTTCTACATAGTCTTCATATATAAGTTGGTTGGCTTCACTCCAGCATGGGATGTATTCCCTTCTTACGCCTCGCGGTATGTATTTTTTTGCAGTGGATATAACCATCTTAGCGAATCTATGATAGTTGGTTGGGAGGGGATCAATGAATCTTACATTTTTATCAAGGGCAGATGAATACCCTAGCCAGTCAGCTTTTGCGAAGTTCCATCTCGGAAGATTGGTGCTACGGATGACTGGGATCTGAGTTCCCACTTCCAACATTATAGGTCGATGTTGGCTGTGTGGGAAATCTTCAAGGACGTAGCGGTTAACTTGGACAGGTTTTCCATTATGGTCGGTGGATTATTATTATTATTACTTGTCAAATAACGTTAATGTACGACCGGGCGTAAATGGCACTTTATCGTCCGTATATGTGGGCGTGAAGTAGCACACGTAAAATGGCTCTTCATTGCATTTTGATCTGACTATTGTCTGTTTTGACAGCAAATATGGCTACGAGCCTATTCAGTCCTTGTGGAAAATTCACTGGGTAACCAGGGTAACGTGGATTCCATCGCTTCTCATTTATTTTTCCGATATAATCTGAACCTCACTGCATCGGTGATGTACAGGAAGCTGTACAATTCCAGTAAAGGCCAAAAAAGAAAGTGAAATTTGCACTCAATGATCTATAATTGAGAATCATCAAACGTCGCTCGATATTATTGTAGTGAGTATAAAACAGGTTTTGTTAATGTGAACCCCATAAACCCCCTCAATACTACGTTCCATTGCCGAATATATTCGATATAGAAAAACTCAATTGATGTCCATAAGATATGTTGCTTTCAAAATCAACACCCTTTACAATGGAGATGATATGATTTCAGCTGAAACAGCATCATAATTCATCATTCGAAAGGGGAACTTATAGCTGTCATGAATGTTTGGATATGGTCAATAATTTCTGTTTCAGTGAAGTCAGTAGTTTGCAGCATCTAGTCCAGGAACGGAAGTTTGTTCTGGAATCCATCTGATGAATTTTAATGAAAATACATAAGTCGTGAAATATACAGCATCCTGTATTTTACTTCCTGTCTTCAATGAATATATCAAATATTAAAAGGGTCCTATTTTCACTTCACAGCTTTGCTTTTGAGAACACCCTGTACAATCGCGATATTTCTGATTGAAATAATAATATGGCAACTCAACTGAAGTTGAGATGCAAAACCTCTACTATCTTGATAAAATACTATTGATACTGAGTACGAATGTATTATACAGCATTTCCAATATTATTATCTGAAAATCATCTGATTACTCGAATATCACCTGTTTGTTGGACTGACAACATTCTCGATATAGGAGAACATAGTCATTCCTTGGAATCAATAGTATCATCATTATCATTATTAAAAATTGATAAAGATTTTGGTGATCTAATAAAGTATGATAATAACAATATTCATTGTCGATATGATCCTTGATCAGGAACTTCATCATCAAACTGATATCCGAAATGAAATAATAAAAAATATAGGCGAGTTATGATGAGTCGAATTATAAGTGTTCGTGATGTTAATAAATTATAATACTAACGATATTTCCATGTTGAAGGATATCGACTATGATGATTTAACTTTGACAGATAAGTTGCGTGATAATTATGCATGCAAATTTCACACGTCATCACAACGGATTATATATACTTCAAATTATAATTATTTTTTTGTTCGTGATCATTCAATAAAAGAATAGTACCATAGCATACATCATAAGATTTTTCGGTAAGTTCCATTATTGAATCAACTTATTACAACTGTTTTCAAAATTATATATTCTGATTTTTCATTGATACTACTCTATTATGATGAGTGAGTTTGGAATCTGAGAATCATGAGGAACAACATTCCATCTAGTATCGAGTTTGTATCAAGAATATATTGGAACTTGTTAACAAAAATTGATTATACTGTCATTTCGATTTTTCAATTAATAAATTCATGAGAGTACGAAAACCATGGGTGAGGCATTGATATGGTACAGTAATCGCAACTAGAAGATTTAGATTTTTTATCAAAAATTGATCGAATGATTTATGAATGAGAGTCTCACTGAATATTCCATTACATTGTTTTCGAGGTCTGTTCGCCAGTATGGAAATTCCAACCAGTAAAAATGGAACGATGTATCATAGAATATATACTGGATTATTGTTATCATTCCTCATAATCCTGGTATATCGATACATCAAATTCCTTTCGAGTAGGAAAGAACTGTATATTTCATCATGGAACATGCCAGGACCACTTTCTTTTCCAATTTGGGGCAATATTCATTTATTCTATGGAGGATTGCATGGTGAGTTGAGTGAATAGTTGAGAATAGCTTGAATTCAACTATCCTCCATGGCCCACCCTGTATATTCCAGCCAGAAGGATTTGAAAAAATAAATATCATCATTGGTGCCACATATTCTTAGAAAACACTGAAAAAGTCATAATGATTTTTTCTAATTGTTTATGTCCACCCACTTCATCTGATTGAAGATTGAATAATGAATTAGACCTCTGAAATCAATAGCTTATCTTGAATTTGTCCTCCTCGGCAATTCGACATACAGGTGATATTTTTTTAGCATTATCAAATTTGGCAGATAATTTAGCTAAGACATATCCCCACATATTCAGATTGTGGGTAGGTCCCCATCTTCTATATTGTATACTTAAACCAGAGTATATAGAAAAAATATTGAGCAATAAACTAGAGAAAGCGATTTGGGTGAACGATATTATATCTAAAGATTTTGCTGGCAATGGACTCCTGTTCCTACCAGGTGAGTTTGATGTTTTCAAGATTACTTTTCAATCGTCATCTCATCTCAAATTCCGTGATAGCTCATCGAAGAATGGAAAATGTTATAGAAACTAGTTTTCAAACTGAGGAGTCGATATTCAATCCAGTAATACAGGGTTGAATAACGAGAACAGCTTCAGAAAGGGAATATGAAAATGTCCTTATATTTGAATTCAGAATATATACAGTGAAAAAATGAAGAAGGCGATGTGGGCATTATCTACAGAAAATAATGGATATACAAATGAAATCAACCAGTAACCGATAATAATGATTGATTATTATTATATTTTTTTTTTCATATTAGATGTAGTACAAAATAACGGAACTGTAAATTCATTCAACATATGTAACATGTATTTAGTCGATAAATTATTTCGATGGAAGTTTTTCCAGATATATCCGACATATTCTTTTTTTTGAGTTTTTGAATGAGTCGATATACATTGATTTTCAATTTTTTCGGTAGTAACAACTTGGAAGAAGCACAGAAAAATGATTATGCCATCGTTTGGGCAGAAGGTATTGGATTCCTACGTTGAAAAATTCAACGAGAGGGCAGAAATATTGAGAGAACAGCTCCAAAAACATATTGGAGAAACAAATTTTGGTTTACGAGAAAAGTTATTCAAATATGCTGTAGATGTTGTTTGTGGTACATAGTTTAACTGATGCTGAATACGGGCTAATCACTCAATAATTCACAGAAACTCTGATGGGAGTGACTGTGGATTTTCAGACATCAGATTCAGATGCTGGAGATGATCTCAAGAGGTGAAAGTCGATTTTCAAATTGATTACCTCATCCATATATTTTCATTCCGCAGAATTCTTGAGATATTGACTATCAAAATATATAGTGTATGGTATCATATCGACATAATCTGGAAACTTTCTCCCTTATACAGGGAGTTGAGTTATTCGAGCAAGAAAATAAGAAAACATCATTTTATGTCTGTGAGTATCATTTCTTCTCTCGAGTTCATGAAGAGACCAGTTCAACCATGATCTCATGTTTCTCGATTCCAGAAGATTCGTGAAAAGATGAATGAGCAGAGGAATCGAATTTCCAAGGAGGAAACGCAAAGTGAGTTTCCGATATTATTCGAATATATCAGTTGAAATTCACTGGTCCATATAATATATTCAATTAATTTCATTAGGTACAAGATTTGTTCCTGTTCATCTCGGCTTCATTCTAGTAATTTCTTCCCAAACATCAGAGTGTATATCGTTTTCGAATTTTGCAACATGACAACCAAGTATTCAATAATCCATACGAGAAACTGTAAATCATACCAGCGAAAGCACAAAAAAAGCTACAACAAATTTCGTAGTCATGGGATATTCTTTCAATATCATTGATGCATATATAAAATGCATCATCACATATTTTCATCACAGGGTCCTGCATCCCGTCTTCTATAGCTCAATCATGAGTGGAGTGGGATTTTATCTATCTAATAGGCCAGGAAAAATATATCAAATTGTGCAGAGAGTCTCCAAGAAGCGTAATGATTTCGATAGTTATTATCACCAATATACTCCTGAAACTTGATTGAAAGTGGCTCAGCGATATTCACGAGGACAAGGAATATGACTGAAAGAGATTGCATTATCAATTTCATCGAAGAAGTGTTGCGAAATTGATCGTGGAGTTTCATCATTATTATGTGGCGATTGTGACTCAATATGGAAAAATTATGTCATTCGAAAATATTAGCATGATATTGTAACGTCATTCGTGGGTTCCAGTAGAGAACAGACTGATTTCTAACTGATGAACTATTCATTTTCACGAACAAACACTAACGAACTATTTATTTCAACTATTTATATTGACCACGATGTTACTACGTCGCGTTCTATTCTTCAACTAGCTAACGTTGTCTAAAAGCTCGATATTCATATATCTCAATATTTCTGTTCTGGAATATTCTAGAACTGTCAGTCTCCTTAAGCTCCATATTCAGTGAGTTTTCTATAAGGAGACCTGTTACTAATCTTAAATGAACTGTACTCAATCTGAGTATCTCATTAGTTCGTTTTCAACCTGGATGACAAGCTCACTATATTCTTTTCCTGGTGTTAATCTAGGCTACTTGTATGGTTCTTCGACCCGTCTATTGATGCAGCTCCTAAGTGTGTTTTATGACACGCCGAAAGCTGTTTCCGGAACAAAGTAGAATGAAGCTGACCCCATCCTAGCTAGTTCATCAGCTATTTCATTGCCTTTCATTCCATTTTGTCCAGCTACACGGATCGATTCAACTCTATGACCTTTCCAGTGTCAAAAATTTGTTGGAGCGCTTTGTACAATACGGATAATTTTCCTGGCATGCACCTTATAAGACAGATGGGTCAATTAATAACTGAGCTTCAGAAGCCGCGTAGAGAGATACAGAATCATGTGTTTTTTCAACTGTTCTTTTATTATTCATCAGATGAATTCCAGAAAAAACTTCCATTTCTGGACTGGATACTGCAAATCACCGACTTCAATGAAACTGAAATGATTGATGAAATCGATACATTTATGGCAGCTGTGAGTTTCAGTTTAAGATGATCAAGATTATAATAATATGTCATCACCAGAGTCTCAAATCCGGAAGTTACATATTTCATGAAACGAAAGAGTGTCTAATGTCAATGTACAGTTATACTTATTGGTTCGAAAAATATTCCATTATTTCCCTAAAAATGGTAAGAGTATCAGAAAGAACTTGCACAGGAGTTGAAGGTACATACTATTCGTAAATAACCATGTTTCTTCCGATTACCAACAGACTGGAAAAATGAGGACACTTCATAGCTTCACATTTATTTTTCATTGTTTACTGAATCTTTAACATCCATAGGATATAGGATTTCTATATGAGTACAAACTTCCACAATACTTGTATAATTTTCGTTAATTAATGAGAAAATTTGTTTCTGAAATCTCGCCGAATAAAGGAATTTTTGAGTGAAGTTTTTCCGGATATCACATAATAGTTTTATCGGAAATTTCATATACCTATTTCTCATCAGGATATTTGATCTTGAAGTAGGTTATAAGCAAATTTATGATTTTGTGATATCGCCTATCCGAGATACTAGACAAATAAGGTAGATAATTCATAATCAAGAAAGGCATATCGTGAATTGAGTTGTAGAAATCGACTTGATGTATGACAGTAACTCGAAAAGGTTAATATAAAGATCTAGTCGATATGAAATCGAATGGTAATCAAAACTTTCGAATCTCATAGAGAAAATACTGAATGTGAAATGCCTTCAGAATTTTTCATGACAATAAACATATTGAAATGCAGCCTAATCAAACCACTCAGATATCTCCTATGGTGCCCGAGATACAAATGTGAAACTCCCTAACTTTTTCGATATATCAATTGATCATCACATTTTCAGGGATCTGACACAACAACTGTCACTTTGTGTTGTAGTATGATAATGATGGGAATGTACCAAGATATACAGGTGAGCCAATGATAGAGAACGAATACGAATTGTTGAAATACATTTTCTCAGATGATTGAATTCATCTTTCAATTCAATTGAATTTTTGATCGAATCTGAAAATTGACTCGAAAAACTCCCAGAATTCGGCATTAACAACATGAACGACTTAGTCTACGTTGGTATACAGATCTCAATCAGTTTATTATTCAGGAAAGAGTATATGAAGAGGTCATGACAGTTTGTGGACCCAATCGAAGAATATTATCTACTGATATGAATAAACTGAAGTATACAGAAAGAGTGGTGAAAGAGACAATGAGATTATTTCCATCAGCCCCATTCATTTTACGAGCGATAGATGCAGACTTGGACTTGGGTAAATCGTTCCCGATTTTTCTCCAATAGTATCGTAGATCATTTCGTATCGACTATTTTGAAATTGACATGACAACAAAAAATGTCAGTTTCTGATTTCAATGATCATCAGACATCCATTACAAGAATTTTGTAGTTTCCCATTTTCACCAAGCACAAAAAATATAACTAATGGCTATCATTAACAGTTCAGAAATCTTCTTCAATCATCCATTCTTTAATTCGTCTGTGAAACTGTACAAATACTAGTTGCCACTCCCAAAAATACCAATTGATTATCTTCAACCTACTTTGAGGTTTCCATGTTTCTTTTTGGCTTAATTTCATTTCAATTTCGCGGCATGGCATTTTGTGAGTTGAGTTCGATAATGAGTTTGATGTTGATGTTTCATGGATAAGGTGTCCATAGATGTCGTTGAAATATAACAGATGTCCTTGACATTTAATAAATGTTCTGAAGAATTCTGAAACTGCATCTTGTGAATTAAAAATGTTTATCATCATTTCGTAGGTGAATATATTCTGCCCGAAGGTTCTTCATCAATTTTTTGTATACGAACAATCCATACGAATTCCAAGTATTGGCCGAATCCCTATCAATTCGACCCGGACCGGTTCCTGTCTGAGAACGTAGCCAAAAGACATCCATGTACTTACATTCCGTTTTCCTATGGATCCAGAAATTGTATAGGTGAGTGTTGGTGGATGTCAATCTGGGTTGTTGATCAAAAACCACATTGAAAGTTCTTTGAAGAAATGAATGTGGAATATGAACAATGCTCATTAAACATTGACTAAGGAGTCTGACGTGAGATCCTGCAATACCCTTTGGTTTTCTTATGCACGGTATTCAGAAACTCTTCTGTAAAAGGTTATTTCAGGTTGAATCAACTCGAATTATTCCAATCTGATAATACTTCCTAGAGAGCTACAGTATTTTGTAGAAGCTTTCTTCAATCATTCAAAAATGCAATTACTTCAAAATCTAAACTTTGTATAATATAAGACCAAAATGGATAGTCCGTTGAAAATGTGGAATATCTCAAACAGTATAAACAAATCAATACTCACGACTTAATTATCAGTACTTGTGGATTTCTCGAAGCTAATTCGATATCACATATTCAACGTTACAATACAATATGATGTTATGTTATAAAAACAAAATATTCTAATTCATTAATCTCGAAAATAGTTCATGATATAGATTTCAAACAAGATTACATTTCATATGAGAATCATCACAGAGAACTCGTCTAATTGAGTTATATCGACATATCGACCCATGGTTTCCGTTTCGCAGACTTGTTTCTGGACACTCTGTATATGTGTATCTGTTGTATTCCAATTATCAGATGCATGTAATAAACATTCACATTCTCATTCACAAACGTTGATTCGACGCAGGACTCTCATCTTCTGGAAGGAAATTCGATAATATTCCTGAATATCACAAATGAATCAGCATTCAATGAAGACTCAACGATGCGAGAGCAATTCAAATCATCATCAGTTTCATTTGCAGGTAGTCGATATGCCATGATGGAAATTCTGACGACCTTATCAGTTTTAATAAGGAGATTCAATTTTTTTACGGAGTATAAAACGATAGAAGAAATAGAAGTAGTACCGACAATAGTTCTAGAGTTAAAACATGGCGATAAAGTCAGATTGGAGTTGAGATAAAGCTTGTTGCAAGTCGTTGGAATGACTTCGTGCCTTTGGGGGTAGGTATAGCTGACATAATAAAGGTTATATCGAAATAGATGAGTTCTGAATATTGATGGCTTTTATTAATGTCTCCCCCAATGTTTTCTTTACCAATCATTGAAAAATTATCAAATCAATGAAATATTTGAAGATGTCGACCAGGAGTTATAATGGCGAAGATATTGAATGTGTTAGAAAACCTGTCGATATCAACAGCTTCTTTCTGGAGGTCAGACTGTCGAGTATAGATATACGAATTTACTAGCCAAAAAACTACTATAAATTGCTACTTTTATTTATCTGACAATACATGACATGAACAATGACAAATCCCCTATTTCAATCTAACACAGGGTGATATACAACAGAATGTGATATGAGGGGGGTTTCATAACGAACTGATTTAACGAAAGCTATTTCATTCTCATCGGTCTTTTCTAGTTATCAATCAAACAGTTGCTAACATACAGAGTTCTTATTCTGTACGAAAACGAATCAATATGATAAATTCACAATTGTTGTTTGATTTTCAGAAACAATAGTTTTCGAATGAGGTATTACTTGCTTCATGTTGCCTTTCGAATATTTATGGGTGGCGGTCACAGTTTCGTGTGAATTTCCATCGATTATGTACATTTCAAGAATGTATTACCTTGATAATTATTCGGTTTTGCCGACCTACAGAGCCGCTGTTTAGTTTTTATCGTCCCACCCTGTATAATGTTTACGTCTGTCATTCGTGTTGGTGATATTGACTGAGTTTGGATACATTTATATTGAGTTTCTCCTATTGTTGATTGATTTTTATATGATCATCAAGGTCGTTTGTCTATGATATAGTTTCATTCCACCAATGGTGAAACTGTAACGAGTCTGTATATGTTTCTTCCTAGAATATAATCTTCTCACTTTTCTATTCTATTATCTGAAGGTGCTATCAGTCATCATTCTCGTATTTCTTTACTGAATTCAATTCAAAGAACTCTTAGCATACCTGTGAAATGATCCTTTCTTGATTTATAAAAAAAATATTCTCCAAACAGGCACTAGGCCCAATTACAGGACTAAATATACAATTTTTGGGATGAAATGTTGAATATAGGAAATGCCTACCTGTCGCAATAGCAACACATTCATGGAACATGTCTGTGGAAAGGTATTTGTGCTTAATGCAATATTGAAGATGATTTGAAGTGGTCTGGCCAGTACATGAGCACAATCTTCGACTAAGAAGCTTGGGACTCTATCATAGCCACATGTGCATTTATCCTTCAACTTTCTTGAGGCTAATATAACTTCTCTCCCATTCACGGAATTGATGCTAATGACAGGCCTGTTAGACACTACTATCTCATCAACATCGAACCCTGAATCGGAGGCTGTGTAAACGCTGCTGAAGAATGCTGCAAAGCCACTAACAATATTTTTTGGATTGTTGTACTCCACGTCATTGAAATGAAGAACTCCGGGAATGCGAGAGTGGCCTATCTTCTTCTCCACAAAAGACCACAACTTCGAAGGATCTGTGATAATTAAGTTTTCGGAATTTGCTATATATTGCTTGTATGCAATTTTGATATCGGTTTTAATTTGTTTACGTAAGGAGAAAAATTGAGCTCTATAAACAAGTTGGACTTACATAGTTTATGGAATACCTTGTGTTTTTATTTCATTCCAAGAATAATTTTATTGTTGAACCATGGTGGGTATTTCCTTGAGAGTTGGGTTTACGTGGAGCATGACGATCAAATATCCCATAGAATAGACTAGAATATATCAAATCCATGTTTACAATATATGTTATATGGACACGTCGCACAAAGAATTAGAGAAATTACAATAGAGAAGTAGAAGTGACAAAATCAATTGAAATTATAATTAAGATAGCTCTAGCTGTCTACAAGTGTCATTGATCAACTCACTGAAGTGGTTGATTCTGTAGAGACTCATTTTGACAAGAATCTTTCTCAACGTTTTCTTAAAATGCTCCAACTTCAGTTCCCTAATATCTACAGGAAGAGAATTGAAAAGAGATATTCCTATGGATTTGCTCCTCTCCAATCTCCTCCTGAACCATGAATGTCTAGATGTGTAGTGAATGTATGTATATTTTTCCTAACATGTATGAGATTTTCGTGGACAATTTGTGAGTATAAGGTCATAATACCCAGATCTTGAAAAAATTCTTGGCAATGTTCAGTTTAATTAACCTTTGCAATACTTCGTACCGCCGCCTTCTGTAGTGTAAGGACTCTTCGTAGGTGTGTAAGTTTCGAATTACCCCAGCACA
Source organism: Plagiodera versicolora (assembly GCA_037013635.1). Taxonomy (NCBI): domain Eukaryota; kingdom Metazoa; phylum Arthropoda; class Insecta; order Coleoptera; family Chrysomelidae; genus Plagiodera; species Plagiodera versicolora. Next base: position 5,689,915 of record CM072993.1, on the reverse strand, counting down.
GCAACCCATAGCTTATCACTGAATGAAACATTGCGTAGTATGCTGTTAAAGTAGCTTCTTGGCTCACAGTTGAAGTTATGCGCCTAATGACATAAACCGAATTTGCTAATTTTCTACAGATATTATCAACATGTGTAGCCCAGGTGAGGGATGGATCAAGATAAACTCCCAAGAATTTTATTGAATGTGATCCATTGGAGTGGACATTATGACATTTCGAGAATAGACAAACCTCACATTTTGTTTCATTCAAAAATAATTCATTATATACCATTATTTTGCATGGGCAGTACCGTCTGCTGAAATATCGTCAATATCTGTGCTTTGGAGATTCAGATGGAGAGAAAAGGACGTATCATCTGTATACAACACTGTCAGTAATTCACGTCTCAATAGCATGTGCGAAGGCAAATCATCGGCATAGATTAAGAATAAAAAAGGGCCCAGTATGGATTCCTGTGGTACATTCCTTCTGATGAGTCGTTGACTCACATTACGATTGTTGTAGACTCTTTATGTTCTATTCCTGAGGTAGAATTCAATGACATCCCTATAAACTCCTCTCATACCAAACCATTCCAATTTATCTAAAATTTTATTGTAACTGACGCAATCGAAGACTTTTGATGAGTCTGTAAATATAGTAAGACAGGATTGTTTATTCTCAAAAGCTTCTAGAATATTGTCAGGTAATCTATTTACAGAATCAACAGTATTTTTTTCTTTTATAAATCTAAATTGATGAGAGTCAAACATGTTAAATTTTTCCATACAATGACTGAATTGGATCTAAATTGCGTTTTCCAATACTTTAGATATCGTGGGTAAAATATGAATATTTCTGTAGTTTTCAGCCAATTCCTCATCTACTTTCTTGTGAGTAGCAAGAACTTTGGCTTGAACACTGAAGGAAATATTCCATCAAAGAGACATTTGTTTATAAGTAAAGTTAGAGGTTCAATGAAAATCAATGTACATTGCTTGATCAAATTCGTACTTATACCATATATGTCCTGAGTATTTTCACTTTTCAGACTACTCACTATTGAAATGATCTCTTCAATTTCGAAGTGATCGAATGTTCACAATTTCATCTTCACCACAGAGTTTTGAATACATTTTCAGAAAAATGCGAAGGTGGGGTCATTTTCAATACAATATTTCCACCAATACTAATCTTCCTTGATCAATCCTTTCTGAAAACAATCATGGATTCAGTGAATTTACAGTTTTATGCATTTTATATTTGAGAAAACGTATTTCAACTCTCAACACATAGATTTGATAATATTATCGTTGGCGAATTATAATTTTGATTTCGAAATTTTTCCCGTCTCTCTCTTTTAGTGAGGTTATACACCTAGCAGTTTTCTTTGATGATGTACTATATAACATTAGAACAAAGAATATACCTGATAATTGTTGTGAGAAAAAAAAAACAAGACTGTTTTTCTCGAATCGTGAAATTTTCACAATAACATCATCAATCACTAATGGCGGATTTACCAGTGGGCTGAGTAGGCTGGAGCGAGGCGGCAAATTTAATAACATTATAATAACACAAATGAGAAAGTGAAAAAATCAAACATCCTGAATGTGCGATTTCAGAATACGATTGTGAACTAAACTAGAGTGTATTGAAATCCGCAGGTCAGTAGGGACATCGAGAATTGAATAGTTTACTAGCGGCAAATTCGCAAATTCCTCACTGAGTTACACATAACGATCACATGACTGGAAATTCAGATTATATGTTGATTTTCGACGTAATCCGATTTTCTAAAGATTCCGTTGTCAAGATCAGATTTCATAGTAGGAAATCCATGTTTCAATATTTTTTCAATGAAACCTGTATTCACTATCGATTTCAGTGTTAAATTTCGCATCCATGTTCCTTTTTTTTTCGATAGAATGCGATGCTGTCGAACTAGAGCGAAAAACACAAATTTGAATAAAATATTGTTTCGGCTATTTAGTAAACATGCAACACCCTGTGCATCTTGAACTACTTCAGAGTTGGGAGCTTATAGAATGTTTTCAAATACTTCAAAACTCGCAAAAGTCGCATTATTCACTGTATTCCTCGAGTTGCACTAGAAAGAGTTGGTTATGCTGATTTCATCATCTCACTTACTTCCTTGTAGCAAATAAAAACCATTTCCACACACATGGATATTTCATTATACATATAAAATTGATCAAATGAACACATAAGTATGATGGAAATAAAACATTAACATTGAACATCAATTCAGAAAACAAAAGTCAAAAGCAATGTAGCAATCCAAATATGAATTTCGAGAAATTGGACTGTTGAGACACTGGAAGAAGGAAATAATTTTGTTTCATTTTATGGTAGGTCATCAACTAGGGAAGCTGTGATACGATTCATTTCATCAACTGATCTATTGTCTTTCTTTTCAATTCGACCAGAAGTGATTAAAAAAGACAGACAGAAGTTGGGAATTATATTTTCTCTGGCCCACCTCGACCAGTACCGAAAAGTGGACAATGTTCAGAAAAACAGGAGCTAGAGGAGATGAATGACAAATCCGAAAGGAAGAGAAGTCGTACAGATGTATGTTGTGTGTACTGAAATATTCAGGAATGATGGATTATCTTCATTTCGAATACTCACTTCAGAGATATGTGTGGAAAGACAAATGTGTAAAGCTCGAAAAATTCATTGGACAAGTGGGAACGTAACATATTCTTGTGAATTTTTTTCCCTCGATTTTCTGATAATATTATTATTCCACTATTTGAATTGATGATGTCATTTTTATTTCGACTATGACTTCATGAACACTTGAGGTGAAGAAAATCCAACTGGAATATTGAGTCATGCGGCAACACTTCCAGTGCCCTTGTTATTTCAAATGAAATACCCTACATCTTTTATGATTTTTTAATTCCTCTCACGATTTCAATTCAATCTCATGTGTTATACCCCATATCTGAAATATACCGTTTTCGACTAATTCAACTTTTACTAAAAAAGTGACAGATGCAGCTCATCAAACATATGGCATTTTTATGTAGATACCAATTTCTTGAGATATGCATCAATCGATCCATCAATATTGAAGGTTGAATGAACATTTTTCACAAATCACATATTCTAAAGTATCCACAGGGTGTACGAAAAAATCTGCCGGATTATCCACAACTCTTTAGGTGTATATTAAAATTTTCAGAACTCACTTTATTCATTGATTCAAAGAATGTTCAATCAACCATATGAAGTATATTTGTGATTTGAAGGTAATTGTAGGAAGTACATCCATTACGTCAGTAATTTTCGCAAAATTTCATCGATAGTAATGAATCATATCAACTATCTTAATGAACATTCTGAATTATTTTTTGGTTTATCCCAATATCATGTCTATTTGAGATAATTCGTTTCATCATCTAGGCTGTCGTCGTGGGAATCACATACGATTTCAAAAAATTGTCCGTCGAAGAAAGAACGCCCAGAAGAAGTCGTTATTGGAAGCGAAAATCCCGCCTTTCTAGCGACAAATCAGATGAACCTGCCACGAAAAATAGCAGATATCATAAAACAATAAGAATAGCAGCGAAGATAGTGATCGAAGTACCGATAGCTCCTACAGTGATGACAGTGAAATAAGGGTTTTAAACGAACCTTCTGATCTCCTTGTTGAGTATACTGTCACAAACACCACAAGGCATGGTCAAATAATATCAATACTTTTATTCGAAAATATTAGATTCAATAATGCAATTGTTCTTTACATGCTAAACGTCTATTTCAATGTTCAAAATGTTTTTAACTGAAGAATGAGAATGAATGTATTACATGTAGGAATTTACCCTTGATATGTACTTATGAATAGTAGCCAGTTCAATTAATTTTTATCAAGTATATAAATTATACTTCGGGTCTTAAAAGAGGAATATCAAATTTCTTTATGATGCTTTATCAAAATTGATTCACGAGCTCACATTTCTGTTTATCCAACATAAAAAAAATGAGTGAAATAGGAAAAATTATGAAATAATATTTGAAGTCGAAAATAGTACCAGTAGTAATACAAGGGGGGTTTCAGCGCACTTCCGGTGTGTCTAACCTAACGTGTAGATAACTCTAAGTGTGTCTAACCTAAGCGCGTAGATGTCGTAACGGGTCTAACCTATCGTGTTTTCGTGAAGTGTGTCTAGATGGCGGCGGCGGCGGCGGTGTAATGGACAGATTCCTGTATATGGTGTAATGGCCGTATGTTTCTGTGTATCTAAGATGGCGGCGGTCGCGGTATACCAGAGGCGGAGGTGCGCGCGCGCGCGAAACCAGAGACGTACGAGTCGGTGGTCCACCTGTCCGTCGAAAATGTCAAACGTCGAAACGACGAAACATCGAAACGACGAAACGTCGAAACAACGAAAGTCAACCAGAGGCGTACGAGTCTGTGGTCCACCTGTCCATCGGAAACATCAAGCGTCAAACTAAACAACGAAAGTTAACCAGAGGCGTACGAGTTGGTGGTCCACCTGTCCGTCGAAAATGTCAAACGTCGAACGTCGAAAACGTCAAACGTCAAAACGTCGAAAACGTCAACCAGAGGCGTACGAGTCGGTGGTCCACCTGTCAAACGTGATAAACTGAGGAATAATAAGAAACAATGTTTGTTTTCGTAAATGATTTTTATTATTATTTTGGTAGTAACTTTTCGAACCATTCATATAGAATATCAACATTTCTAGAACTACAACTGTAATTGGAATCTTCACAACAGCGACGCAAGTGATTCATACACAGCATCCTTATGTTGCTGTTCAGGAAAGTTGGAGCACACCACTCCCATGAATTATCGAAATCCTCCACATTCACAACTTTTGCATGCACATTGAATGACGATAATTTTCCGATGAGCAATTCCTTCTTCTGATGTCCGCGCACATAAATGATGTTGATGTCATACAAATTCTTCCTGAGAATGTCATCGAGCATGTTGTATTCCACAAAACCCGAAGAATATCTCAGTCCATGCGTGTTTCTCTCCAAAAAACAAACCTGCCACCGATCTTCTTTGCTGAGCGATGTGAATGGTTTGTGTGGTAGCAGTAAATAATTACTGCATCGAAGTCCAATTCTTATGGCAATCTCCTTTGGGTGAAATTGCTGTTCGACAACAAAACCCTGAATATCCACGAACGCAACTCTCATGTTGAATATCTGACTCAAAGTGACAGTGAAACTGATTCAGTTCCACTTTTTAATAATTTCGCTAAGTGGGAGGTGTTCTATAATATTATCGTGAACGATGATGCAATAGGCTCGAGTATTGGCAGGAAAACCTTGCGATGCTTCAATTTCAAGTTTGACATCAACACTGGAACTTTTGACATTTTCATCTCGTCGAGAACAATCGATGACGAATAGAGGTTGTTTATCGGCAAATTCAGTATAACCGAGGAGTGGGGTATGTATGGGGGTATTTTTGTAACTATATCCAAATTGGGAATAGTTGAAGTAGGCTTGCGGAAAGGCTCCTTTATCGAAGGCCAAATGCATCTTTTCCTTTGGATAACTTTCCCCGTTGAGTGTTAATGTTATATTCGTTATGTTTACATTATTGAACAGAGTTGGATCATTATTCACTTTATTCTGATCGTGGTTTGTTTGGAAACAAACGATAACATATCGAGGACTTTCGAGAAACGATGAAGTTTTGACGGCCCATATTTCACTGGTGGCACCTGCGGTGAGAGCAGGCAGCATGTGCAATTCCCATTTTCTGAATGGTATGAGGATGGGAGTGTCGGCTTTGATTGCCTTCAACAGTTGCAATTTTATCTGATCGCTTGGATACAGTCTTTTCACTTTGAGTTCCACATTCTCGATTTCCAATTGTACTTCTGTGGCAACAACAACAGTCGCCCCGCTTGCTTCACTGATGTTGAAGCAGTTATTATCGTTTCCGGCTCGTACTAAGCGAATTGAATGCTTGCCGTAGGAAACGCACTCGTAATCATTGAAAATGTTCAGTAGATGCTTCAGCGGAATGAGCATACTGAACGTTAAACTCGCTCCATTGATGACATCCGCATTATTAGGGTATGTCCAACCAGCTATAACTAAATGTTTCGAATCTTCTGCAGTGTAGCATAGATACCCTTTAACGGTGCTGACAGTTCCCACTTCACGCACAGATTCCAATTCTTTACCATTTTGATCGTAACTGATGGATTGAAACATGTATGCTCCAGCATTATTGACAAAAGATACACGTCCAGCACCTTTAGTTCGAGTAATTTTTCCACTAATGTGCAACAGACTATCATACAGAGCATCGAAGGCATCCGATTGATTTATGTTGATTTCTATGACGTCATTGTTGCGGAAAGACTTGACATAGGGATAGTACGTCCTCCATTCCACCTTCTGTATGGATTCATCGAGGTGGGGTTTTCGAAAGATGTTAAACACTTGTGCGGATAACATGATAGCCGAGAGACTCGAGAAATTTGATGTTCTGCAGACTGAGTTGTCGTCGGCGGGCGTTGTGGTTGATGAACGACGTCTTCTTGAAGACTGATGTGGGGAAAATGGCGGAGTGGCTCTTATAAACACTTAGTACCATAATTTTTTCAGTTCCAATCGAATGATTATTTCTTCGTTACGAAAATTGACCAATTGAAAATTCTGATCGAGCACTTTGAGAGTGATATTATGAATTTCACAAGTGCGACTAGCGATAGGTAGATAGATGAGATGATTCGGCGTTTCGTCGATGGCATAGCCAGGATCGGCGTCAATGGCAAATTCGTAGATCGTGTGGGATGGTCTGTCGTTGTAGAAGGCTCCAGAGGTAATGTTGCTGTCCACGTGAATCGTTCGAACTTTTATAATGTTCACAGGTCGATCGGATACATGATGAATGTCACGTTCCAAAATTCGGTGTGAGAATCCCAATATGTTCGCCAAACTATTGTTTACAGTGAAATCGATTGCATGCTGTTTACAGAAAATTTCACTTTTCAAAGTATTATTATTCGGTTTGAGATAGAAAAAGTCTTCTAGCTTTTCTGCCGAATTTTTTGTTGGTGTGACAAGGTTTTTTCTTAGCAACCTTTCAATGTCTTCGATTTCGTAAGCTCCAGTGGGAATATCGATACTTTTTCTTACACCTTTCTTACCATTCTCGAAATAATAGAACTTTGTGCCCTCTTCAATATTGGGTATGCTGTTGTATGAATGGAAACTAAGTAAAGCTAAGCCGTAATCACAGTCAGTCTCCAATTGAATGGGTGGTGAGAAATCGATGGAAAGTGTCGAACTACGACCCTTTAGAGTTAATATCATGGACATGGTGATTCGATTATAATGCTGCTGCTGCTGCTGATGATGACGATGATATTGGATCGGTGTGGGAGAAAGTAATAAGATTCAATTCATCAAACATCATATTTATTCATCAAGTAAAAATGCTAAACATAAGTGTCCACAATTGATTTGATCATAATCTTGATATTGTTCATTGTTATATAATATATCGACGCGGCGGCGGCGGCGGCCACATCCTTCGAAATATTTGACCAATTCTTCAGGCGGCTTCAAATTCCCATAACTATCAAAGTATCGAACCGTGTTGCCAACCTTTCTATAAGCCACCCAATGTGTGCCCGGATTGATGGAGGAATCTAAATTCACCACTGCACATTCGCAACGTTGTGGTCGGTTAGGCAGTGTGTCTCGCATGAAAACACCTCGAAAGTATGGTATTTTCAGCTTTTTGGCATACTTTATAATCTCTCCATCATATAATGCTCCATTGGGTAGCTGGCTTAGAAGTTTTTTGTCTGTCGCTTTCTCAAGTATAGACCCCTACCACCCTTTTTAATACATTTTGGAGTCGACTTCTTGTTCTTCAAGTATAGACCGAATCCTTTACGTGTTTTACGCAGATACACGCCAGACCCTAAATGCTCCATCGCCTCATTGTGGCGTTTATCTTCTTCCATTTTTTTCTTTGCATTCTTGGCATCAATGACTGTCTTTGCAATGGCACTGGCACCCCCAGCCAGCGACCCTAAGGCTGAGAGACCTGCGAATAGTGGTATTAACGGTAGAAATCCTCCACTCTTCTCCACCGTCGTCGATGGTAGAGGTATAATTCTAGGTGTTCGTATTCTTTTGCGACCTCCAAATTTTTTTATTGCATTTCGAGCTGCTCGCAAAGCTGCTGCAGACGATCGATTCAAACCACCACCCTCATGTGAGGAGGAGGAGTCGCTATGACTACCACATGATTTTTTCAAAACACCATGTATATTCTTTACAATTTTCGAGAATGGGTGCAGCTTTTGAGTCGTAATACCCATACCGAGTTTACGTTTCACTTTCATACCGGTGGTGACTAACCAAGCGGCTGCTTTCTCACCAATTTTCGCGTCTTTCGATTTAACTCGTTCCCACGCTCTATTTTCCAATACGTGATCGGCTTTATGTCGTTCCTCCACAGAAGCGTTCTTAGAGTATGAGATATCGTGTTCTTTACAAGCCTCATCCAACGGATTGATACCAGTATCACCGCGTTCTAACCGCTTTCGTAATTTGGTTCCAGGACCACAATACGAATAACCAGGTAGATGTAGTTCGAATGGCAGTTTATCGATTAGTGAATTAACCACGCCCTCTCCGTGGTGGATCGACATTAAAAATGACTAATGATGTCACGAGACACCGACTTTTATTATAAGTTTGAATGTGGGATGTCTTACATCATGAGGGCCACCACCACCACCACCACCACCACCACCGCCGCCGCCACCATCGTTCAGCAGAAAAACATTCTACCAATCGAAAATTTAGACCATCTGAATGTGAACAACGATGCCAATGCGAGAGATTCAAGTAGACATGGTCCCTTATTACCACACTCATTTCGCGCAATCATCTGTGGACCAAGTGGCTGTGGAAAAACGAATGCAGCTCTGGCGCTGCTGTTTCATCCTAATGGTGCAAAATTCGAAAACGTATACGTGTACTCGAAATCGTTGTATCAACCCAAGTACCAGCTGCTCGAAGAAGTATTGAAAGAAGTCAAAGGAGTAGGTTATTTTCCATACAGAGATAATGATGAGATCATAAGCCCCAACGAAGCAAAGCCAAATTCCGTCTTCATTTTCGATGACATATCCTGCGATTCACAACGAAAAATTCAAGAATATTATTCAATGTGTCGACATCGATTCATTGACGCCATATACATAGGACAAACATACAGTTTTGCTAGAAAGCAAATGCTTCGAGATAATTGCAATCTGATTGTGCTATTTAGGCAGGACGAAGTGAACTTGAAGCATGTGTATGATGAGCATGTCTCTCCAGACGTCACATTCGATGAATTCAAGCGACTTTGTGCCAATTGTTGGAGTGAAAAATATGGTGCAATGGTTATTGTTAAGGAGTGCGATCTGAATGCAGGTCGCTACCGGCAAGGCTTCGATAGATTCATAAAAGTATGAATCCAATATGATTGATCATATTCATCGACATGAAACCGACCAGCAAGGAAGTTGACGTTATCCGCAAGAATAAAATCAAGGAAATTTCTCGAGCTATAAGAAAGAAATATCTAGCTTTGAAATTAGGCAGATCTGCGGAAGATGAGACGATACAAAAATTTTTCCAACCGATATCTACACCCCTGAAAGAACTAGCATCGTCAAATAAAAGTCAAATAGTGAAAAATGAGCCTACAACACAAATGAAAAAGCTAAATGCAAAAATCGAAAAAGGAGATGATGATGATGATGATGATGATGAAAAAGAAGAAGAAGAAAAACCATCGGAAATCCAGTTTCAGAAACTTGAACGTGTGGCTAGCGCCAGCCGTAAAAGTAGTGATGATGATAATGTATTCGATGATGATGATGATGATGATGAATCTAAAGGGGGTGATACCTCTGAGATAGTTGATCCGTCAGTCATTGAGGCATACCTCGAGCAGTATCCGGTAATGTGTACCCAATCCATCAAAGAATATTGGGCAGGTGATAATAAAATAGACAAAGTATATGGTCCCTAATATGATTCGAGTAATTCAAAATGGCGCCTTGGATATAATGAAATTGATTTTGATGGTCGTACTGGTTACATCAAAATTGCTGGAAAACAAGTGAGAGGGACGCCTGGAATATATGAATTGATATTCTACGATGTGCCGAAAAATTTCAATGAAGAAGATCTGAATGGTTATAAACAAATTTTGGAACTTTCGAATGCCCACAAAAATGCAAGTGGCAAACTGAAGGGCAGTACAAGATACAAGTACATGGAAATCATTAGACCCATGTTTCGACCACAACCAACACCACAATCGAGACGACGTTATACAACGGGGCGCGGTTTGAAGATTCAATCGAAGAAGAAGAAGAAGGAGAAGAATGTCACACCTATGTTGACCTACAATACTAAACCGGTGGAATACATTTACTGGGATGATCCGAATGAATTGTATGAACGTTTAAAATTACTCATATCATCGAAAAATGCAGGAAATACCTCTCTAGACAATGAGATCATCTCCATCATTAACGAATTGAAGGAGGCCAATATCATACAATAAATATAGACTTGACGATAATGAAGCCATTTCAAAGATGACTATCGATAAGTTCGGACGTAGTTCGAATGGAAAACGAAAACTTGTGATAATTAAATCGCATAGTGGTGATGGTGGTGGCGGTCTAGCATACACTTCCAAAGGAGACATAGATTTCGGTAATTTGAAATTGTGTAATGTCAAAACACCAAATTCGAAAAATGACGCTGCCAACAAGGATTACATAGACAAGGCTATTTCGCAAATAAAAATTGATTTCAAGATTGCATACGATGATTTTGGCAAAAAAAAATAAAATTGCGCTTGATAAAAATGACGCTGCCAACAAGGAATACATAGACAAGGCTATTTCACAAATAAAAATTGATTTTGACAAAAAAGTTAAACTTGCGCTCGATAATCTCAAAAACGACTTGATGAAACAAGAAAAGATGATTCATATCAAGCTGGAAACATTGAATTCGAACTTGGTAGAATTGTCGATGATGCTACAGAAAACAACTGGTCCGATGGCGAACTTTATGAATATATCATTACCCAAACTGGAGAAGGACATCGATTTGAATTCAAAGGCAATTCTCGATATTTCTCAGCTGCATGCGGATCTCAATGAAACAATTGCTGATTTGGAGAAGCGTCAACAAAAAAGTTCCGAGTCTGTAAAGCTTCTCACCAATACCGTCACGGGGATCAAAGATGATCACGCAAAAGGAGTGTGTTCCATCATCGATCTGCATACAAAATAGTACTTCCCAAAATCATAATATATATATATAGGATGACAGTGTTTTCAGTTGTTTCAACATTCCATCACACACAGCGCCATCACCCTATCATATTGATAATAATAATAATAATAATATGCAACATTCTAAAGAAAAGATTCAACTTGTCGATGAACTGCATAGACCTGCAAGAAAAAATTACCCACGCCGTCGTACCATAATTAAAGGTATAGACGATTTGTGGCAAATGGATCTAGCGGAAATGCGTCAGTATGTCTCACACAAGAATCGAAATTTCAAGATGATCATGATTGTGATCGATTGTTTCTCCAAATTCGTATGGACGCGTCCGTTGAAAACGAAAACTGGTGAGGAAATAGTCAAAACGTTTGCAGACATTTTGACACACACAAAACGATGTCCGAAAAATCTGCAAACAGATCAGGGAACGGAATTTTACAATAACAAATTTCAAAGTCTAATGAAATTGCATAACATAAACCACTACAGTACGTACAGCGTCAAGAAGGCCGCCATAGCAGAACGCGTAATCAGAACATTGAAAGAAAAACTATTCAAATACTTTAGTTTGAATGCCACCTACAAGTGGATAGACGTACTACCCACCATTACAGAATCCTACAACGATACACATCACAGTACGATTGGTTGCAAACCATCGCAAGTCAACAAATCCAATGAAAAACAAATTCTCAATAGATCCTATACACACTTGAAGATTGTTGGTATGCGAAAATTCAAAGTCGGCGATATTGTACGCATATCTAAGGCTAAGCATATTTTCGAGAAGGGATACACACCAAATTGGACGACAGAGTTATTCAAAATTGTCAAAGTTAAAATAACGAAACCAACCACATATCTCTTGGAGGACATGCATGGGGTTGCGATAAAGGGAGCCTTCTATGAGGAAGAGTTGCAGAAAACCCAAAATCCCGACATCTATCTTGTGGAAAAAGTGATGCGTAAAAAGGGTCGAAAACTTTACGTCAAATGGTTGGGGCTCGATAGGTCACACAACACTTGGATACAAAATACCGATTTAGTATAGAATCTAATGGAAAAGACGAACAAATCTAGACGATTCAGGGGCCTTTTGTCGCCGTCGTTGTTGTTGTTTATTCGTTTTCACAATTCAAACAAAACATGTCTATGCAAGTCGGTGGGAGTCCTTCCTGTTTTTTTTTTTCAAAATAAAAATTATCAGTCGAATTATTGGGAAAAAGAAAAAACATCACACGTCATCATAACCACATGATTTCGAACGCTTTAAATAGCTTCAAGAAAAAAATGTCATTCAGTTATTCAAATTATGGTGGGTCTAAATAGTGGTTGTGAAAGTAGTGGTAGTAGCAGCACAGAAATGGAGTTTGGTTACGATGTCAATAGCTACTACGATGTTACGAGCATTTACGCTGCCGACTACAATGAAAAATGTAGCGACCACAACGACGGCGACGGCGACGACGACGATGCCAAATACGTGAATTCAGCTCGAACAACAGTTTACGATGATGGCGTCAATAAAACTTTGGCTCGATATGAAAAGATTGCTCAAGGTGAAGATCCACTGCTGCTAATGACATTTCCAATGTGGGGCTGTCCTTATGAAATTCAATGTGGTCTAAGTCCGACGAGAGATTTCAGTGTCTGCATCATTCTGAAGAAAAGGTTTTCACCCAAACAAATTTCCTTCAACACCTACGAGGAGTGGCCTGCATTCATAGACCTACTGTCTAAAATGAGACAATCATTTTTCAATGGTAACGATAGTGATGACAATAACAACAACAACAGCAACAGCTATCCCGTGATGGTAAAATGTGGGGACTTTGTTCGAGTGTTCCAATTCATCGAGTGGGGCATCAAACAGATCTCCATCTGCAAAAGGATTGACGACGACGACGACGCCGATTTGTATAGAGCAGGCACGGGCACGTGTAGTGATTTCATTTTGAGTCTGAGAGACGTTGATAAAATTCTACAAACTCATACGTGTATGGTGTCTGATAGAATTGTTATGTTGAATGTGATGAACTTCAATGATTATTTCCACAATATTTTCAGTATTATTAGAGAATGGTTGCGAGATAAGAAAACAAATATGTCGCCTGTAGAAATAATTCAGGGAATTTGTGAAACATCATCTTTGAATAGCTTGCATGCCAATGCTTTACGTGAATATTTATTTTATTATCGCACTCAAATTCTTACCGATTTTCAATGTAATCAATAAATGTGGTGGTGGTGGTGGTGTGTGAATGAATAAATGCGATTATTTCACTTAATTGATTTTTTTTTTCGAAAAAGTCAGCTCTACTGTTGATACAAACAACTCTGATAGCAATGTTGTTGTTGTTGTTGCTAGTGCAAACAATCTAATTACAAAATATCTGTTGACGATAATACTCTCAAATTTGGATCATGTTTTTTTTTTTCTTCAAAGGAAATGCATAACGAATTCCAGAAAAAGCTAGTTGCAGTTGGAGACTTAAAATTTGACATCAATATCGTCCCAATATGAGCTGAAAACTTTCAAAAATGCTGTAGTAACATGATGAATGAATATACACAAATATAATCATAAACTTTTTTATTTCACAATACATACAAATACAGAGCAAAAAAATTTTGAAATCAATACAACATGGAAAATATCGATTAATTCAAACTGTAATGACCGTGGGGGAGTGTATCAAATGAATTGGCTAAAAGTTTTCTCTTGTCATCATGTGGGCTTAGACCGATTTTCGATTGTTCAATTGAGAAAACTTCATGCTCGTATGAGCGTATTGTTTGTTGTGTTACAGTCTTTTGCGTGCTCTCCCTCAAACAATTGAGATAATCATCGAAAGTTAATTTATTTTTAACTACACACCCCTTTAGATTTCTTAGTTATCCCTAAATTGTTCAATTGATTATCTATTTGATCTTTGGTATACCCCTGTGTTTTTGAGCGCTCCAGCACTTTCTCAACATCCCCCCTATCTATCGATAATTTGAAAGTATACATTTTGGATCGGAGCCCTACGAAATGCGTGATGATTTTACCGCTAGTCTCATCCTTCATCAGACCTAGGACCTTTTTGTTGACTTGTGGAATTCCATAGACATTGTCTGGAGCATAGTCAGATGTATCGAATCTATTGATATTCTCCGCAATAACTTCCCTATATGCATCATCACATGACAACTCATAGAAAAAGCTATCTGTATCTGTGTACATGAGCTTGCATTTATCAGCTGCCATGCGAGTTAGCATGAAATTATAGTGGAAATCATACATGATAGTTTTGGATATGTCCAAGATAGACATACCAATGTATAGGGGCTTATTGAAGATTAACTCACACTTTTTCATCTCAACGGCTACGAGGTTGTCATCGAAAATTGTACGCTGAAGGAATTGTGGGCTTGCTATTAGATTTTTCAGTCCATAACGACCCTCATACTTTCTAACTAATTTAACTATGCGATGATTACGGATATTCTCCATCGTTTTCCCAAACACCGCATTATTCATTAATTTTCGCAAATCTTTTTCAAAGGCACTCGTGGCCATAGTTCTTAATCGAGTATTCAAGTCTATGTAGGATTTCAGCCAAGTGGACTGTTTGAATTTCAGAATCTTGTGAATTTTTGTCAATTTCAAACCATGTTCCAAAGCCTGCTTCAAGTTTCTATAGTGTAAAATGTATTCTTTTTTATTGTGTAATGTAGTCATTAATTTTGGTAATTTGGAATGTGCTGGAATGCGGTGTTCGGGACAAAATGGAAAGTCTTTATGCACATCATGTAACGTCTCAGGATATTCCAAATCCACTTGGAGAATATAGCCGTCGGGACTGTCATCAGGAATTTGAGTTATATCAATGTTGGTGTTTTCGATCCAAGTGAATCCTCCGTACGGAAGGGGTTCGCTCATGGCTTTCCCATACAAATTATTAACATCGAAATAAAGGAGGTATTTTGGCGGCTTTTCTGGATCGTATTCAGACATGTACTTGTTGTTTGATTCCGAATATCTATTACTGCAAACCGATATTCCCCCACGAATCGCCTTTTCATCAAACATCAACATATCAACATCTTTGAGAATTTGTAATTTGCACCTCGTATACTTGAGCATACAACTCCAAGTATACGAGGGCATTGTTATGTACCATGCTGGATCGAGATGATATGTTTTCATGCATGATTCGCGAAAATTTTCCATGATGTCGGCTAAAAGGAGAATATCGGTACGCATATACAAATCACTATATTCTCCAAGCGTTTTGATGTTGAAATATTTCCAAACCTTTTCAGCATGAGCGTAATCGCCGACTGAAATATTCGAATCGTTCAATATGTTGTGGAAATTTTTAATGTTCGGTAATGCGGTCTCGTCTAATTTGTTCTCATCATCAATGTAATCGTAGGGGAAAACACCTTTTCGCGTCAAAAGATTGAATTGCGCTTCATTTACATCGCTGAATTCTTTCCTTAGAATTTTCAAATCCTCAACTTTCAAAGTCGAAGCTAGACTATCGAGACCGGTGCCCAAGAAACGCAAGGAATCGATAAATCTGAATTTTATTGTGGTTTCTGAATCATATTGCGTGAAGGAGATATATTTTTCTCTATTTATCGGGAGTACAGTCACGTGTCCACGCTTGGAAATATCTCGAATAATAAAATGCGAATCATATCCTGAGAGATTGTGAAATGTTATTGGTACAACGAACAATTTTCTGAATAAAAGATTACATTTTTGGTGTGCATACCCGCGAAATTCACCCATGAAATGAGAGTGGTCACGGACGATAATATCGAAATCTGAGAATTTTTTCTCGCAAATATGACAAATAGTTGAACCGCTTTTGGTATCCGGCTTTTCAATCATTGGTACAATGTTTTTGAACTTTGATTCGACAAATTTAGCAACATTTGTCATTTCATTTGCAAACCATTCCATACAATCCGCACCTCGATAACTCTTATAGAATGAAAGTGTATCGTCGAAGGAACATTTTAAGTAATACCCAGCACTATAGGCTTTGTGGTGTTGATACTTGACAATCGTTCTTGAAATTTTCGTATTACATTTTTGCAGTTGTGATTCGAAATCGGCATAAATTATAAATGGACATGTTTGCTTATAAATGTGATCTCTAAACTCGACAAAATCATGTTTCGGAAAAGAAATTTTTTGGTTATTCATATCTTCACATAAGACACTGTGTTCGTTTAGTTTTTTTATGCTGGAAAAATGATTGAGACATCTGTCGCAGATATACTTTTTACATTTATGCTTGCTGAGCTGACTAGACATTAATTGAGACAAGTTTTTTATCCAACAATAATGATATTTAATTGTGATACTATCATAATCACTATGTGGTTCATCATCGTCATCATATTCGTTCATTTTTGGAAAATATTTATTCTGAATCAATAATAAATTGACATGACTTTGTAATTTATGATTTGTAAGCCTTGCAGGTATCACTGTGAAATATTCCCTCTCTTCAAACACATTCAATTCCAAAGTGTAGACGTTGACTGAAATATTATTGAGTTTTTCGAATTTTGAAATTTGTGACAACTTCATTGGTATGTCTAAACCTTTTATATTCAGAACTGTGGAATATTCCGGATATTTTGTGATTCTTTGAGGATCTTTTGAGGCTGGATACAGAGCGCTGACTATGCTCCAGAAAAAGCAGGCCTCATCATCCTTGTTTTGTACGTTAACGCAGGCTCTTTTTTTCGCAATTTGTTCAGGTAAATTGATAAAGGATGAACCATTCCCCATTTCGAATTTATTTATTGCCACCTCCAGCGAAATTATTTCACTCAAGGCCCACCCGCTTTTTTCCTCAGCAAACTCGCTCAATTTATTCAAAACATAATCGATTCCTTTGACTTTGAACCAATCATCTAAACCTGATCCCACATCTACAACTGAATTTGGTGTGTTGAAATATTTGCGATCAATTATCTCTTCATCGTTTGATTTTTTCATGAAATCACCGCAAAATGTGAAATTGATTTTGAGCATTGGGAAATTCTCTAAAATTTTCAATATTTTTTTTTTTGATAAGTCTCGATGCATCAATGAGAAAGCATTCAACATCTTTGTGGTTCAAATTCACAACGAGCCCCGTTCGAACTCTCGAATTGAAAATCGATTCTACATTTATCCAACGAACTGAGGAGGAGGAGGAGGAGGAGGATGAAGGTCTCAAACCCAACCCCTTATGACCTCGATTCAATTTTCTAATGAGAAATCTGACGCGTTTCAGCTCACCGATGTTTGCTTGAATTTTTCTCTTTTGTCCAATCGAAAGCCTCATTCTCATTTTTCCCACTATCGAACGACATTTTATAATTTGAGAATTTATCAGTTTCAATGAAGTTTGCGTTGATGTTTTTATGTCATCATTGCTTTTGAATTTGGAAAGGGTCACTTCTATTTCAGATAGAATTTTATCGATATTTTCCATGTCGTATTAATTTCAAAAAAATTTTTTCACTCACAATAGTCTTCTTAGTATTCAATAATTTCAAAGGAAGCTGCTGGATTTGGCTTCCCCACATCTACTGTTCCCTTGAAAATTATGGAATATTTCCCAGTTGTAAAGTGTCCTATGAGAGGTGCGTACACCTCTGTCACCCTTGATGGCAGGAAAACTACACACTCATCCAGCTCCAGAAGGACAGTTCTGCCAAACTTGCCATTAACCACTCTCGCTGAAATTATTGATTGCGGTTGTCCCTTCTGCAGATCGCCAATTTTAACTGCCGGCTTCCTTTCTGGAATGGATGAGATATTATTCACAGCTGTTAGGATGTCCATCTGAAAAATGGGGTATTCTCAATGGACGAGCACTTATGGAAATTTCTTGAAAAAAAAACAAAAAAAAAAGAGTACTCACCGTTATTGTTCGGCTGTTGGGGGGATGCACAGAAACACGTTTGTATAGATATCGTCTCGTTGATGATTTTCGTTAACGTTGATCTGAAAAATGGGGTATTCTCAGTGGACGACAAGCACTTATGGAAATTTCTTGAAAATAACAAAAAAAAATACTCACCGTTACTGTTCAGCTGAGTACAGATACACGTTGTTTGTGGATGTTGTTGTTGATGTGTAGCAGGAATTATGATTTTCGTCAACGTTGGCGATTCGATTATATAGTAATGAGCGCGCGTGGGAAATTGATAAGAAGTCCTTCAACATGTTTGCTTATCGAATAGAAAAGTGTGTGTTGTTGAAAAACAAAAGATGCGGTTTCTTTCATAGATAAACAAATGTGTATCTAATAGTCGTCTTCAGGCAAAAAAAAATACGCAATCTATTCTGAAGGAATAATAAGAAACAATGTTTGTTTTTCGTAAATGATATTTTTTTCATGCTCTCTATTGGAGATTGTGGATGTTGAATCGTTTTTTATTATGTCACGTTCCGTCAGATCAATGATGTTCTGACGCTTGACGTTTTCAACGTTTCGTCGTTTGATGCGTGACGTTTTCGACGTTTCGTCGTTTCGACGCTTGACGTTTTCAACGTTTCGTCGTTTGACGCTTGACGTTTTCGACGTTTCGTCGTTTGACGCTTGACGTTTTTGTCGTTTGACTTTGACGCTTGACGTCTGTTTCAAAATATAACATGTCAATACGTTGACACCTGCATGATGTTCAACGTTTCGTCGTTTGGCGCATGGCGTTTTCGATGTTTCGTCGTTTGACGCTTGACGTTTTCGTCGTTTGACTTTGACGCTTGACGTTCGTCGTGTTTCAACGTTTGACGTTTTCGACGTTCGACGTTTGACATTTTCGACGGACAGGTGGACCACCAACTCGTACGCCTCTGGTTAACTTTCGTTGTTTAGTTTGACGCTTGATGTTTCCGATGGACAGGTGGACCACAGACTCGTACGCCTCTGGTTGACTTTCGTTGTTTCGACGTTTCGTCGTTTCGACGTTTCGTCGTTTCGACGTTTCGTCGTTTCGACGTTTGACATTTTCGACGGACAGGTGGACCACCGACTCGTACGTCTCTGGTTTCGCGCGCGCGCGCACCTCCGCCTCTGGTATACCGCGACCGCCGCCATCTTAGATACACAGAAACATACGGCCATTACACCATATACAGGAATCTGTCCATTACACCGCCGCCGCCGCCGCCATCTAGACACACTTCACGAAAACACGATAGGTTAGACCCGTTACGACATCTACGCGCTTAGGTTAGACACACTTAGAGTTATCTACACGTTAGGTTAGACACACCGGAAGTGCGCTGAAACCCCCCTTGTATTACTACTAGTACCTTACTAATGATTGAAATAATTTTTCGAGGAACTTAATGATGAATGTACGTTTGTATGAAATGAAATATTGTCGATACCGAGGTAGCTTGAAGTAGATTTTTGACTAGGGAAGCATGAAAGATGCCAAAATAGTGAATGGTGAACGCTAACCCTAGGTTGAAGTATAGCACGGAGTAGTGCAATGAAGTGGTATTATATATTGAAGTAATATTATGAAACAACGCTCTGAGATAGTTTGTGAGAATTTAAATAGAATCAATAAAGTAAGGCACTATGGAGATGTTAAAAGATAGTTTTATTACTGATTTCACTTATACATTAACGAGAAGGACTATTTGGTTATTGTGTGATTTTCTAGTCAATAAAAAGTGAGTTCCAGAATTAAATACATTTTTTGAGTGAAGTTGAGGAATTGAACTGGTAGAATTTAATCAAGTGAAAATATGTAATATTGTATATATAATGTATGTATATGTAAAAAAAGAGTAAATTCAGATTCAAAGTGGAAGAAATTATTGATTAAAATATTCGTTGAATTTTCATAGAAAATTGGGTGTGAATTAAAATTTGAAAGGAATTATTCGTTGAATTAGACCATGCAATTTATATGGAGAATATCTGTTTTGGAATTTTGATTGTTGTTGTTTTTCTCTTCTTTATTTCTTCATGTAATGGTACACGCACAAACATGGCAATGACCCAAGAAGAAGGCCCAGGATAATTACCGATAAGATGGCTGGAAGTAGGTGACGAATTGGTGATTAATGGCACACATTAGCAGATGGACGAGTATCGTTGGGCAGATTGTTTTCTTCACAAGAAGCCGTAAAATGTGAACAGTGTATAGAGGAATCAAGGGCCACGAAGGTTTCCGCTGAAACAATGGGAGAATCCGGAGGGAAGGGACAAGAAGCAGAAAGTTACCCTTACATCCAGTGCACGACATAACCGAGCAGCAAGGGTACCAGACGCTTCGCACAAGAACTCCGCCGACTAGGGAGAAGCCGGATCTAATCTAGCAAACAACAACAGAACAACCAGAGCATAGAACCAGAGACAGCAGCCAATAAGCTAACTGTTATGGTTATAGCAGATAACCAACCTACGGCTGCATAGCCCTAGCAGTTCAAATAGAAGAGAGGAAGTACAGCCCATAAACCAATCCACCACTTCCGCCATCTATGAGGTAACAGAACATCACATCATAGGACATAAGGGAGCAGAAACCTATCCGAGGAACAGGGGTCAACCAGGGTCAAAAGAAGAATGTGTGTACCAGGGATGTAGGAAAATTATCATCAATTAGGCATTCAAGTTCACGAGTTCATTACCAGACTCATTGTTACAATACGCAAAATAATCACGTTGAACTCACTAAGGCATGTTCGCATAACAATCAAAATGAATGAAAGTAATTGAAGACATAGTCTCAGGAGATTCTTGACTTGGTCTTCAGAGAGTCCTGAGTTAGTCTAGAAGGGTAGGTAGGCGTCCGAAGGCCTAGTTCGGACGCCTATGCTACAATTCTCCTTGATTACTCTCATTGCTCCTGAAGACTGGGTTTCCAGCATTATTGTATATTAGGGGTAAGCAATTGTATTTTCTTATTTGTTCTCGTTTGTATCATTTAATATTTCTTGAAGGATGTACCATCAAAATTGTTAATAAATTATATGTTTCGTTGATATTTCACTCTGTAATTAAAATAGTTATATTTATATTTCCTGAGTACGACCCAAGCGACAGGGGTGACCCCCAAAACACCCCCTGTACGCGACAATACAAAGAGTGGAGTGAATAGAGATTCAGTCTGTTATTTAATAAAAATGTGATGGTTAGGTTAGATCATAAATATACAGAGTGGCCGATTATTGTGTGGAAGTGGAATAACTCATAAGAATGAGAATACAAGAAAATTCTACATTTTTGTGATACACAATCCTATAATAGGAATATTGAGTTCACTTTCTCCAAACAGAACACCATGAACATCCCTTCATTGTTTCATAAAATGTGACGGCAAATAAAACATGAAAGAACAATGAATGCTACCAAAGAAACTTTATCAGGGATAATTTAGTGAATGCATTTGGTGGGTACGGAAGTAGGCTGAAACGTCTGAATAGTGTAGAAGTCTCGTTTTATATATATGGTGTTTCTTGGATAAGCATCAATTCAGAAGATTTTGATCAGCTAATAACCATTTGATGTTTCCCCAATGTATTCTCTGAACTTAGTTATTTTTGAGGAGATTGCATTTTCAGTTTTCGATTCGTGAATTTCCATGTTTACACCAAGTAAGCTCTGAATTTGATTTTGTACCAGTGATTTTGTATTATTGTGAACTTCCTCAGTTCACTATACTCAACTGATGGATATCTAAATAGTGAACTCTATAAACAGAGGAGATCCACATACAGGGTTTTGAATGGAACTGATGAAATTCCTTAAATTCCTTAAGTCGGTATTGGCAGCATACAGGTTAATGGGTTCAAGTTTTGAAGATGAATGAAAGATACAATGCGGGTCGTAAGTTATGAGCCATTGAAGAAATAGGAGAAATACATTAAACACTCTGTATCTCGCTCATACAGTGCGCTAGACCCATCATATGGGGGTTTTTCAGAACCAGCTTGGCGACCTCTACTTGGCGTTACAGTATGCCCATTTCCCAATGAATCACCCTGTATAACTCAGAGGCCTTTAATGACTTCTCCCTTCATTGTTGACATTTGTTGATATTTTCGCCAATGGTCCGAATAATAATGAATCATAAACTGTAGAAATTTTCGAAATCCATCCAATGATGATCGATAAATCGACGGATAACTTTCAACTCGCCACACACTTGATTTCTTCAAGGAACCAGGAAAGATAATAAAAACCGGAAATAGGTCGAAATGTCCGATTCCAGGGAACAACCAATAGTGTCATCCTTCTATCAACAGTATCAATCCGTGGTATAGGTAAAAATTACTGACCATCTGTTATCAGTAAAACTCGGAGTATCACGATAAATAAACAATCGGACAACGCCATCCATGAAACGTTACCAGAAGCAGAACAAGGCAGACCAATATTTTTATTTCATAAACAGACAAGTTATTGATGATTTTTTGAATTGAATTATGTTTATATTTATATTTAATTGATTATTGAAATGTTTCTATAGAAACAAAGAATTTTCAACAGAAAAGGAGTTAGAGCAACTTTTCGAAAATACAGAAACTCAGAAACGGTTATAGATATCGATATGCAATTTTCATCATGAAATTTGTCATGAAAGTTGACCCTCAGACACTGAAGACACACACACTTGGATAAAGGACTTTCCCTTCTAGAGTGTTCAATTTGGCCCACCCTGTACAGGGCCGTTCTAATTTGATGACTTTGACGATAGATACAAAAATTGTGAAAAGTACATTTTTTCAAATAGAATGCCCTGTGTATTATGTAATATCCTGAAAGACAATTGAATTTCTTTTCGAATGATATATTATGTTTCTATACCTAGTCAGGTTTTCGAAGAAAAAATTAATTCATACATATGTATAAAAATCGGATTATTTTCAAATCATATTATTGTAAATGAACGCGCGAACGTTTTCAATCTCAATAATGACATATACACAGGACATTTCATAGCTATCCAATACAGTATTTCGAAACTTGACTATTTAGGTATAGGAATATAATATATCATTTGCTCTTTCAAGAATTCAATTGAACATAAATGAAACCCAATCAATAAATAATAATCCCGGACAAGTAGACGGAGACATCGTAAAATTTTTTAAAAATTACGCAGAAAATTTTCCCGATCCGACAGACCCCTTCACGATAACGTACTTACCGTTTATGGTCAATCAACTCGAAAACGAATTTCATTGATTGAACCAATTCATTCATAAATATACGAGGAACATTTCTCACATTTTTCATAGGGACCTGCTAAAAAAACTCAAACTTACGATGGTTCGACTACTAACAGATATATGGCCAATATGGATATTCCAGAACTTGACATAAAAATACAATGAACCTTAACAATCTTCTCGAATCATATGAGCTAAAACAACGAATTAACCAACCGACGAGAATCACTCAGAACAGTGCAAGGATCCTGGATGTCATAGTTTGCTCACATAACTTAAACATGTCTCGCGTGAGCGTAAGTGACTGTTCAGCAATATCAGATCACTCCATAGTCTCATGCAGTCTTACAAAAATAAAAAATAAAGTTGAACCTTTCCTTCACACATTTCGGGATTTCCACAACTTTGACCCCGAATCCTTCACATCAGAGCTACAAAATATGAATTTTTCTCAAGTATTTGAAATCGAAGACATTGATATGAAAATCGAAATATTCAACCAACTCTTGCTAGGACTGTTTGATATACACGCGCCAATTAACTGTGAGAATCACAAAAAAGAAAGCCCCATGGTTAACTAACACCCTTAAAACAATGATGAAGTTGAGAGATAACGCTCTTCAAAAGTTTAAAATCAACAATGATTCAAAACATTGGAGATATTACCAAGATCTTAGGAATGAAATTAATCGAGCAACCAGAAGAGAAAAGAGAGGATATCTCCAGTTTCAAATCAGTACCGGTAAAAATATGTGGAAAGAATCAAATAACTTGAATGTTACTAATAAAATACAAGGCGACATCCCTCCTCACCTGTCTATTCCTGACGAAATCAATAGTTCCTTTATATCTGCTTTTTCGATTGATAATGTGGCAGATGATGGTTTCTTTGATGACTATTTTCAAAATCGCCTTAACGATCATACTTCACAATTTGATTTTGAACTTACAAATTAAAACTGAAACTTTGCTATCCATTAAAACTAATGCCGTTGGTGTCGATAATATAAGTATTAGAATGTTACTTCATTGTTGTCCCATCATCATACTTATTATTACGCATATATACAGTGCGTTCATAAAGTGTGGAAACGCTACATTATCTTACGATATAATTATTTTCAGAGGTAAAGCTCTGACAAGTCGATTTTGTATTTCAGTCTTCCATCTTTTTTTACAAAAAAATAATTTTTCCCCACCACCTTACAAGATATGACGTCATCGATATTTTTTTGAATTGAAAGGGTATATTTTTATATCAAAAATTGAAAGCCCATATTTTTCTGAGTTCAACCATACCACATACGTCATATCTTACACTTCAAGTTACAGTATACTGAGTATAAAAGAAACCAGTGTTTATATTTCTCAACATTCATTTATTTATTTATTTGCAATGAAAATATCATAAGAAGTAGTGAAAATAAACAAATAACAAATCCACAGCAAATGCTCGAACTGAGCTCCTTGGGTTAGTTGACAATATCCAAGACGTCTGGTGAATTCTTGGGTTACGTTTGACAACATATCTGGTGTAATTCGTTGAATTTCAGTTCGAATTCTCTCTTTAAGGTCTTCCAAACTAGGGGGTCGGTTTATGTACACTTCACTTCTTAAGTAACCCTAGAGGAAGAAGTCCATGGGAGTTAAATCTGGGGACCTAGCAGGCCATTCAATCTGTCCGCGTCGTCCAATCCAGCGATTGGGGAACGTTTCATTAAGAAAATCTCTAACTACTCCATGCGCCTATCGAAGTCGTCTTCATTAAGTTCATGTATCAGTTTAATTTTATATGGATGTAATTTGGCTGCACTTAGAATTTTATGCACAGCACCACGACATATCTCATTGTTTTCAGATAAAGTTGTGATTGAACAATGAGGATTTTCTTCAATTCCAAGTAATACATTCAATTGAGTATCTTCGGCAACGGTAGGTCTTAGGCTTATCCCTAACATTGCCAATTTCATTTAATTTATGTAATATTTTGCTTACCGTCGATTTGCTTATTTGTTCTCGGTTAGGATATTTTTCATTAAAGATTTCGCATACTTCTGCCATACTTCTTTTACGATCGCCGTAACCTAAGATCATCAGAACTTCTATTCTCTGTTTTTCTGACAGCCCCATCGTTATTTCAAATAATAGCTTTCGGGGTAATATTTTTCAGAAAGTTATTATTGCAGACTTATAAATCGATATGCTACACAACAAATCAATTTAATAATGACATATGCAATGGTAACTAAGAACATATTGTCTGATTGCTAAGGGCTTTCAGATGTTTTCATAGCTTACTACTCAAGTATGGCAAATATACTCGTACTAACTACTGACTAATTCTCAGGTTTTCATTCCAAAATGAATAATTAAATGCATGTTGAGAAATATGAACACTGGTTTCTTTAATACTCAGTATACTGTAACTTGAAGTGTAAGATATGAAGTATGTGGTATGGTTGAACTCAGAAAAATATGGGCTTTTAATTTTTGATATAAAAATATACCCTTTCAATTAAAAAAAAAAATATCGATGACGTCATATCTTGTAAGGTGGTGAGGGAAAAAATATTTTTTTTGTAAAAAAAGATGGAAGACTGAAATACAAAATCGACCTGTCCGAGCTTTACCTCTGAAAATAATTATATCGTAAGATAATGGAGCGTTTCCACACTTTATGAACGCACTGTATAATCACTGTCTGCGTTATAATGTTTTCCCATCCATCTGGAAGAAAGCTCATGTTATACCACTGCCCAAGAAAGTATGTCTAGAAGAATACAATACAAGGCCAATAATAATTTTGTGTACCTTGTCGAAAGGTTCAGGAAAAATTATTAATCTACAAATGCGTAAATTTATGACTTCACACAATATATTTCCTGAGCACCAATCTGGCTTTCGTCAGGGATACAGTTGCGCAACGGCTCTCTCAAAAATAACAGATGACATATATTCCTCAATCGATCAGGATAAACTATGTGTTCTTGTTCTCATTGACTATTCCAAGGCGTTTGATAGAGTGAATCACTATACATTATTAGGATTGCTTCACTATGTTGGATTGTCTTTCGACTTTAGAACTCTAATAAAAAATTATCTAACTGGGCGGTCGCAGTCTGTGATTATCCATGGAAATAAGTCGAACTATTTGAACTGCATTTGTGGGGTTCCACAGGGTTCTATAATCGGTCCACTCATCTTCACTTTATACACATCCCAACTGAATAAATATATAAATTACTTCTCTTTACACTTCTATTCGGTCGATACTCTATTATATCATGAATTCAGAGAGGAAGACCTTGGTGATGCATGCATCAAAATGAATAGTGACTTAGAATCCTTGGCAACTGTCTCCGAAAAACTATGTTTGAAAATTAATCAATCCAAGACCAAGGCACTATTATTTGGAAAAAGGCAATCACGTCTTCGCTCCAGGCGCTCAATTGACGACGTACCTATTGTCTTCACAGAATGTGAAAAAAATTTAGGACTCATGCTAGATGTAAACTTAAATTTAAAGCAACAAATCTCTTATGTAATTCAAAGGGCGTTTCGCAACCTGAAAATGATTCATGCCAATAGAAAAATACTATCTCAAAAGCGTAAGATAATCCTGTGCGACTCATTGGTACTATCGCGTTTCAACTACGCTGACACTGTTTATGGCCCTGCTCTGAATGAAACGGAAAGCAGACGCCTTCAGTTGATCCAGAATTCCTATACACGCCTGATCTGCGGTCTTCGGAGACGGAATCACGTCTCACAACCCATGAAACAGATAGGATGGCTAAATCTCAAAGAGAGGCGTCTCCTGCATAGATGCGTTTTTTATCACACAGTCATCAGATCGAAGAACCCTTCTTATCTTTACAACAAAGTCAGGTTCAGAAGTCAAGTCCAGAATGTTAATGTGAGAAGTAAGCTCCACATAACAATTCCAAAACATAAAACCTCTTTATATCAATCTTCATTCTCATACGATATTGCTAACATATATAATGCAGTGCCAGATGAATTGGAATCTATAGGTAGTATAAATGTATTCAAAAGAGAACTGAGGCTTGCAATTTTGGATGGCTCATTCAGTCATTCCATTTGATGTACTTCACATAATGCTTTCTCTTTCAGAATGTATGTATTCCATTATCTCCCAGACCTCTGTAAAATTTTCTAAATAAATATCTCTCATTTCGTTACAAATCTTGTGATTTATATAATAACTACTCATTTTATGTATTCCTGTTTTTCTCCGTTGTTATCTCTATAGCATTGTTAGAGTTTTATTTTTTTTTATACTTTACTTCCATTGCACCATATCTCCAGGTTAAGTGGAAGAGCGCGGCTTCTGCAGTTGGGTATCTATGTATGCAACTGAAGAAGTGCAAACTTTGCCTTTGCTATGCAGCCTTTAGTAATATATGTTAGAGTTATATATATGTTATGCTGAAACCTGGGGCAATCAAAGCAATATTATTATAATTATTATTATTAATTCGCATGGGCTCGAATTGGCTCATAAGCATTGAATATCTAGGCCTTCTTAATCTATGGTATAACTATCAGCAATAACATTTCTTGGGAAAGTCATGTGGGATCAATTGCTTGAAGTGCATCCCAAAAACTGTTTCGTGCCAGGAGCTATTTCACTTCCAGTCAGATGCTTACGATCTATAAGGCACAAATCCGACTTGTCCTGGAAAACTGTTCCCATATTTGGACTGCGGCACCTAAACATATCCTGAAGCTGTTGAATTCTGTCCGAAAAAAAAATTCTACATTCTACAAATCATGGATTTAATAGTCCAATGTCGAGATTGTTAAGAGAAGCTAATGCATCAGAGCTTGATTTTTCTACTAATTCCTTGGAGGCCTCCAAAAATTCTGCAATCAATGTTGAATATTTATATTCATTATTATCTATTTTATATTTTCATACTTTTTTTTTGCACTTTTGCCCACCCTGTACCAATTTGAAGCAACATATCATACATTTTTGGAATCAGTTCAGCAAAGGCAATTTGGGAATTGGAAAAAAGGGGGGGGTTCCATTTGAAAAAAATGGTCATTACACGAAAGTGGTTCACCCTGTATTTTAGATTACAATTAGTAATGAAATCAATATATCACATGAAAATAGCCAGAGATATCAGTAAAAGTTTGTGTACTCTAACATGTTATATGGCTCCAATAGCATTGTGACGTTGACTTTCCTGTTCAGAAACTGCAATAAAAAAAAATAATGAATATTTTTCAATTATGCCTCAATTCTAATTGAAGAACAATACATTTGGCAACAAAATAAAACCCGCCATTGAAAGAGTATCAGCAGTATCTGAAATATTCGGCTTTTTTCATAGCTACATTGCAAACGTAAGTAAATCTCGATTTCAATGTTCCTGTCAATGATAAGTATCTTGTTCTTAAGTTTTTGTTGAAATCGATTTTTATTGTATTGTTCGATAAGACTGTATATTGTGAGTTGAGTACATAAACTATATGTATATTAAATAATCCATGACAATGATACTTTTATTACGAGAGTATTCTGAAATAGTCCTATTCAATTGTACTATGAGACTGTTTTGTCCAAAACTCTAAATCCCTAAAATTTATGATCAACTTCTCGTCGAATTTTTGTGATGAATGAAATAGCATCTCATAATATTGTCGCGTACAGGGGTTGTTTTGGGGGTCACCCCTGTCGCTTGAATCGTACTCAGGAAATATAAATAGAACTATTTTAATTACAGAATGAAATATCAAAGAAACATATAATTTAATAACAATTTTAATGGTACATGCTCCAAGAAATATGCAATGATACAGACGAGAACGAATGAGAAAATACAATCGCTTACCCCTAATATACAATAATGCTGGAAACCCAGTCTTCAGGAGCAATGAGAGTAATCAAGAAGAATTGTAGCATAGGCGTCCGAACTAGGCCTTCGGACGCCTACCTACCCTTCTAGACTAACTCAGGACTCTCTGAAGACTAAGTCAAGAATCTCCTAAGACTATGTCTTCAATTACTTTTATTCATTTTGATTGCTATGCGAACATGCCTTAGTGAGTTCAACGTGATTATTTTGCGTATTGTAACAATATGTCTGGTAATGAACTCGTGAACTTGAATTAACTCACATTCGGGTCATGTAGGTTCAAACGCACCTGAGGTCGAACATGGATTGGTTCACATATAGTGAGTGATTATAATTCTTGGACCATGCCTTGTGGTGTTTGTGACAATATCTCAACTTCAGTGAAATTTCAATATTGGCTATGAGTTTTTCGGAACATGGGTTCGAAAATAATCTTAGAATAGGATACAATCCATAGGTATAATAATGAGAGCAAGAATTTTATAATCCCAAATAATAATAAGAAAAAAATGCTATCTTTCTTTTGCTTTCTTTCTACTGTTTTTACTCGACTGATTCTTCAATCGTCTCTATGCCAGACTTGAAGCGGAGGTAATATTTGAAGATCCATTCATTTATTCATCCTGTGCTATGTTAGCGACAATATTATCAAATCAACTTATGGAATATATCAACCATTTATACAACTATATGAAAGTACATATCGTCAAATCATTTGGATCAACTGGGGCTGAAAATATTCAGTTATGATTCAATCCAGGAATTCAGAATCGTTCACAAAAATAGATTATTTGGGAGTCACTTTTCTATTCCATGAACAATTGTCGTTTCATTTCATTGATGTTTGAGGACTATCTCGGTGATTATCGCAGTTACAAAAACTTATTCGACGAATCAAGTTGAATCAAATCTTAACAACTACCTGCATAAGACGGATGCTGAGACGTCGAACTATAGGAGGAGAAATCTAAATGCTGTTTCATGAAATGATTAATGTTTACTTCGATATGCTATACAATATCCATGTAGGGTAAAAAAATAAATTCGGAACATCTGACCTGTCAGTTCTAGAATGCACAGTTGACTGTATATAATATATTATCGACAAATGCCATGTATGCAGAAAAATAGCAATAAGAGAAGGAAAAACTATATTCCACCCGTGAGTTCATAGTGGACTCAATTCATGAAATAAGAATAAATAGTATAACGAATATACAGAAATATACATTTTCGAGTCAATAACAGTCAAGTTCGATGATAATTCCACCACATTCGATTATACATATATTGACAATTTTTCAGTATTTGTTTTATTTCCCCAGTCTCTCGCTAATAAATGAATAACACCAATTTCTGTAATAATCCGTTGCTGAAGATCATCTGGTGAACCTAGTTGTGTTTAAAATATGAGAGATGAGTTTATACTCTTGCATGGCCCTAAATGGAATGCCATTGAGCATCTAATTAAATGAAATAGCACTTCATAAAACAGAGTTTATTTTATCGAAGTTATACCCTTTTGGGCTTTGCATAAAATTTAGGAAACATATTTGCATTGAATACTTTCAAATCGACACCCTATATGTAAATATTCATGATGTATACTAAAACTCACAAAAACTTCTGTAGTTCAAACAACTTTTTGTGAGCGACAGTCAGACGACCCATAAAATTTATTGCGCTCTCTTTCTATATCGATAAATTGTGCGCACATTGCCGGTCCATTTCTACCGGGTGTCTCAACAGTGCGAATTTTCCCGATATATCGATGAGGCTGATTGATATAGAAAAAATTTCATATAAAAGTCACGCGACATCAACAAGTCTATGTTGTGAAAATAGTTCCAGATGCACATGGTGTCGCATTTTTCGTCATACAAGACAAATATGTGTTTTGAATGAAACACCAGTTTATTTACTTGTCATTGAAATGGTCCCTTCGTTCCCCATTCAGGACTGATTTTTTTTTCAGCCACAAGGCGCCGGTACTGAGTTATTATTTCGGCAAAATGGGGAGTGATGCAGGCTCTGATTGAAATAACTGTAATTGAGCTGTTTCTTCAAAGATCTGAATTTTGTTTGGTGGAGTGACGCAGAAAATAACGAAGAAGTCGGTATTGTTCTGATTAGCATGTATGTTCATACAGGGTGCCTCAAATGCTACGTTCATTTTCGGTCACTTCGATTCAAGTTCATGTGAATTTTTCAAATTTAACACCCTGTATATTAGCTTGTCTTCACATTCTACATAAAATTACCTATCTGAGGATTCCAACATGTTATATGTTATTGTCAACAGTTTTTTGTTAATTTGTGCTTTCCAAACCATTCTTACAGAATTGAAGAAATTCCTGTTTCATTTGCGATTGATTGGTATTCGGGAATTGCCAGATACCGCATGTCTATTCTTAGCTTTAGAGATCTTGAATATCATACGCATTTTCCTGTGATGTACCAGAGAATAAAAAGTTTACTTCGATTTCAAATATCGCCAAGAATTGAATAATAAATCGTTACATTTGTTCACAGTCTCTTCTGTGATTTGCTTGGAAACTGTTATTATCCATTATGAATTTCACAAAAGAAGAGCTGAAGAGCAAAGCTGTATGCATTGGGTACTGGTAAAGAAAATTGTTTGTTGGCTGTCCGTTTGTATGTTGCAGAATATAATGAAAGAAGACAAAACAAGTGAGAGGTTTTGTGAGATTGAAGAAACAATTTGAGAGAACAGGTCACATCGAATACGAAAAAACTAATCGTACCGAAATAATATTGACCAATGAAAACCGATTAGCTATCAGTCTTGCAGTGGTAAAAAATCCTGGGTTGAGTGTCAGAGGAATCAACAGAGATTTAGAGATATCGAATTCTTCAGTTGTCAGGAATTTGAAATCTGACAGATTTCACTCTTTATCACGTACAACTGCACCAAGAGTTGCTAGAAGCAGATTTTTCGAATAGAGTGCAGTTTTTTCAGACGATGCAAAATAAAATATTGCAAAATGCAAGATTTTTGAACAGCATTGTGTTCACTTTCCACATGTTAACGATCATCAGCATAAATGGCCTCAATGTATGAAGCGGTATTGTGGATAATCAAGTTGTCGGACCATATTTTTTCGAACGAGAATTGAATGGACAAGAGTTTTTAAGCTTTCTCAGAGAAGACTTTTCCTGATTGACCGAACACCTACCTAATCACATCGAAAATGACATGTGGTTTCAGCTAGATGGGGCTCCAGCAATTTTTTTTGGGGGAGTAAGGAAGTAGTTGGATGATATTGTAACGTTTTTATTTACTGAAACACTGGGTTCGATTTATATACACTTTTATTTCCACTGACACGATTTATTTACAACGCTCGATTATCAACTGATCGCCTGCGCCTCTGTCTGCGGAGCTTTATACCTGCAAACTTCTCCAGAAGTTTCCTGGCGGCACGCGAACATTTCAGACCTCGCGTCTCGAACGTTCATGATCCGCGTCACCTGGAGTGGGCGTGGCCAAGCCATAGGCGTATCATTTCGTTACACTGCTCCCTCCTTAGTTCTGATCGCCCCGATCAGAAATTCTCCATGTGGCAACCCCTGACGTCAGCTCTTGATGGCGAAAGCTACAGGTGTTTCCGGCCCTGCAGAACCCTCGGAGAAAGAAATAACAGTCGATCGTCTTTGAGGGACATACTCTTTTCGGGTTAAAGCAGCACACCGTGATCTGTATGCCTGTGTCTCGGAAAATAACTTCTATCATGCTCCTCACGATCTTCCAGTCCAGGTTTTCCAACCCATGGCCAATTTTAGGTAGAGCCAATTTCTTTATGTCATAATGGCAGACGACTTTCCTTAGGTCTACTAACGCGTACCATATATTCTCGTAGGTTGCTCTTTCTATCGATAATTTCTTAGTTATTAGGTAGAATAAGGATCGGTTGCCATCTTCTAGTCGTAGTGCTCTTCCTACTCTGGGCATTTGATCTCGCAATTCATCCAGGCGGCCGAACTTCTTGCGAAAGACTGTTGCAATTCCTTTGCTCATTCGGAGATCTTGAGCGACGCAGTGTGCGATGGAAACATCTTCTGGAACTGTGAAAAGATCTTGCTGGACCTCAACGGTCACGCCAAGCCTGATCTTCCCCCTGCTCGCGTAATCCGACATGAATTCGGTGTAACTCGGTTGGAAGTCGTCACCGTTTGGTACTTGTTGAAGAGTTCTTGCTTCTTCGACGTCATTCGAGCCAGCATATGGTGCAAGACGATTTATGTGAACAACTTTCGGCTTCCCTCTTGGCAGCTTTCCGATTCTATAAATCAGGTCATTTATCCTCTTCTTGATCTCATACGGGCCTTCCCATTGTCTTTGGAGCTTAGGAGAAAAGCCTCGACGTCGTCGTGGATTATACAGCCAGACAAGATCACCTACTTCGAAGGTCTCCTTCGCGGAACGGGAATCATAGTGTTTCTTCATCCGATCACTGGCTATCTGCATATTCCGTCGGGCAAGGTCGTGGATGTCGTTCATCCTCAGCTTCAATTCGTCCGCATAGCCTTCACCGGCCACATTCTCTTCCGAGGGTTTACAGCCGAATTCCAGATCACATGGCAAACGGATTTCACGTCCAAACATCAAGCAGGCAGGGGTCTGGCCAGTAGTCTCGTTGGTAGCCGATCGGTAGGCCATCAAAAACAAAGGAATACACTGGTCCCAATCCCTCTGGTGTTCTGATACGACCTTGGAAAGATGTTTGCCCATGGTCCTATTCATCCTCTCAACCATTCCATCTGACTGAGGGTGCAAGGGTGTTGTTCTGGTCTTCTCAGCACCAATCATTTGACAGATTTTCTGAAAGAGAGCCGATTCAAAATTTCGTCCTTGGTCTGAGTGGATCTCCAAAGGAACACCAAATCGGCTGAAGAATTCTTTGACCAGAACATCGGCAACTGTGGAAGCCTCTTGATTAGGGATCGCATAAGCTTCAGTCCATTTCGTAAAATAGTCCATGGCCACTAGGATGTATTTATTTCCAGCATCTGTTACTGGAAATGGACCAGCAATGTCGATAGCTACTCTCTCCATTGGACTACCAACATTGTATTGTCTCATGGGCGCCCTCTTCTTACCAACTGGACCATTGCCCGTTGCACACAACTCGCATTTCCGGCACCATCTTCGTACGTCTTCTTTACAGTTCACCCAATAGAACCGCTCTCGAACCTTCTGTAACGTCTTCGTAATTCCAAAGTGTCCTCCAGAAGCACCATCGTGTAACTGACGCAATACCTCCGACACTTTACTCCTAGGTACAACCAGTTGCAACCTGGACTCCGTACCATCTTCGTTTTCAAATTTTCTGTACAGAAGATTATCTTTCAGTACCAGACAATCCCATTGGCTCCAATAAGATTTTACTTCTGGACTACATGCGCTAATATCTTGCCAGGACGGTCTTTCCTCTTGAAGCTTCCAACCCAGAACACGTTTCAGACACGGATCGTTCTCTTGAGCGGCTCGTAATTGTTGAGGCTGCCAATTATCACTTTCGATGGTAGTTCTTCGAATATGGCAAAGTCGTTCATCTAGCTTCGAACAATGGCTGCAATTCTCACTGCATGGTCTTCTTGATAGGGCGTCAGCATTTTGATGGATTTTTCCTGCCCTGTGTTCGATGTCATAATCATATTCCTGCAGCCGCTCTATCCACCTTGCTACTTGACCCTCTGGATTACGGAATTGCAGAAGCCACTTCAAGGCTGCGTGGTCGGTTCGAAGAAGGAACTTTCGGCCATACAAATATTTGTGAAAATGTTCGCAGGCCTTCACTACGCCTAGGAGTTCTCTTCTGGTAACACAGTAGTTCCTCTCTGATTTAGACAAGGCTTTACTAAAGTAGGCAATTACTTTTTCTTGTCCCTCTTGAAGCTGAGAAAGGACAGCTCCTATAGCAGTATTGCTTGCAT
Source organism: Plagiodera versicolora (assembly GCA_037013635.1). NCBI lineage: Eukaryota > Metazoa > Arthropoda > Insecta > Coleoptera > Chrysomelidae > Plagiodera > Plagiodera versicolora. The sequence continues at coordinate 5,654,538 of CM072993.1, read as the reverse complement.
CCGTATCCAAAACAAATTTTCCAGTCTCTCTGGGATAACTCAGTATCGGTGCATTGGTAAGAGCTCCTTGTAGCTGTTCAAAAGCTCTTTGACATTCTGCATCCCAAAAGTATTCTCTGCCCTCCTCCGTTAGCTTTGTTAAAGGTTTAGCGAGGTGAGCAAATCCTTTGACGAAACGCCTGTAATACGTACACAGGCCAAGGAAACTTCTGATCTCATGTTTATCCTTGGGTACTGGCCATCCTCGAATTGCTTCTATTTTCTCGGGATCGGCTGTTACACCATCACTAGATACAATATGGCCCAAGTATCTAACTTCTCGCCGAAATATGTGACATTTCTTGGGGCTCAGTTTCAAGTTGGCTTCACGTAATCGTTGAAACACTTCCTTCAGATTCTTGGAATGGTCGTCGAATGATCTTCCAACTACGATTACGTCATCCAGGTACACCAAACATGTCTGCCATGTTAGCCCCCTCAAAACTGCCTCCATCAGCCTCTCAAATGTGGCAGGAGCATTGCATAGCCCAAAAGGCATGACCGTGAATTGCCAAAGACCTGATCCTATCGAGAAAGCTGTTTTCTCCCGATCAGCAGGCTCCATTCCTACTTGCCAGTAGCCACTTTTCAAATCGAGGGTAGAGAACCAACGGGACCCGGAAAGAGTATCCAAAGTGTCATCAATTCTGGGTAAGGGATAACTGTCCTTTTTAGTAACTGCATTGAGTTGGCGATAGTCAATACAAAAACGTACGGAACCATCCTTCTTCTTCACAAGGACAACTGGCGAGGCCCACGGACTATTCGATGGTTCTATAACACCTTGTTTGCCCATATCCTTGATAATTTCTTCCGCCTCCTCCCGCTTTGCCCACGGAAGTCTTCTCGGCTGCTGTCTTATTGGCTGAGCATCCCCAGTATTGATTTTATGGGTCACGACGCTGGTTCTTCCTTTGTCATTTCCATCGATGGCAAACACATCTTGGAATTCTTCAAGCATGGCTCTCACTCGACGGGTCTGTTCTCTGTCCAGATCTTGACAAGTATTAATGACGGTGTCTACCAGCTCCTTTGAGATCTTAGATTTCGGTGGTTGGTCGGTTGTAGTCACACAGCGGATCGACGAAACAGGAACACACTGTCCTACCACAGTTCTTCGGCTCAGCCCGATGGGGGTTTCCTTCACATTCATAACTCTAACAGGAATTACATCTCCAACCCTCACTAGAGCTTTCGCAGTCAAGAACTCATTATTGCCCACTTCTTCGACCATCCTCAGACTTCCTTTCCTACAGTATCCCTCGAGACTGGTCATTAGAATTTTCTCACTATGGCCGGGTATAGTTACATCACTAGTAGTTAGTAGGCGGACTACATCTTCCTTGTCTTCATGAAAAGGGAGTTCCTCACCTTCGACCTTGAGAACTCCTCTGTGTACGTCCAATACGGCTCCAAGTTTCCTCAAAAGGTCCATACCCAAGATTAACTGGTCAGAAATCTCAGCGACCAGTATGTTGTGCTTGATAGTGGTCTTACCAATGGAGACAGGAACATTAACTTCGCCATAGACTTTTATCTTTTCACCGTTCGCCGTTCTGAGGTGTGCTGTTGCCGGCGACATTCTGGAATGATCTCTCACTATTTCCGGTCGCGCAATAGTTCTTGTTGCACCAGTGTCTATCAAGAACAACTCATTCTCTCCGTCAATCCGACCATCAACATACAGGCTATGGGCTCCACCAGAAGAGGTTACATTGACGGTAACTACAGGTGCTTTAATTCTCAAGGTCGACGATCGCCCCCTCCTGTCGACCTGTTTTAGTTTTCCGACTGCTGTATGGGTTTCACCACAATTCCGGCATCTGGAATCTCGTTTCTTGGGCATCGTCTTCTGGATAATTTTCCGAACCATATCTTCCAGATCATTTTCTTCATCTTTCTCGCTAATGGTCCTAACTTGATGACCTTTGGAAATTTGATTGGCCGTTTCATGCTCCAAAGCAATAGCAAGTGCTTCATCCAATACTTTCGGTCTGGCCAATCGTAGAGCTTTCTGAATTTCGCTCTCTCTCAATCCATCGACAAATATGTCTACTGCTATTTCTTCCAAAATGTTTTCTGGAGCTTCGGGGTAGGCTAGACGCACCATTCGAGCAATGTCTGTTTCAAATTCCTGCAAGCTTTCACTTGCACGTTGGATTCGGCTGCGTAGTTGTGCTTTGTAAACCTGTTGCAGATGGGCATCTCCATAGCGTTTCTCAAGTCGGTTGAACAATGTTTGATAACATTTTTCTTGGCCTATAGGAATCGATCTTAAAATATCCGCAGCATCACCTCTTAGAGCCGCAGTCAAGGAAACAGCTTTTTCTTCTTGAGTCCATTTATTGGCCGTAGCGATGGCTTCAAATTGTCTGAGGTATACGGACCAAGATGACTTTCCATCAAACGGAGGCAATTTGAATCTCAAATGATGTTTTGTTTCTTCTTTTGTCCATTCCTCTTTAACTTCCTGACCTGTAATTACTGCGGTTTTATCCATATCAGTAGTTGGTACTTGTACTGCTGAGCCACACTTAGTTATCAGACATTCCAGCTGCTTTATTTTCTCTTCTAGTACATCTACGTTTTTATGCACTTCGTCGAATGTTCTAGAAACTTCTTCATATCGCTCGTCGTTCTTTTTCGAAATTTCATTGATCATGTCAGAAACTTTCTCGAATTTCTCATCACTTTTTCTGGAAACTTCTTCCAATTTTGCATCACTTTTTCTGGAAACTTCTTCCAATTTTGCATCACTTTTTCTGGAAACTTCTTCCAATTTTGCATCACTTTTTCTGGAAACTTCTTCCAATTTTGCATCAGTTTTTCTAGAAGCTTCTTCTATCTTTCTCATGATGACTTCGTCCGCCGACAGGAATTCAAACGTTTCTGGATCATCTCCATTGTCCGAAAGAACACCAATCAATCGTTCTTGTAGTATTTTTTTAGTTCCACTACTATCGGCATCACGTTCCTCCAATTGTTCACGCAATTGTTTCACTGAGAGGTCTTTCAACTTCATTTTGATGCAAAATAGTCAGTACCGAAAACCAAAAATTATCGCACTAAACGTTCAAAAATGTCCTGTTCTTACTACAAAAGTTCAATGTCTTTCACTTTTTCTTTTTCCAAGTCCACACTGTATTTATTTTATAATTTTAATCCCACTCACTGACACCACTGTAACGTTTTTATTTACTGAAACACTGGGTTCGATTTATATACACTTTTATTTCCACTGACACGATTTATTTACAACGCTCGATTATCAACTGATTGCCTGCGCCTCTGTCCGCGGAGCTTTATACCTGCAAACTTCTCCAGAAGTTTCCTGGCGGCACGCGAACATTTCAGACCTCGCGTCTCGAACGTTCATGATCCGCGTCACCTGGAGTGGGCGTGGCCAAGCCATAGGCGTATCATTTCGTTACAATATATTTCCTGATGAGTAGATGGGACGAGAACGTCCATGGCCGCGGAGGTTGCCGGACCTAACATCAATGGATTTTTTTCTTTGGGAAACAGTGAAATCGGATTCGTAAGGCATTTCAAAAAATCATGTATTTTCATTTGAGCAGGGTGAGAACAAACTCAATGAAAAAATTGGAAGAATAAATCTAAGCCAATATACAGGGTGTTCCATTTGAAAAATTCGCATGAACTTAAATCGAAGTGAACGAAAATAAACGAAGCATTTGAGGCCCTGTATGAACATATATGCTGATCAGAACGATACCGGCTTCTTTGTCATTTCCTACGTCACTTCAAACAAAATTCAGGTCTTTGAAGAACAGCTTAATTACAGTTATTTGAATCAGAGCCTGCATCACTCCCCATTTTGTCGAAATAATTAATAACTTGGTACCGGCGCATTGTGGCTGGAAAATAATTCAGTGCTGAATAGGGAACGAAGGTACCATTCCAATGACAAAAAACTGGTCGTTCCATTTGAGAAAAAAAAATGCTTTGCTATCACGAAAAAATTAAACACCCTGTGCTTCTGAAACTATTTCCAAAACATGGACTCTTTGATGTCGTGTAACTTATATTAGACTTCTTTCCATATCAATCAGCCTCATCGATATATCGAGCTAATTCGCACTGTTGGGACACCCGTTATATGTCGATGATGTATATAAGTCATGCAAAAAGCGATATTATTTTTGGGTATACGATAGAATATCACGAAACTCGTTAAACAAAACGGATGTCCTTTGGAAACGGATTACACAGGGTGGGCCACGGTAGATTGAAACCTTAGACGTATCTGAAAAATGGAAAGTAGCATGCTTCTGAATATTTCATCACTTCAATGAGCGCTTGTGACCTATTGATTGAATATATTTTCAGCAATATGTCGTTACCGCTTTTAAACTTCGTGTATCACGGCATTTTTCGATTTGTCATTTCTTATTGACAATTTTTGCTTAATACTTTCCTTTGCCTATCTTCAACCGTTTTCGAGATCATTATTTATCGGACGAATAATTGGAACCCTTACATTGATATTTATTGAATGAATTGTTATTGAATAATAATAATTATGATGATAATCATACAATTAATCATAACGGTAGCGTTATCATCTGTCTAGTTCACAATACCCTTTTTATCTGATTCAATGAAGTTAGAGCATTTAGAAAAGGATCGGGCACACTGAAATGATTTTTCGATGAATAATTCTATTGTTAATATAAGGTTACTATGTTGAAGATTAACTTGTCTACGAAGTGAAAAATTTTTTAGCAAGTATCATTTCATTTTAAAATTCGTATTGAATGCGCAAACTCTCAATGTCATTTGCCAAACAAGCATTGTACTTTGTGAAATGTTGTTTTCAAATATGAGGTTGGGAAAAAGTGATGTTTCATTTCAAATTGGACCAGTTGGCTTGACAATCCGAACAAGAGTTTACAGACACATTATTCAGCAACAAGAAGAAGAAATTCAACGTCTAGGTTTATAGCGACAGGGTAGAAAAAACTGCCTTGATCAAAAAATCTACAGAAAATCATTTTATAAAGACTTCTCCCTGACGGTTACATAAAGCATTTGAGAATTTTTTCAAACTCAACGTATCAACTGTATATCAGGTATGATGTTGTTGATTGAAAACGTTCGGTGGGTTCAATAAATATTTTCTCATCGAGAATGTCTGGTACCAAAATAAACTTGAATGATTCCTCAATTCATCATTCACTCCCATCGCATGGAGAATATATGAATCAGAAGTTGAACTTCAGTTCGATTATTTTTTATTTATATCATTGTTTATTTATGGTGAATTGATAACTGAACGCATTTCTTTTATACTACCTAGAGCAATTTCCAAGCCAACCACTTATGGCTGGTTGGATTAATCTTCGATTTGCTTCGACTGGAAATGATAAAAGTGCCCGTTAATCATTAAAACCATGCGATTCTGATGGACTGGTGAGTTTTTCAGATTCTCGATATGGATGAATATGATAATATCAGCTGAAATCGATAGTACTGTAGGAGTGATTATCCAATGTGGAGTGAAGGTTGGATTTGTCAATGCGAATAGAAATCAACCACTTGCAAAATTACTCCAAACTGCAATCGATCCGAAAATTCACGAACATGCATGACTATTTTGATAAGAAATTACAAGATGAATATCGAAGAGGTAGATTATTATTTGTTCCATTTCTCGTATTTTAATTTTTCTGAAGACATTTTTGTCGAATTCAGCAAAGATGACAAAAATCCATACCTATCCACGCTTGAATAGTACCCGGCATAGTACCAAGCAATTTGTAGTACACTCTAGTCTATGTCTGACGATAATGGTACGACGGAGTTTGGGAGGTCCGTATAAAAAGTGAGTAGTTTTTATATCCGCTCTTTTATTTTCTTAGCTTTCAAACAATGTTAATACTTATTATATCCAACCTTTGGCTAACTAAATCAACCCTTTCTGGGACACGGCAAATTTTGGCAATTTTTTTTGTCAGCACAAACTGTAATTTTTCTTTTTTAAAATTCTCCTTCATAGAACTTGGTCCAAGTAACGACCTGGAAAAATAAATATATCATTTCAAATTCCGAAACAAAAATGGATTCAGGTTGGTTCATCATACTTGTCTAATAATCAATCAGTATTCCAATCTATTACTCATTTGAATTTGTTATTCAGAATCGTGGGTAGAATTAATAATGTATAGATGAAGAGGTTAGTATATATATCGGAGAAATGTGACATTTGTCTCGTTCTCTCATTTTTTTTTTCTGGAATCAATACTATAGCTCTATGTCCATCATGCTTTGTGATAGAATTCAATTCATTGATTGAAAATGAAGAAGCATAATTCAAAACTTTCGTACCCAACTTCAAGAAACATCAATTCTCAGTGAAATTTATGTATAGGTTGGCCCAACGAAAACGTAACGGAAGGTATAACAACCAGGAAGAGATTCAATCGAGAAAAACCTGAAATACGTTGACTTCACTCTCCTGAGCAGGGGTAGCATCCCCTCAATTTTTTCGGATAGGAATGGGGTCGAATGATTCCTTGTTGAAAAGTCCTTCCGATTCCATATACATTGCTATTTTATTTTTGAAATTCCGTCTACTCGTTGCAAACATATGGACATTTGAATTGTCGCTAGTGCATTCCCAAAAAATACAAGAAGTTAGTCGATTTCGCTCCAAAACTTACCATTTTCTTAAGTAAATATCGAGATTCTCCTAAAAACAAGTCACATTTTTTTGTTGATTACAGCTAGTTTCTCGATAAAATCTCTTCCTGGTAGTTATACCTACCGGTACGTTTTCGTTGGGCCACCCTGTATGAACAACTACTTGATAAAAAACATAATCCTTGTATTTGTGTATCATTGTTTTTCAGATACTAAACAAAAAGAGCGTGATGGAAGAATATACGATCAAAGCATCGACAGACATCATATATGTGGGCATGTCTCCTTTCGTGAGAAGTTTTATATATATAAAAAAAAAATTCAACTGTGTTTTGAAACATGAATTCAGACATATACTTCCAAGAATTACTTTTTTCATTTCACAAAGTAAGACAATTTTTTTGTTTCATCAATGTTCATGTAGAAGTTCGATTCGTCTAGAAGCTTATTTCAAGTTATTACGAGATATATTCGTACAACAACAACGTCTTCATTTGAGTAGAATATTGTTTTTTGTCTTTTTTTTTGAGATTCTTTGCTTGACCTCATTTTCGGATTCCAGTTGTTAGCCGTTTATGTCAATTACGTAGTGAATGAATTGAGTCTGACACTATGGGTATCCTGATCATTTGCGTTAGTGTAAATTAATAGAAGAGGATACCACATATTTGGCTGAGACCGCGAGTATGGTGAGTACCATTTAGGGCTTCTTGTTTTTTTTTTTTCGGATTCTCCATACCATATTCGTTAACTGTAACTCATTTCGATGATAAGTATGATAAGTCCGGGATCCATTATGTGGTCTACATTATGATGATAGTTTATCGTTTATATTCGAAACCGATAAAAGGTTCTTCTCTGGAAATTCGCAATATGCTCTTGTGATTTATGAATCGAAAATATTCTAAACTATACAGCGTTACTACTTCTATGAAAAAAAAACCCAACTTTGCATACGACAGCGTTCTTCGATTCGACCTTACTATCACCATAGTTTTGTTGAAATCTGCTCTTCATCACCGACCCAGTCCGATATTATAATTATTTTTCATATTCTTCATTCGAAATATCACATCGATTTCATGTTCATACTCCCTATATTCTGTTTGGTGCGTACTATAACAAAGGACTACAGGATGGCCCATTAGTGTGTGGAAGTAGAAAAAATTCTGAAATATTCTCACATGTACAGGTTGTTCAGCCTTGGCGAAACGATATTGAGGATACTTTTTTCAATAGGACACCCAGTATATCTATTTCTACCGTATTGAACATGAAATTTTGTCATGTTGATTCTTTTCGTAGAATCCAACATTGTCAGATTTGGAAAAAAAAGTTTCTTCACGAAAATTAGTGGACTATAAATACTACTAAAAAACGTCATCGGTGATAGGTAACTGAACTCGTTGTATACATTTTTGAATAAACATCCACTCATGAGATTTCAATCAAGAAAATTTCATGACCCCAAATTCCATTCCAATAATATAATTCTTGAAATAGATTTTTTCTGAGGAAATCAAAAACACAATTATATGTTTTAGTTTCAAGTTTCTGCCTATTTAAAAAACACCCTGTAAACAAAACCTGATTTGTTGTTATGAATATCATAACAAATTTGATAGCAAATGTTTTCATGTAATCTCGTTTCCAAGTGTGTTATTTTTCACACGATAATGGACCACCCTGTAGATGAAGTGGACCTGTAAGAGTTGCCAATTGATGCAAGACACATATAGTCTATTTATTCTGGGTTGATAGTTGTCAGATTTGGTAACTTTTCAAAAGAATCAACAATTTTTGGCAACACTTCACTGTCACTTTACAACGATGCCAATCCTCACAATCGTTTGTTCACATATGAATCGTTCTTTTCTTGTGATATTTGTGGATTTATTCTTCTGAGAACTCAATTTCATTGTATTCTTATCAAAATGTTAAGAGGATTGAATGGAGATGCCCAGGAAATGGTTGCATATTTATTAGAACATTTTCAACGAGAAAGGGAAAACAGGAGTCCCTCACTTTCATTTGATCTTATTTGGAAGGTAAGTGAAGAATCTTCATGAATATTAATTCACCACGATCTTACAATGGTTGAGTAGGTTTCATGAAATATGATTATTGTAGAGGGTGATTGCTGCTCCAAAGGTAGGAATTGAGCTGTGTAGGAAATATCTCCATACTTTCACAGAAGGTAAGCTAAGAACTAAACCGTCCTAGGACTTCTACAGAACTACACAACGGATGAAACAAATTGTCGTAGAAATAACTAATTTATATTTCATTGAAACAAATTGTGGATATTGATCAACCTCGACAATATCGAATAAGGAACTGTATTTACAATATGTGAACAAAAACAGTGAGTATTCATGTCACATATTATCAGTTTATGAACATTCTTAATTGCAGAAGAACACATAACATTGAAGTCATTGAAATGAAAGCTTGCTCAACATTCGCCTCATATCTTCATGGAAAACAATGATGGAGTTACCTAATATGACATGTATTACATTCCTCCAACAGTATGATCTGTTGAAAAATGAAGGTTTGAGGTAATTTGTTTCCCTTGATGAGACCTGGATATTTCAGAATGGAACTCTAGGACATTCTTGGCGAGATTCTAGTGTCAAAAGTATATGAGATTCAAGGTGTTTAGAATTTGTATATCAGTAAGACTGACTTACTTACAATGTGATTCATCTAATTTAGTATAATTGTAGGCCATAGACTGTATGATACATGTGATATATTCTCAGCTCACATTTGTTTTTTTGTTCTCTGAACATTACAGGATGTCTCCTGTCGTGAGAAGTTTCATATAAGAAAAAAAAAATTGAGCTGATGTGGGTACTTAGTAGATCGAGAGACATTTGAATTTGAATCAGTATTGTGATTTTTGTTGAAATGTAATGATGTGTAGTGTTCACAAAATGAGCAAATGCACAACTATTTTTGTCCCACAAATAAATGAATCTATAACTCCTGGATTTTTTCTGAAACACACTTATAAGAGTTGGATGGTAATTGCTCTTGAAATATAGGACCATCAAATGAGAAAGAAAGAACAGAGTTGATACTGAAATATGAATATTTTTAGATATCATTGTAGTTATCAGTCCATTATATCATTGGAACCATCAAACTGTTATCCACAATCAATAGTAATCCAAATATAATGAATATATTTCATTAGTCGAAAACACTTTCGAAACAAAACAAACCGTCAACCTAGCCCAAGTTTTTATTCGGAGTATCGCTGAAAAAGTGAAAAACATGTGTCATCACGGCTCAATCTGGCCATTTGACACAACTATCAACCCAGAATAAATAGACTATACTCGATTGATAATCCAAAATAATCTTTATACGAATTATCATTGATTTAATAGTGTTACAATACGATTTTTGTTTCAGTCTAACTAACGATCATTATATGAAAATACAGCGTTAGAAAATCGAAATAATTTCTGAGGAATAGTCAGTTCCTTTCCCTCATTGGCAGAATTGCAATCTAGAAGAAGGCGGTATCAGCGAACACAGAAAACTTGAGAAGAATGAACTACTTCAAGGGTATGGAAATCGTTTATGAAATTCAGTTTGTTTCAATGATATTTTTTATGATTGTAATCAGTGATAAATTATCTGAGACAAAATGATAGAGGTCCCTCAAAATGATCGATACGTTAATGAATGAGGAGAGAAGTTGCTGAAAATATACTTAGTGATTATTTCAATAATACTATTCTATTGGGTAGAAAATAGTCGAAAAACTTTCTCGGAAACTCTCTCGATTTGTCAGCTCAATCCAAAATGATCACGTGACGGAATTCTGAGATCATCTATTCTTATGTATCAAGGTTTGGTAAACGAATAAGAGCTATGAATCTTATCAAGATATTTTCTGAAAAGGCCCGAACAAAAGGATATGGATTATTTTGTCTCATTTTCTATACATATGTTGAATTGATATATGAGCATTAGTACAAAACCAATCATAATTTTTAGTTGAATTGTTATCAACTTGAAAGAAATGGGAAAACACTGTAAGGAATATTCGATCGTATTCAAAACATTCATATTAAGAGCTTGATAACTCCGTATCCCTTATTCGATTACTTATTGTTATGTATCAAAACATATTCTTCTGAATAATAAATTCAGGATGTATGCCCTAATCTTACTCAAGATAGGAAGTTCTGATTCTACAAATTAAAATATTGGTTGACTGATATTTGTTTTTCAATTGAATGAAATGATAAACAACGAATCAACGAATCATGAACCTGTTCATTGAATGTTTTCGAAGAAAATCTATTATCCCATCTAAATAGGTTTTTCATGCTATCCAGTGGTAGATTAGATATATCCCCAATTTTGTCGCTGTGATGAAAAATTCGCTAACCCAAGGGAAAGCATATACTCCAAGGAATTTTTTTAGGAACAGAATATGAAAGCCGATTCAAGAGATGACAAGCAAAATCATGTACATCCTTTATACAGTGTGTGTGTTCCGAAATTCCTTTGGGCAAATTAGTAACTATATCAGTTTGGTTTTTCGACTCTTCTGCACATCATGATTTTTAGTGGTGTTGAAAAAATATTTTCCACATTCTTCATACATTTTTTCGTTCAATCCAGTTGCGAAGAGGATATTCAAAAAACTGTTCGAATTATGCGGTTCAGTTGGGAAGGAATGTTTTTGCTATTCAACCATGTATTACATATTGTGTTGCAGAAATGATACTTTGCTTCATTCTTGCCTCAGTTTCTTTATTCATTTCAGTAGGAATGACGTGAGAGAATCATGAAAGGCATTCAATAAACCACTAAAACATAACCTAAAGATTCTATTTGAAGAAAATGTGATAAAAAATCTTAACTAAACTATAGCCAACTATGATCATCATAAAAAAAATTCAGTTGGAGTTGAGCAGTTTTTTTTCCGAATTTTCTTCAAGACACTGAATGGGACGAAAAAATATATCCTGAGAATTTAACAGGAGACGATAGCAAATTTTTGTTCTCGACAGTAATATTACATCAAAAATACAGATCAAGTATGCAACCTTCATCAAATGTTCTTGTTATCACCGAGTTGCCTTATACATCGAAATTTGTACATAGAGTGGAAATTGGATTCATCGTCTATAAAATGACAATATTTTTAAGAAATTCGTGAAAACATCACATTTTATTTCCAGATACAAATTTTTTGACTCAATAGTTGCATTTATAATGTCATTGATGTTTTCGATTATGAATTGTATCAGCTATTTTCGATCGTGCAGATTTTCTACACTCTTCGAACTAAAAGTCCACGATTTGAATAGTTTGTTCAATTTTTGAAATTAACTAGATGAAGTAGGCTTAGTCGAAATCAATGTTCCTTCAACTTTCTCGAAAATTTTCGCACGTAACATCAAGAAACTTTCAGCCCAACAAGTGCATTCGAATGGCTTTGAAAAAAATGTCTCTGACGTCGTAACCGAAACAAGAATGGAGTCAGCAATGTGATGAAAACGTCAAAAGATCAGTGCATTTCTTTAAAAAGCTCGCAATGAGCAGATTTATTCCTTGTAGTTACATGAGAAACAATCCTAGTCATATACAGACTGTAGATGGCATTGCGTTTTTATAAGAACTCTATTAATAATATGATAGGTAGATTGGTAGGTCTATTGAGAATATTGTCAGTGATGCAGCATGCAGCTAGAATTTCATTTGATGCTTTCTATTCATAGAATTTGTGTATGGTACCATATGATGTAGTATTTGGGAAATGGAATTGAATGAGAATTGATGTCGCAACTACAAGAACTTTCAAATACGAAGGTTTCGAATATTCCTCTTTGTACTTATCACAGTGGTCATAAAAAATTATGAATGACATGATTATTTTATTCATTTATTCAGCGTATGGATGCTTTACAACACGATACCTTACAGAGACATTTCACAACATCATATCATAGATTCTGTAGACTATACATCAATGTTCAAATTGCACAGCCATTCAATTGCATCTTGAGAGCATTCTGCGAAGTCCTGCAAGTTTCCGTCATAAGCACGGTTTAGGCAGTCAGGCACGATGTGGTAGATCGTTTGTCTCGGTGATCCACAGTCGCACTGCGGACTGTCGGCGAGGCCCCATTGGTGTAAGGAGTCGGCACATTTACCCTGTCCTGTCCGTATTCGGTTCAGCTTTGACGAGATGGAGCGAGGGAGGGCTGAGCCTTTGAAACCGAGTTCTGGGTTAGATATTTGGATGTAGTCAGATTCTGTGGTGGGTAGCCATCTTGCCGTCCATTGCTCTTTGGTATTGAACTCATCAAATTTCATCATCTATAATGGTTAATTATGACATTATCAAAACTAATTGAATATCAAACTTGATGAATATATCTGGAATAGTAAATGTCACTGTCATTTATTTCTCTTAGGGTAATAATGTATCCTTATCCGATGAACGTGTCATTTTTGCAGAAAGTTAAAATTCAGACAACGTGTTAATGCGGAAACGATAAAATATCTCACATGAAATACCTATTGCTCAAGTATGAATAAATATGTCAGATATACGGAGTGTTTTGCATTGGTAATATTTTCAATGATTCCAATCGCAATGAATAAAAAATGATATCCGATTGTTGATTTGTTTTTATTTGTGTTGCATCATTTCCGTATATATTTAGATCTTAGGTCTACCAGAATGTTCATTATTTTTTACTCTTGCCATTCACTGTGATTTCCTGAAAACCACCCAATGCTATTTTGGTTATTGAATATCCATCAGAACTTTCAATTAACAAATCTATTATCTGGACTCTAATATAATCATTCTATTATCCAGTTATCTATTATTCATTGATTTGTTTTTTTATGAATATTGTATACATACGTCACAACTTGATTTCAGCAAATGAACGATATTTTTAACAAACCTTCTACACAATTTTGCGACTCCAGTTTAGAATTACTTGTAAACGTAAATGTTCATCTCAAACGGGATATTTTATAAGAGAAAAATAATTGTCACCTCTTTCACCACCTTTCTTCGAAAGATACCTGCTATTTTTTTCTGTCAATGCGTGCCATATGATTGTCTCTGAGCATAAGAAAATGTTGCTGTAGTTCTGCAAACTTAGTAGGCTCATCAACTATTTGGTTCAGTCCAAAGGTAACAGTTAAATTCTGAATTTTTATACTTCCTGTAGGATCAGGTTCGAGAAATTGAGATGATGGGGTAGAGAAATTTCTACTAACGGTTTTTCGAATTCTGCAGCCAGTATTCATCAACTGCATAGAATGGCGATGTACTACCCCTACAGCAAGAGCTTCAGCAATGTTTTGAGAATACATCCACAATTGTTTAGTCTTCGATTGGTGAATAATTGATTGAGACTACTTCAGAATTGTTCTAACTATGAATATAAACACCACCTCTTATACCTAAATGATCTTCATGAAAAAAATATGTACATGGAATTATCGTTTATGTTACATTGAAACATGGTTTCAGTTGTGAAAATTACATATATCGTTTCGACTATGTGGTAGAGGATCTTTCAAATTAGTCATTTCAATAAACAGTGATATTATATTCAAATGTCCAATGATCTGAAGAAGGCATTTTCAGGTAATCAGAAATAGCCTTCATATCACGAATTATTCAGCCTAGACAAATATTGTACAAAAACAACGAGGGAGATGAAGGACGCGAACATGAATAGTTCCTCCTGTCTAGATCATCTTTTCTATGTTCAACTTCGTTGAAGGAGGGTTTGTTTCTATTTATACAAACATTTTTGTTGAAGTATTTTTTTTCTCTTCTTGAACTGAATATCTATATATATTCTTGTCATTTCTTTGTCTATCAATATATTCCAGATCTCTCTTGGGTTCTATATTCATCTTCTCAAGTTTTGGAGTAACGATATCGAGACGCAAATGTACAATAAAGAAATAAATTCCTTCCAATTCACAGCATGGTGACAAGATCAAGGATAGAGATCGAGCCCACAATGAAGAAGGGAGGTCGATGAAACAGATCGAGGTTTCTCACCAGGCTATTTTCTTCTATGAGTCTCGTATTCTGGACGATGAAATTTGGTTGGTGAATTTGGCAGCGGTTGGTTTTGTAGCAGCAACGAAAAGAATACCTGTGATTCGTTCATCTTCTTTATATTTTCGAAATTGATTATCATTATAAATGGGAAATCTTTCATGGCGTTATTCATACAGTGCGGATGATAATGATGACTAAATTTAAGAACGCTCAGACACGTAATTCCTTACTTTGGGCTCTTTTTGAATGAGGAAGGAACTGTCACTCCCTTTCCTAGACAGCTACCTCCCTGATTCCATTAAATAAAAAATCTCCAAAAATGAATCAACTGGACACATTATTCTGTTCAATAACCCAATTACAGGATGTGTTGTGAATGTTCTTCATTCCTGACAGAATTGAGTTGTTGATTGGAATAATTTCTCCACTTTATTTATTGTCATAGATTCAACTCGATATCATTTGTATTCATTTATCTGATAACTGGCAAGGGGTAACCGCAATCAGTATCCTGAGAAACACTCATGACATCCTAATAACTCGTCATTTCAATCAGGTTCATCGATATTCGTAGAAATGTATATCTTTGATTTATATTGAATAAATAAGGTATACTTATAAGCAATTATCATCGAAGCCACCAGGTGTTATTACGAGAATATATCGAATTGAAATCACCAGGAAGTCACAGAGATCACATATCAACTTGCATGTATGTGGTGATACGACAGGAACATGGTATTCAAAATACAGGGTGGTCCAATGAAAATAATACACAAGTTGTTTCCAGATTCGAGATATATTTTCCTAGGACGATCTTTGAAATTCAATAACACCAATACTGCGGGTCATGTGCTGCATGCATTGATTTTTTTAGGTTCATTGCAATGTTACAATCTACTTCTGGTGAAAGGAATATGAGTTTAAGCATGTGAGATGCCCATCGGCATTTTCACTCATAGGATCACTTGTCAATGTTGTTGAAAAATATCTTCAGGCCATGTTTCTTGTAATCTTCGTTTGATTGGTCCAGCTCTGTATAAATTTGCTATCTGGTCGTTCGAATGTTCAGTCAATCCTACTTGACCATTAGTGAACTTTGTTTTTATCACTTCTGTGACATATGGGATATGAAGGTCCTTATGGTGAGTCTGGTTGCTGATGTACCAATGAGCATCAACAATCGATCTTTTGAATCTTGGAATCTTGATTTGATTCTGGTAGGTTTTGTATGACGAGACGTCATATTATGAATTATATATGTGATGTTGAATCTGGTTGAGTGTTTTGTATTATACGTTTTCGTTCATAATCTCCTTCTGGCAATTATAGAGTCATTGTACTAGAATGTCGCAATTACCATTTATTGTTATCATGTAATGCAGCATCAGACGAACGAACGATTTCGATAATCTTACCGTTCTATAATTATCTTGTTGATCAGTCGTGTTGCAGATAGGGAGCTCGTTTTGTGGGGATGGAAATGGACTTTACATCCTATATATCCAACCTATAATTTCTGTATAAGAATACAATCAAAACAATGGAATATATGAACCGACTAACCCCAAGTGACGCTCTGCTTTTTGATTTCTCGAAGGGAGGAAATGGCCCTTTCTGGTCTTGAAGGTGATTGGCGATTCAACAAGCAGAAAGTCTACACTTCATCACTTCCGAAGGTCCAATAGTTATCGAATGTTCGAATATGCGGTTTTCCGATCTTGAGCGACAGAGATAGTTCAATAATTGTATAGCAGGAAATTCCTATATATTATACATGACCTATACTATATAACCTGTATCTACACTACACGCTTTGACGATCAGCCGTCGTGTCGAATCGCGGAACAGTCATCTTAGTGCTGATCGGACATACACGAGAAAATCAGAAATTAATATAATATGAACTTTTCGCTCTGCAAGTGTGTTTTGATTTTTGGAACCACTTTCGCGACTTTTTCTCAGTTGCCCAAGAAGATTCATGTATCCTGACAACGATTCTGATTTCATTTCACTTTTAGTTGATTATTCTCCAGACACTGGAATGAAGTACTGAAAGGTGATCCTTTCAACACATCGTAGACTACACTATTGATGTTTTATCAGTCAACAGCTTGTATTTAAAGGCTACCTCGGTACAATGATAATGTTCTTAATCATGCAGGTCTAGTTGAACTCTTCCCTAATAGTATCAAGAAGGTGATATTTTCTCCTGCGAATATATGAAATGGATTCTAGATGGCCGTATTTCCAAAGTAGGTTTTTGACTGCTTAGATGGGATTTCTTACTACGGGAGCGTTACTTGGCGCCCCAACTCGGGTACTATTATAAGATCTCGGGCGCCACCCATATTATAGTGGTAGGTCCACTTGCACCGGGCAACTATCAGTAAAGAAAGTTTGTCCAGGGGTCTAGGTTATCTGTCAAAGTGACACTATGGAGGTTTCAATGCCCTGAATCTAGTTGCTCTGATAACTCATACAGGTCGAGTAAATCCCGTCCCAATACCGCCATCCCCCCCAAGCCTCAGTCTCGGAAAATGAGTAGACCCCTCTCTTCCTAACAAGAGTGTTCGCCCACTCTCTCACTCAGGAACACCACTGCTAGGATCAGAATCCCTTGAAATGAGCAGAGCCCTCTCTCGCAGGAAACAGATCCAACAGGTACAAATATCAGTAAAGGTCGGCTCACCTTCTGATATTTCGGTAAACTGTTGCGGTCTCAGCAGTCCAATGTGTTGCCCTCGCAGTCTCGAAGTCAACGACCACTTCACCGTCCGATCGCTCAGATCTACCCAAGACAATGGAGTGGGAACTGCTATGCGCATCGACGAGTCCTGAGCTTCACGTATGATGAACTTGATGGCTTCCCGGCAATCAATCGTGCTCAAACACAATTACGAGGAATCCACCTCGCGCTTATATAACAAACATCACATCGGAACCGGTGTAATCTTCTTAACACTTACGAAAAAGAAGTCGCTAGCTTGCCAAATACCAAAATAATACATTCCAGTTACTTCGTTACATCCCCCCAGTTGAGTACATTGAACGAGGAAACGGGTTCTTGAAAAAATGATGTTTATTTGATAAAAGTACAGATGAATCGCCTCTGATGAGCGTTACAATTAGAATGAATGTTTTACATGATGTTAGATTTGTTAGATGCTCGGTATCTTGACTCTTCTTGGAATGAAGCGTAATCAGCGAAGCTGTATCAGCATCTTCTATTACATGGGAAGGATGGCTACATAACTCCCCTTACTTCATGAGAAAAATAATCGATCATTATTATTTTTTTTCCGTTTTCCCACCAAAATAAAACAAATATATGTATTTAAAAAAAAATTAACAAAATCAAACGGTATATATGAGATAAGTTTCTTCCTACCAGTGCCTGGGGTGAACTTGGGCATACGGGCATTCCCATGTAGGGCAGGGTCTCTTTTCCTCTCCGCGCGTGGGTCCAGGCTTCTCACGTTTCTGTCGTGTGTCCCTCTCGCACCGGCAGTGTTTTGACATCACCCCGATTAGGCCACTTCGGGAACAGAACACCCGGATCATCTCGCGACAGGTGGTTCTGCGGTGTCCCACCTGTCCGCAGCGCCAACACGTCTCCGGGAATATCGAGATGTACCCCGCTCTGCGCCTCCTCTCCTCCGCCACGCGTTTTTCATTGGCATAGAGGGTCCAAAACTCATCTCGCCTAGGGTCCTCCTCGGCCAGGACATCTAATTGGCTCGGGCCGGACTACTCGCTATCGGGGCTGGTCCAGCTCCCGCAGTTTTGGGCTCGGGGGCGGCTCCTGGCGTCGAGGTCTGCTCGGTTCCCGCAGGTTTGAGCTCGGGGGTGGTTTCGGTTGTCGGGGTTGGCTCAGCTTTTGATCGGTCTGCTTCTTCCATTGCCTTCTCCAATTCCTGGGCGACGTCTTCCAACCCCTCGGCGCAGGTGGCTTTCATGATAGGGCTTTCCATTCTTCTTCCGACACTCTTCTGACACTCCTCTGATACTCTTTAATAAATTTTATTGTTTTTCTATAGTAATGACTTTTATGCGACTGACGGTTTAGGACAAGAGAAAAAATAATTCTACTAATCACCAGTATTTATTCGGTACTGAAACTAATTGGTAGGTAATTGTACCCGAATGGTGCGACCATCAGAGGTGCACAAACACATGCGGGTGCGGCGGTCGGCAGGTACTTCTGGATCCCGTAGCGCTCGGAGCCTTTCGCGCAGTTCCGGGGACCACGGAGCATTTGGCCCCAGACTGAGCAGCACCAAGGCAAGTTCTTGTTTTTTTTTGTTAAAAAAAGAACGGAGTCGCTAGCTTGCCAAATACCAGAATAACAAATTTCAGTAACTTCGTAACATACTTTCAACTCGATTATTTTAACGAATTGAATCAAGTATCAACAATCTACAGGACCATTTTCGTTACCCTAAAATGAGTGGGGCCAGATCAGGTGTTCTGGATGTCTCCTTCTTTCATTCCTGGCCTATGGAAAATTCTCATCTAAGAAGTGACGTACAGGTGGTTCGCCATCTGAACACCTCAACCTAGACAAAGACAAAAGGCTGCGAATACTTCTCAAGAAATAATAGCTTGCTTTCGGAGAGCTTCTGAATGTTGACGTTCGGTTGGCCAATCTAGCAGCAGTTAGTTTTGGAGCGACAGCAAATATGATACCTGTGATTTTATCTTTCCTCTTTATCGAAAAAAAATTAGTGATGGTATCGTAGTTACCATCAGTCTGACACTTGATAGAAGACGAGCCACACGTTTCATGCTCACGTAAGACAATTTTATGGGCATTAGCCAATAGATATACCAACATCGAAACAGTTTTCTTATTCTGATGCTTGAATTCGCGGGAATTATACATATACAATGGTCGCTACTCTATTCCGTTTTTTCTACTATTTTGATGTTTTTGTTGACGTAGTTGCAAATAGAGGACGCCATCAACATCTACGCAGCGTTTTGTGAGGCGCTGTCACCTCTCACGAACATTTCTTTAGGACGAATTAGATTCTTCGAATGCCAGGCAACATTTCAAGTGCCCTAGAGCACGCAAAAACGCCAAATTCAATGAATATCCTTCCATCTTACTTTTTCAAAAGTCAAATACGAAGAATATATAGAAACGTGACTGACATTGATCTTAACTTATTGGCTACGTATTTAATAAATACCTTCTCAAATTCAATTGTCAAATCATTTCGTATAAAGGGGATATCTTGTGAACAACAAAGTCAACCTGTTAAGTGGTACAACCAAGAACTAATCACCATGAGAGAAAACTTATCCTCTGTCTAAATAATATGTGATGTCACGAGGGACACAGCAGACATAAACACATAAAATATGCTGGAAAAAACCTATAACCAAAAAGTCAAATCCGTTAATCCTTTAACGTCATTGATACATCTCATTTTTACTAGTGGTACCTTTCCCGACTCTTTCAAAATTTCAAAAGTTATTCCTATTTTCAAAAAAAGGGGAACCTATAGTCCCAGGTATTTATCGACCAATATCGATTATATCAATTTTTTCCAAAATTATCGAAGTTATATTGAAGCAACGACTGCTTACCTATTCTGAGAATAACATATTGTTATCAAAGAATCAATATGGTTTCCGGAAAAATCTCTCCACCATCAATGCAGTTTCTAAATTTGTCAAAGAGATTGTCGACGGCTTTGAAAATGGTTGTAATACGTCTGTAACGATGTGTGATCTGACCAAGGCCTTCGATTGTGTCTCTCACGAAATACTTTTGAAGAAACTATGGTATTATGGAATTCGAGGGGTCACCTTGGCTCTCATTGAGTCATATCTCTCGAACCGTCACCAGCAAGTGAACACTAATAATTCCTCATCTTCACTTCAGTTAGTTCGACATGGGGTCCCTCAAGGGTCTGTTTTGGATCCGCTTTTGTTCATAATTTACATTAATGATTTGGATAAAGTTTTGAGACCAGAAAAATGTATCTCAATTGCTGATGATACTTCCCTTATTGTTTCAGACGAAAAGGGTGAAAAATTAACTGAAAAAATCGGAAACATAGAATCTCGAACCAAACTTACCCATCAGTAACGCATTCACATGTTGCAGCAGTTGACTTCGCATTGTTCCATTCACAGATTAATTATGGCATAATGCTTTGGGGCAACTCAAGCGCAGCTACCGAAATTTCCAAACTAGGAAAAAAAGCTATAAGAATCATAGTCAATGTGGGTTACAAACAAATTGATCATATCACCACTCGGGGTGACATTCATCATTACCACACGAGAAACCCAACATTTATCAGGAACCCTATTTATCGTCTAGATAGAACAGACAAGAACTCTCTGAATTATAATATCCATAACACCCTACCAAATGAAATCAAAAGTCTGAATTTCTACAGCTTTGAAAAAACAATAAAACAATGTCTTTTGAAAAAAAGCTTCTATTCAGTAAAATAGTTCTTGGGTGCTGATCATAGTGATGTGTGGTGTGGGTCAGTTACTTGCTCTCTTTCAGGCTTTCAATCAAATAGATCTCTACATATATTCATATTTTATTCAAATCCAATCATTACATATTTTGCTCTTTTTTGATGAAGATCTTTACAAATATTTGAATATGTTATATGTGATAAGTGTATCTGTATTTTAAATTTACTCTGTATTTCAATTTGTTTTATGCAATGATTCAGAAAATCATCTGAAGGACTGGCTTCTAATTGGTTCAAACAGGTTAGGTGTTTGTGACCTCCCACGATTTTGCCAGGACTAGCGCAAAAAAACCTGTGAAGCACCCTCAGTGGGCATCATCAATCTATTCGGAAGTGAAAACAAACGCAATAGTACTCTGGAGACACTTTTCAGGTTCGGGAATCGAATACTCAGGTTACAGGCTGTCCTAGGGCTTTCATACTTAGTTTACATGTGATACATATCTGGAATATCAGAATAACTTCCTGGCCAGGGTTTCCAGTATACAGAGTGTGTAATTTAGCTATTTTACTGACAACTTAGATTCAAAGCGGAATGACAGGTTACTGTATTTTAGAGGGCTAAGGTTGGCCCCCTCAGGAGTTGAATACAACGTTAAGTAATGAAGCGCTTCGTTACACACCCCTCCTACTTGCGAAAGGACAAAAATGGAGTCTCGGCTGCAATTTTTTCTCTTTTAAGAAACCTCATACACAAAAAAAACGAGCTTCTTCCGTACGAAGTCAGGGGGGGTTGCCTAATGTGATGGTAATAGGCCTGCGGTCTGGACAGGTGATATTTCTGCTGGTTTCGCGGCAGGTGGAGGCCTGCTATCGGGGGCAGGCGAAATGCCTGCTATCGGGGGCAGGCGAAATGCCTGCTGGTCTATGGGGGTTAGTTACTGGTTCTACCCTGTACCGGAATCCGGGCCGAATCCTTTCACAGGGACACAGGTTGCACTGCACGCCTTTGTCGGCGACAATAGGTGTGGACATCTGGGTTTTCTTATCGATCTTACTCTTGCCTGGTCGGGATGAAGTGATTCGGGAATGTTCTGGGACCAAGACTGGCACATAACGACTGGACAGTCTCTGGATCGGAGCGCACGTACACTCGCATGAGCGAACTCCCACCAGCCCACATCTGGAACAGAACAATGTCTGGGGCTGCGTGCATCGGCTCCGGTTGTGTCCAGGGGTGCCACATCTCGGGCACAGGTTCATGCCGACCGGAAGGTACCAGGGTGTCCCTGATGGTAGCCAGGGTATCGGGCGGGGACTCTCGACAGTCGGTATTATCTCTGAGGTTTCGGGCCTCTCGGCAGTCGGTTTCATCCAGGTGGCAGCCGGTATCATCTCTGGAGTTTCGGGTCCCTCAGCAGGTTGCGGGGACGTTAGGGGGGAGGCGAACAATTCGAGGGTCTCGTTGTTCATGGTTGGCGTTCAGGGATGGTGATTCATACCGCCCGGCCTACGGTCCGCAGCTGTACCCGACACCTGCGGTCCGGGGGGCAGTGTGGGGGACGGAGTCCGTGCACTAAATCCCTCATCAGGGGTGACCATTTTTTTCCGTGAACCACAACGGAGATGTTCCTTGGCTATTCACCTCCGTACCTCCGTCTGCTCTGTCATCGCCGAGGTGGCTGGTGGCGGTAAGGCGAGAATCGGGGTGTTTTCGTTGGACAGGGTCGGTGGTGACGTGGGCCGTGTGAGCTGGCCATGGAGGATGGGGAACAGGGAGCGAGGCGACGGAAGGTCAGGAGGCTGAGAGTCGGGGCAAGGTGGCTGGTGGTGTTAGGGTCGGTGCGGGTATGTGCTGTTCCAGAAACAGGATATCGGCGAAGGGGGGGTCGTAGTAGAGGGGATATTGGGGAAGTTCGGCGACTAAGTCCTTCAGGCAGAGGGTAGACAAATTTGACCCAATATCCAGTTTCTGTACGGGAAGGAGAGGGGGTGTATGGAATCCCTGAAGGAATTCCTCCATGGCGTCCAGGAAGTTCATCGCCGGCTCGGGTTGTTCGAAGATCTACGGATTTCAAATTATTGCGAGATCGCGTTGTCAACAAACGGTTTTAGATCTTTGACGTGTACCCGATTACACCGCCTTTCGTTCGGGCCTTTGATCATATACTACAGGGGATACAACGCGGGTGACGGTGAATGGTCCGGAGTATTTGGGAGCTAGTTTGACGGCGTGTCCTTGGATGTCAGAGATGTGGTTATGCTCTCTCTTCATCACCTTATCTCCAAGGTGGCATCTCCAATCCCGGCGTCTGACGTTGTAATAGTGACTTTGCTGGTTGAAAGCCCGTGCCAAGTTCACTCGTACTAACTCGTGCACCTTTTGTAGTTTGGTCAGGTGGGTGGTCCAAATCTTCGGAGCGGATTCGATTTCCTCTTCCGGGGTTTCGGGTCGATATATCGCTTTCGGTGGTTCCAACTCTCTTCCGAACATTAGAAATGCGGGACTGAAACCGGTAGAGTCGTGGTGGGCAGTATTTACGGCGAATTGTTGTTCGGGCAGGTACTGGTCCCATTTCCGGTGATCGTTCTCGCAATATTGGGCAATTATTGTTTTCACCGTTTCGTTGGTACGCTTCATGGGGTTTGCTTGGGAGTATACGGCGGTGTCAGGCGGTGTTTTATCTCCAGTTCGGTGATGAGGTCTTCGAAGGGTTTACCGGTGTACTGTGTTCCGTTGTCACTGATTACGGTAGCCGGGCGTCCAAATCTCAGGATAATATCCTCGTAAAACGCTTTTGAGACGGCTCTGGATGTTGCTTTTCGGAGAGTTATAGCCACTTGGTGAACCTATCTTGGTATACAGCCAGGTAACAATTTCCTTTACTGGAGCGGGGTAGTGGTCCGACTAGATCGGTGAAAACCGTATCCCACGGTTTAGTATTCAGGGATGGATGCATCTTGCCAGGCAGTTGTTGCTGCGATACTTGGTAGTATTTCTTACTTCGTGAGCGTTACTTGGCGCCCCAACTCGGTTACTATTATAATAATCACGTGCTCCACCTATATTATAGTGGTAGGTCCACTCGCACCGGGCAACTATCAGTGAAGAAGGTTTGTCCAGGGGTCTACACTGGTTGTCAAAGTGACACTATAAAGGTTTCAGAGCCCTGAACCTAGTTGCTCTGATGAAAATAATAAAACAAACAAACTCAATTGATTCGTATATTCTAAACGATCAAGTGAAATGAACAAACTTAAACTAATGCTATCTTACTACTTATATTCACTATACAGTGCTTCTCAAAAGTCCCCTCCCCCTCTCTTCTCTTTGGAACGATTATACATAAACGAGTAGAATGTGGAAACTGAATATTAAAGGTTGTAAACTGCTCTACTAGGGATGTTATATAACGAAATCGTGAAAGATGACGTCACAAGCCCATTGTGACCTATAATTTCGAATGGAACCCTACGGCAAGCGACACCGATTCTAAAAGGTATCGAAAAAACCTATTCAATGATACTAATTTTGTTTGTGTTCATGACAGTTTTGATGGCTCATTAGTGAACATTATATTATTGAAAAAAAAACAGTATATACAATTTCAACAAATATTCAGTCTTCAGAAAAACTGAAGATGAAAATAGAACTGGCTCATTTTCAGAGCTCTCTTTGATATTCGTTTTTATTATTTTCTCCTTCTGTTTCTAGCGGCATCTTTGCCTTTCACCAGGTACTTCCTTTTCATCTCCTCCCTGGTCTTTCTCTTCCTTTCTTTCTTCAATCGCCTCCTCACCTCCTCAGGCTCAATCACTGTGTTGGTTTCGTTGAAATTTCCGAAGGCCGACACATCCGACAGCAAGGAATCTTCGCATCCGCTGTCGTAGTGATCCTACTGCTGATCCACTACGTCCTCCAACGTGTCTTTCTCCTCGTCCTTCATGGTGGAGTCTTCTACCTCGACGTCATCCTCATCTTCAATGCTGGAAAACTGGGGCCACGTCTCACCCTCATACTCAAATCTTCTTCGGAAGGAGCCCCTGACGCTATCGACATCTTTGTCGAAGTAAAATTCCGCCTGTGAGTTTTCCGTGGAAATCATTTCAGCGAAATTGATGACCACAGGCTCCTGGTTCTTGTTGATGATGATACTTGATTCGTTGAAGTTGCCGTGGACGACCCAACAATGCCCGAAACGGACGATTGAACTCATGAGGTCGTTAGAGGGCATCCACGTCTTCAACATTATGAACAAAGCTCAAGACCTGGCCCGGGACGAGCTCCATCACAACACAGTGCTTGTTAAACTGAATAGGAGAAGTCTCTCTGGTGGAGAGTCTTCAAGAAGGCGTACTCCTTCAATGCCAACACCTTGGAGAGATGTAACCAAGAAGCTTTCCTTCTCCCAGTGCGCTCTCGGTGCACCTTCAGGCACAGCTCCTCGCCTTCCAGACACTGCACAAGGTAATAGTTCCCCATCTCCATTTTGTCGCCGAATTGCCTCACCACGTCCTGTTTGCATATTTCTTCCAAGGAAAGGTGTACCGCTGTACCGCTATCACCTCTCAAGCCTCAGTCTCGGAAAATGAGTAGAGCCCTCTCTTCCTGACAAGAGTGTTTGCCCACTCTCTCGCTCTCTCTTGCAGGAACACCACTGCTAGGATCGGAATCTCTTGAAATGAGCAGAACCCTCTCTCGTAGGAAACAGATCCAACAGGTGCCAATTTCAATACAGGTCGGCTCACTTTCTGATATCTCAGTCAACTGTTACGGTTTCAGCAGTTCCAGTGTGTTGCCCTAGCGGTCTCGAAGTCAACGACCACTTCACCGTCCGATCGCTCAGATTTATACCCGTTGCCCCACTCTACCTAAGACAATGTAGTAGGAACTGCTATGCGCATCGACGAGTCCTGAGCTTCACGTATGATGGCTTCCCGGTAGTCAATCGTGCTCAAACACAATTACAAGAAATCCACCTCGCGCTTATATAACAAACATCACATCGGAACCGGTGTATTCTCCATAATATTTTCGAAGAAGAACGGAGTCACTAGCTTGCCAGATACCAAAGCAATGAAATTAAGTAACTTCGTTACATCCTCCCTAGGCAATGTGATCCAGGGCCTCGCTGTTCGTTGGATGAACGAGTATTTGAAAAGAGATGTTCTGCAGGTCACTAAATTAACCACAAAGAGGTGTGGAGACTGGACTCGACGGGTTAACCTCGAAGAGACCGCTCATGAAAATATCTATAGAATAGGGATAGATCGCCAACCCTTTTACGGTGTTCCAGAGAAGTAAGCGAGTTAGTAAGCGAAGCATCATCGACGAGACGAATTGCCATTTTTTGGACAGAATCCAACAGCTTCAGGATGTTTAGGTGCTGCACTTCAAATATGGGAACAGTATTCCAGGACAGGTCGGATTTGTGCCTTATAGATCGTGAGCAGCTGACTGGAAGTGCCATAGCTCCTGGAACGAAACAGAAAACCAAGATCCTGGGATGCACTTTTAGCAATTGATCTCACATGACTTTCTCAAGAAAGGTTATTGCTGATAGTTATACCAAGCATCGAGATGGATGACTTCAAAGGTATGGTCACCTCTGACAAGCTTATGTTGGGCATTGTGGGATCGGATTTTTTGGAGAAAAGACATGCTTGTGTTTTGTTTGCATTGAAATCCACTAAGTTGTTGGATCACCATTCGAGAATTCTTGCCAAATCCATATTTATGTTGTTAACATTTCTTCCTCGTTCGTTTTTAATTTGGCGGGCGAAGCTGTGTACTAGACATGAAATTGTCTCCAACAGATCATTGATGTGGAGTAGGAATAGTGTTGGTGATAGAATCGATCCCTGCGGAACACCAGCATTTAAATTCAAAGAGTGAGATGAAACTCCATCGACCACCACATGGGGTGATCTGCCTGGGAGAAAACTAGTTAGCAGAGAACATAGCAGAGGAGCCAAGCCATAATATGGAAGCTTGGCGAGAAGACCCTGGTGCCAGACTCGATCGAATGCCTTGGATATATCTAGCACCACGGTTAAGGTTTCACCATATTTCTCGATAGATATATGTGAGACGTAAGCAAGCAGGTCAACAGTTGATCTTCGATGACGGAAACCATATTGCCTATCGTTGATGATTCCTGAGTTTTCCAAATACTCCATTAGCTCGATGTTAATGGCTTTTTCCATGACCTCTGAAATAATAGACAGCAGTGCGATAGGTCTGTAGTTGCTAGGTAGGGTCTTTTTGACTTTTTTGGGGACTGGTTGTACTCTTGCGATCTTCCAGTTGGACGGAAATATCCCCAATTTGTAAGAGTGGTTGAATAACTTGCAAAGAATAGGTGTTAGTTCTGCGGCACATTTCTTGAGAACAAAAGGTGGGATTCCGTCAGATTCACAGGCCTTGCCGTTGTTGAGACC
Organism: Plagiodera versicolora; assembly: GCA_037013635.1. Lineage (NCBI taxonomy): Eukaryota > Metazoa > Arthropoda > Insecta > Coleoptera > Chrysomelidae > Plagiodera > Plagiodera versicolora. Next base: position 5,626,875 of record CM072993.1, on the reverse strand, counting down.
CAACAAAATCTTTCGGATAGTTCGTTGGCGAAATGTGATATCGGGCATGTGACTGTCAATAGGTGTAATGTTCGGGGGTTGCTTTCCCGATGAATCCAGAGTGGAAATAATAGTAATAAATTGTAACAAAATCTGGAGGATGCAATTGAGGAAGAAAAGACAATTAGTCGAATAGATGTCTGAATGTGTCATAATGTATGTCAATATATTTTTTTATTTTTTTTTATACTTTTCTTATTTTGCATGGTTTTTAAATGTATGGATAGCTTATTGACTAGTTTCGGACCATAGTAGCAAATGAATTGCAGCGTTTGGATTTCTGTATACAGAGGAATTGTGATAGACAGGTTGCTTCTAGTTCTTGTGTTGTATGCATGGGTGTTATATATTATTTGAGAGTTTAGTGTCCAAATCAGGCCGTGATTCACATACAGTTTCCTCACGTCATATAATCCTGTGTTCAGATATAGTGAGGTAGTTGGATATCTACGATTTTTTTCAAACAATATTTTTATCAAGGTGTTCTGAGTGACTTGAATATTGTTTAAGATAGTCTTACCTACACTACCCCATATGATAATACAGTATCTTATTATTGATTCAGCCAAGGCATCATGGATCATAAGTCGTAGTTTTGTGTCAACAATGTTTCTCAGTTGGTAAAATCTGTAGATTGATTTTTTTAGTCTTTCAACGGTATAATTTACATGTTCAGTCCAACGTTAATGTTGGTCTAACATCATCTCAAGATATTAAACACTTTCCACTTTATCAAATTTTGAACATGTACAATTTATATTATTGCATCCTACGTTATGAATTTTGAGGGTTGTATCAGTTGGTTGATCCCTAGCAGTAGCAGTGTGAGTGATATATTTTGTTTTGTCAACATTCAAACTCAGTGAATTTTCAATCAGCCAGTTATGATAAATTTCGACCTCAGCTTCTGTGGTTTCATAAACTTCTTCCCAAGAATCGTGCATGAAAGTTATAGCTGTATCATCTGCGTACGAGGTGACAAAACTTTTTTTTTCAGCAATCCAATATTGTTGATATATATAAGGAACAATACAGGCTCCAAGACGGTTCCCTGAGGTACTCCAATTGTAATTGGTAATGGGTCACTGATAACAATATTGACTTTCACTTGTTGCATAAGATCAGACAGATAGTCTTGGATAGTATTGATCGAAGCTCTTCTCATTCCAATTTCATTGAGACGTTCGAATGATAATTCGTGGTTGACAGTATCGAATGCCTTGGCTAAATCAACGAACACTGTGAGGCATTTTTTATTTGCATTCAAATCATTTAAGATATTATTAATGAAGTGGAATATTGCTTTTTCAGTACTTTTATTTTCCCGGAAGCCGAATTGGTTATTTGAAAGTATATTATGTTTATCCAGGTAGTTTATAATCCTTGTCTTGAACGCCTTTTCAAAAATTTTCGAAAAGTTATTGGTAACAGTAATTGGTCGGTGATTTGTAGTTAGGCTTTTATCTCCATACTTAAAAATTGGGGTCGTTACTAATTCCTTCCATTGCTTTGGGATAGAACCCATACAAAAACATAGATTCATGATATGACATAGGGGATCTATAAAATGATCAGTGAATTCTTTGAGAAAGGAGACTGACATGCCATCCGGTCCTGAGGCCGAGTTATTTTTGAGGCTCGATATTATATTCGTCAGCTCGATTCTAGTTACAGGTTAAGAAAAAGTGAATCTTTGAAATGTTTTTTTTTTCATTTGTTTTTGGTGGAGTAAAAGTATGTGGACATATGATTTTATCTGCCATTTTTTTTGCCAATATAGGATCGCATATTAGTGCATTCCCCCCTTTGCTCAGTCCCTCATATGTCAAAGAGTTTTTTGCTGCATTTGGAAACATCTTCAGTTCCTCACTGACCGATTCGATACTCTTGAAGGATTTCAATTTGTCAGATAAGTCTGTTCCAAATTAGTATTCTTTATAAGTAATCCATTCTTCAATAGAGAATTCCATCTGATCGATAGTTGGTCATGAAGAACTACGTCGTTACCAGACTTCTTTTCCGGATCCTCTCCAAGCATTTCCAGTATATCGTTCGGTAAAGTCTCATCATTATGTATTCCAAGTATATTTTGGTTGATGTAATGTTGCGTGCGTCACCTTCTGAAACAACGCTCCAGGCGTCGTTTATATTTTCCCTCTGATGAGGAGTTTCCACTATACGTGGCAACTCTGCATCAGGAGGCGATCGGAGTCGATTCAATCGACCGCCATTATCGCTGCCACCTGCTTTCCTTTCGGCTCTTTCCCCCTGCGTTCGCAGAGAATCAGGGTCACGATGAAGAATGATTTTTGGAGATTCGGACCGTTCCCGCAGGCTGCTGACATGGCGACTATGTGAACGGTATCTGGAGCGCGATTGTTAACTTCGTTTTTTCAATTCTTTTTTTAGTTTCTCAAGCCTTTTGGCTAAGTTTTTACGACTTTCAGAGTCACTACCCAGGCAGCAAGCTGACGTCATAATGACGTCTCTTTTTGGTATTTATTGGTCCGCAACGTCATATTACCAAAAAATGACGTGAATACTGACGTCATTTTTTGAATGTACTGTAGACGTCATAACCAGGACGTTAGTTTGACGATATTTTTACGTCATTATAAAACGTTAACTCATTGTTTTATATTTTTGCATTTTGATGAGTATTCCAATGATCCTTATAGGTTCCTAAATATTTTTCATCGAAATGCAAAAGTTAAACGAAAGTTTACCATAGATACCTTAAAGTGTGTATAGGCAAGTGTACATTGTAGGTACAGAATGGAATCAAATTTCTCTTTAGGCGAATAAACAGACGCAATATAGGTATTATTATTCAACCACAGCCCATCTTTTATGAGGTTCGTATGATTATCAACTCATTGAAAAACAGTTTGAATTTGGCGCTTCAAAACAAAACGTTCATTATTTGTTTGGCGTTCGGCAATCTCCGGAGTTATCGGTATCGGACAAGTTCGGCCACAAGCCAACACGCAACGTTGACGACGCACACGGCCACACGCCATTATCACAAAAATTTTGAGGTTGTTATGTATTCGATTTCGATTGAAATTTCCTATTGATTACAGAAGTAGGCAATCCAGCGATCTGTCAAAGCGAAAAACCAATGTGGCGGCTTGGGGCACACACTTGGTGTTTACATATGTGACTTGAGTTGAAAACTGTTACATTTAGTTATCTCTAGTGCGTTTCTTATGTGTTTTTTTAATTGTGGCTAATTATTTACTCTTCTACTGAAGAAAAGGCCTATCACATGCATTGTGGTTGGCTGTAGATCTCGTACTAACCGAAATAAAGTCGGCATGTAATCGGTTTCTACGGTTACTAATCACAGGTTCTTATAGAGCAGTTATAGAGTAAGAACGATTTAACTAGGAAGCGAAGGGCCCTATGGTTAGCTGCGATCAAGAGATATGATCTCACTGATTCCAAACTGATGTATCAGAGAGTCTGCAGTAGACATTTTTTTTGACCAGAATATTACAAAAAGAACAACATCAATTGAATAATCTAAATCAGCATCAGTATACAATGTGAAAGGATCTAGATTATTAATTAATCGCAACTTAATTTAATATCGAAAACGAATGCTGTGACAAGAATCAGAGATAAGTTACAATAAGTTATAGCTTATCTCTGCAAGAATGAACTGAATGAATAGTTCCAAGCATACTTTTCACCAACGTCTCTGCTATTCAACATCAATGGCTTCAAATATTCACTCTCCATCTGAATACCGTTTCGAAACACCAAAAAACTCCGAAAATAAATGAAATTCACTGTTTACTAGCCAAGGTATCGCATTGTGTGCCCCAAGCCGCCACATTGAATGTCACGTGGTTTGGATTGCCTAAGTCGATTTCCGACCGTCGGTTGTGAATTGTGCATTTCCTTTACTAGTGATTTGTAAGGTAAGTTTAATATTTGGTCTATTGCATGTATTGGATTTGATGTCATGTACTCACCACTTACTATGATTCCTGTACCTATATCATGATGCTACGTTATTTTAAGGCTTTTTCCTTTTTGTGAAAATAATTGTATCCTTAAGGTTAGTGTGCTGATTAAACTCACTAGGATTTTTTGTCGAGATACTGAAATAATTTGATGAAAAATCAAGAAACATATGATGAGAGTCCAAATTAATGTGTTAATACTGGTGAAAAGAAGCTTCTTATCAGTGAATCTACCTATAGAAAAAGAAAGAATCTTAGTTATATATACACAATTCACTTATTTTGGTTAACTGTATAATAAATAGAGTCGACTCTTCTAAGCTATGAAAGATCTTGAGATGAGTCTGCACAAATAACTTTCTGTTCTGACAACTCAAGGTACCTCTTTCTTTCTTACTTTTCCAATGGTTTTTTCCTACATATCTGTTATAACTGGTGGTAATCTAGAAGACAGAACTTTCAACAATTTGTTCGACCAAATGAAATTTTTAAAATACTATCACATCTGTATATTCTTGAAATTTGTTGTTTTAATAGTTTGTGAATAATAGTAGAGTTTTCATTTATCTATTGGTCATTAACCATTAAATTATATATATTTTTTAACAATAATTTTTTATTTCTAGAAAGTTCCTGTGCCTTGGGGATTTCTACTCTTCTCACATCCCCAACAAGTGGAACAAGTACCCCTACATCAACTATTCACAATAAAATTTGCCATTTTTTCTTCCTAATGAGCTAATCAATTTTTGGTTTAATTCAAATGTTCTGAGTTAACAATTTTACTCTTGATAATTGTGATCCTCATAGTTCAAAAAAATAACTCCCTCTACTCAAACTGCTAATTTATATATATAATATAAATATATATATATATTATATTTCATTATATCTTTATTATATCCTTTGATGCCGATGGAACATATAGATTTTCGTTCTCTAATTGTGATTTTATTTACAGACCTTATAACATCATAGATAGGATATTGATTTGTATATGCACTAACATCCAAATAATATGAGCTTGAGACTAGCAAGTGGATACAAATAATTTTGAACCAATATCAATATATATAATAAATAGGGACGGCCCATTAACGTCGAAATATAACGTCATAATGACGTTACAGAATGACGTCTTTGGTCTGTGACATAATCACGTCATCCTACCGTCTTTATGGCGTCATTCTTTTCGTCAGCAGGACGTGTCTGGTGTCGAAAAAATGACGATAAAATCACGTCAGCTTGCTGCCTGGGTATCACTGGAGGGAGAGCTACTACGGTTTCTCTTAGATTTTTCCATAGCTTTCTGAAAGGAGGTATTTCAAAATAAAAGATAAGAGGTTACTCACATTCATGGTTTGGTTAGGTCTGCGATTAGCCCATTAATGGAAAGTAGTACGTCTCAATGCTCGGAGCACAAGAAACACAATGACCAGCGAGGGGAGAGTAGGAGAATGGATAGGCGAGTGGGATAGGACCCTGAAATTTTCTTTAAACGTTGTGCTCGGAAGTAGAAGAAGCAGTACTACAGTGTTAACAATCAAGTAATATTGAGGACTGGACCTGAAATATAATTTGGTTTGAGTTATAAAGACTCTTGCAGAAAACTTTTCAAAGACCACAAAATATTCACTTCAACCTACATATTCAAAATGGGTATGCTAATACATAAAATCTTCATTGACATTACCATTGAACAAACACACATATCCAATCAGAAAATAAGAGTACATTTTGCCAAACTATAGATACAACAGAACTAGAAACTGGCCATTGTATTGTCGCCTACAGCGGGTGTTTTTGGGGGTCGCCCCTGTCGCTTGGGTCGTACTCAGGAAATATAAATATAACTATTTCAATTACAGAATGAAATACCAAGGAAACATATAATTCATCAACAATTCTGATGGTACATCCTTCGAGAAATATTCAATGATACAAACGAGAACAAATGAGAAAATACATATGCTTACCCCTTATACACAATAATGCTGGAAACCCAGTCTTCAGGAGCAATGAGGGTATCAAGAAGAATTGTAGCACAGGCGTCCGAACTAGGTCTTCGGACGCCTACCTACCCTTCTAGACTAACTCAGGACTCTCTGAAGACTAGGTCGAGAATCTCTCTTCCAGACTATGTCTTCCATTACTTTTACTCGTTTTGATTGTTATGCGAACATGCCTTAGTGAGTTCAACGTGATTATTTCGCGTATTGTTACAACACGCCTGGTTATGAACTTGTGAACTTGAAATAATTCACATTCGGGTCATGTATGTATAATCGCACCTGAGATCGAATGAGTTTGTTTAGTTATAGTGAGTGATTGTAATTCTCAGACCATGTCTTGCGGTGTTTGTGACAGTATTCCGGAATAAAAGTATTCAACCATCTACCATTCAGTCTGGAATATTCAAGCAATTTGCGTTTCAAGGGAGCATTATTGCATGAACATGTTTTTTATAACATACAAGGATTTTTTCCTCAGAATTCAGTATAAAATCATATTATTGTCATTACCTACTATTTTGCACCGCACCTTTCACTTTCCCAATGCTGTATATGCTGTATAGAATCAAAATATGATATGTCACCAAATTAGTTATTTATCAATGCAATTGTGACTCTGAGGAAAATGAAATCTATCTATCTATGCTAAAGTTCTTCCTCATTTGCCCCTTCTCTGAAAAACTTCGTCCGAAGCAATAGTGTGATAGAATTTTCGTATTTATTTTCTTCCTCGAGTTGTATTTTCGAATGTATGAATAGAATGTTAGTTTCGCTGTGATGAGCCTGTGAGTTCGATTCATCAATTGAAATAATTTAATTTTTTCACGTTAATATCGGACTAACAAACAAAACCATTTGTGATGTCTGTAAAATAGATGAGGAAACCTCAGCACACCTTCAGTCCCAAAGCTAAGGTTTTCTACACTGCTGGAGTGAAAACCATAACCTTTCCGGTAAATAGAGGACTCAAGGTCTGTCTGGCTTATGGAGTATTGTTATGTAGATAGCCTCAACATCCAACATAACGAGAGACCGCACACAATAGATCTGTGAAGGTCGCAGTGTAGGGACTTCTAGATTCCAGTTGAGATGTGCTAAAATATGAAATGTTTACAATTGGAAGATGAAGGTAAAAAAACATACCATGTCCAATGCGAATTGAATTGAAATAATAATTATTCGATTGTATCAACTAGCAATCAATCAATCGAGCAGTCTGTCACAAACATCTTGTACCACGATAAAATCTATATATCTTTATTTTTAAATGTACTTCAGATTATTTGAATTGCTATCGTGCGATAATCTGATGGATTTATATTTTCGATCAGTTCCATCTCATCAATAGTTGAAAATGATTTCTCCTACGAACATTTTTGGTTGGTTACTTGTCATAGTTAGTGTGACAGCTGATTTCACTGATGTATACAAACTCGAATACTTGAGAGCAAAAAATCTCACCGCATACTATTGCTATGCAAGAAGTTATTATCAAGTAGCAGACATCATCAAGAAGTGTAAATATATTGTTCTGGTGGACTTCGAAGTTCCCGCCGGTAAAACATTGCAGCTGAACTTGTTGAAGAATTCTGTGCTTCTGATAGAGGGAACTTTAACGTTTGGTGTGGAGAAATGGGATGGACCACTTATGTATATCAGAGGAGAAGATATTCAGATTATTGGAGGAACCAGTGAGTAACATCCAGAGTGAAATACAATCGACGTTCTATTTTTATGCATCGAAACAACTATGGCCAATATTCTAAAGAGCTTCATGAAGAACAAAAATACTCCATCATAGAACTGAAAGAATTAATTGAAGGAGATCTTCAATTAGATCAACTCCCAAACCATTTTTTCAGAATGCCCTCCAGAAATAATTTCTTTTGGTGTTTCAGCACTAATCAACTAGTCGACTAGGATTTGTCACAAAAAATTCTGAACATTGAGTCTAGAGCCACCATACCACACCTTTCTAGGTCTGCTAATTTGAATTGGAGTTCGCATCCTTCAGAAGTGTCTTATATCTGGACTTCCGAAACCCCTTCTTTGGAACAAATCGTTTTGGGATTCATTCACGTTCTTGACGCCAGGAACTAGCACACTTGCAACCTATCTAGTATGAACTAGATCCAACCAGTTTTATTACATGTACATTTAAAAATAGGATGGTTATTCTAAGTTGATGATCTGAATTTTGACTCTTTGCCTCAATATTGAATCTTTTCGAACTCAAAATAATATTATAAAAAAATAATATAGATTGAATACAGAATGAACACAGTTCTTTATGATAAGAAATACGAATATAAGTGAATCAACTTTCGATTCCTAGGTAAACGGTTAAAAAATACCATAAAAATAACTCGATATGTTTTTTCATCACAGGCATGTGTGTGCAGTCCCAGGGTTTGGATAAGAACTTTTCAGTATGTGTTACGCTGATTCATCGTCTTCTTAGCGTCATTTGTTCGTTATAATGTCCAGATTCTGAGCCCGTAGGAATCAATACCTTTCATCTGATCTTTTCTTTTTGTCCAAATGTCGAAAGATCTTCCGTTATATCATTGGAGAGATCTCCGTAGTGATTGGCATTTACCAAGTAATTGTTCAGAAATCTTCAATCGATGAATAGGTTCAAGGAAGGCACCACAGTAGGGTCTTCAGTAACTTTAACTTTTTGCTCGAAATTTTTGTGATAACGCGCTATATTCATCAGCATATCGTATTGTAAGTTCATCATTGACCACATTTCAATCAATACAAATTTCGACAGATGATCATGACTCAGTGGACGAGTTATTCAGGAGTTTCTGAGAGAAATATCGAATATCTCATATCACATAGAACTCCTCATAGGTTCCATTAGCAATATCGAACCTTTCTCTTAGTGTATTGAGTCTTTTGAGTACTTCCAGTAGGTTTGTTTACAAATTATGTCGATTGTTGAATCTAAAAAAATGAATATATGAATTGTTAGTTGAACAATACTTTTTCTATTCTTGTCCTCATGAATATTTCATGTTTTTTTATTATTCATCCTGATAAACAGATCGTAGTGAAACTTAGCTAATACAAGATGAACTCGATGTTATCTCAATTAATTTCTAGAACACCTCATACATGGAAAAGGTGAGAAATATTGGGATGGACACGGTGGTGGTGGTGTTAAGAAACCAAAGAGATTGATGTCAATAAAAGTCAATCGTGGATCATTCAAGAATATTAATATCAAGAATTGTCCAATGTTCTGCGTATCCATCATGGGAGAAGATCTCCACTTTTCTGGTTTCCATATCGATAATGATGATGGATTCAAGGTAAAACTCAACATCGACCAAATATCATAAGTGATCTATCACTTTCATCTTGAAATTATTTCTATAGAATGGATTGGCTAAGAATACCGATGGAATAACATTTGCAAACTCTAACAACATCCTCGTCGAAAACTCCAATGTGACGAACCAAGACGACTGCGTGAACGTCTTACATAGCAGCAATGCAGTTATCAGGAACGTTCATTGTTGGGGTTCTCATGGTCTGAGTTTCAGTGCAATTGGTGATGGCAATGACAATGACATTCACAACGTGACTTTCGAAGACTGTTCAATTGGAGGTTCATTAAATGGTATTCATATCTTGACGAAAGCAACTGGCGGTACAGGAAAAATCAGTCAAATCACATATAGAAATATTGAAATCAAAGGTGAGATATATACAGAGTACTAGATCTATTTTCCCGTTTTCTGTTATCAGTCTATTTCGTTGATTCATTGAGTTTGCTCTCATCCCACTGAAATAGTCTTAAAAATGCTGGATTGAAAGACGTTCACACCGCGCATAACGTATCGACGTATCGAAGAAGGTCTTGAAGGTTAAATCAGGAATATACTGATTTGAGGACTGAAAGGAAGGTTGAAAACAGTGTGTTCCATCGAATACGAATTATTGCGGGGAAATTCAGATTGGTTTGAAAGGCTAAATGGAAAAATCCAATTTCATGAACAAATTCACTTCATTTTTAATTTTTTTGGTAATATACAGGTATTTCTTCGAAAACATTTTGTATGAAACGTATACTATATATATATATATATATATATATATATATATATATATATGATCTTATCACTCTTCGACTTTGATTCATCATGACCATATATGGAATAATTCGATCAATTTATCAGCATCAATCGAGATTACACATCCAGTATAAATACATAAAAAATGTATGAATATATCAGACTAGTCCAGCAACTGAAACTAAAGACGAACTAAAAAATAAAAAAAACACATCAATTGAATATTAGAGGTATGTGAAGATTCCAGAAATTCAAGAATTCCTCAGTGCTATAATAGTATATTGAAATATGAGTGGATGAAAATACGCGCGATTTCACGATTACGATGGTGCAGCCGAAGTGCTCGAAATAGAGCAAGATCTACGAATACTTTACGTTATTTTTTTTATCGGTGGCCCATTTCACGTTTAAAATTTTGCATTTGTCAGTAATATTCCATTTGACGTTCACAATTTCACATTTCGACTTCACGTTTCTCGTTTCTTTTATGATGTTGCCATCATCGCGCCTTTTCCTAAATTCGATTCAAACAAGCTGGGACGTGCTTTAAAATGGGGCACCAATAAAAAAATACATTTTCGATCAAAAACATTTTCAATTAATTTTTGAAAGACATATCTGTGGTAGCTTTGGAAATATTCATTATTTTATTATAATATTTGATTCTGTCGTGATTGGGTGAGTTCTGAGCTACTGCTAGTCTAGAATGAGGTTGGTATAAATTTGATTCTGAACGTCTATTATACGAGTGTATGTTCTTCATGAAGTTATGTTCATTCTTTTATGTATAGTATCACTCGAAAAAGATAAAGGCTTGGCAGGGTTTATATTTCAGATTCTTCGAATGATTGTCGGCAAGATAATGATTAGGCAATATTATACATTACTCTCATTACTTCCTTTTGGGCTATGAATGCCATTTCTAAATTCGGTGAAGCACCCCAAAGTAGAAGTCCGTATTGGATTACTGATCGTACTAGTCCAAATTAAAGTGGGACATCAGAGGTAACAGTTTTCCTGATTTTTCTTATTACGTAACAAGTGGTACTTCGTTTTAATACTATCGTATTTATATAGGTTTCCCATGTGAGTTTTGGATCAAGAGAAGTCCCAAGAATTTGAGTCAGTGCTCTGTATAGATTTACCATCTAAATGTGAATATAGATCTTTGTCTGACGATTTAGTTTTAGGTAGAAATCTCATGGAATATGTTTTTGAAACATTCATAATCAGTCCATTTTGATCACAGTACTATTTTAACTGTCTGGATGCTTCGTTACTATGCTTAACTAAACTCTTCATCTCTCGACATTAAAATATTTGTGTCATCGGCATAAAGTATTTTTCAATTAGGAAATGCAGAATGAATGTATATCAGTCATGAAAACTATAAAAAATGGTGGTCCCAAAATGGTGCCTCGGGGTACTCCTACATCTTATTTTCTGGAGCTTGATTTCATATCATTGAATATAACAGTTTGTGTCGACTTTCGATCAATTGTGTCAAACGCACGGCTCAGGTCATAAAAGAGTCCCACTATGCTTTTTCATTATAATATGCCTTATAAATGAATTCTCAACAATCCTAAATGGCTGAGATGGTATATTTTTTTCTAAAACCCTGTAGGAATGAGGGAAATAATTTGAACTGTTCAAGATATTTTGTTAGTCTGTCCGAGTACGCGGCCTCATAAATTTTTCACACATATCAATTATTAACAAGAAACGACCGTGGTTCAGCAATAAATTCTAGGGCTGATTTCAAGATTGAACAATTGATACCATCTACCCCGTTTTGCAAGTTGTTCTCATTAATACAGTTTTGATTTATTCTGGTAGCGTTGGCCTAAGGTAGAAATTCAGATTATATTTATCAATTTTCATGTCATAATCTGGTGATGGACATTTCTGAGTTGACCGTGGTGATTAATATAGATAGAAAGATAGATAGGAGTTTATTGATCATACACCAAATTCACATTGGATTGACAAGTCAAGAACAATTCGAATGATGTCACACAGTGAGCGGCATAAAAATTAAAACAAAATGCAAAAACTGCATATGTCCATATCACATACAAATTAGTAGATAAAACTGTAAGATACAAAAACATACACAGTCGCATACAACACACATGTAAACAGTCAAAATCACATAAATCAGTTAAGGCAATCAGCAGGACGCTGGCAGCATAGTGTAAATTCCTTTATATTGTAAAACACGTTTTTAAGAAGGAAATACTTCGAACTAGACTTGAATCTGTACAAGTCTGGTTGACTCTTCAATTTCTCGAATGACATATTGAAAACATTTGTCCCTGCATACCTTGGGGATCTTTTGTAACTGCAAGTAGCTAGCTCGAGTCTGAATTCATTTCTTCTACGAGTCGGATAGCTATGAAAGTTTGGGTTTTGTGGGATAATGCTCTTGTGAGTATAGGTATGTGTTAAGAGTTTATAAAGATATATGCTCGTGAAAGTTGATAGTTTTTTTTTGAAGAAACCTTTGCAGGACCCTCAATAATCCAAATGAAAAATAAGTCGAACCAATATTTTTTGAGCTAGAAAAATTCTATCTCCATCCGCTGCAAGATCGTAGACTATAATATTGTAGCTGATAGTTGAATAGATCAATGCATAGTTCACGGAAATCATACCGTTTTCATCAAGACTGCTTATCAGGTTTTTCATTGCGAAGTAGTGTTTGTTCGATTTGGAGCAAATCATGTTTATGCATTCCTCCCATCTGAGGTTACTATCAATAATAGTTTCCAGAAATTTGCCTTTTTTTGGAATGATAAAATGTTGCTTTATCAACACCATGCATTAGTTGAATTCCTTGGAAATCAGTGAGAGTTGTAAATCTTTCGTTGTGATTCCCTGTATTTTCATTTATTATCTTCCAGCTTTCTCGGAGGCTCAACGTATTTCCCCTATCATTCTGATACCATTCTCTAGGTTCAAATCAGGTTCCCCTAGTTGTACTACTCTTCTATAGTTTAGTGCCTCATAATAGCACAAAATGTGTTCAATAGTCTCTGGTTCTAAGCCGCACAATCTACAAGTCTGGTCACCTTGATATAGCCCCATCTTTTGTAGGTATGTTCTAACAGGAACATGACCTGTTACTAGTCTTATCTGAACTCTACTCAATCTAAGTATCTCCGGAGTTCTTTTTTCATTTGATCTTTTTGATTATCTTCTTAGCACATGCCCAGTTTTCCCTAGTCAATCTTTTGTTTAAGAGTTACCGGAGAGAGCGGTCTTGTGCTATAGGTGCATCGTCAATTACCTTGGATTCGGGAAAGTAAATTCTGAGAAGTTCCATCAGTACTTCTCTTTCATCCTTGGTGTATTTTCCATCAGACCTTACTATTGCTCCGATCGGACTTTGTGGACCTTTTGAAAGTACGTTTAGAAGTCTAGCACAAGCGGCGTTTTTTTCGATATCCTCGCAGTACTTTCTCCAAGAGTCTCTCTTGAGTTTTCTCAATTTTTTGTTGTAGTCTGTTGAAATTGTTGAAATGATTCTGTATTCGCCCCATTCTCCATTACTCTTTGCTTGGTTGAATTTGCGTCTAACCTTTTTCTCAAATCACCAAGGTCTTTGCACCACCTTGGTGCGTTGCGTTTGTAATTCCTCGTGATTAGAGGACAATTTTAATTATAGGCTGAAACCATCGCATCAGTCATTACCTTCGCGATGTCATCGAATTCTATAGTGTTATCAATTCTGTTAGGAATGCCTTATAGGCTCCACAGTTAGTTTTGCGTGGGTTTGGGTTTCAATGCCCGTTATTTCGAATCTGATGTGTCTGTGATCTGAGCAAGAAACCTCGTCAGATACACGCCAATATTCAATGTTATTTGAAATAAGGTTCGTACTTACAGTTATATCTATAATCTCATTGACCCGTGTCGTCACGAAGATCGGTGTATTCCCTTTGTTAAGCACATCCAAGTTGTTATCTAGAATAAACTGCAGTAGCGACTCACCTCTAGGGTCTGTATTCTTGCTTCCCCAGATGTTTTAGTTAGACTAGTTATGATCCAGTTCCTCTACAACTAGCCATCAGTTCCTCTACTCCACATGGTGGTGGAGGGAGTAGGTGCATCTCTGGAGAAGTGAGCAGAGGATATTAAGATCTCCCCTGCCTTCGTTTCCCCCTTTTCTAGAGCAAGTCTTATGATAACAAGGTCCCTAGAATAAGAACTCGTTGGAGGAAATACTTTTTTACAAGGATACAGGCCATAGGGTGATCAGTAGTTCGGCAATCGTCAGCACACACGAAAGCGATCTTGAAAACCACTGCCCATTTCAGCATAGTTAGTTTTTCTTCATTAGAAATCCCTTTCAGAAGACTGTATTATACTTATTATCTTTCGGAAATTGATTCGATGATAGTTCAGACATTTGAGTAGGTGAAAGTTTCAGAATATATCACTGATTCAATATTCTTGTCGTGAAATTCCGAGAATTCATAACCAGGCGAGGGTTTATATACTCGAGTTTACAGTTTCTGAATGAAAGTTGATATCGACCTTGAAAACAAAAGGAATTGTCAAAGATCGTAATGAATATTTATTGGAATCAGGGTGAATTGTCTGGTTATAAACACTCGGATTCTTTTGGAAATTTATATATCAATGGTTAATATTATGACCAATCATGAACATCTTGTATGTAGTTTCTCAACACGAGGATGATTCCATCCGCAACACTGAAAATGCAAATGAAGTAATATTTCCTACATTAGCCTCATGATGAAACAAATGATACCTATCATCTTCCGGAAATCAATTCAATTATAGTTGAGTCATTAGAGTAGATGATAGTTCCAGAATATATTACTGGTATAATATTATTGCCGTGAAATTCCGGAAATTCACCACCAGATGAGGGTTTATATACTCAAGTTTACAGTTTCTGAATAAAAGTTGATATTGACTGTTGTCCTGAAAAAATATGGAAATTTGTCAGAGATCGTGGTGAATATTCAACGGAGTCAGTGTGATTTTGAATGGTCCAGTTATGACCACTTGCATTCTTTTGAAAATTTATATATCGTTAGTTGAGGTTATGTCGATATTGGGAACCATGTATCATTTCGGCATTTTAATGAAGTTAATACATGCCCAAATCATGAACATCTTGTATGTAGTTCAAGATTTCATCCGCAACACTAGAAATCCTTCACCAAATAATACCTTTTATCTTTCGGAAATCAATACGATGATAGTTGAGACATTTGAGTAGGTGATAATTCCAGAAAATGTCACTGATATGATATTCTTGCACTGAAATTCCGGAAATTCACCACCAGATGAGGGTTTATATACTCAAGTTTACAGTTTCTGAATAGGAGTTGATATTGACCGTTGCCTTGACAGAAAAAAAAAAGGATTTTTCAAAGAGCGTAGTAAATATTCGATAGAATCAGTGTAAAATTGTGAATTGTCCAGTTATGACCACTTGGATTCTTTTGGAAATTTATGTATCAACAGTTGAGGTTATGTCGATATCGGGAACCATGTCTCATTTCGGCA
This sequence comes from Plagiodera versicolora, assembly GCA_037013635.1. Taxonomy (NCBI): domain Eukaryota; kingdom Metazoa; phylum Arthropoda; class Insecta; order Coleoptera; family Chrysomelidae; genus Plagiodera; species Plagiodera versicolora. The sequence goes on along the minus strand of CM072993.1, from coordinate 5,611,221 downwards.
TTATTATGAAGTTTATACATGCCCAAATCAAGATCATCTTGTATTTAGTTCCTCACCATGAGGAAGATTTCATCCGCAACACTAGAAATACAAATGGAATGATATTTCCCTCACTTGCCTAATGATGGAACAAATAATACCTTCAATCTTTCGGAAATCAATACGATGATAGTTGAGACATTTCAGTAGGTGATAGCTCCAGAATATATCACTGATATGATATTCTTTCCGTGAAATTCCGGGAATTCACCACGAGATGTGGGTTTATATACTCAAGTTTACAGTTTCTGAATGAAAGTTGATAATGACCGTTGTCCTGAAAGAATAGGGGAATTGTCAGAGATCGTGGTGAATATTCAACGGAGTCAGGGTTGATTTTGAATTGTCCAGTTATAACCTGTTGGATTCTTTTGAAAATTGATCAATCAACAGTTGAGGTTATGTCGATATTGGGAACCATCTCTCATTTCGGCATTGTTATGAAGTTTATACATGCCCAAATCATTAACATCTTGTATGTAAGTCCTCACTATGAGGAAGATTCCAGCTGCATCACTAGAAATACAAATGGAATATTATTTCCTCCACTTGCCTAATGATGGAACAAATGATACCTTTCATCTTCCGGAAATCAATACGACGATAGTTGAGATATTTCAGTAGGTGATAGTTCCAGAATATATCACTGATATGATATTTTCGCCGTGAAATTCCGGAAATTCACCACCAGATCAGGGTTTATATGCTCAAGTTTACAGTTTCTGAATAAAAGTTGATATTGACCGTTGTCCTGAAAAAATAGGGAGATTGTCAACGATCGTAGTGAATATTCGACGGAATCAGTGTAAATTTTGAATTGTCTAGTTATGACCACTTGGATTCTTTTGAAAATTTATATATCAACAATTAAGGTTGTCGATATTGGGAATCATTTCTCATTCTGGCATTGTTATGAAGTTCATACATGCCCAAATCATGATTTGGACAATTCAAAATTTACACTGATTCCGTTGAATATTCACTACGATCTTTAATTAGGATAATTGTCAAAGATCTTAGTGAATATTCAACGGAATCAGTGTAAATTTTGAATTGTCCAGTTATGATCACTTGGATTCTTTTGGAAATTTATGTATCAACAGTTGAGGTTATGTCGATATTAGGAGCCATTTCTCATTTCGACATGTCTAATCATGAACACCTTGTATGTAGATTCTCTTCATGAGGGATATTCTATCCCAAACACTGAAAATTCAAATGGAATAATATTTCCTTCACCTGCTGATGATTGAACAGATGAATACTATTATTTTTCTGAAATTGATGTATCGAAACTTGAGTTACTTGAGTTGGTGATAGTTCCAGAATTTATCATTGATATATTATTTTTGTCGTGAATTCCCGGAATTTCACTACCAGATGAGGATTTATATACTCAAGTTTACAGTTTCTGAAGGGAATTGGCAAAGATCGTTCTAGATATTCAATGAAATCGGTGTAAATTATGAATTGACTAGTTATGACCACTCAGATGATTTTGGTAATTTATATGTCAATTATTAAGATCAGGGCGATGTTGAGGACCATTGCTCATTTCGGCATTATTGAAAAGTTTATACATTTCCATTCATGGACATCTTGTATGTAGTTTCTCTTCATGATGGATATCCCATCCCAAATACTAAATATTTGAATAGAATAATATTTTATTCACTTGCCTCATGATGAAACAAATAATACATATCGTATTTCGGAAATATTTCGATGATAGTTGAGACATTTGAGTAGGTGATAATTTCAGAATATATCACTGATATAATATTCTTGTGAAATTCGGGAATTCTGCCATCATATAAGGGGTTCATATATTCAAGTTTACAGTTGTCTAAAAAAAAGAGATTTGTCCTAGATCGTGTTGAATGTTCATTGACACTAAAGAAAAATGTGAACTGTCTAGTCATAATCACTTGTTTTCTTTCGGAAATCAAATGCATCAATCAAATGAATCAATGTCAAGATCAAGACTTTGTATTTCAGCATTGAGGGTAAGCAGTACCTAGAAGTTCATACATGACCAATTCCGAACATTTTGTTTGTGTACATCTTCTTCATAAGGAAATGTATATCCAGAAGACTAGAAATACGAATGTAATATTTCCTCCACCTACCTCATGATTGAAAAAAATTGGAGTTTGGAGATGGGAGTTCATTAACCCAAGTTTGCAGTTCTCAAATTGTTTATTTATATTTCATAATTCACAGGTATAATTTGGTATGGCGATACTCCTCAACGTTCCCAATTTTGTTTGACATTATTGAGATCACGATAGTCAAAAATCTGTTCTTCCATAATCGATGTACAGAGAATATGAGGGAAATACCCAAAAAATTGTAGTCAATGATAATTTTCATTGATCGAAGAATTATATTCTTCTTCAAGGAAAAGATGATATACAAACATCAGGGAAATCACAGTACTAGATGATTTCGATGTAGTCAGGCCATATCAAGCCACTCACTACTCCAAATGACACTGCACAATTTCAACAAAAACCGTCCCACGGATTATTATGATATTCATACAAGAACTACTTTTTTCGATATTGTTGACACCCTGTATATCGCTGATAGAGCATCACTGGACCTTCGATTTTAGAATTAGTCGATCAGTTGGGTAAAACTTCGCGTAAAAGGTTCGTGCTTTCTCACGATTTAAATTGTATTCATCATTAATTGAATTCTGTGGTGCATATGTGACCAGTCTTACATATCTCCAGTGAAGGGTGAATTTGCGGATTTATATGGTGCAATTTAACAATTCCCTGTAGACAGTAAAAACTAATAATCTCATCCGAGAGCAAAAAGGGTAAAAGTTTTTTCCTCTCTGTGTCTGGTGGAAAGAAACGATGCCGGTCTGCTCAGCGTGTACGTCAGCGATAACCAGCAAGACCCCAGGTTTGCCGTGCAGTGGTTCTTGCGAGAAATACTTTCACGGAAAGTGTGTCGGCCTGAGTAAGCATGACGTCGGACGACTCATCATGCCGGGGGCTCTCTGGAACTGTGCTGACTGCAGGCGCGCTGGTCAGAAACGGGCTTCTCTTTTGGCTACCGGAGATGAGGAACCAGAAGACGAATGTTCTATCAGCTCGATGAGCATTCTTAAACAAATTCAAACGGAGATGAAGACGTTCAATACCAAATATGATAATATATTAGAATCAGTCAATTTCTGCAGTAATCAGATAACTACATTCGAAAAAATGGTGAGCGAGTTAGGTAAGAGAATGACTATAATAGAGAAGTTGTCGAAGGAGAATTCATATCTGAAGGTGACGGTTGGACAATTGACAACCAGAATTGATAATATTGAACAACAAGCGCGCCTCAATAATATTGAAATACAGGGTGTGCCTGATAAATCCAATGAGAACATCCTCCAAATACTTGATAATATTGGAAAACATATTCATTGCGCGATCTCGCCTTCTGATGTCAACTCGGCTCATAGAGTAGCTCACTCTTCCCAATCTGATAAACCCAAATCTATCATCGTCAAATTCCAATCGAAGGTAAAGCGGGATGAAATCTTAGCAGCGGCCAAAACAAAAAGGCTGAGTTATCCTGACAGAAGCCAACCGGGTCTTGTTATTGACAACATTTCAAGAGGTCTCTTTATAAATGAACATCTTACAACAAACACCAAACTTCTCTTGAAAAAAGCCAAAGATATGTCCAAATCCAATAACTATAAATATGTTTGGGTGCGAAATGGTAGCGTCTTCGCCAGAAAAAATGACCGGTCAAGAGTTTCGAGGATTGTTACTGAGGGTGACGTCCAGAAAATGACCTGAGGTTGAATTGTCACTCCCTCCACAACCAAAGGTGTATGCATTCCTGTTTTTTCATTGAATTATCAGTATTATATCAAAACGTTCGTGGTCTTCGATCTAAAACTAACATTATATTCGAAAATTCGCTAACTTGTGATCAAAGTGTAATATGTTTGACCGAAACATGGTTGAATAACTCTATATTCAGCTCGGAAATAATTTGTGACACCTTCAACGTTTACCGGAGGGATCGCGAAACAACTTCATCTCCCAAATCTGATGGCGGAGGAGTTATGATAGCCATTAACAAAATTTTCAATAGCTACGCTGAAGATTCTTGGAACTCAGATGCTGAAGATCTATGGGTGACCATTACGTCATGCAACATAAAAACGCATATTGGATGTGTTTATATACCTCCAGGTGAATACTCAAGTCTCGAATGTTTTTGCACGAAACTAAGTGATATACTTTTATCTAATTCTGATGACAATTTTGTAATTTGTGGAGACTTCAATTCTCCTAATATAAAATGGTTGCTAGACCGCATCAACAATATATGTAAGCCTCATAACTTTTATGATCAATTTTCAAACTTATTGATTGACACTGTCTCTTTCGGCGAGCTATCGCAATACAATTACTTTACTAATTCTTCTGGTAACACAATTGATCTGGTCTTCAATAACACTTTCTGTTTACAAAATGTGCACCTGAGCACCTCACCCTTAGTTCCAGAAGACAAATATCATAATACTTTAGAATTCTCTGTGAATATCCAGAAATACCTATCTCTCTATGTTAACAACAAACATAACTGTTATGATTTTTGTAAAGTTGATTATAAACTATTGAAATTAGAGTTGTCTGAAATTGATTGGAAGGATTTGTTTCAAAATTTGAATAGCGAAGAATCAACTAATATGTTTTATGAAACTATCTACTCGATATTCGGGTCTGTTGTTCCGAGAAAACCAAATTTTCACAAGAGATATCCTTTGTGGTATTCATATAGTACGATTAAAGCCATCAAAGAGAAGAGAAGATATCATGGATTATGGAAAAAGTACAATAATCATATCGACTACTTAACATTCAAACTACTGCGAGGTCGTTCAAAATACTTAATTGGTGAAGATTACAAAAACTATATCAATAATTGTGAAACCAGTATTCACTTCAACCCTAAATATCTATGGCAATTCGTGAAATCTAAAGAAGACAAGTACTACATCAATCAACACGTTGAGAGTAAATGATAGGTCAATTACAAGCCCTAATGAAATCTGCACAATATTTTCTGAATATTTTCTCTCGGTTTTCAATCCGAGAAGAATTATTTCAGCTCATAACGCAACATTTCATGAATCACCTACCAATAACATATCTCCCTACAATATTCCATTGCAGACTATTCTTCATAACCTCCAAAATCTTCCCAATAAAGGAGCGGGACTGGATGAGCTCCCAACAACATTTCTCAAAAACTGTGCTGAATATCTCGCACTACCACTCTATACGATCTTCAATAAATCCCTCGATGAGGGTGTATTACCTTCAGTGTGGAAAAAAGCTCATATAATCCCGATTTTAAAATCTGGCAACAAACAACTTGTCAAAAATTGAAGACCAATTTCAAAACTATCAATCGTAGCAAAAATTTTCGAATCCATTATATATGATTACCTGATCTTCGACGTTAAAAACATAATTAATATTGAACAACATGGCTTCATGAAAAAACGATCAGTTGACTCGAACTTATTTACCTACACTGAGTATATCCTGCATAGCCTCAATGACAAACACCAAGTTGATGCTATTTACACCGACTTCAGCAAAGCGTTTGACAAGATCGATCACTCAGTTTTGTTGCGGAGGCTCGCTGAGGTCGGGATTGGTGGCAATCTGCTAAATTGGCTCGAATCTCATGTGACTGATCGTTGTCAAGCGGTAACAGTTGGTAACCATAGGTCGGAATATCGCCAAATCACCTCTGGAGTGCCTCAGGGATCACATCTTGGGCCACTCTTATTTAATATTTATATTAATGACATATCACAATGTTTTCGATTTGCTAATTTTCTGATGTATGCGGATGATCTAAAAATATAGCATTCAATTTCTGATTCTGACGACATCACATTGATGCAGCAAGATATGATGACTTTTATGATTACTGTGAGGTGAACAGTCTGTATCTGAATTTCGATAAGTGTTACCACATTTTGTTTGGACGCGGAAAAAGCAGTCTAGATCACTCATATCAAATATCTTCTCGTCCCTTACAAACTGTCACGGAAATAAAGGACCTAGGAATTGTATACACCGACTTCAGCAAAGCGTTTGACAAGATCGATCACTCAGTTTTGTTGCGGAGGCTCGCTGAGGTCGGGATTGGTGGCAATCTGCTAAATTGGCTCGAATCTCATGTGACTGATCGTTGTCAAGCGGTAACAGTTGGTAACCATAGGTCGGAATATCGCCAAATCACCTCTGGAGTGCCTCAGGGATCACATCTTGGGCCACTCTTATTTAATATTTATATTAATGACATATCACAATGTTTTCGATTTGCTAATTTTCTGATGTATGCGGATGATCTAAAAATATACCATTCAATTTCTGATTCTGACGACATCACATTGATGCAGCAAGATATCAATAACTTTTATGATTACTGTGAGGTGAACAGTCTGTATCTGAATTTCGATAAGTGTTACCACATTTTGTTTGGACGCGGAAAAAGCAGTCTAGATCACTCATATCAAATATCTTCTCGTCCCTTACAAACTGTCACGGAAATAAAGGACCTAAGAATTGTATACACCGACTTCAGCAAAGCGTTTGACAAGATCGATCACTCAGTTTTGTTGCGGAGGCTCGCTGAGGTCGGGATTGGTGGCAATCTGCTAAATTGGCTCGAATCTCATGTGACTGATCGTTGTCAAGCGGTAACAGTTGGTAACCATAGGTCGGAATATCGCCAAATCACCTCTGGAGTGCCTCAGGGATCACATCTTGGGCCACTCTTATTTAATATTTATATTAATGACATATCACAATGTTTTCGATTTGCTAATTTTCTGATGTATGCGGATGATCTAAGAATATACCATTCAATTTCTGATTCTGACGACATCACATTGATTCAGCAAGATATCAATAACTTTTATGATTACTGTGAGGTGAACAGTCTGTATCTGAATTTCGATAAGTGTTACCACATTTTGTTTGGACGCGGAAAAAGCAGTCTAGATCACTCATATCAAATATCTTCTCGTCCCTTACAAACTGTCACGGAAATAAAGGACCTAGGAATTGTATACACCGACTTCAGCAAAGCGTTTGACAAGATCGATCACTCAGTTTTGTTGCGGAGGCTCGCTGAGGTCGGGATTGGTGGCAATCTGCTAAATTGGCTCGAATCTCATGTGACTGATCGTTGTCAAGCGGTAACAGTTGGTAACCATAGGTCGGAATATCGCCAAATCACCTCTGGAGTGCCTCAGGGATCACATCTTGGGCCACTCTTATTTAATATTTATATTAATGACATATCACAATGTTTTCGATTTGCTAATTTTCTGATGTATGCGGATGATCTAAGAATATAGCATTCAATTTCTGATTCTGACGACATCACATTGATGCAGCAAGATATCAATAACTTTTATGATTACTGTGAGGTGAACAGTCTGTATCTGAATTTCGATAAGTGTTACCACATTTTGTTTGGACGCGGAAAAAGCAGTCTAGATCACTCATATCAAATATCTTCTCGTCCCTTACAAACTGTCACGGAAATAAAGGACCTAGGAATTGTATACACCGACTTCAGCAAAGCGTTTGACAAGATCGATCACTCAGTTTTGTTGCGGAGGCTCGCTGAGGTCGGGATTGGTGGCAATCTGCTAAATTGGCTCGAATCTCATGTGACTGATCGTTGTCAAGCGGTAACAGTTGGTAACCATAGGTCGGAATATCGCCAAATCACCTCTGGAGTGCCTCAGGGATCACATCTTGGGCCACTCTTATTTAATATTTATATTAATGACATATCACAATGTTTTCGATTTGCTAATTTTCTGATGTATGCGGATGATCTAAAAATATACCATTCAATTTCTGATTCTGACGACATCACATTGATGCAGCAAGATATCAATAACTTTTATGATTACTGTGAGGTGAACAGTCTGTATCTGAATTTCGATAAGTGTTACCACATTTTGTTTGGACGCGGAAAAAGCAGTCTAGATCACTCATATCAAATATCTTCTCGTCCCTTACAAACTGTCACGGAAATAAAGGACCTAAGAATTGTATACACCGACTTCAGCAAAGCGTTTGACAAGATCGATCACTCAGTTTTGTTGCGGAGGCTCGCTGAGGTCGGGATTGGTGGCAATCTGCTAAATTGGCTCGAATCTCATGTGACTGATCGTTGTCAAGCGGTAACAGTTGGTAACCATAGGTCGGAATATCGCCAAATCACCTCTGGAGTGCCTCAGGGATCACATCTTGGGCCACTCTTATTTAATATTTATATTAATGACATATCACAATGTTTTCGATTTGCTAATTTTCTGATGTATGCGGATGATCTAAAAATATACCATTCAATTTCTGATTCTGACGACATCACATTGATGCAGCAAGATATCAATAACTTTTATGATTACTGTGAGGTGAACAGTCTGTATCTGAATTTCGATAAGTGTTACCACATTTTGTTTGGACGCGGAAAAAGCAGTCTAGATCACTCATATCAAATATCTTCTCGTCCCTTACAAACTGTCACGGAAATAAAGGACCTAGGAATTGTATACACCGACTTCAGCAAAGCGTTTGACAAGATCGATCACTCAGTTTTGTTGCGGAGGCTCGCTGAGGTCGGGATTGGTGGCAATCTGCTAAATTGGCTCGAATCTCATGTGACTGATCGTTGTCAAGCGGTAACAGTTGGTAACCATAGGTCGGAATATCGCCAAATCACCTCTGGAGTGCCTCAGGGATCACATCTTGGGCCACTCTTATTTAATATTTATATTAATGACATATCACAATGTTTTCGATTTGCTAATTTTCTGATGTATGCGGATGATCCAAAAATAAACCATTCAATTTCTGATTCTGACGACATCACATTGATGCAGCAAGATATCAATAACTTTTATGATTACTGTGAGGTGAACAGTCTGTATCTGAATTTCGATAAGTGTTACCACATTTTGTTTGGACGCGGAAAAAGCAGTCTAGATCACTCATATCAAATATCTTCTCGTCCCTTACAAACTGTCACGGAAATAAAGGACCTAGGAATTGTATTCGATTCCAAAATGCTTTTCGATAAACATATATTTCACGTTTCCAAAGAAGCTTATTAAATGCTAGGTTTCATAATGAGAACTTGTCAGGAATTCAAGAATATGCGGACTCTTCGAACTCTCTATATGTCATATGTCAACAGTGTTTTGAGTTATGGTTCTGTAATATGGAACCCCAGATACGACATTCATATAAATAAACTTGAACGGGTTCAGAATATATTCATAGACTATATCAATAAAAAATGTTTTCCATTTAACCCCAACAACCGTATCTTCGTTCGAAAGGAACTGAACTTATTAACATTGGCGAATAGAAGGGAATGTGGAGACGTGAAATTCCTCTTCAAGGTCATAAATAATTTAGTTGATTCGCCTGCCATCCTCGGTAACATTTATCTGAATGTTCCTACATATATTACTAGGCATCAGCATCCTTTCCGATATGAACAATCACAAACTAATTATTTTTTGAACTCTCCAATGCACAGATGCAAAATAACCTACAATGCGTTATCAAGTTCAATTTCTATTGATGTTTTCTCTTACTCTTTTTCAAAATTTTCTTACATCTTGAAAAAACATTTTCTTGCTTCACAGACTTGACTTATGTGTGTATGTATATGTGTATACTGTATGAGTATGTTTTTCACCTTTTTGTTTCTTTTCATTCACTTATTTCATTCGCCACATGTACCATTTCATTGCTTGAATTCTTTATTAATTTTATAGATATATAGATTATAACCTATATGTGAATACTGTTTTGGGTCAGTCCCGTTTGTATTCCTCCTGTATAAATAAATAAATAAACTATATATCTCAACTTTATATGTTTCTATTATAGATGTGACTCAGAGAGGAATTGAATTTCGCCAAGACTTTATGCGAAATGATCATCCAAACAATAATATTATGATCGATGGTTTGACTCTAGAAAACGTTCATGGTACCATTACAAAGAGTGCATGGGGAGTTAACATCATTTGCGGAGACGGATCTTGCAAGAATTGGAACTGGTCCGGCGTTAAAATAACTGGATCTGAAAAGAAGGACTCTTGTAATTTCAAACCGAATGGATATTCCTGTTGATTGTCATTCAGAAATAAATCTTTCATTATATCACTGTATCCAAGGTGGTTGATTCCTTCTTTATGTGATTTCATTACTATTCCATCATACTTTCTATAGTGCGAACATTGCCTTAAAACGATCTGTTTCCCCAAATTTGGACTTACATATTGTTAAATTGTGGTAACCTTTCAGCGTGTGTGACGAACCTTCTGCGACCTCCTTTATCACTGAAAATATCAGGGAAAGTGATGCAAATGGCAGCTTTTCATCGTCTAGGCTCTATAGGTTCGTTTTCTTGAAATCTTGACAAATAAGAAAAACCTAATATTACTATGGGCGACCATGAACTTTTTCAGTCGACGGAGTTTTTTGAAAAATTGAGGAATCTAATTGGGATAACAATCATTCCATTCAATTATAATTGGATATGAAACCGAATTTAGTTCAAATTTCACCATATCAAGAAAAAGAAACACTGAAAAATCGATGGTTTAATATCAACAAGTGAGGATATACAGGTCAATGAATAACTGAATAACAGTATAGTTTGAATAATGAGAAGGTTCACATTTTTTCATTGAGTTCAATAAGTACGATAGAAATTCTCGAATCGTTCATATGTCCATAGACAAAGTGAAAATGGTCGAAAAATAATTATCTGCAGCATATATTTGTATAAAAAATAATCATAATATGATCGTTATCATGAACACATCTATTCGATGAATTCTTCACCCTGTATCTTTTTCAGAAGTGTCCATCTCAGTTATCTTGCTCAACAGTCTGCTGTTTTCTCCCTTCATCGCATTCAGAGTCAACTCATTCTGGTGTATTTGTGCCTTATATTTATTGTGAATCTCTTTATTAGTTTCCGCTGCCAGATTGACTTTCATTTGGGCCGCCTTTGGGGTTATATAAGACATGCCAATAAGTGAATTCAATTTCTTATTCTGATTCATTTCTACTTGTAAGTTCTTCCTGAGATGATTTGTTTCAACCAGGAGAGAGGCATTTTCGTCCACCAATCGGACTTTGTCATAACTCAGCAAGTTGGTGTTTTTGGTCGCCTAAAAGAATCTTCAGCTACTTTTTATTTTAATTTTCCTGTGTACTAACCTGTGAGTGTAAAGTTGAAACTGTTCGCTCTAAAAAGTCTCTCTGTCTCAAGAATTCGCTCTTGGCTTCAGTATCTTCCGCCTGAGTGACCTCGAAATCTTTGTCAGCGTTGTATTTATGATACATATCCTGAAAGTTGCATGATCCAGTTACCAGTCGAAATTTTTGGAATTTGTCTTGAATTATTCCTAGTCAGTTAGCCACGTAGTACATGTATTTACAGGTTGGGCAAATTTTGATGTTGGCTATAGTTTAGTTGAAATCGATTTTTTTCAAATATGTATATCACGATGTTACATCGCTCTTTATGTGCGACTTTTCAATGATATCTTAAGTTTGTGTGTCATCCCTATCACAATATGGAGCCAAAATGACATGGGACAAGTTGAAAGAGCTGAGGTTGAAATGCAAAAAAAACAGAATTCTACGCAGAATTTCAAATTATAAGAATGAACAGGATGATTAATTCGAAGAAACGAAGTTGATATCATTTCCAGTTCAACCGGGAGTAACAGTGTATTGAGAATATTTTAGGATAATCAAAATTAAGCTGCCACCAAAATTCCGCATTGATATGTCTATTAGTTCTCCACAAATCCTTGTATATCTGACATACGAGATTCTTGGTCTGCTGCGTGATGTTCGTGGTTAAATTCTTCGGAAATGTGGTTCCCAATGCAACATTGGAGAGCCCATAGATCCCTGAACAGTTGCAATCAGGCGGGGGTGACGCGGACCAACAAGGCCCGTTCTTACCCAGGAAGGAATGCGGGGCCTACCAAAAAAAGCTGGCTGAGCAAAGGGGGAGGGGGGCAGGAGGTGACCCCAGTTCTCCGCATCAAGCTAGCCAGCACAAAGAGCCAACCCTGGAGATAACCAAGAGGGTAAAGGGTCCTGACGCGACTCTGCCCTCGGCCTCGACCTCGACGTATGCTGCCCAAGCGAGAAAATGTCAGCGGCAAAGACAAAAGGCAAAAGATCAATTCCCTGACAGTCATCCCCTCCGCGGAGGAGTAGCCTGAGGCTTTACTTTTTCAAGAGGACTTCAACCGATTCAGGGCGGTGTTCAGGAAGTTGGCAGAGAGGTGTCGTTTAACACAAGCGGGGTGTTCGTGTTTGTGGCCTTCGACTGAAAGTCGCAGGAGTGGTTCCTTTCCAACGTGTCCACTCTTGAGACTGGGGGCCCGGCATTGAAAGTAGAAGGGGTAGAGCTTCTACAAAGGCGGTACAAAACCACGGTATGGCTCAAGCCAAGCACAATGGAATGGCTATACGAGGCGATTCTAAAACTCGGTCTCACGTATGCATCTGTGGTTTGGTGGGATAGAACGAAGCTGAACTGTGTGCTGTGGGTGCGAGTGGTTCTACACGTACAGCGGCCCTTTGGGCAACCATAGGAATAGAACCGATTCACCTGGACATTGGAGCTGCTGCCGCAAGAGCAATGCAAAGAGCAAGAATATACCTAAGGTCATGAGACGAGGAGGCATCTTCGAGATGCCCACTGACTAAATGATAACAAGGTACCTCTTCGATTAAAAATACCGTCACAAGCGGAACTGAATGGATAGAGAGACCAGCGAAACTACCTACTAGTTGGGACATCCGGTACACGGATGGTTTCAAGACAGGAGACGAAACAGGCACCGGAGTGTATCGGCGACAAGGAGGGGAGAAGTACATCTTCCCACTCGGGAGCCATACCACGCTTTTACAAATCGAACTGGTGGCAGTGCTAAACAGCGCATTTCAGGCTTCAGAAGTCAAAAGCCAGGAGCACTTATTTATGTTGGGATAGCGATGAATAATTCATCAATGTAAATAAAGCATACTTCCATTGTCACAATACTGTCAACTCTAAGTACATCCATATACATTTATAGTAAGTTATTTCAACTGAACTAAAAAAATATTTTCTAGAAATTATGGATATGGCAAATTAATGTCAGCTAGTAATTTTATATGATTCTGCCTACTTCAGATTCGGGCAATATATAAGCTCTGCCATTGTATACTTACACACCAAATCGAACCAAGATGGTGGGAGTAGAAAAAGATAATCCGTTTCAATCCAAACATAACTATGATACGTTTTTTCAATTTCATGTTGATATTTTTGTTGTTTCATATCGATTTTTTATGTATGATGACAAGCTCACAATCGGAATTTGTTCAACTATAAATCTCTATCCAGTTCAACTATCATTGCAGGACAGAAATGTATCTATTTAAAACCTCATCCACAAATTGTTAGCTATACTCACCCTGACAGCTTTTTGTAACAATGGGACATTCTGAATAAAGCCACTGGCATGGTGAATATCAATTCGTATAGCTTGCAACGCCTTCTTCATCCTTCTATTTTTCTCGATTTCATTCTTCACCTCGTTATTCGACGCCGTCAGTTTCTCTCTCAACTCTGCCAATTGCAGGTCCAAGCTAAGAATTACTTTCTGTAGATTTTCCAATTCCCGCACCATTTCGTTGATTTGAGTTATCTACAATCGTCAATAGATAGTATTTGGAATGTATTCAGTAGCAGGAATTGTTGAACCTGTTCCTGGATCGTCCTTTCTTTGGGTTCAATCTGCGACTTCAATTCCTTTATCTTGAAGTCCAAGATGAATTTGAACTTTTCCAATTCTTGGTTCTTGCTTTTCAATTGGTAGATTCTTTTCTCTTTTTCTTCAATTGTTTGATCCCTCTCTTGAATCTCTTTCTTCGAATCTAAAATATCCTTTTCCAAACCGTAAATCATACTCTTGAATTTTATGTGTTCATTCTCCATGGAGAACACTTTGTGTTTGAGGTCTTCGCATTCTTTCTGTATGGCGAGATATCTTTTTCTCACTACCGCTGCTTCGCCTCTGAGACGCACGTTCAAGTCCTGTTCTTCTTTCAATTCTTTCTCATGGTTCTCCTTCAAATCGTATATTTCCCTATCGGCATCGTCTTCTATTTGCTGTTTGATTAGCTCGTGCTCCTTAGTCTGGTGTTGGGACGCTTCCAACAACTGAATAAACTCGTTTCAGTGCTGGATATTCTCAACTCAACCACCTACCTCTTCATACTGTAGCTTCTCATCTTGTATCTTCGCCATAAAGTCGTCTTTCAGAGCTCGCTCCGATTCTTCCTTATCTCTTTTCAATTGTTCATAGCGAACATCGGCCTCTTTGAGCATCTGTTCCATTTTGGCCTCGAAGGCGATGTATTTCTTATATTCGATGATCAACTTCTCGTTATAGCTGGCTTCCAGCTTCTGAACGAAAATTTCATGCTCAGCTTTCATTTTGTTGATTTGGGCATTGATATTGTTGATTTCTTGAATGTGCTCCCCTTCCATCTGCTGTAAAAGACATTCTCATATCACAACTTCACATTTTAATGGTTTCAACGTGCGGTCAATGACCAAATTTTCACCATTCGTTCACACACACCAGGTATACACGCATATAGCATCATATACGTGACATTTGACATACCTATGAAGACTCAATATAGTTTGGAGGCAAAATATGATGGATATAAAAAAAGTTGGTAATAGAGTAGTCTATGACTTGGTGTCATCGTATAAATGACTGGGTAGAAATATTCTATGGATGATTGTTTCACTTCTCTCTCATTGGCAAAATTTTTATCATCGTAGAACTTGACGATTGTTGGAACTTTGGAGGACATTGTAGCATATATTCCTCCAGCGATGAAAAAAAAATTGGTGAAGTTATGTGCCAAAACAAGGTAGTGATAAGGCTATCATGAATTCAGTGATTAGTTTATCAGCAAGTGAAGAACTGTGTACCTAATTGGTCGAAAATCGTCGCACAGTTTGAAAATTATTCGATAGTTCCTCCGTTTTTTGGTCGCAGGATATTCGTGTATATTCTAGCACACATTTTTCACATTTTCAACATTCAATCAGATAAATATGAGTGTGCAAAAAACACCAACAATTCGAACAATTCATTGGGGATCGATGAAAGCCGATGCAGGATGAATGACGTAGAGAATAGCTAGTCCGCGGATCGAAAAAACAGTCAACAAGGTTCAAATCGGGCGAACACGGAGGCCGACACAGCAACCGTTTACACTTTAAGAGTATCGGACGTACATGCATAATCAAGAAAACTTCGTTGAGAAAAATTGTTCCCAAATCATCGACTTGGAAATGGGAATGTTTATTCAGTCATTAAACAGATTTTCATTTCCGAATATTCAGATTATATTATTGCATAACTGCAAGATCAAATTGTGAACCACAGTGAGTAAATGAAAAACGTTTTTGAACTATGGTTTTATCACAAATTTCATGAAAAAATTAAACAGCCTATTGTATCTTGATAAATACTTGACATTTGACAGTCCCTGATCAAAGCTGATATGCAATTAGACTTTTCATAACCAACTGCGCCCCAATTCGAATCGAAAAAAAAATCCTCAATCCCTATTCTCTTACATGAGGAAGCACTTATCTTTAGCAACTCGACTGTTAGCTTTCCAGCCAATTTAATCCTGATTATTCCTCAACGAAAGTTGCAATCAGAACCCCAAACACAGCTCGTTTCAACCGGAACTAAAAATATTTCTGGTGTATGTTATGCTTGTCTTCACAGTGATTTCGAAGATATCGCGAAATAAGAGAAACATTTCCAAAATGTGAGAACAATATTTTTGATCGAGTTTGTATCACAATCACGAAGTGTGAATGGTGTGTGACATAATGAAATCTAATTTTATTTGACTCTGTATTATCATCAAAACATCTTTCATTGATGTGTATAAATTCAAAAATGGTTACTGAACGAAGGAAGTATCAACTCCGATAGCTGATAATTATTATTGAGTAACTTATTATGAAGAAAAAACTCAATAATACTTGGGTTTCAAACTACTCAGATGATAGGGATCTAGACGGTCATACATAATCATATCACCGAAGTTGAAATTGTCATCTCACCTCATTTTTCAGTTTGAGTTCCTCGATGGCATTACAATATCCAGCATGGATGTCTTTCATTTTCAGAGAATGCAAAGCGTCGTTTTGTCTCATTTGGTACGAATGTTCGGTTTCTAGTTCTTTCATGCGCAACGCCAGATTTTTGATCTGATCGATTTTGTCTTCCAAGATCTGACGCGATATAAGAATCTCGTTGGAAGAGGCATGATCGAATTGAATCGCCTTGTCTTCGATGTTGATCAGCTTCCAGAAGCATATGCAACCATCCATAGTACCAGTGATCATGTATCTGTCGTCAGTTGACAAGCACATCTGAAAAGTGATGTAGCGAGAATGAAGCTGCTATGCCAGATATAAATGTTTGATTTCCATGTTTCTATAAAAATCGAGTTCTCTTGAACTTATATATCGTTCTTATCAATGGATAATTTCATTTCGAATAACTCAATGCGTCTGATGTTGAAATATCTGTATATGTTGATTCTGGCTAAACGTTTGATATCGGAGAATCTGTTTCTCATTGTTCGCATTTAATTTTTTGTTTATCATTGTCTTCTTGTTAGTTGTTGTATACTTGTTTGTTGCTTCATTATATTCATTTTTTTATGCTGATTCATAAATATATCTCAAAACAATTGTTCAACACTTATCTAGTACTCATTAATTCACAATATTTGCTAGTACTACATATACAGCAGTATAAGGTGATGCCACTAGTGTGAATCAAATGTTAGGTGAAATCGTCAAAACCAGGTATTAGGAAAGTAGGTAACTCTTCTCCTAGAATGGTAGGACTGTTTATAACATTCGCCATGCATAGTTACACGTGTGTAATCAATCAAGAATTATTTTTTCGATTTATACAATAAGTGATTTCGGTGAGCAAAGAACTTGCATCAAATTTTGTTAGAGGAATAAAAAATGTGGACATGTTGAACATATTGCGGAAATTGGTGAAACGAGTTCAAAGAGGGCCGAGAATGCGTTGAAGACGAATTGTGCTCCTGAGGTCGAAATGTTGAATAAAACCAATTGTCAGATTGTCGACGTTTCGAAACTTTATTGTTTCATCTTCATGACACTGAAGTATAAAAACAAGAACATACATATTAAAATGATATCATAACATGACCTAACACCAGATATAGTAGGTTTTATTTGGCAGGAATTGCACAGAATGGAGAATTCATATTACACAAAAAAAAAGTTCAGTTCACTTATCGGTCACAGTGGTACTTCATGAGGCATAAGATTTTCATCTATACACATTCCAATCTAGATGATTTGAAAGAGGTATAATGTAAACGTGATGCTATCCATATGAGGATTTTGTATAATCAGTAATAGCGAAATACTAGGTCAGTTAGAAAAGACGTCATTTCATGAACCATTGGGATCTCTGAGTTATTTATTTTTCATCTAGAATCGAATCTATCCTTGCATGTTTGGCTGTCATGAAATGAGTCGATCTCTGTTGTGGATTCATAACCCAAAGTGTCTAATATCTAACACAAAAGGTGGTGTGAACTATTACTTACCTTGGTGACGGCCTTATTGTGCATAACGTATTCTACGTATTCAGCTTTTTCTAGTAAGGGAATCTTGACAACATAAATGGAGCCTCCGTTACCTTCGAAATATAATACATATTAAATTTTAGATTATTATCCCGTTAAAATGCTCAATTTCATTTCATGGGCGAATTAGCTCTATAAATTGAAAATTTTCAATCCGATGGGTAAATGAACTGGTACTGAACTATCAACAATCATAGGACTTGAAGAGTATAAGAACCAGGAATGATTTTTTGCTTTTTCTATCTAGTTAATGCAAGATGTCAAATTTCAACAATGAATAATTTCAGTCGGTAGGAGAGCCATGAAAGAGTCTGACATCATTTAATCAAATGGGAAGTGTCTGAAAAATCGTGAAGTCCGTTTCCAGATAGCACAATTACTGTCCAGAAATATTACATGCATATCCTGGCGGCATAATGGCAAGTGACATCGATATTTCACGTTTCCTGAAATAAATTTGGTGAACATTTCAGGAAAGTTTGAATTCATGGTCGAGGAATATCAATTTCTCATCGATTTCATTTCGAAGCCCTGTTGATAATCTTCAAGATCAGGTCTGTTTCACATTTCTTTCTTTCATTAGCCTTGTAAGGACCTTAAGCAATTAGTATCATCAGTCAGATTCCTTCTAAGATGGCATTCGCTTCAATTCACAAATTTCAATCACCAACTGGTCTAATTCATAATGAATATGTCATTGGATATTCCGTGGATATTCATTGAATATCCATATTCAGATACCACTTACGTCAAATCTGTGATGAATATGCCTGGAATACTCATAAAATATATTCTATGTTTATACGATGCAATATGCGATATGCAATATCCGTATAATGGAAAATAGGACACTGAATTCCATTAGATTTCAATACCTCAATTTCACTATATCTCAAAATCAATAAATTTGGCGATCATGCACATTTTCAGAATCTTGAATAACTAGTTCAGTCCATTCGGTATAAATCCTAGGTGAGAATGGGATCATCACAAAATAAAAAAATAGGGAAGAGAAAAGAGAGGGGAAGAGAAATGAAGGCAGATGAAGAAAGAGAGAGGTGAAAACAGATACATGATGAAAAAGAGTTTTTTTCCGAAGAACGAAATGAGTAACGAAAGTTGTGCGCTACGAACCCGTCACAAACAACATGGTATCCAAAGCGGACAAGACAACGCCGTCCAAAGGCGTGTTGGGCGTCAGAACGACGTCGCGCTGAACGTTTGAATTGGCCAATTCTCTAACACGTCCGTCGGCGCCGACGGCGAAAACGCTGCGACCGTCTCGAGTCGTTGCCACGCCTTTGAATGGACACGACTTGATGACCGTCTCGGTGAGTCTGGAGGACTTGGCAACGTCCCAACCGTAGACGGAGCCTTCGCTGCCGCACGTGGCGAGGATGCTGTCGTCGCTCGACCAAGACATGCCCCGAATCTAGAGAAAAATGATAAGGAATAATCTTCAATATACAGTGACATTCATGAAGTTTTCAGCGAATGGAAGAAATATTTATCTTCATCGTTGTTGAAGCTCATTGAAAAATGCGAAGGTGAGAAAAAATTTTATTCTACTCAAAATTTCAATAACACCGATGTTTGGAATTTGTTAACCATTTGGTAATTATACAAATATCGTTTATCAGGAATTCATTTGAGAACTGTGTTTATTTTTTAGGATGACATCAGCGATGTAATGATTGAAAAAATCATCGAAAACTGTTAATTATTCCTGACATTCCATTTATTCATTCATTCATTTGAATTAACGTTCCTTCTGAAAACACCATGTATCAAAAACTGGACTTTCACTACATTCAGACATTTCAACCATTATTCATCTACGTAGTCACTAAATATGGGCGACCATCACTGTGAACGTTT
Organism: Plagiodera versicolora; assembly: GCA_037013635.1. Taxonomy (NCBI): domain Eukaryota; kingdom Metazoa; phylum Arthropoda; class Insecta; order Coleoptera; family Chrysomelidae; genus Plagiodera; species Plagiodera versicolora. The sequence goes on along the minus strand of CM072993.1, from coordinate 5,591,462 downwards.
TTTGACATCATTTATAGTACACAAATTATCGCCGAATTTTCATAATTTCAGCTCCAGTTTGACAACTTCGTGAATCATCGAGAAAAAAAAAGATGGTATTGGATGCATAATCTTACGCTGAGTTTGATGGTGGACAAATATATAGGGTGTTCTATTTGAAAAGCAAACCATATATTCTTTTTCCTTACTGAGTAATTCTACTTCCCCACACTGATGGGCCACCCTGTATATACTTCTGCAGAAAGGGTTGCTATGAGGGGTGCAGTGGTACTCACCTTACCGTTGTGACCTTTGAGAACGTACATCTGCTCGAAACTTATGCTAGAATAAACTTGAATGACATTTCCATTACTAGCTGCAAACATGTGCCCCATTTTGCTGAAACTAGTCATTCTGAAAAAAATTTAAGATTGTATAATATGAAACAAATGTGCCACAATTTCGATTTCTCAAATCGTGTACATACTCGCAGCTTCTGATACTGAATTCTTTGGTAGTTATTATATCGTCAATCATGATCGTCATGAATCTCAGCTTATCCGAGAACCCTACAGCTGCGTAGAGCCCTGTGGGGTGTAGAGCAACCGAGTATATATCATCTTCAAAGTTTTGGACCAATTCCACCTCATCAGTCTCATAATTCCATATCTTGATGGATCGGTCACGTAAGCCTGAAAGAGTCATGACAATATTTCCGGCTAAAAGAGGCCATCTGTAAACAGTATAGCACGCATTGATAACGCATCAATCGAATCTGGGTCTTTGTACTTCTTGAAAATTCGTGATCTTATTGTCATATCTATTTATTTATTTATCTATTTATTTCAAAAAATACATCCAACAGGCCCAAGAGCCCATTAATAGGTGTACAAAATTATTAATAGGTGATAAGAGTAATCCTATACTAAGCATAATTAATACTAAGTGAATGAGAGCATAATGTATAATTATCAATTAGGAAGTGTGCTGAGAATATCACGTTTGAATTGTGCGAATGACAAAAAGAAAATATCTACATTGGGTGTATTGTTAACGCTCCTAGACATTGTTGATAAAGGTGAGAGGAAGTTATGCACAGTGTTAGGTACGGGAAAGTAAAATGTGTTACATGAGCGAGATGAGAAACGAGGTACATTGAACATCATTTGTGACAATAAAGTTGAACAATCTATTTGGTTGTGTATTATTTTGTAAATAAAGCACATGTCTCTCATTTCGCGATACTTTCTTAGTGATATCAGATTAAACTTCTGTAGCAAGAGGTCATAATTATAGCCTCTAACGGGATAAATACCATGTTTTTTATAATAAGCAAATTTCAAGAATTTCTTCTGAACGTTCTCAATAGCCATAATGTATTTGGAATGGGAATGATTCCAAACAACATTGCAGTACTCAAGTTTGCTTCTGACCATAGATAAGTAGATGCTTTTCAAAGAATCGAACGACTTGAAATCTCTACAGTTGCGTATAAGAAAACCTAAATTTTTTATCGATTTAGAAATGATATGTTCAATATGATTTGAGAAAGTCAGTTTTTGATCAAAAATAACTCCTAAGTCCTTCGATTCAGTGATACGCATAAGAGTGTTACCATCAAGTTCATAATCAAATGTGAGTGGGACAAGTTTACGAGTGAAAGTCATGACTTTACATTTTTTGATATTCAAGTGGAGTTTATTCTGAATGCACCAGTTACTCAGAGAATTCAAATCTTCTTGAAGTACAATGCAATCTGTTTTATCCTTTATTTCTCTATAAATCTTCATATCGTCAGCAAATAATAGCTTGTTAGAAGGAATATGATCAGTGATATCATCAATAAATATCAGGAATAATAAGGGACCAAGATTTGACCCCTGAGGAACACCGGATGAGGCTGTAAAGCAGGAAGATTTTATTCCATCACACTCAACAAAGAGTTTCCGTTCTGTTAGGTATGAATTGAGCAGCATCTGAATATCAGTAGATATACCAAAGCTTGACAACTTCTTCAGCAGTTGAGGGTGAGACACGCGATCGAAAGCTTTACTGAAGTCAGTAAAGATTACATCCACCTGGTTCCTCTGGTCAAGGGAATCAGAAACGAATTGTGAAAAAATACAGAGGTTAGACGCAGTGTTTCTAGCTTTGACAAATCCATGCTGGAAGATAGACAGAGAAGAGCTGACATGATTGTATTTAAGTTCGGATAGTATAATCTCGAATATTTTTGAGAAAACTGATATAATGACTATTGGTCTATAATTTTCAACATGAGTAATGTTGCCGGATTTGAAAACAGGACATACTCTGGACAATTTCCAAATCTTTGGATGATAGTTTTTTTGTAAGGCAAGATTGAGAATGATATGTAGAGGATCAACCAGAAGGTTAATGTGATTTTTGACCATTTTAACAGGGATCCCATCGGGACCACAGGTGAGTTTATTTTTGAGTTTTTTTGCGGCATTAATGATTTGCTCCTTGGTGATAGTTGACAGGTTCAAGAAATGGTGACTTGGCATCATTGTCAGATCAGATAGGTTGTCGCTTAAGTCTACGGTAATACCATCATCTTGGCTATAAACACTGCTGAAGTTAGTTGCAAAACCATTGACAATTGAGAGAGGTGAAGAAAGTGTGTTATTGTTATAAATCATTTCTCCTGGGATGCGAGATTTGTTTTTCTTTGAGTTGATATAGTTCCAAAACCCACGAGGGTTATGTTTGAGCATTTCTTCAGATATCTCGACGTATAACTTATAGTCAGATGCTATACTCAATTTGATCAATTTTCTGACGTTTTTGACTCGCTCTAAATAAAAAAGGTATTTGGTTTTTTTGTACATTTTCAGATAATGATTTTTTGATTTGATTTTATTTATGGTACATTTGCCGAACCACGCAGGGAACCTACGTGATCTACATTTGAGCAGAGGAGCACATTTGGACATAATGTTGTGCAAAGAGTCATTAAGTATTGCGCACATGGAATCAACACTATCAAGGTAAAGTAGAGCTTGAGACCAGTTAAGTTCACTGAGTGGATGAGAGAACTTAGCTTCGTCAATTCTTTTCAAGTCAAACCTTTTAGCAGACGATACAAAATTTTTTACATTACCAGTACTAATAGATAGTTGCACTGTGAGTCCTGGATGATGAAGATCAATAGGAACTATTGGGTCATCATTATGTTTCACTACACACCTGGTCTCAGCTGGACAGATAACCAAATCCAGTAACCTGTTATTGTTGTTTCTCACGTAATTGCGTTGTGCTGAATCACAAAACCCAAAAAGTTGATAAAGCGACGAGTTAGGTTCGTAAGGCTTCCAGTATCGTAGTAGTCGTGTAATTCACTGATGTTGAAGTCTCCAATGATGATTGCCCTATTCAGTTCAGCAGACTCTCACCCACTTCTGGAGTACCTCAGGGATCCGTCTTGGGACCTTTATTTTTTAATATATTTATTAATGATATAATATCTAATATCAACGCCGATTGTCTTATATATGCAGATGATCTGAAGATATTCTCTAGAATCACAGAACATAATCACTGCCTTTCTCTTCAAGAAGATCTGACAACAATCAATAACTGGTGTACATCCAATGGCCTTCTACTGAACGTTAATAAATGTAGTGTGGTATCATTTTCCTTGAAACGTACTATCACACATTTCGACTACACTATTGACAACACAAATTTGCCGAGAACCTCTACCATACGTGACCTTGGAGTTACATTTGACTATAAATTGTCTTTCGTAAATCATATTCAAAGAATCACGAAGGAATCATTCAAGGCCTTAGGATTTGTTATTCGAAATTCCTCTTCCTTCAGAGACATCAATACATATAATCTTCTTTTTTGCTCCTATGTTCAGTCAAAACTAGAGTACGCTTCTGTCGTTTGGTCTCCACATCACTGTACTTATGTGGAAACATTGGAACGAGTGCAAAGGCGATTTCTTAAATTTCTTGCGTTTAAAGAAGATGGGGCTTATCCTCACATTGGATATCCTCATACTGAGCTCACTCGGAGATTCGATATCAGCCCACTGGAAAATCGTAGGTTGATTGCAAAACAAATATTTCTGTGGAAGGTGCTTCATGGGTATACTGATTGTACAAGTATTTTGCACATGATCGACTTCCACATTCCTAGAATCACAAGTAGACAAAATATTTTATTCCATCTACCCATTCCTCGTTTGAATATATTGAAATTTTCACCACTACATTCCATTTGTGAGACACATAATGAACGGGTATCGCATCAGGTAGATATATTCTCCTGCAATGTGGCCTCCATAAAAAAGCTGACTTTCCACTAGTCTTACATATTTTTAACTCATACTTGTGCATTTGTGTATTTATGTGTGTATATATATGTAGGTATATGCATATATTCCATCCTGGTAGTTGAAGCAATGTTCTGTATTACTCCTACTCTGTAATTGGATGTATGTCTGTTGAGTAGTGTAAATAAAAAAAAAAAAAAAAAAAAAAAAAAAAAAGAATCTTCAAGGAATCCAAAGAATTCGTCATAGTCATCATATGTTGAATTTGGTGGAATATAAGCTGTACATATTAAAAGAGGTTTTGAGTTATTTGTAGAGACTCTAACGCAAAGAAAGTCAATTTTATCAACTGGACATACAAAATCGCAGACCTCTGATTGAAAAATATTATTGTTGACAGCAATCATCACACCACCACCACGAGTTTTTCGGTCCTTACGATAAGCTAGGAAATTTTCTGGAAAAAGCTCCTCATCATTCACTCCTTCCTTAAGCCAGGTTTCAGTTACTATTATAAAATTATGTTCAGTATCAAGTATATTTTTTATAGAACAGATGGGTTTTCGAGTTCAGCCCTCTACAGTTTTGATATGAAATTGAGAGATTATCGGCAACTTGGGAAGATCCGTTGGATGTGCAAACTAGTTTTTTTTAGCGATGACAGGAATGCCATTTTTATATCTGATAATTAAGTCTTGTTCCCCCAAATCTTGCCGATTTTTCAGTTCTTGTCGCAATCTTATGAGATGCTCTCTTTGCAAAACTGTTTGGTCAGGTTTGGTGTAGATATCCTTAAACTGATCGACAGCCTGTATTTTTCTATTGTTTTCGATTAGCAGGGAATGGTGATCATTGTTAGGCATAATAATCTTTATCGGACGATTTTTTCCTGGAGAGGGTTTGCCTAAGCGATGAGTCTTTGAGCCTGTCATCTCAAAATCAGGAACAACTGTTCTGATCACGTCCTTGACTGCATCAGAATCCAATGCATTTTCTGGAATTCCAAACACCAATAAATTGTTTTCACGTTGTTTGATTTCCGTTATTTCGGATATTATTTGTAAGGGATTGTAGGACAACCCTGTACAATCACTTGTTTTAGTATTTAGGAGGTCGATCTTATCGTTAAGGTTTTTTACAACCTTTTTATTTGCCTCGGTCAAAACACTGATGTCTGCCTCTGATTTTTCCACTTTTTTCTCGAAAGAAGAGAGTTGTAGTTTCAAGTTTTTCATGATTTCGTTGGAGACACTATCTGTTATTGTTTTGAGGAATGTTTCGTCCTTGAATAATTGTTTTATAACAACATCTGCCGCACTTTTTAGTTCACACAATTGATCACGAGTTAACGGCATATCACATTTCTTATAGGAATAAAAGGTTTTGTTTATTTGCTGTAATAATGTAGAAATAATTTCCAGTTCCTGAGAAATCCAATAAAAATTTTATATTATTGATTTCCTTCATCCCGACAATGAGATATCATTTCAGATATTTCCTATTCTGAAAGACTCGCACATTTTGTCAGAAGTTACAGTACTCAACATAGATATAATAGTGGTCCAAATTTCAACCATAAGCTTTGAGAACTATTCAAACATGAAACATTTTGTATCATACCTGGTTGAAAAAAAACAGTCATTAGATGATTTCAAATAAAATGATCGCAAGTATCTATTATAATTGTTGTATAGTATATCTGATTGAGGTGTTCTGAGTGATTCGTTGTTTGCTTCTAATACTTATATGTCATATTCGTCATCAGCATTCATACTAACCAGAAGAAACGACGATGGGTTTCCATTTACAAACAGCTAAGCTACCAATACTGCCTAAATGTATCGGATAACCAAAAGCCCTCAAAGTTATCTCCATTCCAGTGTTCACATCATGAGACCATAATCTTTCCGACCATATTTGCATTTCAGAACAAGTGGCAACTATTCTGAAAACGCGGAAAACTTGTTTAATTTTGATACAATAGAAATATCAGGTAGAATCATGAAGATATACCCAATATCAAGTTTGTTTACGTAAAAAGTACTACTCATTTCATTTCAATTCAATTTCAATTTCGAACTCATCAAATCCAGTAAAAGATTATGGAAAACTGTTATCTACTTTTCTGGTATATTCAATTCGATTGGAGATGATATACTCTGATACTCTGCGTATGGAATCGACAAATTCATTTCAATTTCTATAGAGGGAGTGATTAACTCAAATATCTATTTCCACAATTCTGGAAATGAAATGAAAATATTCGACAGGTCTTCCAATAATTCTCAGATCATTATTTTCATATTATTATTAGTCGACTACCAGTCGACTATTGAGTAGTAGAAGATTATGTAAAACTGTTATCTACTCTTCTGATATATTAAATTCGATTGGAGATGATATACTCTGATTTTTTATTCCACATGAGATTTCGTACTGACTGCGTATGGAATCGACAAATTTTTCCCAATTTCCATACTGGAAGTGATTCACTTAAATGTTTAGTTCCACAATTTTGGAAATGTCGAAGCATTTTCAATAGGTTGGGTCGTGGTTTTCAGTTTTCGTACATTTACAAAATATTATCACATCGATTTTCATAACCATGGGTCCGTAAAAGATGATGTATATTGAATCAGCAAGAAATCATAGAAAAACATGAGCAAGGTGTGCAAGTCAACGACTTGAAGAGGATATACCGGCTCAACACATCGATGATATGTACTATACTTAAATAGAAGTTCATTAAGGGCAAAAGATCAGCCAAGGGCATGACAATAATTTATATGTTCCAGATCAGACTGATGATGTGGATCAAGGATAATAAACTGAAACTCCTAAGGATCAGGATTCAATGATTTTCAAAGTATTAGCTGACGTTATTCGCGCCATTGGAATCCAAGCCTTTTGGCCAACAAAATAGCCTAATTGAACCATCCTGTTAGGTATTTCATTCTTGGATGTGTATGACAGTGTGAGAAATAGAAGAAAGTAGTGACGAAAATCAAGCACTCCCGTTGAAACATCACCGAGATATGAACGTTGCAGCACCTTGAAGTAACCATCACTGTGTGGATGTGCTGAACTTGCAATGTTAGATTATGGCTGAAGGAAAAAAAATATTCCTTTATTTTTCATCGAAAATAGTTGATGTCTAGTGTATATTTGGAGTAATAACCATGGTTCATTTCCTTTTCTCATACATAAATATATTTTCATTTGGTAATGATTGGGTATTCAAAGTATAGATTCAAAAATCGGATATATTTTTACATAAAAAATATTTCTTGAGGAAAAATGTTTTCCGTCCTCAAATGACTGAACAATATCTGAGCTTGGACACCTACTCACCTATCCTGGGAAGGATTCAAAGCTATCGTGTTGATGGTCGTCATGACCTGAGGCGCGTCCTCGTACTCCCTCCTGATAGTTCTGTCCGGTATACTGAAGACTCCTCTCTTCCTGAACCGATGCGGAGTTTCTTTCTCGTAGAGGTGAACTTTTCCATTGAGATATCCGAAGGCGAATCCTCTCGAAAAGTTCACGATTGATCTAATCTCGAAATTCTCTTCGGAATCGGAGACACCCATACCAAAGCTGTCGTACATGCTGGGGTCCACGTTGATGTCCGAAGAGGTTTCTAGTCTATAAAAAGAGTTCATTCGCTATGAAATGATTCATTTATTGATTAATTTCCAATAGCCCATTAAACTTCATTATGTGAAAATTCTTCCGTAACAAGAGTAGTCCTGGAGTAGTTTACAAATAAATAAAGCGACACTGTATTACAACAATACATATATACGAATCGAATCAATATTGAACATATGATATATTCACATTATCTGCTCACCAATTCGGTGAGGCTTCCAATGTACAAAACTGAATTCCAGTTGATTGTTATTGAAGGAGAGTAACAAAAATACTAACCTCTTTCCTTTTTTACTCCGTCTACGAGAAGCGTGAAACATGATGAAAAATTACTTGTTTATTGAAGGACATGCGCTTTTGAATATACAAAATGAGAGAAATAATAATACGAGGTTAGTAAGACTCAAGTTTCCTCGATTATTGTTCTGGACTTCACGCACAGTAATATTTTTATTTTTTTTTTATCTCGAATGTCTTACCGTTTCAAGCCTGGCTCTGAGTCGATAGACCTCTATTTCCCTAGCTAGTGAGATTCAACTGAGCGATCTCATCGAAAATCAGAATGAACCCATCACTGTGGTGGCAGGAGACAGAACGGAAGAGTCCGAGAGAACTTCTTTGACGCCCCACTCATTGAATGCCACCCAGGAACACAAACATCTAGACAGGAGGCAGTAGTCCCCAATGCAACATTGGAGAACTCACAGACCCCTGGACAGTTGCAATCAAGCGGGAAGAGAGCCGACCTACACAGTCCGTTCTTACCCAAGAGGAAAAGCGGGGCCTATCAAAAAACGCTAAGCAATCAGAGGAGGAGGGAGGCTGCAGGTGACTCCAGACCCCCGCACCAAGCTAGCCAGCACAAAAAACCAACCCTAGGGACGTATAACAGGAAGAAGAGGCCTGACCTGACTCCACCCTCGGCCGCTAGGGTTGACAAAAGACCGCGACGAATGCCTCCCAAGGGAGGAAACGTCAGCCACAAAGGCTGAAATCCCGTATTCGGGGGAAACGAAAGGATGGAGGGGGTAGCAGCCCCTTGGGCACAGCTAGTAGAGGCGTGCCTGAGGAGTGAGACCCACCGACGGCCAAAAGATTAGTTCCCAGACGGCCACCGCCACCGCGGAGTTAGCTAAAAAACCTCCGTCTAAGATGCTTATACAGGCATATTTTAATAAAGGCGGGGTGTTCGTGTTTGTGGCCTCCGACGAAAGGTAGAAGAAATGGTTACGCTTCAACGTGGCCACTCTTGAGACTGGAGGCCCGACACTAATATTGAAAGGAATTGAGCTCCGACAAAGGCGGTATAAGGTCACGGTGTGGGTGTGGCTCCTGGCCACTGGAGTAGCCGGCCGAAGTGCTCAGCCGGCTGGGTGCCTACAACACCACTCTGAACACGAATGCTTGGCGGGTAATCAACCAGCCAGCACTCAAAAAAGTCTCCGGAAGGCAGGAAGAGGCGAGTCACCAGTCTAGGCTCTTGACAGCGTTCACAACAAACCCTGGTTGGAGCTGAAAAGGGTCACCTTCAAGGTGACAAGTAAGTCCAACCAGGAGAACAGAGAGGTAGGGGAGATGAAAGCGAAATAGCCCTGATGACCAAAAACAATGAAATGGCTCTATGGGGCTATTCTACAACCAGAATCATGTATACATCTGTAGTCTGGTGGGATAGACCGCAGCTGAGAATGGCGGCGAAATAATTGGAGAGGTTGAAAGGTCTGGTGACGAGTTGTGCTATAGGTGCGAGTGGATATTGGATATTAAAGCTGCTGCCGCGAGAGCAAAGAGCAAGAGATACCCTCTCAGAAAAAAAGTAAGAGAAGAGACCGGAGGTCGTGAGACAATGAGGCATCTTCAAGATGCCCACTGACAAAATAAAGGTACCTCTTTGACAGATAATACCATATCAGTCTCACAAGCGAAACTGAATGGATAGAAGGACGGGCGAAGCTAGCTACCAGTGGAGACATGTGGTACAAGAAGAAACTGAATATTGAAGATTGTGTATTCTCCACTAGTTATGATAGATGACAAATTCGACAGAGATGACGTCAAAAGTCCAATGTTCTCCCAATTGATACCTCAAGAGAATAGAAAACGTTATCTGAAAATGTAAACATTCAAAATCAAGTTACTTTGCCTCAACTAACTTCTCTCGAGATTTTAAGATTTCCATAGTGACTAAGAAATGAATAGCCTGTGTACTGATACTTACTCATCCTTTGCAAGCATGGATATCACGGGCATATCAGAAGCATGAAAAACTGCTCTGAGCTCTCCAGTTTCCAGAATCATAATTTTTCCTCTATTACTACCGACGATGAGTCTATCTTGTGATAACCAACAGCAACTGGTGTACACCACTGTATCCACTTTGTTGTAGCCGAATTGTCTCCAAGAAAAATCTTGACAGCCGAGGCATCTCAGAACTGAATCTCCGACCACCACCAACTGATTGACGTCGTTTGGGTTGCAGGATATCTGAAAGAAATAAATATAGCTTTTCTAAAAACTAAGGACATGCTTCAATAGTGAACTAAAAAGACGAAAATGATTATTGATACAGAATTGCATCGATTAAGAAAACATTGTTATTGTAAAAGTGATGTGTAAAGCTTCATGAAAACTGATTCCATGCTATCTTCACAATTTTTTCAATTGATTTTATTTTATATTGATGATCTCTCGCAACTTTTCAGTTCATCATCGGAGCATGTTTCTTAGTTTCCACAAAAATTTCCCATTTTCGAGTTTAATTTCTCAGCTATAGACGGGATTCAAACTGCCGCCCGAAGACTCCGACGTTTGGTGTTGACTAACACTCGCGCCTTATCTGGCTCTGTCAGTGGTCCAGCTTGAAATGACGGGATATACTAACATAATTATCAATGCCAACACAATTTGCATGTGAATAATGGATCGTAAACACACTACTCTGTAGTAAACGTCACTGGTCAGATCATTTTCATGATATGATTAGGCCAGTCTCAGATAAGTGACAAGTAAACGTCTGATGTAACTGCCGATTAGATTAGGGTGATTATGAGAAGCAATTGTCATTGGAAGACACCTGTGATGGAGAACTTTTCAATTTCCTCAAAAGATGGCGCCACTTGCTGAGTTACACATATACATACATAAAACTCAAGCTTAAATAAGGTATGTTAAAATCAAATAGTGTGTGCTCAAGCACTAATTATAAAGCTCTCACACGGATGATCAACTGAAAAATTTGGTTTATGTCTATTGAATTGAATTTTGCGGTGTGGGGGACGAGAGGGGTCACTGCCGTACCTCTTGTTTTTTGTGTTTTATCGCCTTTCGATTTTCATGCTGTGGTCAATGTGTTCCTATTTCACGTGTTCTTTTCCATGAAAACGACTTGCGTATACGTGATTAGTAGGGAAGTTATGTGGATAATGATGAGGATGAACTTCTCGATATCTAGGATACCAGAAATAAAAGGTCTAGTAGGCATAGACAAACTGAAGGGCTAGTTCGGACGCCTATGCTACAATTATTCTGGATTACCCTCATTCCTCCTGAAGACTGGGTTTTCAGCATTATTGTGTGTTCAGGGGTAAGCAATAATATTCTTTGTTTGTATCATTGAATATTACTTGAAGATTGTTTCATCAGAATTGTCATTAAATCGTATGTTCAATTCGTATTCCGTTTTGTTATTGAACTAATTTTATTCATATTTCCTGAGTACGACCCAAGCGACAGGGGTGACTCCCAAAAACACCCCCTGTACGCGACAATATCCTGGGGCGACGTGAGTTGAAAATAGAATATACGCTATTTTATTCAACAACGACACACACCTACTCCTAGGCCTGAGTGATACAGATTCATTCATGCATTCATTTCTTTGAGTTTGACACAATTAGGTGATAAGCCCATACAAGCATACACTGATGATATTTCAATTGGGACTTCAGAACCACTACTATTGGGTATAGTTGCAGAAAATTGATGTGAAATCATTGCCGACAAGAATAATTCGAAATTACCTTTATTATACACTCAAGCTATGCCTAATTGATGGAATCTGTTAACCCTTATGTTTCGAAGATTTGTTCTCTATTCGCGATAGAGGATAACAAGGAACGAAGCTCTCTCTCAATCAAAGGGTTCTGTATTGTGTTCCGTTGATTCTATACTGAATTTGTATATTTGAATGGCGAGTTGTTCGAATCACTGAAAAATGCCCATTTTCGTCAATATGGTGTATGAATAAAAGGAAAATCTATTCTTCTACAAGCGTGCGTGATTCACCCTCTACCCGCACGCAATTCAGTTTGGAAAGTGTCATTTTCCCACACTAGTGCGGGATGTTTTTTCCCACACTAGTGCGGGAAAAACATTTATATGATATCCTCGTAAAATATAAGTGGTGGGTGACAAAATATGGAAGTTCAAGCTTTTTTGTTGCAATACTGAGTGAGTTTGTTCAAAATCATCCATCATTTTGCACTATTTATTGAAAAAATTAACATACTGATGAATAAAAATGTATTGTCATGAAAATCACCCTATATATAGGCTTTGACTACATAAATTTGTTTGTAATTGTCAGAGTGACAGACAAAGCGTACTTATATAAAATTTTCGATTCAGTGAAATTGTCACAATGAATGAATTTGTTTCCTACGCTTGTAGAAAAAATATTGTTCTAAACTAATGCGGAAAGAGTCTTTCCCGTACTCGACTGCTTACCCGAAGTCAGTTCCGCGTCGTTCGATTTAACGGCAGTCGCGTGCGGGAAAGCATCACTTTCCGCACTTGTTAGGAAAATTACTAATACATTAATTCAGATCTTTCAACAGTCAAGCATGGTATCGAAATGTAATCTCAAATATGTGACATTATCTATTTCATTAGACACTTCCAAAAATTTACTCAAAAGTACATCTACGACATGCTACCCATCCTGAGTGGAGTTTCATGTTGTTCTATCAGATATCCAATTTTTTGTCTGTAATACGGAATAATATGCAATGATATTTTTAGAGCTCTCGATATATCATGATAGTGATGTTATATGAAAAACAATATGCATTTGTTGTAGAATCAGATATCATCCTTGGTATGATACTAGTGATACAATTGAATTTATGACAGGTGATTCTCCTGGAGGTTGGATCACCTTCATTAGTGAACCCTACTGTGGGAATGCATGTGATAAAACTATCTTTCATCGAAATGATTCGGTTTTGAAGTTCACAGAATTCTATTATCGTAGATAAAGGCTTTCTGATGAACGATATTCATAATCAGTCTTCAACAACATTTTCCTCAAAATGGATGAAAAAACGGCAAAAAATCGGAGACAATAAGCTCGTTATTCATTCCATGAGAATTCAACTCTCCACATAATACTATTCACCCTCATGAATCCATTATATCCACATTGATTTTGTGCTCTTTATGAGCAATCAGTATATCGAGGCGAGACGCATAGGGTGTAGCTGACCCTTTCCTAGCTAGTTCGTCAGCTATTTCGTTGGCTTTTATTCGACTGTGCCCAGGTACCCAGATCAGTTGAACTCTGTTCAACCTTGCCAGCGTCAGAAGTTCGTTGATACATTCCCAGTTGAGTCTGGACTTTACCTTATAACCTGCAAGTGCTTTAAGGCTGGCCTGACTATCCGAATGAATATAGATTCCTTTTCTCTTGAATGCCTTCTCATTGCATATTTATTGCGAATATATCACCAAGCGCATAGGAGTGTTTCTCCTTCACGGTAAGGGAATAAATTCCCGCACCCAATCTTTGTTCAGTCTTTGATCCGTCTGAGTACCAGATCATTCCGTTTCGCTCTTCTCTAGCTTAAACTTCGTGCCACTTCCTTCGATCCGCGATTACCACCTCGAAGGGTTCTTCGAAGATGTAATTGGGGATCATATTATCATCTCTTGGCATCTGCAAGATGTTGTCCCTATTGAATGTTAGTGGTGTATTTTTTCTCACTATTCTTGACGCTACAGGCAATCTGAGGAGCCCCAGTCTAGCCTCTTCAAGGTGAAGCGGAGTATTACCTCCATGGCCGCTGTTGGGGTAGTCTTCATTCCCCCTGTTATGCATGTTATGTTGCAATGTTTTGCTCCACCAGGCGATTGCACCATGAAGTATGGCTGGTTCAACTTACACTTCATACAGCCAATGTATAATTTTTGGTTTCAAACCTCAAGTTTCGCCATATGTTCTTCTCACAACCATAAGGCTCATGGTTGCCTCTCCCAGTTATTTAACTTCCCCCGACATCTCTCCAGGTGTACCATTCAAGTAGAGAGGTCCTAGCTCTTCTTTTCGTCTCCGTTTTATGAATGCTACTACTGTCATTTTGTGAGGGCTAACTGCTAGGTTCTCCTCATTGATCCATTCAGTAGTGAGGTCAAATGCTCGTTGCATCCTTTCTTTAACAGTGGTATTGACTTTCCCCTGTTCCATGATTACCAAATAATCTGCTAAGCCTAGTACGCTGTGGTGATTTTGGGTTAGAATACGCAGCAGTCCGTCAATAATAGAAATAAGTTACAATAAGATGTGTACGTCTTATGGAAGGTTTGGAGATATGGTCACGTGATTGATTTTCGTTTCAACGTGATAGCAAATTTAATGTCCGTATTTATTCATTTCAGTGATTGGGAAAATAGTACTGGATAGTGAGGTTATGAAGTGTTTATTTTAAGCTGGCTGTTTCAGACAAGAGGCCATTGTAATGTAGTAAAAAAAGAGTTCATATAATTTCATTCGTTATATTATTTATTGACTAGTTTCATGAAATGAAGAAGGATCCATGTGGGAGAAAATACTAGGTTATCAGTAAGGACTGTACAAATTCTGATGGAAGTCACGAACTGAAAGTTTTGATAAAATATATTTGAAATCATTGTAACACTGGAATATAAGAATTGAAGATTCTGGAGAATGAGTACGAAAAAGGTTATTTTTTCATGAAGTGGTTCCCACGTATTTTTCATTCAATTGCAGGTAATTAATTCAAATGTTAAAATTCTACAATGAGAGTCCAATTAGTAATGAGGATAAATGAAACAAATAATTGCATCTGAGATTTCTGTTTGTCCAATAAAATTAGGAATATTCGCATCGTCGCAATAAAGGTTAACTTTTAAATATATTGTTTGTGCAGACGTTATAAACAAATTCCCAAAGCAGCGAATCGATATCTTTTGCACGGGGGTTGCAAATCGCGAAAAAAGCAGCTCATTGCTGGTTTTTGGGCGTTTACGTGAAAACTATGTACTATACGAAAAAAATCATCGGAAAAAACTTGTAGAGCTTTCTTTCCTGCGTACTTTGAAAATAAGTTTGTTCGATTTGGATGCACGAGTAATTTTCTGCGGGCCCGAAAAGACGCGTGTAGGTCAAGGCGCGATGACGGCGGCACCGTCTCACCCTTGTCGTCGAGCCGACTGACCGACAAAGTGGACTTTTTTTTCGATTTCTTTGAAATAATAGTTGTTCACGAATTTCGATAATCATCTAATTGTAAGGATTCATTCCGAATGTAATTGTAGAATATGAATTCATTCTTTGCTTGTGGTTTGTCTTGAACAGAAGTAAAGCAAATTTTTGTTTTCCGAAAAGCTCTTCTCATATCTTGTGAGTGTAAACGTGCTAATTTCGCAGGTTAGTATAATATTATCCGAGAAGCCGATATGAACAGCCATAAATTCAGAACGATAAATGATAAAAACACGCAATATCTCAAAAGAATGCTATCGTTCTTCAAGATACATGTTCAAGTCAAATCGAGATACTACAGCTCAAAAACGTGACCTCGTACCGCTAAAAGCATATTTCGTATGTTTTGTTAGGTATCAGGTCATAAATTTTGCGTATTATTGGTATATTTTCGAGTTCAAAGTAGGAATATAATTTAAAAAAATAAAACAAGTGAAACTTTCCAAATCAGACGTAGTACCTCAATAAATACCTGAAAAAAAACTACCTCAACGAAAATTACCAGCAAATATGATGAACTGAAAAAAAAAGATCTCATTAAATCAGCATATCAGAAAACATGATCATATGTACTTCTCCATTTCTTCATCAGTAGTCGGGAATGTGGAGTTCTATATTCGTTTTCGACATGATCCTATTAAAAAAATTGTCTTCGTTGAAGTCGCATTCATAAATCGAGACTTTTGGTCAACTCAGACATTTCTGTCTTACCTTGGCCAAAAATTTTGATTTTTTCAATCCGCGAGCGATTTCAATATCTGAAAATGAGAATCGTTTTGTCCGACATTTTTTTCCTTCATGAGATCAATTGGTGAAATTTCAATTGCTTACAGTCATCATGGACCGTTCTCAAATTTGTGAAATCTGATGAACCGCTCGATTGTGGAGAGGACACCGCTGTAGTCGATCGTCAAAAAGACCTGCAGACATTGACTTTGGAAAGCCAATCATTAATAAACGACTACAAACGGGAGTGTTGGGCCAACGATGATATAAAGTATTTCTATAAGCTTTGTCGTGTTAGATACCAAGCTGTCAGGGGTCCAATGAAACGCACTAGACTTGAATGTGACCAGCCTTCATCGTCTGATTCATATCAGAGCATCAGCTGTCGTGAGTGCATAACTGATATCTCAGACCTCCTCAGCCTTCGATCCAGGAGAAATCATCGATACGACATGCGGACGTATGCTCCACTTTTCAGCCTACGACTACTCATTCTGTACTGTCAAGTTTCCAACATCTGCAGAATTCAAGTTCTGAGCATCGAATGGATGTGAGGAGATTTGACTTCACGAAGATGTGCATATTTTGTGAGAAAACTGTTAACGAGGTCCTTATATTAGTATTAATGTTATTGAATCGATTT
Organism: Plagiodera versicolora; assembly: GCA_037013635.1. Lineage (NCBI taxonomy): Eukaryota > Metazoa > Arthropoda > Insecta > Coleoptera > Chrysomelidae > Plagiodera > Plagiodera versicolora. Next base: position 5,574,659 of record CM072993.1, on the reverse strand, counting down.
ATTTGTAGAATGTAGGTATAACATATAAAGTTCATATGTGTAATAGAGGTGTGAATAAACCGTGTCGATCAACTTTCTGATACGACTACGATGAATATTCTACAGAATCAATCATATTTATATATTTGATAATTCTTCGTAATTATCATATAATACTTTTGGATCATTTTGTTCACAATTTCAATGATCTTTCTGGATTGAAATATGTCATAACTTATACCGAGTGTCCCGACAGTGCGCATTTGATCGATATATCGATAAGGCTGATTTATTTGAAAAAAAGTCTTATAAAAAAAACACGGCACCAACAAGGTTAAGTTTTGAAAATAGTTCCAGATGGACAGGGTATTGCATTGTTTCGTAATAGCAAAAGCAGTATATTTTTCAATGGAACACCCCATATATTCTATCACCATCGAAGTCAGTGTTGAATTCTGCATCCAGTTCCATGTTTTTTTGCCATAAAATGCGACGTTAAACTAAAACGAAAAATAATTTGACGAAAATTGGTGGACCATAAATGCTGCCTAAAAACCGTTATCCATGATAATTAGGTGAATCCATTCAATTTGTTTTTAACGTCTTCACAAACAATATATCAAGAAGCTAACGTTTATTGCGACAATGCGAACTTTGCGAAATTTTATTGGACTACAAGTAATTCAGGTCAAGCAATAATCATATGTACAGTGCTGACCAAATTGAGCTCTACTACATCTAGAAAACAACTTTTCATCTTCTTTATTCATAATTCAAATGAATAGCGGGACAACCAAATCAGCAGTAAAAAGAGCTTACTTCTTTGCTGTGGATGCAAAGATAGTAGCTGCATCTGGTGGTTGATTCCAAAAGCATGATGAAATATATTTCCAAATTTTAACATTGACGTGACGGTCAATAACAAGACTCCACAGAAGCGGTGACAGAACCCCACCCTGTGGACACCCTCTTGTAACTTTAGCCTGCAGTGTGGTGTCAGAAAAAGTACTATTTATCACACGGCTCTTCAACATATTCTCGATCCATCTATTATTATTAGTTTTCTCGATATTATGATGTGCGAGAGCTCGTGTGATGGATTTTAGATGGGTATCATTGAATGTTCTCTCTATATCTAAGAATGTGCATAAAAGCACTTCCTTTTGGGTGAATTAGTATTTGTTTGTACATTGTGAGAGCTATTTGCTAATGAAGAGTCGAATATATAATACTTCTGGATCAGAATCATGTATACATTTTGACTAAATCAGTTTCCTTTTCTCGGATTACTTTCAATATAATACAATGAATTCAACAACTGATATCACTAACTGCCTCTGGAAAAATGAAAATATATACACGCAAGCGATTTGCAGAAGTCTGAAATATCTCCATGTTAATCATGAACTGATATTTTATTGAGAAAAAAACACATACAACATATCTGATGTCAATATTTATAGTTCTGTGACTACACACATTGGCATTACATCCCTAAATTGTTTTGTAACCCTTATTGGTGAACATACACCATTGGAAATAAGTCTAATGTTATCAAATGACAGAGACATCAGTATTTTGGAGTCTCATATGATAGTTCTAAAAAATCTTTGAATTGTGTGAGTTGTCAACTGGTTTTGTGATGTCTCTACACTTCTTGAATTCATATTCTATATTTTAATTCATGTCATGCTGTACATAGTCATAGTGTACATCTGCATATCTATTGATATGGAACTGATACTCTCCATATTATTATGTGCTTATGATGTAGAATTAAATGAACATACACTTCAGATACTTCAGATAGTTAGTTGATAACTGATATTCCCTAATATTCTGCAAAAGAGTACCAAGACTTTGTAGCGATGGTTGACTAGATTCTATTGTCTGGAATTTATCTAAATGATATTGTATCGAAATATACACCAAGATCCTTGATTCGATCTATTGTTCTGACTATATCATCATCCAGGAAATATTGGAATACTATCGAGTTGAATTTATCACTGAGAAATACAGGATGATTCATTAGGGGGTTATGGAGAACTAACAAAGATATCAACTCGAAGTTTTGGTCGAAGCTACAGCTCAATGTGCTCTATTTCTCTAAAATGTTTTTCATTTCGGTTGAACCAAAAATAGAAAACCCTGTTCATTTTTTTCATTGGTGCCCTTTTTCACTCATTTGAAGCACGCCCCAGCGTGTTTAAATCGAACTTTATAAAACGCGTGTTTTTTAAAGTTACCATGGCAACATCAACAAAGAAACGAGAAACGTGAAGTCTAAATGACAAATTTTTGATCATTGATCTGACAAGAGTACCTTGTAGATGTCAAATAAAATATCACTGACAAATGCAAAACTTTATTCAAACATATGAGTAACAATAAATATTTAAAAAAGAAAATTGAAAGTACAATTGGTATTGTTTGATATATTGATATTTTTATTTTGTGAATCAGAGGAAATGGAATCCAATTTAATATTGTTAACATTCTCAGAACTCAATGAGGTTGAACGTCCATTAATGGCATTTCCAATAATATTTGAAAGATGCTCTCTTCAACGTAACCAGTCGCCACAGCTGCCGATTTCCATCCTACTTGTCGTTGGATTTGATCTATTGTCATGCCACTATTTGCCATGATGGTTGCGGACGTACGTCGAAAAGCGTGTCCCGTGTATTTCTCAGGATCATCCAATTCAAGATAAAGTGCAATTTGCAAGGGGCATGATCCAAATGTATTAATACCAACCACTTGATTGGTACATTTCCCCTTATCATATCGTAAGAAAACTCGGTCTGTGCTTACATTTTGGGGGCGCAATGATAAATACTGCTTCACCAAACGCACATAACTTATTGCTTCATTGTCGGCTACAGTAAAACGTCGAGCCTTCATTGTCTTAGACAGTCGGATAGGAATAATCAATACGCTTCCTTCTTCTTTGATATCATTTAAACGCAAATCACATAATTCACATCTTCTACAAGACCCATACAGCAAATGGCTACCACCTCCAAAAATAAATACGTTATGTCCGGTGCATCTATGAGAAACTTCCGCATATCATCTTCATTGAATACATATGCCTTCTTGGCTACGTCATTCTTACTAATTGCCTTCATGAATGCATGCACTTTCGCAAAGGATCTTATATCGACTCCTCTTTGTTCATCCTCAACAAACATTGTAATTTCGAATGGATAGCTCACATAGTCGACGCCTTATATTGCTCCGACATTTTCTGAAGGTAAGCCAGCACAACTCGTTCATTTATTTCTGATACCTCTTGCTCCCGCATCCATTTGATCAACTTGTGATATTCTTTTTTATATATATATCACTGGATTTCTTCGGTATTAACCTCGATTCTGCCTCACTATTCAATAAATCGATATAAGAATAATTCATTTTTGAACTATGCGGTAACAATGAATATAAAATTGCGAATGTATATTCTCATTTCCATGACAACGAAAGGTATCCTGATGTCACATCACGAAGTCAACCATTTTGCATTATTAGTTCTCATTTCTATTCTTTGTAGTAATAATACCAGTATATATGATTCCATGGTGCACCAATGAAAAAAAAATAGCGTAAAGTATTCGTGGATCTGGTCTTAAAAACACTTGCTCTATTTCGAGCACTTCGGCTGTGTCGTCGTGCCGAAAACTCGCGCGTGTTTTAAAGACCTGTTTATCCACTTATACTTTGATATACTGATACTTTCGAATTCCACGTAGCATTCTGGAAATGTTCCATTCTGAATCGCTCCTCTATCGTTATTTGTTCTTGAGATGTTTCGTTTTTTTGATAAATTTTAACAGATCGACTTACTAACTGAAATGTCTGTTTTATCTACAACTTCCATGATGGAAAGTTCAATCTCCGTATACACATCAATGAAAGAGTATCCTATCAGGTACCTCTAACAATGTTTCAAAATATTCAACAGGGTGTTCGATATTTCAGTATACTCTTTGGATATTTCAATCACTTTCTCATTACAAATTTCATTATTTCATGCAAGATATCATTTCCTATCCATTCGATGAGCATACCATATTGCTAATATTGATATTTACGGAGATATTTCCAAAAATGTTGGAATACACTCATTAGTGTCATGCGTATTTTCACAAGTGTACTTTGGATAGTTCTTAATTTCATATTTGTAGACTTATATCAACATCAACTAATTGAGTGACTATCTTTACTTATTTTATATAATATATGCAAACCTTGCACGAACCAGAAAATGTGGCATCAAAAATCATATACTGATGTACTGATGAAATAAAATCAGAATAGAATGAATTTTTCAGAATGTCGTTCATGTTCTTCACGACACATAATAATTCTTACCCGGGACACCTTCAGTCGTCGACCTTTGAATTTTTTCTTGCGAAAATTCTGTGAAAGCCAATTTTTCGGATCTACAGATTCCCTAGATTTATCAGCTGTTTTGTGAACTTCTCAATAAATTCTAAATTTTTTATAAAACCTCAAAGATAGAAATCGAGAGGCGTCAGGTCATATGACTTCAGAAGCCATTCCCATGGTGAACTTTTCCGAATCTATCGGTCATAAAGTTTTGTGTAATGTTTCTAGATGGTCCACCATATTCATTTTTGTGATACTCTTTCATTGATTCGAATATGGTATTTGAACTTACTAACTAATTGAACTCAGTTAGCAACCGATCCAGAATTCTACATAGAATTCGAAAATGGAAAATTTACAGGACGTTTCCTTTAAAAGATCGAAATTGATAATTTTCGGTTCAAGCGGAAGTAATAGCGTATTGACAATATTTTAGGGAAACAGATCATTGAGCTGTCGCTGCCATCAAAATTCCGAGTTGATATATCTGTTGGTTTTCCATGAATCACCCTGTTTCTATGCACATTTACTAACATCAGACTTCATTTTGTTACGATAATAATATTCATTGAAACCCTCCACAATTCTCGAGTCTCTTATTGTCGATATTTTTTCTGATATTTTCAAATGGTCTGCAAATAACAGTATCTCATTATGATTGAAATAGCAGGTGGGATCGTCTGGAAACAACAAGGGATCAAGTTGACTACGATCATGCAAATAGAATGAGGCGCTCGTTTAGTAGATATTTTAATGTTCGTTTTACATTATACAGGGTCGTTTAAAAAAAGTGATATCACTGGTACATACACAAATAGGGAGAAGTCATTTTTCAAAAAAATATTATCCTGTTTATCATCAAATTATCCAGAAAAATATCATAAACTTATCTTCACAAAAATTAAAGATAGGTCTTGATCTGCTCTATGCTGAGTATCATGAACAATCAGAGCTATGTTTTGAACAAAATGTATAAAAAATTAATTATTATCTCGAGAATGGTTCGAGGTAGATATAGGAAAATACCGAGCAGAAGTGTTTAGGAACTTATCACAAATAAAAGATCCCACTATAAAGATGCGGACGAGGCCCATTGCTCACCTCATTCCAGATTGCTCTTTTGCGGTCTGTCAGAATCTAAATATCCAACTGAAAACATCTTCTTTCCATGTGACAAATTGTAATTAATCGAATTAATAGTTTTTTAAAAGCGAATCCTTTAGCCTCAAATGTTATTTCACGCTCATGACCCCAGTTTCGTCGTTCTACTTGGTTCTGAGCGTCATAATCATAGACTCAATTGGAATGAATTATAGAGCGTTTCGAGCGTATATTTGAATGTAGTAATCAATTGAAATGAAGCAATGAAACGAGTCATTTGTGAGTGGTATCATTAAGATTTATTGATCATTGCTCGACTTGATTTATTGAAAACAAAAAGATATATTTACTTCAATTTTAGAGTACTCAACTTATTGATGTTCGTGTATAATCAAAATGGCCTTCACGGCGATAGTTGAAAATGTTCTTGGTGTGTCAAGAAAATGCTCAACAAAGTGTTAGTTCCCTTAGCTCAGATTAATTTCATGAAGTCATTTCAGGGGAGTAATTTTTGTCACTCAATATACTGAAGATTTAGAAAATCTCACTAATGAAAATAATAAACTTATCATTGACAAGAGTTGATACAAGAAGATTGAGTTCTATCAAGATAGGCGCAAGATATCACTATTTTCGCTGCTCTAAGATTTAAAAATTGTGCGCAAAAACACTCTTGTCGCCCCACCTCTTGAGATGAGTTGTTGTGAGAATGAGTAATAACGTCATTATTAGCGTTTTTGCCACGATCACAACGATCATGTGAAACTCCTGAATGATTATTCCGGGCCTTGTGGAACGCACTCAGAATACATTCTCACCTGTAAAACTGTGCCCGTGGCATTCGCATTATTGGCTCTGGCGAATGTCTCCAGCCGACCTTTGTCGCATTTGAAGCAATACAAACTCCAGTCGGGTTCTCCCGTAACGCAGACGATATTTTTGGAATCATAAGTGAAGTCGACGGTGACGTAACGATTGGCAATGATGTCTTTGTCCACTGGTAGGTTAAGGGTTTTTTTCTTGCGGAACAGTAGCGGACACCACAAGGTTACAATCGGGTACTTATCAGTTGTTTCTACTATTGCTATTAGTTTTCTGTAAGAAAGGAGGTCTATTTGTTAAAGAATGGATGTGCTCATGAATTGACAAATATGTACAATGTTACCAAACCATGACTCAATAATTGGTTGAGAAGGTTCAAAAAAATATGTCGAAATTGAATAATGAGCTATTCTTCTTGGGAACGCTATCAGGTATGATTCATCCCTTTCAGAAAAATTGCTATAACAACGATCAGAGGGACATGACAGGAAGTACCCAAACCAACCAGGTATATATAGGTTGAGCTCAAATACGACCAACAAATACAAGATACTGATTCCTCGCCTCATTTCGATTTGAAAAATTTCTATAAAGGTATGCCTTGAAATGCATCTCATGATATCACGACACATCTTAATTTTTTCGCAAATATCTCAGATACCTTTTTTTCAGGCATATGAGATGTTATTAGGGTGGAAATTGATGAGTCCAACTGATATTAAACATTCATTCGTGCATCAATTCTCATAAATAAGATAAAAAAGGCATCATGACCACATATCACCGTAACAACGTCACTAATTTATAAAAATCGAAAATCATAAATTCAGAACGTCACGTTGATAAACCTGATTAGTGTACCAAAATAGGAATTCCTCCTTCAGGAGTTTTGGATGAGAATCTCGATTTTTTTTGACTTTTGACACCCTGTATCGCAGATTCGATGGAAACTTTTCACCTTGAGATGAGGCTAGGAATATTTTTTCAGAGTTTATCGGAACTATTCTGACTCATCCCTAACTGATTCATCAACTCGAAATTTTGGAGGCAGCTGCAGTTCGATGTGATCCAAAATTCCCTAAAATATTTTCAATACGCTGTTACTTTCAGTTGAACCGAAAGTGATATCGACTTTGTATTTTTCAAATAGAACACTCTGTTAAATTTGAAATTTTCAAATCCTTAAGAATTCTGTATCTGTTACATTTTGAATCGTTTCTCTATCGTGATTGGTTTCTGGCATATTGAATTTTTTCGAATGATTTTGACAGATGGACTGACTTACTGGAATGTTTGTATTATCATACACATTGAAGGAGTACTCTACCAGGTTCATTATTTCTCCCTAATTTCGAATGGAATGGCCATAGAATTTTCACACTATCCAACATATTTCATTCACTTCAATACTCAAATGTATATTAACAGAGATATCTACCAAAATGTGCATTGCATTGCATTGCAAACCTATTAAAAAAGATATATGATGCACCATCAATTCGAAAAAAAAGTAATTTCTCAAAAACAAATCATTGGAGAACTGATTCAAAATGCAACAGATTCGAAATTCTACGTAGAATTCGAAAATGTAAGAATTAACAGGGTTTTCCATTCAGAAAAATGAAGTAGACATCACTTCCGGTAGCGTATTGAAAATATTGTGTAGCTGCCACTAAAATTGTTGTCTCTATTAGTTTTACATCAACATCTGATGAATCAGTTAGATCAATCATCCTGTATATGGATAAGCCAAATACCAACGTGCAGTAGATACACTAATACATGAGTTTGAGGAAGAAAATTTTACTATTTAGTCTGACACCCAGGCAGCTGTCATGCATTCAACTCCAGCCAAGTTGGTGAACTCCTCTGGAATCACTTGAAAGCTTTCCAAGAGAGCTGAACAGTCAAACCATACAACATCCATATATCACAACGGAGAGGATGATGCACTAACTCGAGAAGAAGCATGAGGTGCCTCGAAATGGTCCGAAGCCGTAGCGAAAGCAGCCTCGAACATCCAACAAGCAATTTCATGAATGGTGGAAAAAGGCGCTGAGAATGAGATAGGTGGAAAAAATATCAGAGAATCATCGCCAAAACTCTCAAAACAACAGGCGACATCAGAATCATGATTGGGCTCCTGAAAGGGCAGGGCTCAACATATGAACAATATCGGCGTAACTAAATAGCCATTGGTAGTTTTTGTTTAGCAGACGAGGAAACCTCAGCACACATTCTGTCCTAATACAATGATTGTAATAATAATTGCATCCACAATAGATTTGCATAGAATAGGTCCTTGGAGAAATAAACTCCTATGATTTTCGATTGAATCGATTCAAATAGAGCATTAACACCTGACATCACAGTGTTTTTTTTTTCATATATAAAACTTTCCACGAAATGAGACATCCTGTAATGTTCACAGAACATCGTGAGAACCAAGGAAAAGGAGGTAGGAATTGGTGTTCTTTTTAAATTTCTGAAGGTCATATGCCTCGGGAAGAGTGAATTTTTCAGTTTTGTTCAAACAAATTTGCTCCCATATCCATATTTCGTACATTGGATATGTAGTTATTTCCGATTGTCAAAATTATCAAAGTTATTTTTTCGATCGAGATTGCAGAGCTTAGTGATTATCATGTATTAGTCCAGAGAAAACATCGAAAATGTAACATATCTCAAATACTATTCACACGAATGAAATCAATTACGCATTCGCATAAATATTTTGACGAATAACAAAGGAACAATTGATCACATGCTGTAGAATCTGAATTTTGGGAAAATATCACATTCCCAATGTGTTCTTAGGCAGATAATGATACTTCCTCAATTTGAAATGTGAAAACCTCAAAAAATATTGATTCTTTCAAAGTAGGATTATCAAAATCATTTTTCGAGTTGGAATAAATGCTCCTGTACAGACAAAAATTTTAACTGTGTATTACCCAACTGAAATTCTGATGTAAATTATTGCCAGAACTTAGGTATTTTGGTTCTGAGGAATTTTTTAACAAGATTGGCTGATGGGAAAAGACGGATCATTTGTGATAACTAGACAACCGTAGCGGGCCAAAGAAGAAAGCTCGATCGTTTCGTGTTCTATGTGTTGAATATCATCGCGGGTCGTCACATTACGAAGTAAGAACTCCTTCAAACATTCTTTTAACGGGCTGCATTAAACCTTTCCGCGGGCCGTAGTTTTCCCAACACTGGTCTAGACATTGAGCGGAATGGATTTTGATGAGAAATTTTTATTGTTCACACGTATTTCAGTTCGAAAGAAAGAACAAATTTCACAATATTATCGTGAGGAAATCAATACTTTTCGAAATATTTCACTTCAAAGAAATTCCATCTTCTCCATGTCATCTTTTCTTGCATTGTACAGCTTCTTTGCTGATTTATTCATCATCGAGACACGTATTTTTCATATTTTGAACATGCCAGTCAAATCCATCCGAAATTTATTGTGATTTGACAGTTGACGATTAACTAACGGTTGATGAAATCATCCTGTTTACATGCTGTCGAATCGGAATTCCCTAAATCTACTGCAATATTTCCTGAATATATTTCCTCAATGAATACAAAATATTTCCTGTAATGATTTCCCCACGATAATATTGTCAAATCCGTTTTTTTTTGGACCAAAATACGTGAGTACAAAAAAATCTTTAAAGAAAATCCATGAATGCGAAGAATGTATAGCTTCTTGGCAAATTTCTGACACATTACAATATTACACATTACATATTGAGAAAAGGTTGATCATGAATTCATCTTGAGAGAAGATCGAAAATGTAGAATTTTTAGTATATCAAAATTTGACATAATTGTTTCGTCAACCATTAGTTAATTGACAACTGTCGAACCATAAAACGAAAAATGAAGAAATTTGCAATGGAGCGGTACAATTTTGTTTGGAAACTCTCAAAAAAGGTGAAATCTTGGACTCCTAGTAGAGTTTCTTCAGAAGTTTCTCGGTATAATTCGTAGGCATCAACAATAATTTCCATTAAAATTCAAGTTGAATGATAGAAGAAATGTTAGAGTGGGTAATTGAGCTTTCCTCCTAGAACAAAACACTTTCTACTCACTTGTCAGGACTAACGGCCAGATGAGTCAGGTTTTTGCCTTTTTCAGACAACTTAATGTATCTCTGTTTCTTCACATTGTAATTGTGTACTGCTACAACTGCCCCCACAGGATAAACCACCTCGTCGTCAGACAGAAAGTGAATATTGTTCCTGATTCTAGTTTCCAGTCCGAGCAGTAATTGAGGTTGTAGTACAGCGAGATTCATTATCGTTATTATTTATTATTGAGTTAGACCACAAATTGAGTGACGTGACGTATAATGTCACGTTTATTGTTTGGTCGATTCAGTAATATGTTTGGTAACTTAGGAATTCATTGATTATCATGGCTATACAGAGTGACCCATAGACAACGTACCGCAAGGTGGTACAGAGTGGGACATTATTACTTGCAAAATTCAAAAACCAGTAGAATTTGTTAAGTGACACATATTTTGCATAACACCCTGGATGATAAGGGTTTTTTTTTATATTAAACTTCCCACGAAAGGAATCATCTGAATCCATGCCCATATAGTGTATAGATAGATAGATAATTTATTTTTTTGTTTAAAATATACAAAGTATAAAAGTATATTACACATTGCCATATAACAAAGAAAACGTCACAAAGCAGAACAGAATAATACAGAAATTAGTCACTATAATAAAAAAATAAGACATACATGTGTATATAGAACACAACAACGAATAGAGTTAAAATAGCACTAGCTGTCAGCGAGCGAATCACTTGGTGATTCACTGAACTCGTTTATCTTGTAGGGAACCATGTGGATTAAATTTTTCCTAATTTTATTTTTTTAATTTTGAGGTTCTTCTGGCGTGTAGACTAGATCGTCCAATATCATTCTATTTCCTTTGATAAAACAATTCTTATAATGTTGACTCTTCAATTCACGAGCAATATAATGTTTATATACTTTACACTCCTCTCTCTGGGTATAGGTCAAATCATTTTCAGTAGTAATGTTGTGACCCTTTTTTTGCAATTTTTCAGGATCGTTTTTTTCTTGAGATGAGATATTAGTTCTAGTTTCAGTGGAGCTGATTCCATCTTGCCCAGCGAGTAGAAATCATTGATATCAGTTTCATGTAATTCAACCCCTAAATTATGTGATTTGGAAACAAATGAACTCCTAAGTGATTTTTACAGGGCGCTTATTGAAACCAAAAATCATCAAGTTATTATTCCTGCTGTTTCGTTCCGAAGATTCAATTTTGGTTTGAGTACCTGGTTTTCTGATTCGAATTGTCGAACTCTGTTATTTTGCTCTTTTAATTTTAGTGGAAGTCTAGAAGTATTTCACAGCTCAGATTCACTCCTCTGTATCTCTTCTGAAATCTTATTCAGTGTTATTTCACTCATTCTGAATAATTGCGGGGTAATCATTACAATACACTGAATATAATATTATGATGACTAGTTGTAGAATATTGAATCAATCATTAATCAATCATAAATCAGTCATAATGTCTTCGGAGTCTTCTGCCTTATTTGAGTTATAATATGCTGACTGTTGTTGACTGATGCTCAGTCGTATGCGGTGTCTACTTGTTTATGGGAATTGCGTCTTGGTACTGCGCCTTGGTTCTACGTCTTGACTTTGAAATATGGTGGAATGTTGAGTTATTCCTTATGAATGGGATGATTGTAATTTTTCATATAACAAAATTTCCCTTTGATCTAATGAATTTTCTCGAATTCATTCGAGGTATATCACTATATGCTTTTCATCAGACTATCTGCATGTTCTTCTGATATTCTTGTCACATTGACCATAAATGATGAATAAACCCATCGAACCAAATTCAAGTAAATATTTTCTGCCCATGCAACTTGAATACAGGATAACAATGAAGGAATAACATGTTAGTTCCATGAATTTAATATCTTAACAAGATGAGTAACGACAAACATTTGTTTGACCCTACATCACTTACCTTCTATATCTATCAGGGGAATACAAATATTTTGGCTGATCGCTGCTCTAATTGGTTGATTTGAATTTCGCGCCTTCAAAAAGTTCTGACATTTGTGTCCCGTGTTGATGTTTCAAAACCGCCATTACGCGCAGTTATTAGCTCGATTTTACTATATTACAGAAGTTTGAGTGCTGTTAAAGGTTGATCAGGTCATATTTATGCATATTTGACATTATCCAAGTGTGAAAATGACCAAAAAATGTTTAGTTTGTGATTATACAGTAAATATTGGTGATTGTTTACCGTTTCACAGGTACGTTGTCAATGAAGTATCAAAATAGGCGTGGTACATTTTTTATTCGTACCTACATTATTATATACAGGGTCGCTGATATGTATGGAAACGGTCGATTATTTCCTAAAGTAAGATAGCTAGCGAAAAATGTTAGGATACAAAAGTTGTAGGGTTTTTCAAAATCCATTAAGCTAATGAAAAATCAAGTATACAGGATGAGTCAAAAAGTCAGGACGAAACAAAGTTGCTTTTTCTCTAATGGGACGCCCTGTATATTATTCCACATTTCAATTCTGCTCGAAATTCTGAACAAAATTGATGAAGCGCTTCATTTCCTAAATTCAACCGATTTCGAGATATCGAATTTTGAAAATAACTTTTTACTACTCTCAAATTTATTAAAGAAAAAGCACGAAATGATGCATATTTATTATGAGTCACAAAAGGTGGAGTATGTGGATATTATGATTACAATTTAATTATAATTTTTTTACAGAAAATAAAAAAAACATAATTGTTCAGGGTTGATTAAAATGCAATTAAAACAATAAAATGTATTTTTTAATGAATGTCCAGGATATTTAAAATTTTATGAAAACAATAGTCAAGACAGGAGGAAAAGAGAGAAAACAAGTTTTAATATACAACAAATTTTTCTTTGAAATTCTATTTAATAACGTGCCCCAGGCAGCAAGCTGACGTCATAATGACGTCTCTTTTTGGTATTTATTGGTCCGCAACGTCATATTACCAAAAAATGACGTGAATACTGACGTCATTTTTTGAATGTACTGTAGACGTCATAACCAGGACGTTAGTTTGACGATATTTTTACGTCATCATAAAACGTTAACTCATTGTTTTATATTTTTGCATTTTGATGATTATTCCAATGATCCTTATAGGTTCCTGAATATTTTTCATCGAAATGCAAAAGTTAAACGAAAGTTTACCGTAGATACCTTAAAGTGTGTATAGGCAAGTGTACATTGTAGGTACAGAATGGAATCAAATTTCTCTTTAGGCGAATAAACAGACGCAATATAGGTATTATTATTCAACCACAGCCCATCTTTTATGAGGTTCGTATGATTATCAACTCATTGAAAAACAGTTTGAATTTGGCGCTTCAAAACAAAACGTTCATTATTTGTTTGGCGTTCGGCAATCTCCGGAGTTATCGGTATCGGACAAGTTCGGCCACAAGCCAACACGCAACCACGCAACGTTGACGACGCACACGCCATTATCACAACAATTTTGAGGTTGTTATGTATTCGATTTCGATTGAAATTTCCTATTGATTACAGAAGTCGATTTCCGACCGTCGGTTGTGAATTGTGCATTTCCTTTACTAGTGATTTGTAAGGTAAGTTTAATATTTGGTCTATTGCATGTATTGGATTTGATGTCATGTACTCACCACTTACCATGATTCCTGTACCTATATCATGATGCTACGTTATTTTAAGGCTTTTTCCTTTCTGTGAAAATAATTGTATCCTTAAGGTTAGTGTGCTAATTAAACTCACTAGGATTTTTTGTCGAGATACTGAAATAATTTGATGAAAAATCAAGAAACATATGATGAGAGTCCAAATTAATGTGTTGATACTGGTGAAAAGAAGCTTCTCATCAGTGAATCTACCTATAGAAAAAGAAAGAATCTTAGTTATATATACACAATTCACTTATTTTGGTTAACTGTATAATAAATAGAGTCCACTCTTCTAAGCTATGAAAGATCTTGAGATGAGTCTGCACAAATAACTTTCTGTTCAGACAACTCAAGGTACTTCTTTCTTTCTTACTTTTCCAATGGTTTTTTCCTACATATCTGTTATAACTGGTGGTAATCTAGAAGACAGAACTTTCAACAATTTGTTCGACCAAATGAAATTTTCAAAATACTATCACATCTGTATATTTTTGAAATTTGTTGTTTTAATAGTTTGTGAATAATAGTAGAGTTTTCATTTATCTATTGGTCATTCCCCATTAAATTATATATATTTTTTAACAATAATTTTTTATTTCTAGAAAGTTTCTGTGCCTTGGGGATTTCTACTCTTCTCACATCCCCAACAAGTGGAACAAGTACCCCTACATCAACTATTCACAATAAAATTTGGCATTTTTTCTTCCTAATGAGCTAATCAATTTTTGGTTTAATTCAAATGTTCTGAGTTAAAAATTTTACTCTTGATAATTGTGATCCTCATAGTTCAAAAAAATAACTCCCTCTACTAAAACTGTTATTTTATATATATAATATGAATATATATTATATTTCATTATATCTTTATTATATCCTTTGATGCCGATGGAACATATAGATTTTCGTTCTCTAATTGTGATTTTATTTACAGACCTTATAACATCATAGATAGGATATTTATTTGTATATGCACTAACATCCAAATAATATGAGCTTGAGCCTAGCAAGTGAATACAAATAATTTTGAACCAATATCAATATATATATAATAAATAGGGACGGCCCATTAACGTCGAAATATAACGTCATAATGACGTTACAGAATGACGTCTTTGGTCTGTTACATAATCACGTCATCCTACCGTCTTTATGGCGTCATTCTTTTCGTCAGCAGGACGTGTCTGGTGTCGAAAAAATGACGTTAAAATCACGTCAGCTTGCTGCCTGGGGCGCAAAGTGTTTACCATTTACCTCCTGATAGTAATGAAGTATAAGTTATTTTCAAAATTCGATATCTCGAAATCGGTTGAATTTAGGAAATGAAGCGCTTCATCAATTTTGTTCAGAATTTCGAGCAGAATTGAAATGTGGAATAATATACAGAGCGTCCCATTAGAGAAAAAGCAACTTTGTTTCGTCCTGACTTTTTGACTCATCCTGTATACTTGATTTTTCATTAGCTTAATGGATTTTGAAAAACCCTACAACTTTTGTATCCTAACATTTTTCGCTAGCTATCTTACTTTAGGAAATAATCGACCGTTTCCATATATCAGCGACCCTGTATAAATCATGAATATTTCCAGATTTCCCGATGACAATTCAATGAGACGATGATGGTGAATAGCTCTAAATTTGAGAGGAGAATAATCTTCATTTTGTGTTTGGAAAACTTGTTTTTCTCCCAAGATTGTCAATAAGTTTGGACAAATAGTATTGAAAGGAGAAGCTATTCCATTTTTATCAATGGTAGATGATGAATGAGTATCGAGTTTATGATTTTTTGGGGTATATCCAAGGATTCTCAATGTCAATTCTGTAGTTTACCAGTGGATTATCACTGAACGAGTTCCAACACTGAAATTTTTGATAGTCCAGGACCAAGTACCTCAATAAAGTATACAGAGAACAGCTTTGTATTCTGAAAATGGCATAATAACAGCTTTTGAAATTTGATATTTCCCAGTACTATTTGTTATGGAGGACCTGGGAAATGAATCTGAAGACATATAAGGTTGTCAAATATCTCCCTTCCGCTTTTTTGCACTTTATTCAATGCTTTATAAAAAGTGTTACAGTGATCGGATTTAGTTCAAATATGCGCCGTTTTGTTCGATAATCTGTTTCCATCTGGACGGCAACTTCATGATACCTCCCTCGTAGAAGCTCCCCTCCTTATTTGCGAAGAACTCGGACAGCCACTTTTCACAAGCCTCTTTTGAGTTCAACTCTACACCACCAAGGGCGTTCGCCATGGACAGGAACAGATGGTAATCACTTGGCGCTATGTCTGGGCTGTATGGTGGATGCGATGAAACCTCCCATCCGAGCTCCCGTAGCTTCTGACGAGTCATCAACGAACTGTGTGGTCTGGCGTTGTCCTGGTGGAACACTACACCCTTCCTGTTGGTCAATTCTGGACGCTTCTGGTCGATCGCCTGCTTCAAGCGGTCCAGTTGTTCGCAGTAGATAATAGAATTAAGCGTCTGGCGATATGGGAGCAGCTCTTAGTAGATGATTCCCTTCCAATCCCACCAAACACACAGCAAAACCTTCCTGGCCGTCAATCCCGGCTTGGCCACTGTTTGTGACGATTCACCGGCCCTCGACCACGGCCGTTTTCGCTTGATATTGTCGTATGTGATCCATTTTTCGTCGCCAGTCACCAACCGCTTCAAGAATGGGTCGAGTTCGTTCCGATTCAGCAGCATATCGCAGGCGTTGATTCGGTCCAGAAGGTTTTTTTGCGTCAAATCATGCGGCACCCAAACATCAAGCTTTTTTTTGTATCCAGTCTTTTGCAGATGGTTTAAGATGGTTTGGTGACTAACTCCCATCTTCTGGGCGATGTCACGAGATGCCACATGCCGGTCTCGATGTATTCCATGATTTAATCGGTATTTGTCGTCACAGGTCTTCCGCCGGCTGGCTTATCCATGGTGTCGTTTTCACCGGCTCTGAATCGTCGAAACCATTCCTCCGCGGTTCGAAGTGATAGAGTACCATCCCCCAAACACCATTAATCTCACGGAACGTTTCTCTAGCGGATTTGCCTTTAACGAAGGAAAACTTTAAAATAGCGCGAATTTCGGCGTTAGTGAACTCCATGTTTACACGTCTATAACTGTTGAACGCAATATCCAAACTGATCATGCATAGCGTCGTTTTGTAGGTTATGTCAAGACCTTTCAAATTATGTATAGTATTGCCAGATACGAGATCTGTAGCGCTTTGTACATAGCCGCGAAATTCGAAAGACAAAAAGGCGGAAGGGAGATATTTGACAACCTATTATTTCATCAATTCCTGGAAGTATACAGTATGTTCTTTCATGCAACTTTTTTATTTTGATCATTATATGATGACTAATTTAAAGGGGGAAAAGATGATTCACCAAATTCAAGTCCACCTAGTTCTAAATCGTGTTTGAGTCCCAAAAGAAGGAGTATTTCTGAAACATCATCAAAAAAATCTGGAGAATTTCCATGTCATACTTTTATTAAATTATAACACACTTTTGAATAATTTCAGCTGGCACACCAAGAAAAAAAACATGAAAATAAAAATCTTGTTCTTATTCATCTGAGGTTAGTTCTCTGTCAGAATGAAGTTCATAGCCTACTATTTTAAGCGCACTATCCAATATTTATTTCATTGAAGACGAATTCATAACATAAGTGATCATAACTAAAAAACTGTACGAGATAGGTATAGGAAAAGTATACCCAATTGAATTGAAAAATGTATACAGCTTTTCAAAAGAGTAATAATATACAAGTTGTTTTATTTGAAAAAACGGAGTTTCAGTCATTTTCGTGAGTCCCCGAAAGGCACTCACTTCTGAGCCTTCCTCTATGCTGAAACTGAGATTCAGTTTATCGACCGAATACTTGATGGTCTTATGCAGCTATAACCCAAAGTGCAATATTTTGTAAATTTGCATTCGAAAAAAAACTACATTTTTCAATGGTCAGGTTTTGCACAAAAATTGGACAAAATAATTTTTATCTCGAAAATCGTCACAGATAGGTGTAGGGAATTATGTGGGAAAGTTGTGAAGAATCTTAAAAGGATTCCAAAAATGGTATAATATATGAGGTGTTCCATTTGAAATAACAAAGTAGCTACTACTATCTGTTACAAGTGGCAACACTGTATTGACAAGAATATTTCAGACGGATAGAGCGAGATTGATTATCAAATTTTCGAAATGATCTGTCTTTCTGTTCTCCAGATACTTCTAATGTTCCATCCACTGTGAAACACCCTGTATATGATGTTCACATATTCTTGGGTCCCCAAAAAACATCTTGCACCTTTGATTTCTCTAAATATGGACAGATGTTTGAAAATAACATAAAAACTAAACGAAACTCTTTATTATTATTTTCTCGCATAGTGTTTTATCACTGAGTTCTTCATTTTGGTCAAACGGTGTTTTGTAGCTACTTTTTCATATTGTTTCGTATATACAGGGTCGTACAACTCAACTGCAGTCTTCTATAGTTCAAGATAATAGTCGAATTAGGATATTCCCCATTTGCATATTTTGTTTGTTTCTCAGGGTGCATAGCAGAAGAATATTTCCGATTGTACAATGTGTCCTGAAGAAGCGTAACGTCATAAAGATTTATTTTTGGAAGATCATATCAGACATATTGCAGATTTTGGTAGTTCTTGTAGCAACCCTCATGGACGATATTCACGAAATGAAATGGAAATTGAAATTATTGATTCTTCACCACTAAAAAAAATATCAGGACGGCCGGAGGTATGAACTATGGAATTCTAGGTAATGAAAGGATTTGTATCCACATTTTCGAAAAAAATGATCTCGAAACTCTTGACAAAAACTCAAGTGATCAAGTTTTTAGTATTTCCTCCACATCTTTCATGAGATATTTTCCACTGAATTTGATGAGGAGTAACTGTTTTATGTCCCTATTTTTCGCCTTATTTTTTCCTTGCACAGATAACCAAGCTGGTTTGCAATCAAGAATTCTCACGTTGAGATATTTATTCCGAAGAAATTATAGTAAATGTTCCAAAAATGCAAATAATTGCCAGTTGATATTTTCGAAATTCCATTCGATTAACTATTATACTTTTGTGAGAAAGTCTTTTGTATTTTTGTATAAAATTTGTTATAGTGATGTATGTTTTATCTACTTATAGAGTGGAAATTTGAATGAACACAAAGTTTGTTGACTTTTTGAAACCACAAATATTTCGAGAGGAGAATTTTTCATTGAAAATCAGTGTGCTTCTTGTTAGATATGGAATAATGGAAAATGAGAAATAAATAATTCACAATGAGTTTGGGACATAAATAAATACGATTCTATCGTTTACGTTTTTTTCTTGAAGATAAGAATTGAAAACAGGGTTGATTGAATTCTTCATATAAAAAAGCGATACTTTTTTTATTTCATTCTAATTGTATAATGGATTTCAGAACATTCTGAGACGTGAAGTTCAATTGGAAAAAGATGATGCTCTTTTTAACGAGACTAATTTTTTTGACATCTGTTCAGTCATTTGGAGGTTACGACCATTTAAGCAGAAGTCTCTACGACTAACAGTTCCCGAGAAAAAGTTTTCTCCATTCTTATCTGGCCACCTTGTACATTTCATTTTGTTTCGTCCTTAGTCGCCAATGGTTTTTATGATAACGCGTTGGAAGAAGAGCTTCACGACAAGACAAAGACCGCGATATCTCTTCCTTAGATATCTACGATGTTGATTGGCTGACGACAGAAGCGACATTTCGATAATCGATCGATAAGCGATAATTTCCGGTACCATCCGACATATCCAGTCGATTGTGATGTGAAGTGAAGTCGTTAGCTGTGGTGAAATGTTTGAGTGAGAGAAGTTTCATGTCACCTTCAACGGTTATTATTTTTGTTGACCATTTTCGATGATCTTGTTCTTGGATTATCGATATTTGATACATATCTTCAAGTCATGACATCAAGTTTTTCCGATAATTCAAATTGCCACCTATCCATATTAAACAAGAAGGTATTGACGCCATTTTGTACCAGTTAGAAAACTTCGAGTATGAAGAAATTGGATTGTAGTTGCTTGAATATTAATTCTGTTTTCTATTTTACATACAGCCAATCAATATGTCGATCAAGATTGCTCAAATGAGGCCTATGATTGTGATTCCGGCTTGGTAGAAAATAGTCGAAGGGAAAAATGGTAGAATATCTTTGTGGCAATGGTGAGAATTTGTAAACATTGTTTCGTTCCACAGTTATTTCTTTCTAAAAGGAATTATGCTTTTTGTTGAATCCTTCGCAATTATTCTCGAACTGATTCAAAATTTGTTCCTAATAGAAAAAGTCGTTTCAGGTTTCTGGAATGAACTAGTAGTGATAAATTGATACTGGGTTTTTGTATTGGTATGAAAAGTAGGTTGAATACAACGTTAGTTCGAAAATATCCTGAACCAATATATCTCGATATAATTCATCAATAATTTTGAAATATTCCATTAGTTTCCGGTGTTGAGATATTGGCAATGAAGCTCATGAAATAGTTTAGGGAAAGTATTCAAAATGCAGTATCTTTCGGATTATTCAGTTTCACAATTGCTATTATTTAGTGATGAAATACATTTTCACTAATAGAAATAGACTGCTCCATAAAGTAATAATAATGTTTATTCAGTGTATGACATACTTATTATAGATAACAAGAAGTATAGCATATAGATTATGAGATGAATATAAGTTCACAGTAAAGTAACATATAAAATATAAAATTATACAAGTATCATAAAAAAAAATCCTCTGAATGAACAAGAAAGACCCACAAAAGGAAGACCTTGAGCGTGGGCATATGACAATATTTTGGTACATTTACTTTATATAAATATAAAATTATACTAGAAGAATAGAAAATTATATAATAAATAATAATAAATAATAAGGGGTCCAAAACACTTCCCTGGGGTACTTCTTTATCGTTTAATATTTCGTTTGAGATAGTGTCATTAATTCTAACTTTTTGTTTTCTACCTTTAAGATAATCTGAAAACCATTTATACACATAGCCGTTGATCTTATATATTTTCATTTTACTGAGAACTATATTTCTGTCAATGGTTTCGAAGGCTTGCTTCAGATCCAAAAATACAGCTATCACATACTTGTTCTCATCTGATTTTTTTATCATAAAATTAAGAGACCTCTGTAGTGCCGATTCACATGAATATTTTGCCCGAAACCCAGATTGGTTATCAAAAAGAATTTCATTTTCGTCGACAAATTCAAGTACTTCCTTATATACGGCATACTCTAAAACTTTCTCAAGGGGCGATAACGTGTTAATAGGACAAAATTCCTCAGCTTTGATTATTTTATCCACCTTTGGTACTGGGATAATAGTACTAATCTTCAGTAGATCGGGTATTTTTCCTGTCTGAAGTGAAGTATTGATAATATTCAGTATAGCATGCCCAGCAGTTTCAAAAACTTGCTTCAACATTTTGGCATTCAGGATTTCATGGGTGTTACATTTATTATCTAATGAGGTAACAATATCACGTAGTTCCCTCGTGGACACATTTTTGAATTTAGTTATGGGCTTATGAAGATTATAATCGTAATTGGACCAGATTTCTGTACTTTGTATACTCTCGATTACCTGATTAATACCCTCAACAAAATACTTATTAGAGTTCTCCACCAACAATTTCTCTTCCTTCACAATATATGAGTAATCCTCATAAACAAATTGTACCTGGTTGAACGAGTTTTGATTACTGCTTTCAACAAGTACTTTTAAAGTTTTCCACATCATCTGAGAATTGTTTTTATATCTGTAAATTTTTTCATATTAGTTATCTTCTTTTTTTTTACATATTCACAACCTCATTTCTGATCACTTTAAAACTATTCCATCTGTATAGTTTATCAGTTGGTATATTTCGTTGTCAAACCATGGAAATTATTTTTATAATGGCAATTTTTTAAATGGGCTATTTCGTTTATAGTTGTAGAACAATTATCTTGAATTCTTGACAAATAATACTTACATCAACTGAATCCAGTGCCCATTCACATGAAATCAATCTATTTTTTATTTTATCAAGATTATACCCTCACAAAAGTTTCTATATCTTTTAATTGTATTACTTTGGTTTTCAGAACTTGAAAGAAAGTTAACCGATATTACCAAATGATCTGTGATTCTCGGACTTAAATGAACCTCAGTTCTAATATTATTTTGGTTTGTTATAACATAATCAATCGATGTTTCTGATTTTAATGTGATACAAATTAGTTCTGATACATACTGCTTCAATCCATAAGTTGTGAATGAATTCTCAATTTTATTTACATAGAATGTATTATCTGCAAAGTTCAGATTAAAATCACCAGCTAATATAAAACGACCCTTGGCTATCAAATCATCGTCACTAATGCCTTCAAGATATTTCAAAAAAGTAGCATCTGAACTTGATGGTGAATGATACAAGCAGCCAATAAACCATGTTGAAGATTTAAAATCAATTTTTGAAATTTTACACCTCGAATTACCCTCGAATACGAATGTTTTGTAGATAGAAAAATTGATTTGTTGTATATAAAAGACTACACCTCCAGTATAGCGACTATTAGAGTCACATCGCCTGATGTCGTATGTCCGACTGCCATCTCGGATAGAGAGTTGATCGAACAGTGGAATTGTGGTGGTATTGCAACAAAATGGCAAGTAGCATGTTTTTTCGATAGAGTTGAGGGTAAACCTACAGTATAGGTAAGCAGCTCCGATTTTGATGAAATTTTCACAGAAGCTTCGGAACACTTATAAAAACACCCTGTGATAAAAATTTTTCCGCGGAAACACCTCTAACATACTTTTTTTTAGGAAAGTTTCTGAAAATCGATCACGGTAAGACCTGAGAATTTGATTAATATTGTACTTACGTTTTGATTTGAGAGAATGTTTATTACACTAACACATAATTAACATGTCCTTGAATCAAATTTCACTAGAAATTTCATGATGAGATGCTTCGGAATAAGATATTTTCATGTTTTAATATTTGTATTTTCTCGACTCAAAACAATATATAATAATTGCAATGTCAAATGAGATCTGTCATGTCACAAGAAAGCAACGTTGCCAAGTTGCATTTCTGTCTTCAGTGGTAAACCATAGAACTTGAGTCTACAAATAATTATTATATATTTCTATGTGGCCAATTGATCACAATCGAATTTTCGAATACTTGACTTACCAAATTCTGTCTGTCTCGCCATCTCAAATGACATATATTCAATAACAATAATATATCATCGATTTATCATGCTCATAACAGTCAAGACTGAATTATTCAAGTGAATTTCAATTCAATTTAATTTCAAAAACATAGTAGGCTTTGACGTATCCTAGCAATAAATGTTTGAAACAAATGTGATTTTGTTTTCGTGTTTCTTTTGATGAATAGTTTACAATTTTTTGCATTATGAATGTTATAAAAATTTACATCATTTGTCAAGATAAAGAATCACTTCTTATTCATTTAAGACAATGGAAATTAATCCCTGAAGAACAGAATTACCTCTGTCCTATATGTAAAGGTCACCTTTCTCTGATTGATGACCCGTCTTGGTAAGAAAATTATATACTAATAATTTTTCAAATTTCACTTTAGTGCGTTACTTGCATTTGTGAGTCATCTGCGTTTGATCTAGGTGTAATTGATCTACGTTTGGGGTGGATCCCGGCGAGAGTGATGTTTTTAATCAGGCACTGCGATGGCGCGCCAGCGCCGTCGCAGGAACCATCTCCCTCGAGTTACCTGCATTTTGAATTATCTACGTTTGATTGATCTATGTGTAATTGATCTACGTTTGGGGTGGATCCCGGCGAGAGTGATGTTTTTAATCAGGCACTGCGATGGCGCGCCAGCGCCGTCGCAGGAACCATCTCCCTCGAGTTACCTGCATTTTGAATTATCTACGTTTGATTGATCTATGTGTAATTGATCTACGTTTGGGGTGGATCCCGGCGAGAGTGATGTTTTTAATCAGGCACTGCGATGGCGCGCCAGCGCCGTCGCAGGAACCATCTCCCTCGAGCTACCTGCATTTTGAATTATCTACGTTTGATTGATCTAGGTGTAATTGATCTACGTTTGGGGTGGATCCCGGCGAGAGTGATGTTTTTAATCAGGCACTGCGATGGCGCGCCAGCGCCGTCGCAGGAACCATCTCCCTCGAGCTACCTGCAATTTGAATTATCTACGTTTGATTGATCTAGGTGTAATTGATCTACGTTTGGGGTGGATCCCGGCGAGAGTGATGTTTTTAATCAGGCACTGCGATGGCGCGCCAGCGCCGTCGCAGGAACCATCTCCCTCGAGTTACCTGCATTTTGAATTATCTACGTTTGATTGATCTATGTGTAATTGATCTACGTTTGGGGTGGATCCCGGCGAGAGTGATGTTTTTAATCAGGCACTGCGATGGCGCGCCAGCGCCGTCGCAGGAACCATCTCCCTCGAGTTACCTGCATTTTGAATTATCTACGTTTGATTGATCTATGTGTAATTGATCTACGTTTGGGGTGGATCCCGGCGAGAGTGATGTTTTTAATCAGGCACTGCGATGGCGCGCCAGCGCCGTCGCAGGAACCATCTCCCTCGAGTTACCTGCATTTTGAATTATCTACGTTTGATAAAAAATCATGCGGTCCAATATGAAACTATAATCAATTTTTGTTTTTTACAGAGTTGATGGTTGGAGATGGGTTTGTTTGAATTACAGTACAGTCAGGAAACAAAAACGTAAACGGTGCTCCTTCTCAACATCTTTTCGCGATGGCACTTTCTTTTCTAAATCAAAATTAACTATTTTCCAAATTTTGGCTTTCGTCAATTTATGGGTAGCAAATGCCACGTTGACTCTGATAAAAGATCAATTGGATATTGCTTCCTGGAATACAGTTACTGACTGGGCCAGTTTTTGTCGGGAGGTTTTAATTGAGCATTTTTTGAATAATCCCGAGAAATTAGGTGGGCCAGGCAGAATTGTTGAGATTGACGAAAGCAAATTTGGAAAACGCAAATATAACAGGGGTCATATGGTTGAGGGGCAATGGGTTTTTGGTGGGTACGAGCGGGGAACAGGTCGAATTTTTATGGTTGCTGTTGAGAAGAGGGACACCAACACCCTTCTCCCGATCATTGAAAAATGGATTGAGAAAGGGACAACCATCCTTTCTGACTGTTGGAAGGCTTATGACTGTCTTTCCCAAGAGGGTTATAACCATCTAACAGTCAAACATTCTGTTCATTTCAAAGATCCGGAGACGGGTGTTCACACAAATTCCATTGAAAGTTCGTGGAGACACGCCAAAACAGTGACTCTATCTAACGGTAGAGTCAAATCTCATATACCAGGAAATTTAGCAAGGTACATGTTCTTCAAAAAATGTAATGAACTCAACATCAATAGGACAGAGGAATTCTTCAGGTTAGCAGGAAATTTGTACGATGCCACCAAACCTTCTGAAATTTCCAATGAAATTTATACAGCGGATGAGGAAGAAACTATGGATTTGTTAGAGTAACTTTCTCATCCACACAAAAATGGCCCTTTTAAGGGCCGCCAATTTTTCAGACAGAATTCGTTAAATAATTTCATCCCGAACTTTGAAATAAATTAAATCTACGATTTTTTTTTCTCACTTGGCAACGTTGCTTGTTATGGTGACAATTAACTTGTCATTTGACATTTCAATTATTGCACGTCATATCGACTTGAAAATATACAATATTTAATTATGAAAATAAGCATTTTCGCAACTTTTTATCGTGAAAATTCTTGTGGAAATCGATTTTAGGACATGTGAACGATGTTTTAGGCTATTCAATATTTGTTCTACTGATTACGTAAGTACAATATCAATCCAATTCTTAGGTCTTACCGTGATCGATTTTCAGAAACTTTCCTAAAAAAAAGTATGTTAGAGGTGTTTCCGCGGAAAAATTTTTATCACAGGGTGTTTTTATAAGTGTTCCGAAGCTTCTGTGAAAATTTCAGCAAAATCGGAGCTGCTTACCTATACTGTAGGTTTTCCGAGTTGAGTGAACACAGAACTTTATAAACATGGTGAATGAATCTCTATGTTTGTATGGGGTAACTTGGAGAAAATTAGGTAGGATATCCGGTAAATTTTTTCCAGAAAAATTCACTGACTAGAATAGAATATTTGTTATAATCTCCTTTTTTTTGCAGTTGTAAAGAACATTTCGATTCCTCGCATTCGGACATTATCGAATATCAAGATTTTTTGTTAGGGGAAAAACCATCACATTCAATTATTTTTGTTCTATCCAGTAGCTTAAAGCGAATCAGTTTGGACTGTGGCCTCAAGTGTGAGTCCTCAATAGTAGAAATTATATTCCACTTCATTCCTTTTGTTTCATTCAATTGAGATGAATTTATTCTTTAACTACTTGAGAATAACATCATCAGGTTGTTCCCTTTCTAGGTAGAGATTGAAACTTTTTTCAGATCAGGATTGCTAAATTTATAATTTTCGTAACTCATGAATAATATTCCACTTGGAATGAATATGGCAACGCAAGAAGGAATGTTCTCATATATTATTTTCTCAATTGAAGACTAGCACATCGAAAGCAACATGTTTTCTCCATAGCACTGCTATCGAACTTTTGTATTTGTCACTGATCTGTAGAGCTCAAATTATAATCTACTAACTCTGATATTTTAACAAGATAATTCACACTTAACCCTCTTTCACCTTCAATTCATAAGTGGATCATACTGATAGATCATCATTTATTTCAATGTTATTATGCGAATTCTATAATATAATCAACACTAATAATTTGTTTGATTGGTGTTAGTGGTTCATAATCAAACTGTTATACCAATGATGCAAATGTCTGAAAATAGCATTTATCCATTTCAACATTTGCATGATCCAAAAAATGCTGCATTTTCAATGTTTTCTTAGAAAGAAAGTGTGGTAGTGTAAACCTTATATCATCTTCATATGTGTCTCGTTATGGAAGAAACTCACAAGGTGTGATTTTACAATCTCCATCGAGAACCTACAAAGTTGCTAGTTTTTTTTTCCAATTCATAACATTATTGAAGATGAAGAATTTGTCGATTTGTGTAAATTTCGCCTTGTAAAGTCAATGATTATATATGTTTTTTTTTTCGCTCCTGGTATCAATTTTTGTTCTCTCTTTGAAGTTGCGCATTGATGTATTTTTTATTTTTCTTATTGCTACAGGGGTCCAAAGGATATACTGCAGCCGGAGGCTTATTGTATTTTCCCTATCATTCCGATACCCTAAGAGATATTGGTCCCTTTGACTATTTTGTAAAGGTCACTAGGTTTCTGGGTTCTTACATTCTCTAAGTTCAAATCAGGTTCCCCTAGTTGTACTACTCTTCTATAGTTTAGTGCCTCACAATAGCACAAAATGTGTTCAATAGGTTCTGATCCGCACAATCTACAAGTCTGGTCACCTTGATATAACCCCATCTTTTGTAGGTGTGTTCTAACAGGAGCATGTCCTGTAAGGAAACCTGTTACTGATCTTATCTGATCTTTACTTAATCTAAATATCTCATCAGTTCGTTTCCACAAGTTTACTATACTCTTCTCCTGGTGTGTTATCCTAGGCTATTCTTTGTCATTATTTGACTCGTCTTTTAGTGGAGTTACCAAGTAGTTTCTTGGGCACTCCAAGTACTGGTTCTGGGCCAAAGCAGGGTGTAGCAGACCCCTTATGAGCTAGTTCGTCAGCTATTTTGTTGCTTTCTATTCCACTGTGCCCAGGTACCCAGATCAGTTTAACTCTGTTTAACCTTGCAAGCGTCAGAAGTTCCTTGCGCATTGATGTAATAATATTTATTATGATTATTGCAACGAATTATTTATTCTCTCAGTAAATTGATTCCGTTCATCAAAATCATTATATGACGTTGACGAAGTTTCAAGTCGAAGACATTTCAGAAAATACTGTTAATGCCACACGTAAATTTCGTCATGTTGAATCAATAATTATAAATGTTTAGTTTTTCTATTATTGTATCTATTTTCATTCTCTCTCTTATGATCCGCATCATTGGAATCTGTGATGTGGAATTGCGCACTGATGTTGTAAATATTTGTTTAATTTTTAGTAAATGAATGTCGTTTATTGAAATCACTAAACGCCATTGACAAAGTTATAAATCGAAGACTTTACAAAAAAATAAAGTTCATGCTGCTCGTAAATTCTGCCTTGTGAAATTAATAATTATATGTGTTCAATTCTTCTTCTGGTTTTCGATAAATGGATGATATGATGTTTATTATACAGGGTTATGATGAAGTAATGCACAAAATTCATAAAACGTACAATGATCACTTTTGAAAAAAATGCAAAAACACGTCAAACTGTTCTTTTTATTCCGCATCTTTTGACATAACTTACAAAAATAACACGTCAAAGTTGTCCAAGTTATGACGTCATCAACAATTTTTTTTTAATGGGAAGCTAAGATTTTTATCACATTATGTGATAGAGCTTGTGTTTTTACACACGGGAAAAATAGTTGCAGTAGGGCTCACATAGGAAAAAAAAACGAGAAAAGGAATAAAAATCTAAATTCTAAATCTAATTCAAACTGTGTCCCGTTAACTAACTGACAAAGGCCAAGACGATGGTAGACCGCATTTATAAAGTTTACGATCATCTGCGGAGTTATACGAGTTATTTCGTGTCTAATTCGTTCCATTAAGTTTTCTAAATTGTCTGGCCGGTTAATGTAGACCCGACTTTTCAAATGTCCTCATAGAAAATATCAAGGGGGATTAAATCAGGTGACCTAGGTGGCCACTCTATTGGTCCACGTCTTCCAATCCACCGTCCTTCAAACTGGTTATCCAGAAACCTTCGAACAGTATGACCATAATGTGGTGGTGCGCCATCTTGTTGGAACCAAATACTGGAATCCAAGTTGTCCCCATTATTTGGATCCGGAAATGCCGCAAGTAGGTCCGGAAGCACTACCATACGAAGATGTTCCAAATATCGTTCAGCTGTTAAATTCCCGCGAAAGTAATAAGGACCAATAAATCTTCCCCGGACGATTCCTACCTAAACATTAATTTTTTGAGGACGCTGGGTGTGTTTTGTCTGCATCCAGTGTGGATTTTCCCGAGCCCAGTAGCGAGAATTGTGTCGATTTACAGAACCACTTAGACAAAACGTTGCCTCATCGGAAAATACTACACTATTAAGAAAATTTGGAATTTCGTCACAATGCCGCATGAAGATTTCACAAAATTCCAAACGTCTGTCCGGATCATCTTCTGAGAGTGTAGTTTTTCTTTTTTTAACATCTTGACTACAAACGACTGACTAACATTTTCTTGTAAGGCAAGTTCTGTTGTAGTTGCGTGAGGGTGTTCTTCTACTGACAGCAAAATATCTAACTTCACATCGTCGCTTATTCCTGGTCGTTCAGATTTTGGAGCATCCCTCACGCTTCCCGTTTCATCAAATTTTGCAACAATTCTGCTCACTGTGCTTCTAGCAATTGGAGGTCTGTCAAAATGTGTTGCGTTAAATAAAGCACATGCTTCCTCATGACTTCGAAGGCGATCGCCGTAACCTACCATCATTAGAATTTCTATCCTTTCTCTTTCGGTTAAACGAGCCATAATAATGAAACTGTGGTGACACGAATTGTACGACTGACACTGACAAACCGTTGTTTTAGTAAAACAATTGAAAAAATTTATAAGAACAAATGTTCTTACTAGATAAGTTTGAGTTTGACCTCTTTTTATAATTGGTTATGTTATTTAGTTTTTTATTCCTTTTCTCGTTTTTTTTCCTATGTGAGCCCTACTGCAACTATTTTTCCCGCACAAGCTCTATCACAAAATGTGATAAAAATCTTAGCTTCCCATTAAAAAAATTTGTTGATGACGTCATAACTTCGACAACTTTGACGTATTATTTTTGTAAATTATGTCAAAAGATGCGGAATAAAAAGAACAGTTTGACGTGTTTTTGCAATTTTTTCAAAAGTGATCGTTGTACGTTTTATGAATTTTGTGCATTACTTTATCATAACCCTGTATATTATCATCATATGTTTTTGGGAAAGTTACGCCGCGCGTAAATTTCGCCTTCTAATTATACATATACATATATCTATATTTTTCCCTCCTGGTATCAA
Organism: Plagiodera versicolora; assembly: GCA_037013635.1. Classification (NCBI taxonomy): domain Eukaryota; kingdom Metazoa; phylum Arthropoda; class Insecta; order Coleoptera; family Chrysomelidae; genus Plagiodera; species Plagiodera versicolora. The sequence goes on along the minus strand of CM072993.1, from coordinate 5,544,362 downwards.
TTCCTGCCATGATAATATATTCAGATTTATCTCCTTATTTCAAATATATCAATGCTCACCTCGATTTTCAGTTGTCTTTGACAGTTGAGTGAAAAAGTCAACTGATATTGTGATTTATTCTATTCACTCTCTTTAGTTAGTTTACATATTCAATTCAAGAGTTATACTCCCAGAGTAAATATCATCAGAGTGTGTTCACCCTTATTACCCCATACGAAAATATGACAGAACTTGGCAGTTAAGCCCAGTTGTTCTGGTCAGTTAGCTTCAATTTTGTTTTGTCTTCGATTCAAACGAAGGCATTTGCCAATATTTCCAACATATACTAAGAGATATTTTATAATTGGGTAAAATCACGTTTATAGACCGCTTCAAGTTGGCGGGAACGAAAATTGACCCACGTCTTTTATATCCGAGTTATAATCAGAAAATCTATTTTTAACCTTCAGAAATATGTCGTGAGTAAAGTTGGGAGAAAATCACTATTACATTCTGAAGACAGTTTTTTTCGTTGGCGTAAAGAAAATGGAAAAACATGTTCAATTTCGAATTATGACCTGAAGGTGAATTTCTCAAATAAAAACTCAGTTAGTTTTGTTTCAGTTGGAAATGATTTTGTTACCTCTTTGATAATATATCACATGTTGGATAGTTTTTCAGTACATTTCAATTTGTTTCTTGTTATTCATTCCGATTGAGGATGCGTCCTCCATTTTCTTGTATTTCCTATAGTTCCTGAGTTTCTCTATACAAACATCGAACTTCATCTACCCTGTACAGCTTTCTTGCCAATTTGCCTTTCAATGTGACACACCACGAATGCTATTTGGAAACCATTTAGATTTTGAAAGGAATGAAATATGTTGATCAAAGATATGAGTAGTAGGCATGATAGTTCAAAGGTTAACCTTTCTAGAGAAGTTTTATATATATGAAAAAATATACCAACGGTTGACTACAAAATGAGTCATAATTATAATTAGAATCTTAAGAAGTGTTCAGTCTGAGTGAGCAAACTCAAAGTTTCACTAGAATATGTATATTTATCATTCACAGCAACGATGTCAAGCTAGGGTATCACATATGCAGAATTCCACGTAGAATTTGATAGTAGTTTTCTCGACTTAGAATCAAATCTCTCATAATGTCATCCTAAAATCTCTTATCGTATTAAAACTTTCATCCCATCGTTTTCCTGACTGTTTTTCAGGACATAATGGAAAAAATCCTCCATTGTTTCATTTCAATGGTTATATCAACTAATCAGAAACTGATAGTCAACAACTGCATGTAAGGGTGCGTGTTCTATGGAGGAATTTATATAATAGCTAATTTTTTGTTTTTGTGAAATATTGATCAAACACTATTGACGCTGAAGACCTTCGTATAAAATATTAGTTTGAATTGATTTATTGTTTTGTTATATGTATTATTATAATGTATTATTATATATATTTCATATATATATATATATATATATATATTATATCGTGACTTTTTTTCAGGTTTTTTTCAAGCTCACGCCACGGTTTTTTGAAAGCACCAATTCAGCTCACCTGAAAGTCAAAACATCGAACATATTGATCCTACAGGAAGTCATCACTACAAGTCGTCAGTATTTTCATCGCAGTTTAGCCTATAAAAAAGCACACAAGGTTGTTTCAGAAATGTTAACAACATATATATGGATTTGGCTACAAATCTCGAATGGGGATCAAAAAACTAAGTGGATTTCAATGCAAACAAGACACAAGCATGTGTTTTCTCCAAGAAAGCCGACGTCACAATGATCAACATAAGCTTGTCAGAGGTGACCATCCCTTTGAAGTCATTCATCTCGATGCTTGGTATAACTATCAGCAATAACCTTTCTTGGGAAAATCACGTGAGATCAATTGCTGAAAGTGCATCCCAAAAACTTTGTTTTCTGTTTCGTGCCAGGAGCTATTTCACTTCCAGTCAGCTGCTTACGATCTATAAGGCACAAATTCGACCTGTCCTGGAATACTGTTCCCATATTTGGAGTGCAGCACCTAAACATATCCTGAAGCTGTTGGATTCTGTCCAAAAAACGGCAATTCGTCTCGTCGATGATGCTTCGCTTACTAACTCGCTTACTTCTCTGGAACACCGTAAAAGGGTTGGCGATCTATCCCTATTCTATAGATATTTTCATGAGCCGTGCTCTTCTGAAATATCAACAATCGTTCCTCCTTTGGCGATCTCTTCGAGGTTAACCCGTCAAGTCTAGTCTTCACACCCCTTTGTGGTTAATTTGGTGACTTGCAGAACATCTCTTTTCAAAGATTCGTTCATCCAACGTACAGCGAGGCTCTGGAACACATTGCCCAGGGAGGTGTTCCCCGAGGCATATGACCTCCAGAAATTCAAAAAGAACACCAATTCCTACCTCCTTTCCCTTAGTTCTCACGATGTTTCCTGAGCATTACAGGATGTCTCCTTTCGTGGAAAGTTTTATATAAACAAAAAAAAAAGGTATCTCAATTACTTTGTATTGCTGTTTATTTACTTCAAATGATTGGATTTTCATTTATTGGATAGAATTATAACAGAACTGAATATGCTACACTTTAATTAAAATCATGATATCCTCAACTTCATTACTAAGATTCAATTGTTGATGTTTTCTTTTTACCTTAGAAAACTAATATTTCCCTGTACAGGATAGTCCTCATGAGGTGGTCCTATTACACTTTGTTTAGGAAACATGAGACTTTCGGAAGTTTTGCATTTGAAAGATGTTTAATTCACAGGATACTCTCATTCATTATTCTTATCGTATCATATTTTCGTTTCTTCACATGATGTTCGGGTGACTCATTTGATGTTACAATATTATGAACAGTTTTATATAAAATAAGTATATACACTCATTTCACACTTGCAGAATGGAATTTAAAATATATGTCATGGACTCGTGAGAGTTGTTGAGGTTGTACCCCAATTCTTTTTAAAGTTGCTTTTTGTTTACCTATAACTTGGGACTGGAAGAGTTGTGAATTTTCAAAATACTAATATTGATGAATTTTCAAAATTGCCGCGATATCTTGAACGAACATTAAGGGAATTCTCTCCATGACTGATTTCAGGAGGTGGACCGTTTATATTCTGGCCTTGCAGATCACCTGACTTGTATCGTGAAGTTTAGAAAGCTTGATTACGAAGATGGGTAACTCTAGGTTTATTGAAATGAACTATCGAATGTCACGTGTTCTGAACAACATGGACAACATTTTGAGTCTTGTGTCATATGCGTGTATTGTTGAAATTTTTAATTTATTACACATTGTTTATTTCCGTGATGAAAATGTGGCATGAAATTTAGGATGATATGGATATGGCGACGGGTAAATCAATTGATATCCACAATTATATACGGAATTCAGTATTTTTCCATGGGGCAGGCACAAAACTACCAGGCTCATGGTCTGCACTTCATGGTAGTCGATAGAGCAACGAAGGCACAAGTGTAATGGTATTCACAATAATGATACACAAAGTGGTTTCGAATGAATTCTTCCAGAAATTCCACCAAAGCTTTGCCGTTTTTTTTTTCATCCTGTAGATGATGAATTGTATTCTGATCATCCACCTATTGATTCCTTGGACTTGTAAATATGATATTCATCTGGAACTTGGGACTACTCCACTATTAATGACGAAACGATCCAGACAGAATGTAATATTTAACTGAGCACGTGTGTATCATCAGGGTAAATCGAGTTGAAATGATTGTCATTGTATGTGTCATTGTCAATGATGATCATTTGTAGTTCTCATCATAATAAGCTTCACTTTAAAATTTGATGCGACGCAATTTTGGCCGACTGTGTCATCATCATCATCAAAGGTTTAGTTTTCGATTTGGGATACTATTATATCGTCAATCCGTTACGAATTCTTTGTATGAGTAGAAGAGCCATTTTCCATGAAATTATTATATATTGGTTTTACACAGCAGCCAAGAGTAATTCCGTCTGATGACTCCATGAGAATATCTGGAATTCGTCCCAACATCGACATCTTGATTTCCATTTTACACTATCTCACCTTCATCCTTCCCCGAACTTGACCATCATATTATCGTGGCATCAATCTTGGTGGGAGTTGACTGGATTCCGCAACATTTTGAGTAGTATTTTTTTTTTTTTAATCACCACTTCAAAGTTTTTGGTTTTTCAACCAACTCCCCATAAGTCGAAACTTGTGCGGGGCGAAGAAGGGCGGGCCCTACAGTTTATAGTGGAATCCGAACCACTTCTGACTAGGTATCATCTGAGTAAATGATATTTGGTTATTGAACGTTATTGCAGACGAATGAAGGTGCAATTGGCTCACAAACAGTTAACTGTGACAATACTCGTAAACTTGGAATACTTCTTTGATCATTTTTGAACTGGTACTCAGATGAATGAATTTGAGATTCAGAAATGAATTCTTCTTACGTTTCTTGAACTGTGGAATATTTGAGTTGATTTTCACGAATGAAAAATTATCGAGCAGTTAGTATACGTAACTTGTTTTATAATACCAGTTTCAACAAAGAACGATTGAATTCATGATAAATGAATAACTATACAGTGAAAATATTCCATATATTTCATATTATATAATGAACATCACTCAGCATTATTTCAATTCCATACTGATTTCTCATTCTCTGAATTTGGTTGATCTCGACGCTGATATTGTCTTTCTCAAACGCTGAAGCAGAAGTTCGTTTTGATCACTGCTTTTGGGCATAGTAATTATTTGGTTGATTCTTCCCAAATCTTCTTCCACATTCTACGGGTCGATGAACAATCAGAAGAATTCGACTTCTTCAAGTATTTTACGGAGGTCGGGGAATTTATTTAGCGTGAATTCTTGTACCAAATAGTGACTGAGCCGGTGTGAATGCGATGCGATTACTTTTTTTTGTGGACAAAGTATTGTCAATCAACATCTCCAGATGTCCATTGTCTCCATTATCACCAAGATACATCTATTCGAATCTGATCATACAAAAATACAAACCCCATCTAATATAGATGAAATATATGACAATGAAAACCTAATTAGTAACAGTTCCAAAATTTAAAACTGCTCATCGCTCACAGTACGATAGCATCAATACACATATAAACGGATGGAGGGCATTATATTCTTACAATAAATAAATGAATCAACAATGAACAGTCCTATCAATATGATACAGAAAACTAATCTATAGACGAAGCCAATTTCAGATACATGAAAATCGAATTCGACATTATCCAAATGCTTCCACCCAATTTTTCATTGGATGAAACACAAAAAATAGTATGGTGGTATCAATGGTACAATACAATATACACCATGATTCCTTCATTATGATGAGTCTAGCTCATCTGTTCGGGAGAAAAGTTGAAATTCATAGGTGAAACTATCAATAATAATATGATTCCTTCAGTGAATTACTAAAATATCAATTCGTATCTGAGAGTATCTCAGTCGTCGAAATGAGTTTTCGATTGGAAACTACTAATTCCTTATCGATTTGAATGAGGGATTACACTTAGTTTCAACGAAAATTTCGGAGAACGACATAAAAGAATGCATCACAATATGTGCTTTCTCAAACTAGGAAGGGACATAAAAGGTCGATGAACAATGAGGAATTTTATTTGAACAATCAGTATCGTTTCATGTATTCGAGTCAGAATCATACATTATTTACGAAATATTCGACATTTTCAATGTCAGCAACATAGTGGAAAAAATGGGCAGCTGTAATATTCAACCATTACAACTGCTGTGATTCATTCGTATCTGGAGAAAAATTAATATGAGGAAGGGGTGATATTGATTGGAGAACGGATTTTTCATGATGTGGTTCTGAAACCGGACCTAGACTTTTTCTAGGATTTTGGGGAAAATTCATACAGCGAGAGTTGTTCTTGAATATTGTAACTATTTACACTTAGGTTAAACCTATACCTCTGAACTGATCAGATAAATGCGGTAGGTGGTGAATTAGATAAGTTGGGTGCCAGACTTGCAAAAGTCAATCAGAAAATGATATAACCTTGCTTGGGAAGGACAAATAATCATCCAGATAAAGTCTATATGAATTTAATGACAAAAATCTAGCTAAAGGCTCAAAATAACACAAAAAATAAGGTGCTGAAGGCTAACAATAAATAATTATTCATTTATTCATTTATTTCTACGGAATCAACTCCATTACATGAAAAAAAAATGTATATATATATAAAATGTATAAAAATAAAAACGAATATGTAGCAAACATGTAGATAATCTCACTTGACGCAAAACAGTTATAAAGTAATATATAGTAAATAAATAACAGGAATAAGAAGTTTTAGTACGTACTAATATCACATCCTGGTAGGAGTTTTTGTTTATATATTAATTTATATTTTTTATAGATTTCCCGAATGTATTCAGCGAGCATCCACATATTTCCAATCTGTTGTCATTTATAACCTTGAGTGTTCTCTCTATTGGTGAGTGTTTCTAATAGTTCGTTGTGTGAAACGAAATAGAAACAAGCATTGACTACGCAGGGCTCTACTGGGCACATTGAAGTGTATTTCTTCAAGAAGGTCTGGACAGACTACATAACCATTGACGAGTTTATATATAAAAATCAGAGCATGGTCCGTTCTTCTTTTAGCTAAGGAATTGTTTTTGAGGGTACGCATTATATCAGAATATTCGTGGTCTGCCACCGGTTGATTTAATTTGAAGGCCATGAATCTCATAAATTTATTTTGAACCTTTTCCAATGATGTGCAATGAACCAAGTACAACGGGGACCAAACTATGGATGCATACTCTAATTCAGATAAAACGAGGGATGTGTAACCTCTTTGTATAGAAATTACAGAGAAGTTTGAACAATTTCGAAGTATGAATCCTAAGGTTTTTGATGCTTCAACGGTTACTTTATTGATGTGCTCTATAAATCCAAGCTGTTCGTCAAACCAAACCCCTAGGTCTTTCACGCATGCAGAATATTGAAGAGGATCATTATTTATATTATAGGAAGTTTGGAATTTCTTTGAATTTTTGAAAAAGCTGATGTAGTAACACTTATTCACATTCAAGAAGAGTTGGTTTGTTTGACACAATTTATATACATTGTTGAGGTCTTTTTGCAAGAGAACTTGGTCCTCGTAGCAATTTATTTCCTTATACATCTTCAGATCATCTGCGAACATCAAAAAGTCTGAACTTTCAAAGCATGAATACATGTTGTTCACAAATAGATTGAAGAGCAGGGGAGCAAGATGTGCTCCTTGAGGAACCCCAGATAAAACTTGTATATCTCTTGACTGATTTTCACATAATTTGACCCTTTGAGTACGGTTGGACAGAAAACTCTGAAGCCATCTTGAAAAATGGCTGTTGAATCCTACCTTGCATAATTTCTCTATCAAAATGTTGTGATCGACTCTATCGAAGGCCTTGGAGAAATCTGTATATATTGCATCAATCTGAGTCTTATTTTCCAAGGCCTTCAATATCTCTTCTTCATATACTAGTAGGTTTGTGATAGTTGACTTCTGACGTGAAAACCCATGTTGATTGTCAATCAGTAATTCCTTACAATAATAATTCAATTGATCCGTGATTAATCTGTCGAACAACTTTGGAATTGAGGACTGATTGCATACACTCCTATAGTTTTTCACATCCCCTTTAGAACCGGATTTATGAATGGGAATGATATAACTGTTCTTCCACAATTTTGGAAATATTCCGTTGTCCAGTGAAGATCTAAACAACAGAAATATTGGATAGGTTATAGCACAGATACAGTTTTTCAGGAATATGTTTGGTATACCATCAGGTCCAATTGATTTTTTGTTAGGCAACTTAGATATTGCATCATATACCAGAGCAACTGATAGGCTTGGACACGGAATATCAAAATCACAACTACTGCCTCCAATCTCATTCAACATTAGACTGTTTACAGGCTTAGTGTATACTGTGGAAAAATAATCAGCAAAGAGATCTACTGTTTCACTGCAATTTCCTGCTGTTTTATTATCGTAGATCATATTCAGTGGTAAGCCATATGTAGATTTTTTGTTATTGATGTGATTTCAAAAAGATTTTGGATTTGACGATGAATTGAGATCGACCTCTTCTATATAATTTTCATAGCAAGATTTAGTAATTATTTTGCATTGTGTCCTTAATTCAGCGAATTTGTTGTAATTATTCTGAGTTCTGTTTTCTTTATAAATTTATGATGAATCAAACGTGAGACAAAACATCAAACCTAAATCTGCCAAGAGCCCTCTGCTGCTTGATATTGGTTGGATTCACGGATCAGCCACCTGCGTTCTACCAGGTTTCTTCCCGATCACTTCCCTGTTCGCTTATGTCTTAGCGGTGGCGGAGATGCTAGCACTCGTTCACAAAGGGGGATCCAGGGAATATGATCACCAGAAAATCTTCCTGCTGAATGGAACCTCCGGAATCACAGTCCACCGAAAGAGAAATGGATTAATAGGAGCTCGGCAACATGGTTAATGCTCTTGCCTCAGATCAGATAAATCATCAACCAAATGAAGAAAAAGAGAGAAAAAATATAGATCTGAGTCAATTATGAAGTTGAACAAATTATATAACGTTTAGTAGGAAATAGGGTGGCTATCTCTTGAAATAACAAGCCAAATTGATTCAGTGCTCCCCAAGCCAACAAGTTAAATCCCCAACTGGCAGTCTGGTCGATTCACGATCCACGACAAAATAGAGATACCACACCGCCACACGTGCCTTACAGGAAAATGAAATATAACGGAAAATATGTGAAAAATATCGAAAAATATGTATGCAGAAGCAATCCTACTAGATATAAAAATCAGATTATACCCTCCGATGGCGTAGATCGGTTTCAAATCAAGAGATAATACAAGATAAAATTCAGACTGACTAACCAGTTGAAGACCCAACCGCTTGCCAAGTAAATTCGAAAATCAATCCAAAAATCCATTTCATCGATCAGCGCATCCTTCCAGGTCCCCTCTCTTCACAATTTATCCCGATCATGCGTCTCAAAGGTATCAGATTCCAGAAGTGGCTATTACTACCACAGGACGGAGACATGGGAAGGATGTTAAGTTCTTCAATCAAATGATTTGAAGATGAAACGAAATTTTCGTTACACACCACCTCAACTGGGGGTAAAAATTTGAGGTATATTAAAAAAATTGAATAATAATAAAATAGAAAAGCGTTAGATTATCTGAAAATATTGCAATATTGAATAATAATAAACTAGAAAAGCGGTAGATTATCTGGAAATATTGAAATATTAAATAATTATAAATTGTCGAAACATCTGAAATATAATTTAAGATATTTATAAGGTAGTGACTATGGAATTTAAAGAATTGGAAAAGCAATATCTTAAAACTACCACTTTCATGTGGCAGGTAAGTGAGCTCTGTGACAAGTAACCAGCAAGTTGAGATAATGCAAGGAAATATGTTATAGGAAGTATATGTATAGGTATATGTAAAGGTATAGGTATATGTAAAGGCATAGGTATATGTAAATGTATAGGTATTTAATAATAATAATAATATCATTTATTGATGGAAAGAAATGTATACAGTCATGAAATAAAAATGCATAAATGATGAATACTCGATAAGTGAGCAAACACTTGTTTCGAGATAAAAAACCTTACTCAACTACACAAAAAACAAACCAGAACATTACCAAAAAACCTAACTTAATCGCACAATGAATATTTGATACAATACAAGAAATCTACTGAATAAGCAACACATATTAGAAATATATCATAAAAAGTATAAGTAAAACAAAAACATCACAATAATGAGAATATTTCAAAGGTACAAATATTTTGCAAAGTGAAAATTAGCTATCAAAACAAAAATCGTGCATGAAACATTTGAAAGGTGAGCATAAACAAAATCAGTTGGAGAAATTTGGTTCGACGATCTGATGACATTTGGTTCTTGGTGTTTCGTGAATGAATCTTTTAACCTTATTCTCAAAACTATTATAGTTCAGTATTGCTTTTATATGGTCTGGAATAGAATTGAACGCTTTTGGTGCTATGTAAGAAAATGATCGCTGACAAACAGATTTGCTCATCTGTGGGATAACATAGTGATGTCTTTGTCGGATACCATAATTATGCCTTGGTAAGTTAGTCTGATTTTTTATTTTTTTATATTTCAATATAACCTTCAAACAATATAGCTGTCTCAGATCCAGTACCCCACATTCCTCATACAAGTGATCCGCAGAACATCGGTGGGGTTTTTCTAAAATCAACTTGAGGAATCTGTTTTGGGTAGTCTCTAGTGGTTTGATGTGTGTTCGTAGGGCCCCACCCCAACCTAAGATGCCGTAACGCCTGAGTGACAGAATCCTCTTGAGGTATCTGAATTTATAATAATAATAATAATAATAATAATAATAATAATTTTATTCCAGTCAGATCACATTAAAATGACATTGGAACAGTCAAGAAAACAGCACATGTGTATATAAAATCTTGAGAATCATATCTCAGTGAATATCACAATATCACATAAAGAAGAGTACCTCCTAATGTTAAAACTACTGAATAATATATATACAAATATCACAGGTCATATAAGAGTATAAAATAGATATTTAAAATACATTCAGGCACCGTAGTCACTCAATAAAAAATTCATCAACTTTATGGTAACATTTACTGATTAAAAGTTTTCTCAATTTGTTTTTGAACATTCTATAATTCCTCTCACTCGCAATTTCCTCAGGCAACTTATTGTATAGTTGCGTATGCGTATTTCTGGGACCATATGATTGTTTTTCATTGAGTATTGCATGGGAATTGTTTTGCTATGGTTGAGTATTAATCGATTAGAGACACACCAGTTACTGAATTTGTTATGTAGTTCGTTAACTTTCTCATCAAATTCGCATTCATTTTCACTGTGAAATGCTACGGATACATCATCGGCATCTAATACCAAGCAATCGGCTTGCATATACTCTGGCAGATCATTAATAAACATAAGGAAAATCAATGGACCCAGTATAGATCCTTGTGGTACACATAGATTGATGTTATGCAATTCGGATCGTGCTCCATTGAGTTTCACAATAATTTTTCTGTGCCTCAAAAATGACATGAACCACTTCAAAAGTATATAGTATAGTATAAAGTATGCTCTGTAGTTTTTTGAAAACATATAGAATGTGGTTACTCCATTTCAGATTAGTATCAATGATTACACCTAAGTATTTGACCTTGTCTACAGGCAATATGGAGAAACTTCGACCTTGTGAAGAAACGATTTCAAGACTATCGAAATGAGGTCTGCTTACATTATTGCAACTGATCGGTAGGTAATTGATTTTCTCCAAGTTAACTGTTAGTAGTTCGAAGTAGTATATCCCAGTTTTCAGCATCGTACACTATTGCTGTGTCATCGGCAAATCCAATTGATTCACCACTGGTTTTCAATGAGAACAAATTGTTTATATACAGGGTGTTTCACAGTGGATGGAACATTAGAAGTATCTGGAGAACAGGAAGACAGATCATTTCAAAAATTTGTGAGCGTGGATAATCAAACTTGCTCTATCCGTCTAAAATATTTTCATCAATACAGTGTTGCCGCTTGTTTCAGAAAGTAGTAGCTACTTTGTTATTTCAAATGGAACACCCCGTATATTATATCATTTTTGGAATCCTCATGAGATTCCTCACAACTTTTCCACATGATTCCCTATACCTATCTGTGACGATTTCCGAGATAAAAATTGTTTTGTCAAATTTTTGTGGAAAACCTGACCATTGAAAAATATAAATTTTTTCCCAATGCAAATTCACAAAATATTAAAATTTGGATTATAGCTGCATAAGACCATCAAGTATTCTGTCGATAAACTGTTTCAGCATACAGGGAGGCTCAGAAGTGAGTGTCATCCGGGCACTCATGAAAATGACTGCAACTCCGTTTTTTTTAAATGGAACCCCTTGTGTATTAATACTTATTCGAAAAGCTACAACATTTTCCATTTCAATTGAGTATACTTTCCCTATACCTATCTCGTACAGTGTGTTAGTTATGATCACTTGAGTTATGAATTCGTCTTCAATGAAATAAATATTGGATAGTGCTTAAGATAGTAGGCTATGAAATTCATTCTGACAGAGAACTAACATGTTATTACTTCATTGTTATCCTGTATTCAAGATGCATGGGTGTAAAAATACTATAGCAAAAAATAATTACTTGAATGAGGTTAAAATGGATTTATTCATCATTTATGGTCAATGTAACAAGAATATCAGTAAAACATGCTGAGTTTTTTTTTCAATGGAAAGCATGAAGTGATTCAACTCGGATAAATCCGAGGAAATTAGATTGAAGAGAAATTTTGAAATGTTTTTGAAATCTTTCTAGATTTATTAATACACATGTTAGACTTTGATACTTCTAGCTTTGCATGATGATATAAGCATTTCCAAATTTCTCTTCAATCTTATGAATTTTCTCGAATTCGTTCGAGGTAAATCAGCATACTTTTCATTAAACTCGCTGCATTTTCTCATGATATTCTTACATTGACCATAAATGATGAATAAAGTAATTATTCTCTGCCATAGTATTCTCACACACATGCAACTTGAATACAGGATGACAATAAAGAAATAACAAGTTAGTTCTCTGTCAGAATGAAGTTCATAGCCTACTATCTTAAGCACTATCCAATATTTATTTTATTGAAGACGAATTCATAACATAAGTGATCATAACTAACAAACTGTACGAGATAGGTATAGGGAAAGTATACCCAATTAGAATGGAAAATGTTATAGCTTTTCGAATAAGTGATAATATACATGGTGTTCTATTTAAAAAAACGGAATTGCAGTCATTTTCATGAGTGCCCGGATGACACTCACTTCTGAGCCTCCCTGTACGCTGAAACTGAGATCCAGTTTATCGACAGCATAATTGATGGTCTTATGCAGCTATAACCCAAATTGCAATATTTTGTGAATTTGCATTGGGAAAAAATTTATATTTTTCAATGGTCAGATTTTCCACAAAAATTTGACAAAACAATTTTTATCTCGGAAATCGTCACAGATAGGTATAGGGAATTATGTGGAAAAGTTGTGAGGAATCTCATGAGGATTCCAAAAATGATATAATATACGGGGTGTTCCATTTGAAATAACAAAGTAGCTACTACTTTCTGAAACAAGCGGCAACACTGTATTGATGAAATTATTTTAGACGGATAGAGCAAGTTTGATTATCCACGCTCACAAGTTTTTGAAATGATCTGTTTTCCTGTTCTCCAGATACGTCTAATGTTCCATCCACTGTGAAACACCCGATATATATATTAAATGAAAGAGGTCCCAGAACACTACCCTGAGGCACACCATATCCAATGATTTCTTCCTGACTGAGGACATCGTCTTCCTTTACGATCTGTCGTCTATTGGTGATACCGTCTATCGTAATACCAATGTCCTCTGATGTTTGTAGAAGTAGGTTGTGACTTACAGTGTCGAAAGCTTTCGATAGGTCTACGAAAATGCAGAGACAAGACCTGTCCTCATTCAAAGCACTATTTAGTTTCGTAGTCAGAGCCAGAATTGCATCCTCTATTGACGTATTTTCTTTGAAACCATACTGCCTGTCAGATAAAATTTTATATTTTTAAAGATACATAGTAAACCTTTTCTTTATTGATTTCTCGAAAATTTTTGATAAGTGCGTTAATAAGGATATGGGCCTATAATTATCAACTTTTGCTTTATCCTCCTTTTTATGAAGTGGTACTATAATGGAATTTTTGAAGGCTGACGGCCAAATACCACTTTCCATGCATTTGTTGAGTATATGAGATAATGGTTTCATAATGAAATCTCCAATAGTTTTGAGACTTTCAGCTTTAATTCCGTCAATTCCAACTGATTTCTTATCCCTCAAACCGTTCAATACAGTCCTCAATTCGCTTTCGTTCGTAGGAAGCAAAACAAAAAAATTTGCAGTGAGATTTCTATTGGGAATATAATTCTGATCTCTGGTAATTTTATCAGCAAGTGTTTTTCCGGTTCTTGCAAATTTCTTATTGAATTCATTGGCGATGCTACTTTTGTTGGTCAACAACAAACCTGAGTCGATTACAAGCGATTCTATTGGAATTTTAGATTATTTACCCTTACTCAGGTCATTTACCACCTCCTATAACTTTTTTGTGTTCGTACCATTTTTCAATATTGTGACGTTATTCGTGGGTTCCAGTGAGAATAGACCGATTTCCAACTGATAAACTATTTATTCTCACGTACAAACATCGACAAACTATATATTTCAGCTATTTATATCGACAACGATGTAACTACGTCGCGTTCAATTCTTCAACTGACTAACGTTGTTTAGAAGCTCGATATTTAGATGTTTTACATTTGTTCTGGAATGTTCTAGAACTGTCAGTCTTCTGTCACATCTTTTCATCTTTCTTCATCAGACTGCTCGCAGGATCTTCCATATTCTTCTATTCTAGAATATTCGAGAGCTTCCAAACATGTGATACAGGGGAATTATTCAAGTTCTCCTGGATTCCATAACATTGCTCCCCTCCTTGAGAGACATTCCTACTGGAATGCATTTTGCTCGTTATGATGGAGAAAGGAGCAGTTGGTTCCGTTTCGGCAGTGTGAAGTCTGATTGAAGTAGCATGGTACCGTTTTCTATCTCGGATTTGCCCTAGGATTCCAGCAACATATCAGAATTTCAACTCCGGTAAACCTGGATATGATTTCCAACATATTCCTGACAATTCTCCAATCCAGCCCATCCAAACCGCAAGCCAGCTTTGGTACAGCTATTTTCTGTATTCCTTTTCTTAGTAAGGTATTTCTGAGATCAACTAATGCGTCCCATAAGTCCTAGTAAGATGGTTTGTGGAAATTTCTTCCTTTGATTGTCAGATGAAAGATTGATCTGACTCCTTCAGGACTGCTATCTTCAATTTCCAAGGTTTGACCAATAGATGGGCATTGTTCTTGAAGTTTTTCCAGTTTACCAATCTTTTTTCGGAGCACATTGCCTATCCCTCGGAACATCTGAAGGTCTTGGGCGATGCAGTGAGCCAATGCATACTCTACAGAAGTAGTGAACAGGTCGCGGCTCTCTGCTTTGGTCACGTCAAACCTTGCTTTCGACGATCCACTATAAGTTTTCATGAAATTTTCGTAATTGGGCTCGTCCTCGTCTTGTACTTGAATCTGCCTCACTGGTTAATCTGAAGTTCCTTCGAACGGTGCCAGTCTATTGAAGTGGACGACTTTGGGTTTGCCGTTGGGTACCTTACTGATGCGGAAATAACGTCGTTGATTTTCTTTTTTACGCAATAGGGTCCTTCCCAAGATTTCTGCAGTTTAGGACAGAGCCCTCTGTGTAGAAGTTTCCTTCAGCCCGGATATCATAACGGTCCTTCATACGTTCACTGGATATTTGGATCCTGGAACGAACCAATTCATGAATATCGTTCATCTTTCTTCTCAGGTTCGCTGGTTCTCAGGTTCACCTGCTACATCCTCACTAGGTCTGCATCCAAATACCAGGTCACAAGGAAGCCTCATTTCTCCCCCAAACAGTACCTTTGATGGAGTCTGTCCTGTAGATTCTTGTACTGCTGATCGGTAGGCCATCAAGAAGAAGGGTAGATGTTTGTCCCAGTCACGTTGGTGTTGATCAACAACCTTGCAGAGGTACTTTCCAACTGGTCGATTCATCCGCTCCACCATTCCGTCCGATTGGGGGTGTAATGGCGTGGTTCTAGTCTTCCTGATTCCTAACCTATCACTCATTGTCCGAAATACTTCACTCTCAAAGTTTCGGCCTTTATCAGAATGAAGTTCCATTGGTACCCCGTAGCGACTGATATATTCTGTCAACAGGACATCAGCAACGGTTACGGCTTCTTGGTTAGGAATCGCATATGCCTCCACCCATTTCGTGAAGTAATCCATGCAAACTAGGATATATCTATTTCCATCATCAGTAACCGGAAATGGACTCGCGATGTCTAGGACAATTCTTACCCACGTTGTACTGTCTCATAGGAGCTCTCGGTTTCCGGTGCGGTGCATTACTGGCAAAACAAAATATCGAACGTCATCACTGTTGTTCGCCCAGTAAAACCGCTCACGAACCTTCTGTAGAGTCTAATTCATTCCAAGATGCCCTCCTGAAGTGCCATCGTGTATGTAGCGCAGCCCCTCTGGAACTCGGCTCCTAGGAATCACTAGCTGCATTCGATGATCCGATTCATCAGCGTTTTCCAGTTTCCTCTTCAACAATTTACCTTCCAAAACCAGGGAGTCCCATTGACCCCAGTAGGCCTTCAAGGTTTGTGATAATGGTGCTACGTCTTGCCAATTGGGACGACGATTTACTTTCTTCCATTCTCGAAGTCTACAGACTTCTGAACCTTTCTCTTGTTCTTGTTGAACTGCTGCAGGTAACCAATCATCGCTGACAACAGTAGTTCTGTTGATAGATGTTCCTTTAATCTCCAAACGACTACAATGTGGGCATATAAGCATATATATTACCAAGTTTAAAACAATTCAATTCACATTTTCATGGTGATACACTATAAATTTTTCAATTTGTGTGTGTACCAATAATTTGTTCACATCCAGTTGGTCAAGGTCGTCTGGACAAGGCATCTGCTTTCTTATGTTGTGTTCCAGCTCGGTGTAGCTATCTTGAAATCATACTCCTGAAGTCTCTCAATCTCAATCGTAGAAGCCACTTCAACGCCGCATGGTCTGTCTTCAGCAAAAATTTTCTTCCATAGAAGTGCTCCACCGATTTAACTACAGCTAGTAGCTCCAGTCTAGTAACGCAGTAGTTTCGCTCCGGCTTGGATAACATTTTACTGAAGTATCCGATAACTCGCTCCCGTCCATTCTGATGCTGTGAAAGTACTCCTCTGATTCCGATGTTGCTGGCAGCAGTGTCGAGGATGAACTGACCTTGTGGAAGTGGATAACCCAGGATCGGTGTCGTGGTCAAATGTGTCTTTAGGGCATCAAAGGCCATCTGGCATTCCTTGTCCCAGCAGAATTGTCGGCCTTCTTCGGTGAGGCGAGTTAGTGGCTTCGCGATATCAGAGAACATCCGGACATAACGTCGATAATAAGTGCAGAGTCCAAGAAAGCTTCTGAGCTGTTGTTTATCTTTTGGTACTGGCCATTGCTCAACTGCTTGTACCTTTCCAGAATCGACTTCCACTCCTTCACTACTTACAACGTGTCCCAAGTAGTTGACTCGTCTTTGCAGTAGATGACATTTCTTCAGGTTCAATGTCAGGTTCGCAGTTTGTATCCTTCTGAAGACTTCTTCTAAATTTGCCAAATGATCTTCAAATGTTTTACCAATTACAACAATGTCATCCAGATATACTAAACATGTCTTCCAGGAGAGTCCTCTGAGTACATTTTCCATGATTCTCTCGAACGTAGCAGGAGCATTACAGAGTCCGAAAGGCATAACATTGAATTGCCGTAATCCAGTTCCGATGGAAAATACCGTCTTCTCCTTGTCTGCCAGATCCATCTCTACCTGCCAATATCCACTTTTGAGATCCAAAGTGGAAAACAGCCTTGATTCTGCCAGCGTATCCAGGGTGTCGTCTATACGTGGCAACGGATAACTGTCTTTCTTTGTCACATCATTCAATCGACCATAGTCTTCACAGAATCGGGTACTTCCATCTTTCTTCTACACCAAAACTACTGGTGAAGTCCATGCACTGTTGGATGGTTCAATCACGCCTTCTTGTTCCATATCCTGAATTATCTTATCAGCCATTTCCCGTTTCACTTGTGGTAATCTTCGAGGTGGTTGACGAATGGGTCGGGCATTTCCTGTGTCAATTTAATGCTTCACAGAATCGCATGCAGTGGAAACCATTTCCTTGAAATCGATCATTCCTTTGTTTGTTGTCGTCTCTTGCTGAATTATCGAGGCTACTGTAGAACATGTACCAATTTTCGTTCCCTTGGTAACAGTCAGAGGATGATTGTTGACGTTGATCAATCGGACAGGGATGATTTCTTCGGATGTCAATAGAGCCTTGCCGACTAAGACTCCTCGGCCGACCCCTTCGTCATGATTCCAAGGTTTGAGGATAATGGGGGAACCTCTTTCGAATGTGCCATTGATCCGTGCTGTCACTATCGTCTCGCTTCGTTCTGGTAGCTGTACATCCTCTGCTAACGTCACTTGGGCCACTACCTCTTCACGGGAATGTAGACAGATTTCCTCGGCGCCCACCTTGATTGTTCTTTTTCCAAAGTCTAGTTGAATTTCTTGTGCACCCTTGACGTCCATTGTGTGTATGGTACTCAATCGGCTCAAGAAGCGATGTGGACTGTATTGTTTATGTGAAAATTGAAATAAGTGAAATTGATAAACGAGCTCTCAGAAATTACCTTGACAGGAATCTCCTTGAAGGCTGATGTTCTGCCGGCCGGCCAGGATCTGGATAATCTGGAAGACGATGTCTCTCTCGCGATTACACAATCACTCTATGTCCGTTCACCAATTCGACTGTTTTGCGGTTATGAAAAGCGGTTTGATGAAAATGCGGATAAAAGAAGATGCGGTTTGGTTGAAGAATATGGAACTCATAAAGTTTCTGAGGCAATTTCGCGGAAAATAAAATATGATACGGAACATTCATGAACAATACAAAACTGTAACACAAACAGAGCGTAGGGACGCGACACCCAGAATGACATCTTCCTCGATATCCGCCATAATTGCTCGATGTGGAATTGTGAGGGTCCCAATTTTAATTTCCAGATCTATTTCTCTATAAACTGTGACAGCTTCTTTGAAGATGTCAGAAGTCCATGACGCAATATGGTTTTTGTAGCGCCAGTATCCAATAATAGTGCGCACTTATTATCGTTGATCTGGCCGTTTACATAGAAGCTGCCTTGGTCACGTCGTAGAGATGCCACAATAATGAGGGGGTCCTTGAAATAACGGGTCGAAGCTGCCTCCTTAGAGTCGACCCGCTTTAGTTTTCCGGCGGCTACGAGAAAGATGGTACTTCCTCAGCTGATTTCTTGGCTCGTTTGCATGCTATTTGAAGGTGTCCCATCTCTCCACAGTTCCAACAGCGAACCGTTCTCTTTGTCTTATTCGCATCCAGAAGACTTTTGATAAGATCGAGTAGGCCTTCACTAGATTCCTGGTTCAGTGAGCTATTACCGTTATCGTTAATGTTGTCATTTTGTCTTGCTGAGCCGGTATTTTGTCTTGCTGAGCCGCCATCTGCACTGAAAATTCTTCACGAAGTGCCGAAGATTGAGCCAGAATCTGTTCAGAAATTTCCTCACGATGAGCAATCATTTGGGCAACGATATTGTGCTTTTGTGCAACAATTTCTTCACGTTGTGCAGAAATCTGATTCACAATGTCTTTTCGAAACGCCGTTAATTCTTCACGCTGTTCAGAAATCTGATTCGCAATTTCTTCACGTTGTGCAGAAATCTGATTCGCGATCTTGTCATACCAAGCCGCTGATTTGTCTTCCGGTTCTTCGAAGATGAACATCTCTGGGTCTTGACCAACGTCAATCAGATACTCTTTCAAGCGAAGTTGTAGCACCGCTTTCGTCCCTGTGGTCTCGAGATCCCTTTCTTCCAACTCTCGTTTCAAGTTTGTTACCTTCAGTTCACTGAGTCTCTTAATTGTCACTGTCTTTTCACTTCAGATGATCAAAAGTCCAACTAATTCACGAATACCCCACACCTGACACCAATTGTAACGTTATTCGTGGGTTCCAGTAAAAAAACAGACGGATTTCCCAACTGATTAACTATTTATTTTCACGTACAAACACCAACAAACTATTTATTTCAACTATTTATATCGACAACGATGTAACTACGTCGCGTTCAATTCTTCAACTGACTAACGTAATTATTCAAGTTCTTCTGGATTCCATCACAATATGTTTGATTTCCAATTCTGTAAATGGAAGTAACATCATTGTCATGACATTTCTCTGAGTAGGGGCAACAAACCCACCCATATCTGGTATGTTATTTATAACTTTCATTGGTGCATAAATAAAGTAATTATTAAAGGTGTTTGCTACAGTTACAGGTGAAGTAATCTCCATATGGAGCTACTGATCTAGTTGGGGAAAAATAGAGCTAGGAATCTGGTCGTTTTGTGGAGAGGGAGTATAGGTAAGGGGAGATAGTTTTATATCGAAATTTCCATCCAAATCTAAAACAAGAAACCGAAGTTCCTTTTTTCCGCTTCCTCAGTATCATCATCAACCTACAAATTATCAAAACGATTAGATAAATGGGTCAAACGACTAGAGATTCTTTTAAAGGCTCGCTAGCTCCATCAAATGAATTTATAACTGTTACATCCTCCGCATGTGAATATGGACTTTCTAACGCTGAAGTTCCCCAAAAACTACGATCACCTTTTTGTTGACTCAAAAGACCTCCCAAAATTTTACGTTTAGAATCAATAATTCCTACAGGGTCAATTCCTCGAACTTTAAATAATTAGGAATCAAGGCATTGACTTATGGATTATTCATAAGTCAATTCCTTGATTCTCGAATGATTTGATCCATTTCGAGATAAAAATTATAAGAAGAGATGAACACCGATAAAGAGTCGATCGATAAGGCATTGAGATGAAAAATTCAGGTTTTCAATATACTAAAAGATTAAGGTTCCAAGTTAATCAGATAGAGAAGTTGTAATAAGAATTGTAATTCTTTTATATATAATAAAATATATCTATCTATCTATCTATCTATAGATGTGTATCTGATTTTCTGTATTCCACCAAGCAATGATTAGATATAAGAAGAAAATATTTCAACAGTCAAAAAATTTTTTTTGGCCCCACGTTGGGCCAGATATATAAATCATATTATTCCTCCCGATGGCGTGGATCGGTTTCAACTCAAGAGATAATACAAGATAAAATTCAGACTGACTTACCAGTTGCAGACCCAACCGCTTGCCAAGGAAACTGGAATTACAGAGTTCGGCTCAAGTTGCCAACCTTATTTATTCGTGAAAAAGTCTGCCTCTTTTTTCCTCATGATTTTGCGATTTCTAGAAAGATCGTGCAATAATTAGTACACCTCAATCATTTTTTTTAATCCAATCGTAGTTATTTTGATGAAAATAAATAATAATTTTCTATCTGTCATATTCAGTTACTTTTCATTTCTAAGGTTATACACCAACTAGATATCTGTTCCTTATGGTTTCGTGCTTTATATCATTATAAATCGTGGTTAATTCGTCAGTGTAATAATATATTTTTCTGCTCAATACCGAGTGATTCTTCAAGGTGGCTCGCCCCTATAACTTTTTTATTATTGGAGATAGAAGAACAAAATTCGGGGGTTGTGTATAATATGTCAATTCGCATTATTTGACGTACTCACTTGCTTTGCAGTACTTCCGGTTTGACCGGAAATGACCTCAACTTTCGATTTTCGAATGGAACACCCTATATATTTTCACTTATTTCGATCGAGGATGATATTATCTGTCCAACAAAGTTTTGTTCGTGAATATTTGACGTATGAAAGAATTTTTATTTCAATTTTTATTTTTCGATCTAGCGTGCCATAGATCGATTGGAACGCTTCCTTTTTGATCAAGTGACATGGGAAAATACAACTTTGAGGCATATGACTTCAGAGTTGTTTCAATAATTTTTTCAATGTCACTGTAAGGGTCTTAATTCGAGGAAAGAACCTTACAAGGGGAGCCCGAGAACTAGATATGTCTGGTAGTTATATCGGTTGCCTCGGGCGCCAGTTTTTTTTGGAAGTGGTATGCTCCACTTGCTTCCAGAACTTATGGTTCTTCGGAAGACCCTAGGGTAGCTATCAGTGGAAAAGGAATACAAAGTGACTGTATACAATGTACCCCTTGTGTAAACCAGGGGTCAGATAGTTAGACTCTGGTAAAGTAATCTAAGAAAGGGTAGGCTTTAATTACTCTCCCTCAGGATATTCTGGATTACAAAAGCTACCTAGCAATGCATTAATCTAGTCCTAATTCAGGTTATCTGGTTCAATAAATCAATTTACGATATAAAAATATACGCAGCTTTATTTATTCAGGAAATACAAACAACAGCGAGCAATCAAAATAAATCTTACAAACGCATTACACGCGTTATAACAAAAATACATACAGCCTTAAGCCCAGGAATGAAATGACACTAAACAGCTGATTTCGTGAACGAAATTTAAAGCGAATTTGTTTCACCTGAACCGGAAGCAATTAGCACAAGTCCCAAATTATAAGTTTGAAAATAGAGAATCTAACTCAAATATACAGGAAAAGCAGGGCGAAAGCATTTAACGGAAAAGCGGTGCAGGCGAGCTATTTACTTTAAAAGACCAAGATAAGTTCGATTCCAAGATTTTCATACGATAATATCAATACCAAATCTGGTTACACGGGTACACGCTACTCGCAATAACACAGAAGACTGATCCTCGAAAGAAACAAACCCCCTGGGATATTTTAGTTCAACCACGGTATCGGTCCTAATACGCGTTATGTCGAATATCACATAAAGGCTGATCCTCGAAAGAAGCAAACCCCCTGGGATATTTTAGTACGACCACGATATCGGTCCTGGCACGCGTTATTACGAATATCACGAAAGGCTGATCCTCGAAAGAAGCAAACCCCCTGGGATATTTTTAGTACGACCACGGTATCGGTCCTGGCACGCGTTATTACGAATATCACAAAAGGCTGATCCTCGAAAGAAGCAAACCCCCTGGGATATTTTAGTACAACCACGATGTCGGTCCTGGCGTAAACTTTACGAGAAAATTGAGATGAAAATGGTCGGAAAGAACTTATTGGTCCTGGAAATCAAGTACAATCGTTAATCAATGGAAAACAATGCTTACATTGGTTACGGCAACTAAAGGCAGGCGACTGTCGGTTGGAGCGCTCACTTCACACGGGTCAGGCACGTTCAAGAATTTGGTTATTACGATGAAAACAAATGAAATCATTAGACCAGTGAAATCAAGACAAGATTCCGGAAAGCAAACGGAAAAATTAAGCTGATGGAAACGGTATTCGGATAACACAGGTTAACTACGACGGTTTATTACACGAGTTCAAGAAAAGCACATGCAGGAGTCCTTGGGGGGATTATAACTTATACAGATCGAGAAATCCCTGCCACTGTGCCGCTATCACCTCCCAAGCCTCAGTCTCGGAAAATG
Organism: Plagiodera versicolora; assembly: GCA_037013635.1. Taxonomy (NCBI): domain Eukaryota; kingdom Metazoa; phylum Arthropoda; class Insecta; order Coleoptera; family Chrysomelidae; genus Plagiodera; species Plagiodera versicolora. The sequence continues at coordinate 5,521,010 of CM072993.1, read as the reverse complement.
AGCAGAGCCCTCTCTTCCTGACACGAGTATTCGCCTGTGCTCTCTGTCGCAGGAACACCACTGCTAGTATCGGAAAGCCCTTGAAATGAACAGAGTCCTCTTTCAAGGGGAACAGATCCACTAGGTACCAAAGTGCGTTGCCCTCACGGTCTCGAAACCTCTTCACCGTCCGATCGCTCAGATTTATACCCGTTTTCCCACTCTACTCAAGAAACTTCGACTCGTCTTTTAATGGAGTCACCAAGTAGTTTCTTGGGCACTCCAAGTACTTGTTCTGGGCCAAAGTTGGGTGTAGCTCTCCCATCCCTAGCTAGTTCGTCAGCTATTTCGTTGCCTTCTATTCCACTGTGCCCAGGTACCCAGATCAGTTTAATCTTGCCAGCGTCAGAAGTTCGCTGATAAATTCCCAGATGAGTCTGGACTTCCCCTTATAATCTGCAAGGGCTTTCAGGATGGCCTGACTATCCGAAGAAATATGGATTCCTTTTCTTTTGGAGGCCTCCTCATTGCATATATTTGCACATTGTGGAATCGCAAGTATTTCTGCTTGGAACACCAAGGTGTTTTCATCAAGTTGGTTTCGGGGCAGGTGGAAGTCTGCTGTCGGGGGCAGGCGGAATGCCTGCTGGTCTATGGAGTTAGTGACTGGTTCTACCCGGTCAGTATCGGAATCCAGGCCGAATCCGTTGACAGGTACACAGGTTGCACTGCATGCCCCTGTCGGCGACAATAGGCGTAGGCGTCTGGATTTTCTGATCGACCTTGCTCCTGTCTGGGCGGGCTGGCGTGATTCGGGGATGTTCTGGGACCAAGACTGGTACGTATCGGTTGGACGGTCTCTGGATTGGGGCACACGTACATTCGCATTACCAGCCCATATCTGGAACAGAACAATGTTTGGGGCTGCGTGCATCGGCCTCGATTGTGTGAATAACATGAAAGCGATTGATTAATGCTTCATCAACGCCTGTTAATTTCGCAGATACAGCTGAATTTTCGAAAAAACGCCTAGCTGTATTTCCATCATTGGAATTTCCAAATCCAGGTTTCGGACGATCGACAACCAGTCCCAGTTGAGAGCGAAATTGTTCCTGCACGTCTCGTTTCTTTTTGTCAATTTTTCCTTTCGCCTTTGCTTCATCCTCCTCATTTGCCTTTTTTATCGTACTTTGCTGCCACTTTTGTACGTCAATTTTGTGAGATATATGTAGACAACATTCAAAAAAGCGTATCCATGCATGTAAACTTGAGATGCAAAACCGTAAATTATCTGTTTTCACATTTTTTTGGCATTCCATCGATGTCGTTAAATTGTTTCCAAGTAGCATCGCACAAGAAGCAACGCTGTGGTGATGTTGTACCAGTTATTGCATTACAAACTTTGCCGTCTATCATTGTAAATGACATGCTATGCGTTACAAATATTGGCTTATCATCTATCGTTGTTTGATAAGGTTGTAGTTGTTGTATTTGTTCTTCAATATTTGTAACTTCAGTGTTTGTCGTTTGGACATTTTCATTTAGAAATTGTAGTCTTATAGGCCCACAAAATCTCGGTGAAGCCGGATGGTCTTGGATTTTGCCATATAACAATTTCTATCATTTCCATTTCGCTTACGAGCTTTATCGGCACAAATGAAGTGAAGAAAACACTTTCTTCAGACTTTCCATTGTTAAAAAAATTCTGCTTATATACTCTGACCAGAGCTTCAATCACATCCCCAATTATAGTATAATTTTACATTTTTTGCATGCGCTGGACTTAAATTACGAATGACGTCCTCCTGAAGTTTCAATATACGTGCTGCTGTCTTATTAAATATAACTTGTACTTTGACTTCAGCGCTAGTCTCCGTTATATGCACATACAAGTCTGGCGGATAGCACATTGTTTTCGCCTTTTCTACATGTTCATATGAAGGAAATAATTTACAACCTTTCTTTTTTGCTTCATTTCTTGTTGTTTGTTCTGAAATCTTCGATTCGAGCATTAACGAGAGCTCTTAATCAGGAGTAATTGGGAGTATTTAGCAGCTCTTGTAGGACTTGTCGACGATGCGTCTTTCAGTACTTTCGCGGCTTCTAAATTCCATGTTTCTCTAAGACTCATTTGTGTCGCTCACACTAATTCATCCGCTGTAAAGGTTCTCCGGATTTCTTCGGTCTTTCTACGTTTCGATCTGTCACTGCTTGTATCAGAAGATTTAGAAAAGCGACCACGACTACTACCGCAATGACTGGAACTTTCAGCTGGAATATCTTTGGAATATCATTTGGGGAAATTGAAGTTGGAAAATGTATTTCAGCTTTCAGCCATTGTTCATTATTTTTTAAAAAACCTGTCTGTCTTCCTCGATGCATCGTCCCATTTTGTTCTCAACTTTGTCATTAATGTAATATCAAAAAAAAAGGGTATACTCTCGAAGCAAGGGCCATCAGGTAGTTTTTAAAGTCGCGTTCGGGAAGAAGATGTTGGCTCAGCGTTGGATTTTGTGCAAAGGTGTGCAAAGACGTGGGCAAAGCTCAAAAGAGCCCTGAAGGACGAGTTCGAGGACGAAATGACCAACCAGCAAGTTCACCGAGAGCTGAGACAAAGGAAGAAGAAAACAGATGAGACTTTGCAACAGTACATGTACGCCATGCGTGAAATTGCGGGACAAGGTATAGTAGATACGCGATCATTAATCGAATATATTATCCAAGGTATCCCCGATGAGGTGACGAAAAAGAGCGTACTGTACGAGGCCAAGACGATGCAGCAATTGAAAGGCCGTTTCAAGCAGTACGAAGCGATGAAGAGAGATATGAAGGCGAAGCCGAAGCCCTTCGAGAAGAAAGACGACAAGTCGAAGAAGCCGGAAACAAAGAGTCATCCGAAGAAGCAAGCAGCCGGTGAAAAAAGTGACAAATCAAGTTGCTTCAATTGTGGTGGTGAAGATCACGTCAGTGCGGAGTGTCCTGATAAAGAAAAAGGTGCAAAGTGCTTCAAGTGTAACGAGTTTGGGCACAACACGCGGCAGTGCCCAAATAAGAGAAAAGAAGCGTATGTAATTTCCAGACCTGACATGAAGAAATACACCAAGGAAGTGTCAATAGATGACTCTTAGTTTGAAGCATTAGTGGATACAGGGAGTGACTTAACATTTATAAGGTCAGACAAATATGTAAGAGTAGGGTCACCACCGTTAGGTAACCGTAAAATTGAGTTTGCGGGTGTTGGATCCACTGGCAATGAAACTTGAGGCGATTTTTCAAAGGTAATTGATATAGATGGGCATAAATTGCCAGTAACGTTGCATGTTGTATCTAATAAAGTATTGACAAATCACGGTTTATTGTTAGGTACTGACTTATGGACCAAGTAGAGGTTAGAGTCAAACGGGGCGAAGTTACATTGCTGAAATTAGATGTAGCCGAGATTAACGTAGACGCACCCGAAATTTTCAATATAAATGTTGTAGATAGGACGAAGGAGGTGGATTTATCTCATATTAAAGAAACGCATTATCGAGACGCCGTGCGGGACATGATTAACGGGTACAAGCCGAAAAAGACGCGAAATGTTGGTTTGACTGCTAAAATTGTTTCAAAAAACGAGAAGCCAGTGGTTAGACGGCCGCGAAGACTGGCTCCTTGTGAAAAAAAAGTAGACGATTTAATGAAGATGTGGATTAAAGAGGGGATAATAAGACCATCTAATTCTGAATATGCAAGTCCGATAGTTGTAGTGAGAAAGAAAGACGGGTCGATTAGAGTTTGCGTTGATTTTCGCGAATTAAATGATCTTATTGAAAGTCCACATTTTCCATTGCTTTTAATCTACGACATTTTGGACGCGTTGCAAGGGTTTGGGTATTTTACGACACTAGATTTACAGAATGTATTTTTTCACGCGAGAATGCAGGAGGACAGTTGTAAATTCACAGCTTTTGTCACGCCAACAGGGCAGTATGAATTTTTGAAGTTACCATTTGGTTCAAAGATCTCTCCTATGGTATTTCAAAAATACATTACAATGATTTTCAAAGAGCTTATAGATATGGGTATTCTCATAGTCTATATGGACGATATTATTATTCTTGCTAGAAATTTGAAAGAGGCATGGGAACTTTTACTTATGGTAATAAAAATATCCGAACAGCATGGGTTGGTAATAAACTGGGAAAAATGTCGTTTTCTGTTAACAGATATTGAGTATTTGGGGTATCAAAAAACTCCATAAAACCTTCTACTCATAAAACTAAAGCCGTGGCAAATTTTCCCAAACCAACATCTGTTCAAAAGGTTCAGAGATTCTTGGGTCTAACGGGGTATTTTAGAAAGTTTATTAGGGGTTACTCGAAGATCGCTGAGCCGTTGACGGATTTGCTGAAGAAAGATGTAGAGTTTCATTTTGGGGACCAAGAAAATGAAGCGTACGAGGCCTTGAAGACGGTACTTACCAATGATCCTGTGATAAAATTATACAGGGTAGGGGCTCAGACGGAGTTGCACACAGACCGATCTATTGATGGGTACGGGGCAATATTGATGCAATTAGACCCAGATGACGGGAATTTGCATCCGGTTTATTACGCCAGTGGGAAAACAACTCCCGCAGAGTCAAAGTACACGAGTTATGGATTAGAAGTGCTTGCTATTGTATAAGCATTAAATAAGTTCAGAGTGTATTTGTTGCCCATACCATTTGTTATTGTAACCGATTGTCAAGCATTTGCTATGACTATGAAAAAGAGAGATTCATGTTTGCGTGTAGCCCGATGGGCTTCATTTCTGGGTGATTTCAGGTATGATGTGCAGCACAGGCCAGGTAAAAGTGTGCAGCATGTTGATAGTTTAAGTCGGAATGCAGTGTCGAGTGTTATGTTTGTGAGTGAGGCTAAAGATGGGTTGATTGTACGTTTAAGAAGCGCACAGAATAAGTACAATGAGGTCCGTAAGCTGCCGTAACGTGCAGCCAGACCATTGATTATGTTTTTAGAAATAATATATTGTACAAACAGTGTGAAGACGATTCGTTAATTGTAGTACCGAATGCCATGCAGGTTCAGGTAGTCAAGCAGGCACACGAACGCGGTCAGTATGGGGTCATTAAAACCGAGGAAATTGTCAAACAGGACTTCTGGTTTGAGGGGCTGCGATAAAAGGTCGAACACGTGATAGCCCACTGTTTAGACTGTATTTTGGCTGAGCGGAAAACGGGTGAACAGGAAAGGTATTTAAATCCTTTAGACAAAGGAGACACTTCGTTGGACACTTACCACATCGACCATGTGGGCTCAATGACTGCTACGAAGAAGCGATATGCACATATTTTTGTAGTTGTGGGTGCATTCACCAAGTTCACGTGGCTTCATCCTACTAGATCTACGAATACAGCGGAGGTATTAGACAGATTAACAAAGCAAGCTGCCGTTTTTGGGAATCCAAAACGAATCATCTCTGACCGGAGAACTGCATTTACGTTGAACCTTTTTGAAAGACTATTGCACAGAGGAAAATGTTCAATATTCTCTAATTACTACAGGAGTTTCTAGGGGGAACGGGCAGGTAGAGAGAGTGAACTGAATACCATTGTTAACCAAATTAACGGCGCCCAGTCCAGTTAATTGGTATAAGCACGTGGACAAGGTACAAAAGTTTTTAAACTCCACAGTAAGTAGGAGCACTGGAAAGACGCCGTTTCAGTTACTTGTTGGAGTGGACATGCGAATCAAGGAGGATACGCAGATCAGAGAGTTGATTGAAACAGAGTGGACGACGCAATTTGAAGAGAAACAGTGTATGCTACGTGAAGAGGCTGCGATGACGATCACCAATGCGCAAGAAAGAAACAAAAAAACTACAAGGGAAGAAAAGACTCTAGGCAGTACGAGAGCGGCGATCTAGTGGCTATAGAGAAAATGCAGTTTGGAGCGGGTTTGAAGTTGAAAGATGAATTTATGGGTCGGACATTAAGAAATGACCGCTATACCGTTCAGAAGGTTGGGGAGCATGAAGAGCCCAACCAAACATCGACGACCGCCGATTTTATGAAGCTGTGGGCTGCCAACAACAGCGACGTAAAAAAAGACATCTGAGAGCAGATGTTCATGCAGGATGGCCGAGTGTAATATAAAAAAAATGTATATTCTCGAAGCGAGGGCCATCAGGTAGTTTTGAGTTTACTTTTAATTTCAATTGTGAGATGATATGTTGGAAGTGTACGAGTGTGAGAGAGAAAGAACGAGAGTATGTACGGGGGTTCGCAGGTATGATTCTGAGGGCTGCGAGCGTAAGTATGAGTATGAGTTGACCTGACTGTGAAAGTTAGTTCTTAAGCAGCATTCGACAAATACGTGTCATTTATCTATCACTGTATTAAATAAACCTACTATTCAAAAACCTCAGATCATTCACTAGAAAATATAACTTTTCATCCTATCCAATCTCATGGATATCACATTAATGAAGCTATCGTTTCCTTCAAACCGTCTGATACATGTACAGATTCACCATGTTTATCTGCGACGTTTCGTTTCAAGACAGCGATAATATGTTCAATATATTCTTTCATATGAACCTTTATACTTGAAAACACGTCTCTCCGAGTCATGGAATACACTGAAAATGAAATAATCAAAATGTAACATAAATAATACATAACATTATTAAAAAAAATCACATGATTTACTATTGAATAATTCAAAATAGTCATTGTCAAAAACGCATTATCGGTAGTTTTGTAATACTTTACATGTTCACGGTATTGCAAAGCCAATCTAAAAAACTAATTTGACGTATTGGGCGCAGCTAGGCGCAGCAAATTTTAAGCATCGATACAATGAACAAAATCCAATAAGAGTCAGAGTGGAATCCGTTGGAACTTTTTTCAAATTAATATTTCAAATCCGCTACAACATATATCATAACCTTTTTTGTTGATCATTTGTACTATCCTATGAGTATATACATGCATAATTGAGGTTTTATGCATAGAAAATAATGCAGTACATACCTTTAGAATGATTCTTCATTTTCAGGAATTGAAATAAGTCGCTTGGCTAAAATGTTATCAATGTTTGAACGTTCCGATGATTTTCTGCTCTGTATTTTCACACGTATGCTCTTGGCGAAGGCCAACTCTGAACTGAATAATCGCTTAGAATGAGCAGGTATAAAGAAATTTCCTTCTACCTGTTGATGGTCGGATGATCCTTAAACCTACTGTGACATTTCTTGGAACGAAATAAGAAAGTCGATTTTTCGATTTTTGGCAAGCTTTTTGCGATTCTGCCTCACTGTGCTCTGGTAGGTCCAGCAGAGCTCTCTCCTTTCGGAGTGTCGCTACAGCCGGGCCCCACCAGAGTTTTGCTTTTGGGTTCGCCCCTTCTGCTTCCCTCTGTCCGGCCTGTCCTGAAGTATTTCCTGGGAGTGCCACCTCCAGAAGAAGGTGTACTCACCAGAGACCTGCCTCTTTTAGTGGCAGGAGTGGAGGTCGAAGCCGTTGGCCCCGGATTTAGGGTTTTCCTTCTCATGTTATGGATAGGCTCCCCCTTTCCAAGGCATGCGCCTTCGCTTTCTTGCGCCTACGAGCCCCAGAAATTCTAGGTCTATTTGGACGCAAGTTTTTTACTCCTTGCTCTACCCCCGTCGAAGTGGTTTCGCTCACCAACACACAAGGTTGGGAACCCCCTCTGTCGGCGGAGGCGTCGCAAGAAGCCTATCCTCCTCCTTCTCCACAACCACCGGAGGTGCGGGAGAGGTTACATGAGCCTTCTCCGTCTCCATCGGCTGTACAGGTGGTTTGGATTGAAAGGTTTCTCCAGCGAGTCTCTTCGTTACAGTTTTGTTTTTACAATGATCCATGAAGATCCCACGAGTAGCTAGGGATATAACTACCAAACCCTGGCAGAGCCCCGCGTACCCGAGTTGGGCCTATATACGACAGGGTGCGGCAGGGGGCCCTGAAGGCTCCATTCTTGACACCGTTTACCCCTGGTGCCTTGTCCTTAGTCACGGGTTGCTTGACAACTAGGGTATTGGATTTTTCCTCCTCCTTCCTCATCTGGGCTTGGGATCCTTCATTGCGGATTTGTGTGCTGATTCAGGAATAGGATTTCGGCGAGGAGAGGATTGTAGTAATGTGGGGACTGGGGAAGCTCGGCGACATACCCCTTCAATCTGGAGGTAGATTGGTTGAACCCAGTGCCCAGCTTCTGTACGGGTAGAGGAGGGAGACAATCAACTAACCAATATTAATTACATGAATCCATTTTACCAGAGATTTTGTTGAATAGTATGAAGCTATTACAGAAAAAAATAACTCTCCTGGGATATTCATGTAAAAAATTAAGAATAAGTGCCTGAAGACAATTGTTGGATGCTGAGAATTCCATGAAAAAAGTTGATGGATGGTTCAGAGAATGATTTTGTCTACGAAAGCTACATTCTCAAGTGTCGCGGTTGATTATTATTCATTTATATTCACATTATTGATGTGATTTTTGACAGGAATTTTCCTTGTATATGCATGCTGCATCGAATTTATGAAATGAAAGATAAGATAGTCCGAATTTCATCAACAAAAACTGTTCACCTGAAATATTTATTTGAATACTTCATCCTTGTAAGTTCATTCAATTTCATTCAGAATTCCGTGTAATTTATAATTTTTTTGTTCAATCTAAGAAAATTTTGTTCTTGTACGTGATATAATGTGGGGACCAAACAGATGAACAGTATTCAAGATGGCTTCTAACTAATGAGCAGTAAAGAACTTTGATTGTGAAAACGTTGGTGAAATCTCGGGTGATCCTTTCAACGGAATCAAGATTTTTATGGCTTTTTGAACAACATAACTGATGTGATGATTAAAACTGAGAGGGTGGTGTGTACGGCAAAATCGCATAATAAGGCATTTACCACTGTTCAGGCCTAATCCATTTAAAGAACACCAATTCGATAGTCTGTTGATATCAGACTGTAGACCAATGGCATCATCAACGTTTTGAATGACTCTGAAGCACTTGAGGTCATCCGCAAAAAGTAGAGCTTTGCTATTTTGGAAGCAGGATGTAATATCGTTCATTGAATAAAAGAGGTCCCAAATAATAATAATAATAATAATAATAAATTGTCTTTATTTATATCATTACGATACAAAAAGGCGGAATTCAGCCGCTGCACATCATGTAGATGTCAGAGACTGCTCTTCCATTCAACCCTACAAAAATAATCAGAACGTATGCTCAGTTTACATAGCCAATAAATACTTAGTAAAATTTAAGTATCAAACACAAAATATCAATATCGAACATTGAGTATCGAATACTAAGCATTAGATATTAAACTTCAAACATTAAATACCATATATCAATCATCAATTATCAAGTATCAAACACAAAATATACATTGAACATCAAATATTGATGATAAAAACAAAAAAAAAATCCGCTTGCTATAGCACACTGTGACATAGCGCAGCTACAGTAGAAGGTATTCCAGTGATTTGAGCGGATTTTTGCCCCAACACGCTCCAGCCCGACATAATGTGCTCGAACTTGAACGGTACGTTGCCGCAGTCAAATGAGCATTTCGATGTGAAGTGTTTATCATTCGAAAAATATATCATTATAATGAAATTAAAACAAATATGAGAAAACGAAGATCGAAAACTTTGTTGATAATAATAAAGCAATGTTTTTTAGAAGCACTCCTCGCTAAAACTGAATGATCAGATTTATGATGAAAACATGATTTTTACCCACCATGTTTGATATATCGTTATGAAGGAGATGAAAAATTTCTCCTGTAAATGTTGAGATACGAAATTGCGTCCATTGGAAGAAACAAAATTGACAAATGTTCCTTTGCCATTTTGGGAATTACGTAGAAACAAAGGAATTATTACCTATTAACATTATAGCAATTGGAATTAGCTTCGACTGATAGCGATATTGAGGTATTAAAAATATCTGAGTGAAGGTTAACCATTGGTTTTTCTAGAATTCAAGAGTTAAAAATTATCTCGTTGGCCTTTTACGATTTCCGTTAAAGATAAATGGATATTTCAAAGCGATTTTAACTTTTTTGGGGATACTGACATTTTTTTCTCAAAGACATTTGTCTGCCAACTACTAGGAATATATGTTGTTCACGTTCATATGCTGAAGAGATGGAAAAAGACGTGCTCAATATAGTTTTCCTCATGAGCCGTCTATTGTAATGAGCGCCTTACTGGCGGCGTTGGTAAGCGAAAAGGCGCCAAGACACGTGCTAGCCGACTAGCCCAATGGAATAGAGCATAACGTCGCTAAACGACATCCCGCAATATCATTACTTGGATGGTTTCATTTTGTGTTACTCATGGTGAACGGAAGAATAATGAATCGTATTCGTAACGATATTTCTCTATCAATATCTTTAGTTCCTAAATACTATGATGTTATACAAAAAGATCCAACGAAAAAACTGAAACGCATTGCTTTCACACCGAACCAGTTGGTATATCTGGACCAAGAATTCAGGCTTCGTAAATTCCCTGATCTCTGTAAAAGGCTTGAAATAGCCGAATATCTCGGATTGACTGAGCGCCAAGTCAAGGCACGGTTTCAGAATCATGAAATGAAACTGAAGAATAATCCGAATAAAGACGAATCTGAAGGGGATGCTGGAGCTGAAGAATCAGCCGTTTTTTCCTATAACTGGAGTCAGGAGTCCCAGATGAAAATAAATCGCATCAGTTGAAATGGATGACTATGACGGCTGCCCAATTTTTCTCTTAATATGATCCCCACATTGATGATGCTGATGGTCTGAGGATGGCATAGAAAAGAGTAGTTTATGTTTTAGAATAGTTTGTTCATCCTGTAAGATCACGTGTCATATAGGATAAGTCAACAAAAGCAGTAGTAAAAAAGTCGTACACTTATACTAAAAAGTATCAAAAACATACAAACATACAAATAAATCTTCTAAATTAATGCTAAATTGCTAATGAATTCTTGTGTTGTATAAGGACACAGATCGACAAGAACATTTTTCAGTTCTCGTTCAATAATATGTATTGAAAACACTTCAAATTCTGTGTGAGTAAATGAAAATGGCAGAAAAAAAACTTTACTGATGAAAGGTACGTGGTTGAATAGAATCCGGAATTAACTGAATCTCGAATTGAATAGCAACTCACAGAATAAAAATTAAAATAGAATAAAATCTTCAGGCTTGGGTCTCCGACGTATTTATACATTCAGAAAATCCTCTCAAGGACTGGCTTCCAATTGTTCCAAACGGGTCAGGTGATATGTGACCTTCTACGATTTTGCCGGTACTAGCGCAAAAAACCTGGAAAGCACGTGGAATCGAAAAAACGCGGAAAAAATTTTTTCATACAAAACAGGGATATGGAAATGATTTCCTATCTTTGCTCATGCTGCTGAACAAGTTTGATCCAAAAATATTCAGGATTAAAAAAAAACATTTCCATGACCTCAGGGTCTGCTCAGAATTGTTAAAATGTATTCGTTTCAGTAATTTTTTTCCGCATCACTTCTCAATTCCCTAAGAAGTCCCTGTGGGCAACATCAATCTATTCTGAAGTTAAAAACAAACATAATAGTACTCTGGAGACAATCAGGAAGACTTCTCAGATTCGGGAATCGAAACCTCATTTAACATGCTATGCATCTGGAATATTAGATTAACTTTCTGGACCTGGTTTTCAGTATACAGGGTGTGAAATTTAGCTGTTTTATTGATAACCTAGATTCAAGGTAGGTTAGTGTATTCAAGAGGGCTAGGGTTGGCCCCCTCAGGAGTTGAATACCACGTTTAGTAATGAAGGTAGCTGGAAGTGCTTTGTTACAAGTACTTCGTAATAGATTCTACAATAGATCTAAGGTCGATCAACTTCTTGAGAGTAAATATGACTGTGCATATCTGGAAAAAGTATCAATTATAGTGAGACATTTCTTTCCTTGGGCTTGAAAAGTATCGAATGGTTTCGATAGTGTGGGAATAATCATTACTTTTTGCATTGGGAGGTTTCTGTCGTATTCATTTGTCAAACAAATTTCGCAAAGTGATATGAATTCAGCTATAAGAGATTTTAATCCAGGCCAATAATTTCATAGTAGCTTTTTATTATCTCTTCGTGGGTGAAAGCTTTATCAGTTATATCTGTCAATACTGTATCACATTTGACAATTTTATGAGCTGAATTTTTAAATGTGGTTCGAATTATCTCACAAAATTGAGGAACGTATTGGTATAACTTGTTTGTATATTTGGAGAGATGTCTAAAGTATAATTTATTGATAAGGTTTGGTAGGAAATTAATATTGATGCCTATTTGTTCGATTTTATTGAGTTCTTGAAGTTATCAAGACTCATAGGTATGGAAAATAATCCATGGAAAAATAATTTGGTTTATAATATATAAATTCTTGAAAATGTTTTTCTAAATCAAACAGAAAAATTTCAGACAAGAGCAGAGAAAGGTTACAACTAGGGATGCAACATCGTTCTGGAAAACATCGATATTTGCATGAAACACATCGATGTGCAAAAATATCGCTGATAAGAGCGATATATCGATATTTTTTGTCATGTTTTATTTTTATACTAGGATGCTTCATCAACCCTAGCATTTACAAATCTAATCTGATCGGTGATTTAACACTTACCTCGATGTTTCACAAACATCGATGTATCGTTTGCATCCCTAGTTACAACCCATAGCAAGACCAGATAGTTGGCAAAGAAATTCATTGAATTTGGAAAAAAATTGTTTCAAAACTGTATCCAAGAGATGGCAAATGTTCAAGCAATAATAGGCAGAGACACCAAATTCAAAGAGAAGATCTCTAACATGCTTGATACAGTCTTCTGAAGGGATACTAGCAAAGAGGTTAACTATATCTAAAGGAAGCAAGATTTACATTCGAAATCTTATCAGTTGAGTCTATTGAGTTTTTAAAAGACAAGGGATTGTTGAAGTCAGTTAAATCTCTAATGCGTTCGTTTGGCCAAAGTGCCAGTTCAGAAGTAGGGAATTGACAGTAGGAATCAAGCTTAATTGGGGTATCTAATTTATGAATTTTGGGTAAGCCGTATAATAAAGGAGTGCAAGGATTCATAGGTAATAACTTATTTTATTCATAGCTAGTTACTTATTTTTAGTAGATTTTAAGTGTCTGAGGTGAGTTCCAAGTCTAATTTAGTACGTCTTATGAATTTTAGAGTCACTTCTGAACCAGGTTTTGAAAATCCATCAGTATTAAGAAATGCTAAAATGACCAAACAAACAATTGCCTTTGTCAGCTTAAGTCACTAATAAATTATTAAACAAGTTGTATGTAAGACATTGTTCAAAAGATTGAGTTCTTGTGAGAATATAGTGGAAGAATTTGTTATGAATAGTAAAAAACCTGGCAACGATCTTGAACTCTTCATTCTATATATTGAGAACAACTAACTACAACTGCTGATACCAAACGACTGAGATATAAAATTATACTTAAACATATAGTTGCTCACAGAGTAGGAATAAACGAAAAAGGGAAACTCGGATAACAAGTTTTTGGGATACAAATATCAACAGAATTGTTGAACATTCTATGAGGAAACTGATAATCAGAAAATTTATCGGATGGTTGAAAAAAATGTGGTTTTAGAATGTAACAATGATTTATGTAAATTGCGTAATTTATTGATAAGTTTTCGATGCTTCACCTTACCTCTGATTTCTACTATATCTAGACTTTTTTGTAAGATCTCAAATTCCAGGTATGGAGTCACTTCAGTTAATGATTATCATTGATGTAGCTTGATGTAGTGGGATTCAATGTCTTGCTTTATCCATGTAGTACGTCCCAAAGTTGTAGCTCCATCAGCAGCAATAGATGTGGATTTAGTATGGAAAGTTGGTGAAAGGTTTTTGTGTAAGCATTATTTGTTGAACCAAATGTCCAGAGATGTAGTCTTCCTACTAATGAGTAGGTCCTTGAATACAATACGTCAATAGACGGACTAGAAATGCTCGACTAGCATGTTGTTTTCGAAGACTTACAGGCCCTTTCTCAACCTACAATATCTACTACTCCACTTTGAGTATGTACTCCTTTCATAAAAATTTTAATTTTTATTCGCAGAGCACTCTCGACACTGCTTGCTTGTCAAGAGAACACAAGAAAAGTCCATAAAATATATATAGAAACAACCAAGTCCACCGTTTGAAACAAATTTGTTTCAAGGGTAGGTCGAATGCGCTCTGCGAATAAAAATAAAAATTTTGCACGATAAACATGTTTTCTTCTTTCGTTAATATATATACTAAATATTGTTGGTTCCAGCACGGACCCCTGAGATACTCCACAGTCTTCCCATCAAATAGCTTTGAAATTATACAATTTAATACAGATAGCATATCAATATGTTACCTCGCATCCCGATATCTTCCAGCGATTGAAGGAGAAGGTGATGACTGACAGTGTCAAAGGCTTTGTAGTACGGTGTAATTAGACCTAAACCTCAACATCCAAAGTAAAAGTTTTCCTCCAACACCAAATTGCTCTACATAGTCCCCTTATTCTATGGTAGAAAGTTACACCATTTTGAGCGTCGGGTTTGGGGGTGAGGGGGGGGGGATTTGAAAAATCATTAGTTTTTTTAGTTTTTCGTAAATATTTCAAAAACTAAGCGGTTTATCCTAAACATTGTTATATACAAAAATGTTCTACGTTAAATTTTAAATAAGAAGGGTCCTTTTCATAATCACTCTTAATTGTACGGTTCAAGAGTTACAGACGGTGTAAATGTTAACTTTTTCGTAATTTTGATAATTTCTCGGATTCGTATTGGTTGTTCGATAGTTGTCTGTCACGCAAACCAATTTTCAGCCAATCACAAGTATCTTTCTATGTGTCATGTACAATTCCAGCTTTATAATATTGTTTACAAAACAAGATATGAAATCAATGTTGGTAAATTTAGATATTCTACTCAACTTCTACATGGCAGTTGCAGAACTTATCAAATGTAGAAATTTTAATAGTTTTCCATAATTTAGACACCTTCAATGAACTTTCGAAGACTCTGAAAACCCATTCACAGAGTTGATACATACATTATTGGGCGAACTTAGATTGAAAGTACATCATGTACTGGATATTAACTATCCTGTTGAGAAACACAGCTTAAACGAAGAATAATAGATTGAAATATATGCCATACTTTATTTAGAAGTTATAGGTGAGGTAGGGATCAGATAAGAATGTTCATTAAAATCATTAGAAAATCGAATATTGAAATATCTACACAATCATATGAAAAAAAATAAGGGATTACAATAATTGTATGAATCAAGTAGTGTGCTTTTGATAAGACATCATTATCAGCTTCACAGTTGATCATTCAGAACATTTCAGCAAATCTAAGCCGTTGAACTTCTTGACAGCAGCCACTACCGATTTCTAACTCCAAATTTCATCAACTGTCTGGCTCTCTATATGGTTTCATAGTTATTCTCAATTTTTAATAAATGATGAAATGTCTATAGCATACTTGTTTGTTCTTGTGGAATCAGGATTGTGAATCATGTTTACATCATGCTCTTCTGAAAGGTATATCTTCTCTATATCTTTTCAACTTGCTTCTTGACCATAAAATACCTCTGTATTTCGGTACTTCAAATAAATGGAAGATCTCTTTTCAAATCTCTCGTGTCAGCCAGAAATGGAATTGTCCAAATGCTTTGATAACTTCATAGACTTCAAGCCTATATATTGGAGTTCCAACACACATTTCAGTTTGAATCTTTTTCTGGATCTTTATCAGTAATTCATATCATAAGTAGTGTGTGAAAAGAAGAAAAGCTCTGGATTGTACTCGTAGTCAACAAAACTGGGCAATTTGTGGCAGTTTAGTATATTTTCCAATACCTCCAATAACATGCACATAAAATTATTATTATATAAAATAAGTTACTGTGTTGGAAATATTACAGGAATTATTCTTACCAAGATCATGGAAACAATATAATCAACACATAATTCCACAGAAAATATGTCATCAAATGGCTATTTAGTGTTATGAAATATCCTATTTCATTAGAAATATTGCAGCTGAATAGTTTTGTTAACAATTTGTACGAGAGCATTTGTCAACAAATCGTAGTGAAATATCAAGGTCAATTAGTGATTTCCCGCCATTTTTAGAATGAACCCTCTGGTTCACATATACTCTGTGACAGGACGCCTCTAGCGCAAAATAGGTGGAAGGGAAAAGCGGGAAATTTTGAATTCTGGTTATTTATTATATGGATCGTAATATCTGTTGTCAATGCCAACTTGCATTTAATGTAGTTTTACGAAGTATTGAATATATGTCAGAGTCGGATGAAAAAATAATCTTTTCAATCGCTATATGTTGTTCCCTATGAATTAGAATATAACATAAAATAATATTTGAGATATACAAAGGGACAAGAGAAGAGCATCCTTGGAATGTACCTACCGGGACATGTACCGACAGAACACTTTTGGGACATCCCCAGGATGTCCCGGTAGGTAAGTTCCAGGGATTCACCGATTCCTAGGATGTCCCATTCATGTCCCTGTACACATTTGGGACTAAATGGGACGTACCTAGTATGTCCTTGTGTTGTTAGGGTTGTTTATATCTCTTGCCACGAGATCAGATCCGGAAATATCATTGAGTTTTGCCAGGGTATTTTTCAAGATATTATTTCTGATTGAATTCCAGAAATGACGATGTTATTCTTTCTTTTCGCTAGTTCTAGGAAACTAATTTTTCATTCGATTTTTTGGTATTTTTCCTCGAGATCATTCAATCTCTCATTCCAAGTATCATTGTTGATTTTATTTCTGTTTTTATTTCCGATGAGTTTCTGTTTTCATTTCTAATGAGTTCTTTCAGTTCAGATATTAATTCCTGGTGTGAAATTTTGCTCATATACCCAGACTCATCAAAATAATATGATTATAATTACTTTGAAATACGACGAATAAGAGAGTCGTAACTTATTTCCAATCATTCAATCATTGAAACAAAAGAGAAGAATAAGTAATTTCAGTTGAATATGAAATTGCTTTCTTATATCAAAATATGGGATATGCTGACGTGAAAGCAGTCTTGCCCTAATGGAACCGCGAAACTCCTCGAACCTACCAACCAGAAGACACCACTTATAAAGAAACAAGTCCTCGTTATTGAAGACTCTTCAGATCCAAAGCTATCGCATTATACAAAGGGGACCTTTTATATTTTGTTGTCCTGTGACTGGGAATACGCAAAAGACCACCGTGACGGGTGTTGTAGATGTGCGCCGTTGTATTAGTTTCTACTTCTTGGATGTTTGATCTTGCGAAACCTATAAATTTCAGAATATATTGTAACTAATTACACTCAGGTTAAACCTATGCCTTTGGACTGCTCAGATAAATGCGGTAGGTCGTGAATTAGATAAGTTGGGCGCCAGACTTGCAAAAGGCAAAAGTCAATTAGATAATGATATAACCTTGCTTGGGAAGGAAGAACAAAAATCCAGATAAAGACTATACGAATTTAATGACAAAAATCTAGCTGAAGGCTCAAAATAACAAAAAATAAGGTGCTGAAGGCTAACAATAAATAATTAATGATAAATCAAACGTGAGCCAGAACATCAAACCTAAATCTGCCAAGAGCCCTCTGCTGCTTGATGTTGGTTGGATTTACGGATCAGCCACTTTCGTTCTACCACCAAGAGCTCTCTGCTGCTCGATGTTGGTTGGATTCACGGATACAGCCACCTGCGTTCTACCAGGTTTCTTCCCGATCACTTCCCTGTTCGCTTGTGTCTTAGCGGTGACGGAGATGCTAGCACTCGTTCACAAAGGGGGATCCAGGGAATAAGATCACCAGCAAATCTTCCTGCTGAATGGAACCTCCGGAATCACAGTCCACCGAAAAAGAAATGGATTAATACGAGCTCGGCAACATGGCTAATGCTCTGGTCTCAAATCAGACAAATCATCAACCGAATAAAGAGAAAGAGAGAAAAGAAAAATATATCTAAGTCAATTATGACGTTAAGCTAATCATATAACGTACATATCTAAGTCAATTATAAAGTTAAACAATTTATACAACGTTAAGTAGGAAATAGGGTGGCTAGCCCTTGAAATAACAAGCCTTATTGATTCAGTGCTCCCCAAGCCAACAAGTTAAATCCCCAACTGGCAGTCTGGTCGATTCACGATCCACGACAAAATAGAGATACCACACCGGCACACGTGCCTTACAAGAAAAACGGAAAATATCGGTAAATATTTGAAAAATATCAGAAAATATATATGCAGAAGCAATCCTACTAGATATATAAATCAGATTACACCCCCCGATGGCGTGGATCGGTTTCAACTCAAGAGATAATACAAGATAAAATTCAGACTGACTTACCAGTTGAAGACCCAAGGGCTAGTCACGGAAACTCGAAAAAAAATCTCCCAAAATCCATTTCATCGATCAGCGCATCCTTCCAGGTCCCCTCTCTTCACAATTCATCCCGATCATGCGTCTCAAAGGTATCAGATTTTAGAAGTGGCTATTACTACCACAGGACGGAGACGTGGAAAGGATGTTGATGAGTTCTTCAATCAAATGATTTGAAGATGAAACGAAATTTTCGTTACACACCACCTCAACTGGGGGTAAAAATTTGACAACTCTAGGAGTTGACAAATTTTTATCATAGATCTATATCGGAATGACAAGGTATATTAGAAAAATTGAGTAACAATAAAATAGAAAAGCGTTAGATTATCTGAAAATATTGAAATATTGAATAATAAAGCGTTAGAATATCTGAAAATATTGAGAAATTGAATGATAATAAATTGTCGAAACATCTGGAATATAATTGAAGATATTTATAAGGAAGTGACTATGAATTCAAAGAATTAGAAGAGCAATATTTTTAAACTACCACTTTTATGGGGCATCCGAGCCAAGACGCGCCGATGGCACTACGGAGACCCAGTCAGGATGTTGCTTTCGCTGCTGGATGTTAATGCTGCGCCGTGAACAATCCGTCAACCACTCGCCTCCAGGCCCCCACAGTACCACCCGCAACGCCAGAACCCGGACCGAGAGATAAGCTGCCCCAGAGTCATCACAGGTGGAACAAAAAAAGAAAAACATTATGATATGAAAAATAAAAAAAAATACCAATTGCCACCATCAATTGGGGTATAAAGAGTCATACCAGCTGAAACAACATGGTGAAGCCAGTTGAAAAAAACTCTAAAGCGGGAGTGTTCTGGAATGTGACACTGAAGGCGTATTCTCAAATGGACGGACGCGAAATAAAAGAAAGCACAGTAGTGAGAGGAAAACACTGTGAGTAGTCCCCCGTAGGTAGAATCTATCGGGTTCGCCTCTCACCCCCCAATACTTGCCCCGCCTAAGAATCCCACCATTAAAGGAAGTCCAGATGAGCCCGCCCGCACCTGTCACACTCCAGTCCCTATTATACAAAGGAAAAAAAATTCAAACGGTATCCAAGATCTCGGTAGTCCTGATTTGAAAAGGAAAATTAGAATGACCTACTAACCAGCAAGTAGAGATAATACACGAAAAGATGTTATAGGAAGGTATATGTAAAGATATAGGTATAGGTATATTATATATTATATAAGGGATTCAGGATATGAGGAAACTGGACAGGTGAGTTCCCAACAAAGATATCACATCAAGCAAATTTTGACATACCAGTTTTTCAAGAAATCAGGCAAAAATTTTAAACAAATCCTCGAAAATTCACCTGCTAAAAAAAAATAATAAACCTCAAAACCATATCATAACATTCATAGAAAAGGATATAAAAGGCAAAGATAGAATGGTGACTGTGATTGTGACCAGATATAAGGAAGGATAGAATGAGTTATAAAAACTCTCAGAGGGTGATCCAGAGCCTTCAATTGTATTACGAAGTGTATCTCTCAGATGCGCAAAGGTTCCATTTAGGAATTACCAAGAGGTAAATGCATTCGAAAGTAAACTTCGAGCAACAGGACTGCCACTTGTCACAACACCATTATTTCCTGAGAAAACTCAAGAGATAGATAAGGGAGAAGATAAATCTGTAAATAATTATTTAATTACTATTATAATTATTCAAAGGGAAAGATAAGTTATGAATTATTGCGAGATACTTATTTGAAAGCAAAGAGAAATATTCACTAATGGTGATTTTGGAGGAATATAAAAATAATCCTACCTGAATCTTAAAGGAAGATATAAAAGGAGAACGAAAGGGAAGAAAAAATCATGAAAGTGGCCAGTTATGAGAATGAAAGGGGTGGAAAAATCATGAAAGTGGCCAGTTATGAGACTTTTACTCATCATCTGGTATATGCCATGGTGAGAGAATTCTTAAGCCCCCCTCACAGAGCGAATATGAGAATGAAAACGGTGGAAAAATCATGAAAGTGGCCAGTTATGAGACTTTTACTCATCATCTGGTATATGCCATGGTGAGAGAATTCTTAAGCCCCCCTCACAGAGCGAATATGAGAATGAAAACGGTGGAAAAATCATGAAAGTGGCCAGTTATGAGACTTTTACTCATCATCTGGTATATGCCATGGTGAGAGAATTCTTAAGCCCCCCTCACAGAGCGAATATGAGAATGAAAGGAGTGGAAAAATCATGAAAGTGGCCAGTTATGGGACTTTTACTCATCATCTGGTATATGCCATGGTGAGAGAATTCTTAAGCCCCCCTCACAGAGCGAATATGATACTAGAAGGAAAAGATATCATGCTGGTATGTCAAATTTTGATGAAAAATAGAAATAGTATATTTAAGAAGGGTAATCGTCACTCATCCGAATCCGCGCTGAAGTATTCCTCGTCAGATAAGTCAGAATCATTATCAACGAAAGCAGATTTCAAGTCTTTGACGTGCCACCGTCCTAGGTCCTGGCCATCCATGTCTTTGAGCTCATAAACTAAATTAGATATTACCTTTGAAACAATACAAGGTACATATTTGGGAGCCAATTTAGCGGAATAATTATTAGGAGCTGAAGATAAAGTGATATTTTTCTTCCAGAGTCTATCACCAACCTGAAATTTAACTTCGCGTTTTCTCAAGTTATACCGACGAGAATTTCGAACATAGGCCTGATATAACTGCTGTCTAACATCAACAAATAATTTAGGAAGTTCCTGCACATCATCAATTCGCTGTAATTTTTCAGAAATATTAGGGATGTTATTTTCATTATCGGATATTTTGCCATAATAATCACCAGATACTGGAATATTTCTAGCAAAGTTTAAGAAAGATGGTGAATAGCCGGTTACATCGTGCTTTGCTAACCTTATGGCTTGAGCTACCTTATATATGGAAGAATCCCAATTTCTATGATTATCATGAATATAACACCGAATTGAAGTGACTATAACTTTGTTGACTCTTTCTGTAAAATTAACCTGCGGATGATATTTCGCATTGTACCAAATTTTCTGGACCTTATATTCGTTCATCAACTTTTTGAATTCTTTACTCGTAAATTGGCTTCCGTTATCTACCATAACAATCTGAGGCACTCCATATATAAGAAAAACGTTATTTTCGATAAACTTAACGATACCTTTGGAAGTAGCTTTAGACATGGGCTGTACCAAGACATATTTGGTGAACCAGTCAGTAACCACTAGAACATACTGATTTCCGTTCTTGGATCGAGGATATGGTCCTAACAAATCAGCAGAGATACACTGAAAAGGAAAACTTATATTTTTGTAGGAACCCATCTGACCAGCTTGAGGTAAATTGGAACTTTTGCAAGCGGAGCAAACAGGACACCTCCTAACATAACGATATACATCCTTTCGAATCTTTGGCCAATAATAAAGTTCAGAAATACGGGATAAGGTTTTAGATATTCCTAAATGAGCTGAAGTCTCTTTATCATGATAAAAATTCAAGATTTCCTCTCTATTTCTAGAAGGTACGACAATTTTCCAGTCCGTTAGATTACTTACGATATTATGATGAGATAAAATATGTTTATATAAAATGTTATTTTTGACTTGGAAGGAAGGATAATCATCAGGTTTATCAAGGACTTTCTTAATTAAGGAAGAATACCAGGCATCAGGCTGAAAGGTAGAAACATCTATGACTGAAACTTCTGCCACTGATCTAGATAACGCATCTGCCACAACATTTAGAGAGCCTTTCCTATGTTTTATAGTGAAATCAAACTGAGATAATTTAACAGCCCATCTAGTCAAACGACCGGAAGGATTCGAGAGATTATGAAGATAAATCAGAGAAGCATGATCAGTTTCGATGGTGAACTTGGTGCCTTCAATATAACTTCGAAACTTTTCTATACCAAAAATAACAGCTAACAATTCCTTCTCCGTCACATTATATTTCCTCTGACAGGTGTTAAGAGTCTTACTTGCATAAGCAACTGGATGTTCGATGCCATCACATTCCTGATACAAAACTGCACCGACGCCGGTATCCGAAGCATCACACTGAATAATGAAGGGCTTATCGAAGTCAGGACTTGCCAGTACCGGAGCGGAAGTGAGACGAGATTTGATTTCCGTGAAGGCTGCTTCGGCTTCAGATGTCCAAGATATCGGTTGACCCTTCTTTCTATCATGAAGAAGATCTGATATGGGGAAACAAATAGCTGAAAAATCTTTAATGAAACGACGATACCAACTGACAAGACCTATTAATCGTTTGATTTCCGTGGTGTTCTTCGGAGTGGGGTAGTTCATGATGGCTGCAACCTTCTCAGGATCTGTCCTTAAACCCTGTTGATCTACAACAAATCCCAGATATACTAATGAGGGACGGCAAAATTCGCACTTATCCAAGTTAACTGTCAATCTGGCATTCTTCAACCTTTGAAACACCTCCTTCAAGATCCTGATGTGAAGCTCGAACGTGGGAGTCGCTACAATGATATCATCAAGATAAACAAAGCAAAACGGAGCCAGGGAAGGTCCTATAACAATGTCCATGAGCCTAGCCATAAGTTTTGGACTATTACTTAAGCCAAAGGGAGTTACCAAAAATTCAAACAGACCTCTACCATGTACTGCGAATGCCGTCTTTTGTCGAGAAGACTCATCTAAAGGAATCTGAAAAAAGGCTTTTGTCAAATCAATGGAGGAAAGGTATCTCGCATCTCTGAGTTTATTCAAGATATTATCAATCAGTGGCATGGGATAACAATCATTTACAGTTACTTGATTGAGTTTCCTACCATCAAAACATACCCGATATTCTCCCGAGCGTTTAGGAACTAACCACAAAGGACTGCACCAAGGAGACTGGGAAGGTTGGATAACGTTAAGTTTCAACATCTATCGGTTTTGCATTTCCGGTATCTATTTGATGAGTTAACAAGTGCGTACGACCAAGTCTGTCCTTAGGAGCTATAGATCTAAAATTCTCAATAACTTTTTCGAGCTCACCCTTCTGGACAACCGACAATTCAGAGAAAGGCTGAATGGCATTTACTACACATACCGAGGACTCTAAAGAATAAGACAAATTACTAAACTTTGCTTCTATCTGAAACAGTCTAAAGAAATCCATTCCCAAGATCAGAGAATGAGTTACTGAGGGAATTATTAAAATTTTTAGCTTCTTGGATATACCGTTAAGAGAAATGGGTATCAAAATATATCCCAGCAAATCCTGAGGCTTGCCATCTGCAGTAGTGACTTGAACCTGTTCATACCTAATAGGAATATTGTATTTCTGTAATAGGTTAAAACCTGTTGAACCCAATATGGAGGAATTACTACCGGTATCAGCAAGTGCGAGAATTTTATGGCCAAAAATATCGATATTGAGATAAGGACGATTATCATTAGGTTTCATTACAAAGATGGGATTGATATTTACCCGAGTAGATAAAAATTGTTTCACAAAAGATAACCAATCCTGCCATTCCACAAGGGAAGTTTTTATTTGTCCTGCTGGTTTCGCCTGCCTTTCGCCTTTGGAGATTGCGACTTGGTGGTGCTGGTTCCTGGATTCTCTGAACTTTGACTGGTGACGACATTCAGGTTCGCGCCACCAGCTGTCCCGTTTTTTGAACACCTTCGGCATTTGGATTTAATAGTATTTTTAAAACCACATCCGTAACAAAATATAGTTTTCGGTTTCCGACATCGATTATAAGAATGACCAACCAAATCACAATTCCAACAGCGAGAGTTCGATAACATAGATATGTTTGATTTGGAATGATTATTACGGGAAGATGATGAGAAAGATGGTGAGAAGGATGGCGAAAAGGATGTGCTGAAAGGACTACTTAAATCAGGCTCCAACAAACCACTATTACGAGAGGGTGGTGCTTTATATCTATCAGCCCATATTCGAGATTCCTCTAATTTTTTACACAGCTCAGAAAGTTCGGTCACTGATTTTGGATTCTGCAAAGCTAAATTTGAAATGAAAAAAGGCAAGAGATTTCGACGGATTTTACGAACTATAGTTTCGTCATCTGGTTTAGTTGTCAATCTATTGAAAAGTCCTTCCATTGAAGAGATATACAAAGCTACTCTTTCATTGGCACCTTGAGTTCTAGAATTGATTTCTCTCTCTAAATCCTCTTCATAAAAATAAGGAAGGAAATCTTTTTTTAATGCAATAACTAATTCATCCCAAGTACTAAATTTACTTTTATTATTGACAAACCAAGTCCATGCTGAGCCTTTGAATAAATCACAAGCAGACTGAAATAATTCCGATTTTGAAACACCTCGTGCTTCACGCAACAATTCAACTTTTTCTAAAAATGAATTGACAGAATCCTTCTGACCTGAACCGGTAAAAAATATATTCCATTTATATGGAGCTACTGATCTAGGTGAGGAAAAAATAGAGCTCGGAATCTGGTCGCTTTGGGGAGAGGGAGTAGAGGTAAGGGGAGATAGTTTTATATCAAAATTTGCCTCTAAATCTAAAACAAGATATTAAAGTTTCTTTTTTTCTGTTTCCTCAGTATCATCATCAACCTTCAAATTATCAAACCGATTAGATAAATGTGTCAAGCGACTAGAGATTCGTTTAAAGGCTGGACTAGTTCTAGATCCATCAAAAGAATTTATAACAGAATTCAAATCTTCAATAGTTTCCTTCATTTCAATTACATCTTCCGCATGTGAATATGGACTTTCTAATGCTGAAGTTCCCCGAAAACTACGATCACCTTTTTGTTGACTCAATAGACCTCGCAAAATTTTACGTTTAGAATCAGTAGTTCCTACAGGGTCGATTCCTCGAACTTTCAATTCATAAGTCAATTCCTTGATTTTCAAATGATTTGGATCCATTTCGAAAAAAAAATATAGGGAAAAAAGATAAACACCGATAAAAAGTCGATCGATAAGACGGTGAGATAAAAAATTCAGAATTTCAATATACTAAGAGATTAAAATTCTAAGTTATTCAGATATAGATATGATTCTGATTTTCTGTCTTCCACCAAGCAAGGATTAGATAATAAGAGAAAATATTACAACAGTCAAATTTTTTAGGCCCCACGTTGGGCGCCAATTGTGTAACTAATTACACTCAGGTTAAACCTATGCCTTTGGACTGCTCAGATAAATGCGGTAGGTCGTGAATTAGATAAGTTGGGCGCCAGACTTGCAAAAGGCAAAAGTCAATTAGATAATGATATAACCTTGCTTGGGAAGGAAGAACAAAAATCCAGATAAAGACTAT
Source organism: Plagiodera versicolora (assembly GCA_037013635.1). Taxonomy (NCBI): domain Eukaryota; kingdom Metazoa; phylum Arthropoda; class Insecta; order Coleoptera; family Chrysomelidae; genus Plagiodera; species Plagiodera versicolora. The sequence continues at coordinate 5,495,249 of CM072993.1, read as the reverse complement.
ACGAATTTAATGACAAAAATCTAGCTGAAGGCTCAAAATAACAAAAAATAAGGTGCTGAAGGCTAACAATAAATAATTAATGATAAATCAAACGTGAGCCAGAACATCAAACCTAAATCTGCCAAGAGCCCTCTGCTGCTTGATGTTGGTTGGATTTACGGATCAGCCACTTTCGTTCTACCACCAAGAGCTCTCTGCTGCTCGATGTTGGTTGGATTCACGGATACAGCCACCTGCGTTCTACCAGGTTTCTTCCCGATCACTTCCCTGTTCGCTTGTGTCTTAGCGGTGACGGAGATGCTAGCACTCGTTCACAAAGGGGGATCCAGGGAATAAAATCACCAGCAAATCTTCCTGCTGAATGGAACCTCCGGAATCACAGTCCACCGAAAAAGAAATGGATTAATACGAGCTCGGCAACATGGCTAATGCTCTGGTCTCAAATCAGACAAATCATCAACCGAATAAAGAGAAAGAGAGAAAAGAAAAATATATCTAAGTCAATTATGACGTTAAGCTAATCATATAACGTACATATCTAAGTCAATTATAAAGTTAAACAATTTATACAACGTTAAGTAGGAAATAGGGTGGCTAGCCCTTGAAATAACAAGCCTTATTGATTCAGTGCTCCCCAAGCCAACAAGTTAAATCCCCAACTGGCAGTCTGGTCGATTCACGATCCACGACAAAATAGAGATACCACACCGGCACACGTGCCTTACAAGAAAAACGGAAAATATCGGTAAATATTTGAAAAATATCAGAAAATATATATGCAGAAGCAATCCTACTAGATATATAAATCAGATTACACCCCCCGATGGCGTGGATCGGTTTCAACTCAAGAGATAATACAAGATAAAATTCAGACTGACTTACCAGTTGAAGACCCAAGGGCTAGCCACGGAAACTCGAAAAAAAATCTCCCAAAATCCATTTCATCGATCAGCGCATCCTTCCAGGTCCCCTCTCTTCACAATTCATCCCGATCATGCGTCTCAAAGGTATCAGATTTTAGAAGTGGCTATTACTACCACAGGACGGAGACGTGGAAAGGATGTTGATAAGTTCTTCAATCAAATGATTTGAAGATGAAACGAAATTTTCGTTACAATATATGGACGGAGCCGATAATGATTTTCCCCTAATAATAACTGGTCTACAGCTGTCTTTGTGTTCCATCTTGAATATCAATCTAATAATGCGTTTTTGTGCTACGAATACTCTGTTGAAATCACCACTGCAACCCCACGCTCTGATATTGAACAATATATGTGAATATGCCATAGCAAAATAGATTTCGAGAAGACTTGCTGCGTTCATGCATGATTTCATATGCCTCAAAGCAAAGAATACCTTGCTTAGTTTGTTGCATACATAATTTATTTTCAGATCCCATGATAAGCTTTCATCCAAAAACCTTACCTCACTATTAATTTTGATCCCGTCAATGACCCGTAGGCTACCCAAAATATTATTTTTTCTATTATAAAAATCATTCTCTAGCACTGTCTTACTTGAGTTCAACATCAATCTATTTTGCTGACACCAGGAGCTGGAACTGTCAATTATGTATCTTACCCTACTAAGTAGTACATCAATATTGCCCCCCGAAACAGTGACAGTGGTATCGTCCGCGAACATAGTGAGGTGGCAATCTTCCAGATACCCCGACAAGTCGCAAGTATACAGCAAAAAAATCAGTGGACCAAGCACTGACCCCTGTGGCACTCCAAGCCTTACATCATTGTAACCTGATTTTCACATTTCACTATCATGGTGCGCCCTTTGAGGTACGATCGAATCCATTTCAACACGTTGTTGGGGAAACTAAGTTGGGATAGCTTCGCAATCAGAAATTCGGGAGATACAGTGTCAAACGCCTTAGTTAAATTAAAAAACCAAGATACTACAAAATTATTTGAATTCACCTCTCGAGTGAGAGGGGCGATCATTAAATCAATTACTCTCTCCACTGTTGCCACTGACAACTCATCCAATAGAGCAGACTATCTATTTTTTTTATATTTTTAGTGTTCTTAGCACCTCCGACTCATTTTGGAAAGAATGAGCTATATTATGATTCGTTGATACTGTACAAGGCAGTGAAATGTTTTGCCAAAAACTATTTTCAGTTGCAAGTTTGGCAGCATTTGAGAAATTATGAGCAAACAACTCGAAAAAAAATCTCCCAAAATCCATTTCATCGATCAGCGCATCCTTCCAGGTCCCCTCTCTTCACAATTCATCCCGATCATGCGTCTCAAAGGTATCAGATTTTAGAAGTGGCTATTACTACCACAGGACGGAGACGTGGAAAGGATGTTGATGAGTTCTTCAATCAAATGATTTGAAGATGAAACGAAATTTTCGTTACAATATATGGACGGAGCCGATAATGATTTTCCCCTAATAATAACTGGTCTACAGCTGTCTTTGTGTTCCATCTTGAATATCAATCTAATAATGCGTTTTTGTGCTACGAATACTCTGTTGAAATCACCACTGCAACCCCACGCTCTGATATTGAACAATATATGTGAATATGCCATAGCAAAATAGATTTCGAGAAGACTTGCTGCGTTCATGCATGATTTCATATGCCTCAAAGCAAAGAATACCTTGCTTAGTTCGTTGCATACATAATTTATTTTCAGATCCCATGACAAGCTTTCATCCAAAAACCTTACCTCACTATTAATTTTGATCCCGTCAATGACCCGTATTTTATATTTTTAGTGTTCTTAGCACCTCCGACTCATTTTGGAAAGAATGAGCTATATTATGATTCGTTGATACTGTACAAGGCAGTGAAATGTTTTGCCAAAAACTATTTTCAGTTGCAAGTTTGGCAGCATTTGAGAAATTATGAGCAAACAATTCTGCTAATATATTCAAGTCTGTGATTTGTTCATCATTCTTTGATATACCAATAATTTTGTCAGATGATCTACTATTCCTTCCTAGTTCATTATCAATAATTTTCCATGTTTTTTTGGTCTAATTGTCTGCATTTATGATTTTGTTGTTGAAATAATCGATTTTTTTTCTTTAATGATTCTTTTATGTTCCTTTGAACCGTTTTGATACGAAGTTAAACTGGCGTCATTTGCTCTATGAGAAGCTCTGATACTTCTAAACATTTCTCTCAAGTTTTCACCTTTCTGAATAATATCATTTGTAACCCAGGATACAGAATGACTTCTAACAGTGATACATCTTTTTGGACATAAAACATTAAAGCACCAGTAAACAGATTCCAAGAAATAAGAAAAGCCGTCATCAATCTCCATATCATATAAATGTGGAAACCAATTTATACCATTCAGCCTTGTTCTAAATTCATTTATATTTTCCGGCTTCAGCTGACGCTTAGATATTTTTTGTTTTTTATGTTCTCCGTTTAAGTGCCCATTTCTTGTCTCGAACATCAAAATATGCGACAGATGGTCAGCTATATTTGGTTGTATTAACTTGCATTCATAGTGATGATCTGTATAGGTAGATGTCATATATAGTCAATGCATGTCCGGCTTGTGTGACCATTTATATTTGTAAAAATCCTAGTAGGGCCTAAACAGTTTACATTGAGTTGGAAAGACTTAAAAAGGTCACTGAGCAGCTCAGTGTTATTATCCTCTGGTGCCAGGTTATTCATATTGAAATCTCCACATAAAACAGTCAAGTTAGATCTGCTCTTCGCTATTTCTAATGCCCGCGATAGGCAATTCAAGAAAACTTGGGGATCTCCTCTTGGTGGTCTGTATGCAGTTATGATAGTGACTTTAGTCACATTTGTACGATAGAGAACGGCACAAATCTCTACATGACATTCAACAGATAGCTTTTTTATAGAGTCAAGTTAAGTACATTTAGTCTCATCTCCTACTAAAATAAGTACACCCCCACGATTACGATTTTCCCAACAATAGATTGCTGCTACTTCATAGCCTACCTCGATATTGTTATTTTTTTGTTATCCAATGTTCCGAAAGACATGAAAAATCCAATTTATTATCATCCGCGAAAACCTGGCCTCAAGTCTGTGAGCACCTCATCCTTGGTATTGACTAAAAGGTTATAGATGTTATCTCTGGTAGAAAAAGAAATGTTAATATCTGGAAAGTGGCGTCGGAAGATGTTGGAAATAGTTATTGAAATTTTGTCTAAATAAGGGAGAGTGAAGAACACTTTTGGAGAATCAAAGGTGACAAGACTCGGTGTATAGTTGTTTCGGAGTGCTTATCAAAAAGTTGAGAAATGAGATGGTGGGGGAATCCATTGTTGTGTCCAATCTGTTTGATAATGTCTAATTCTTTATTGAAATTAACAACTGAAAGTGGAATGTTGAATAGCCTATGGAAGAGTGAATTGAAGGATGCTAGCTTTTGTTGTAACGGATGACAGGAAGAAAAGGGAATGACAGTGTCTGTATGGGTTGGTTTCCTGTATATAGAAAAATCAAACTTGTTGTCAACAATATCAAACCTTAAATCCAGAAAAAGAAGAGAATTGTTCACTGCTACTTCCATAGTGAAGACAATGGCAGGATGTAAAGAATTCAGGAAATTCAACAAAAGGTTTACCTCAACCAAAGTACCATCAAACAAAACCAGGCAATCATCCACATACCTGTACCAAAAACAGATTTTGTTGAATAAAGGAAACAGTTTTAAATTTTGTTTCAAGTCATTAAGGAAGATCTCGGCAAGGAGGGGGAAAAGTTACTGCCCATCGCGAGACCATTGTTTTGTGAATAAAATTCATTGTTGAATTTGAAAAAATTTTGTTTCAAGACCATGTCAATAAGAATACATAAATTCAGAGTATGAAAAGTTGGAATATTTAATGATAATAATAATAATAATAATGCTTTCAATGCCCCAGACTTCAGCATAACATATATATAACTTTAGCATATATTACCAAAGGCTGCATAGCAAAGGCAAAGTCCGCACTTCTTCAGTTGAATACATAGATACCCAACTGCAGAAGCCGCGCTCTTCCACTTAACCTGGAGACATGGTGAAACAGAACTACAAACTATACAAAAATAAGAGAAATAAACTGCAACAATGATATAAATATAACAAAATTCATATTCCGCGCTATTCCACTTAACCTGGAGATAATTTGATTTGAAAAGAAGGTTTCTGACTAATCTGATACAGTCATCTGGAAAATGGTTAACAACATCAAATGACAATAAAATGGAGTTTGGAGGAATGACAAAGTCTTTAATCTTGTTGATTAATTCGAAAGAATTTTTCAAAGAAAGGGGATTGTGAAAATCAGTGAGATCCTTTATCAAGGAGTTCAGCCAAGCGGCTAATCTGGAAGAAGGGGAATTGCAATATGACACTACGGGTCAGATGGGCCTGCCTCATGGATTTTTGGTTAACCATATAAAAGATGGGTGCTAGGATTCATAGGTGTTGAAGCAAATTTGGACGAATTGTAAAAGATGATGGTATCCAGACAAGCATTGAAAGAAGATTTTAAATTATTGAAAAACCTAGTTGGGTCAAACTATAATTTTGAAAAACCATCATTATCCAGGAAACAATAATGTCAACATAATCATTCCGATCCAGGACCACAACACAGTTACCTTTGTCAGCTTTCGTTACAACCAGGTCATTCTTCCACAACTTTTTTGGAAAGCAATTTTTCAATTCTGTTGAGGAATGTTGGTTGTTATTGAAGGATTTGGAAATATCATTATAAATGCATCTAGAAATCTCACTTCTGAGCATCATCAAAATTATGCCTCTCAAAAATCCTTTCACTTTCCACAGCCAACATCTTGAAGTTTCTGGTATCATTAAGTTTGTGTATATTATATTTCAATCCATGATTCAGAGGAACCTTCCTCATCAGTGAACTCAACAGAAGATAAATTTAGGACTCTAGCATGAAACTGATGTTGAGAAAAGGAATTGATATTTGAGTAATTGTTAGTATGTTTGTCATTAAATTGTTTCAAAAAGGTGAGTTTGTTCTCTAGTTTCAAGTACTTCAACCTACCCTGATCCTCAATGTAGTCAAGGCAAGAAAAAAACAAAGAGTCCAGTTCAAGACTAGTTAAATAAAGAACCAGTTGAGTTAAGGATTTACATCGGAAAGTCTGACATAATGTCTCTTGACCTCATGCCTAATCCACACACGTTGCGCTGTCTGTATAGCTATCCCGGAAGAAGAATTTGATAACTTCCTTCAATTCATTCTTGAAGAATTCCAATATTCTATCTTGCCATGGTATTCATCTTCAAAATACTGTCTGGTGATGCACCCTTCTATTTTGATCAGTTTATTGTTTTCCATCACCAAATTCATAATTACCCCACTAGGGGGAATACTAACTTATATGTACCACGCTTGAACTTTACACGATCCTTGAACTCCTTATTCCTTGAAGGACTATTAGACAACAATAACCTCCCGCTTGAAATAAAACGAAGTGAATCTGTTGTGATATTCAAAAAAGGACTTACTGGTTATTTGAAGATACAACATCCATATTAGCATCGATATTATAATCACGTATATATCACGTATTGTTATTTTTTCTATTCATTGAATGCTTGGATAATTCCGAGCATACATATTTCATTGCTATGAAGTTGTAATGTGACTTTGTCCATCCAATGTTGAAAATATTTTTGTATATTAGGATGCCTATTTGAAATAAAGATTATTATTATTATTATTATCTCTGAATGAACAGGTGAAGTTTGACAGAATTACATTTTTCAACTCTCTTAATTTTCCATAGTACTTCAATAGATTTCATCCTATCTTGTTTTCCTCTTTTGTTTTTGTACCTTTGTTCCCGTGTTTTGTAAGTTGGACAAAGATTTTTGTCTGCGCTCTGTGTCATTTGTCTTTCCGCCATGTTTTTTGACTTTTTTGGCTTCCTGTCTGGTCTGTCTCTGCGTGCCATTGTTTATCAAAATGTCGCCAGGTGTTGCAATGGTGTTATGCAACCATTGTCCCCCCTTTCAACCTGTCATTTCTGTGTCGATCGTGATTTTTTGAATTGATGTGGTTTGACCTGCGATTCATGTATATTGATGTTTTTCTTTTTCTCCACGTAAGTGCTTACCTAACCTCAAGCCTTGGCCATATGTCTGCAATGTACTTTCCTTCTAGGATTTTCTTATAATACAGCTGATGATGGACCTATGTAGGTCCGAAACATGTACTGTGTGAACCATCATATATAAAGATTTATTATTGTGGAGACGACTTGGAGTTTTTCGTCCTAGTATTGATGATTGTTACTCCACTTAGAGATACCTTTGAACTTCTACTTAAGATTTATAGATTGAGCTGCAAAAGTCTGGGGTATAAAAAATTATCCTTTTTGCCGGTCTCCTCAACATTTAATTTTTTTACAGAAATATCACTAGACCCAATTTCACACAGTAAACTTCCTGATGGTCTTACGTTATTACTGCATCTGGTTTGGAGTCTTTTTGTACTAGTTCATTTACTATAGATTCACAGCATGTTTTCGTGAAATTGTTGATTCGAGTAATATGCTTCTCTATATGGCGAAGTAGAAAATGCACCAGTTACCATTTTCCAATCCTACTCATAGTGATCCCATCTGTGTTATTCTTCCATAGTGTAGAATTGCATTCTAAAACAATCCCCGGTTCATTGTCACTATTAAACACAGCCTTGACAAAAGTTGTCCATATATATTCCATGATTTTCATATATTTGGTCTTATTGGTATGGTCTGGTGATAATTATGGGGTTTGTATTCACTACTTTCTCGATAAGTTGAAGATTTCTGTCCATATGAGTACAATATCGTTTTGAGTTGAACTAGTTGAATAGTAAATAGCAGTTTTTATGAGTTCATTATCGGGGGCATTTGGCTTTATTATTGCTTCAAAGGCGTACTTTTCCGTATGCCTTCATAGAATATTTGCTAACTGCTTTCCATTTGAACATGATCGTCGCTTTGTATGTTTGGAGTACTATGAGCTTCATAATTAGAGAATCTTTCATCTGCCACCCAGGCAGCAAGCTGACGTGATTTTAACATCATTTTTTCGACACCAGACACGTCCTGCTGACGAAAAGAATGACGCCATAAAGACGGTATTATGTCACAGACCAAAGACGTCATTCTGTAACGTCATTATGACGTTATATTTCGACGTTAATGGGCCGTCCCTATTTATTATATATATATATATATATATATATATATATATATATATATATATTGATATTGGTTCAAAATTATTTGTATTCACTTGCTAGTCTCAAGCTCATATTATTTGGATGTTAGTGCATATACAAATCAATATCCTATCTATGATGTTATAAGGTCTGTAAATAAAATCACAATTAGAGAACGGAAATCTATATGTTCCATCGGCATCAAAGGATATAATAAAGATATAATGAAATATAATATATATTCATATTATATATATAAAATAACAGTTTGAGTAGAGGGAGTTATTTTTTTGAACTATAAGGATCACAATTATCAAGAGTAAAATTGTTAACTCAGAACATTAGAATTAAACCAAAAATTGATTAGCTCATTAGGAAGAAAAAATGCCAAATTTTTTTGTGAATAGTTGATGTAGGGGTACTTGTTCCACTTGTTGGGGATGTGAGAAGAGTAGAAATCCCCAAGGCACAGGAACTTTCTAGAAATAAAAAATTATTGTTAAAAAATATATATAATTCAATGGTTAATGACCAATATATAAATGAAAACTCTACTATTATTCACAAACTATTAAAACAACAAATTTAAAAAATATACAGATGTGATAGTATTTTAAAAATTTCATTTGGTCGAACAAATTGTTGAAAGTTCTGTCTTCTAGATTACCACCAGTTATAACAGATATGTAGGAAAAAACCATTGGAAAAGTAAGAAAGAAAGAAAGAAGTACCTTGAGTTGTCTGAACAGAAAGTTATTTGTGCAGACTCATCTCAAGATCTTTCATAGCTTAGAAGAGTCGACTCTATTTATTATACAGTTAACCAAAATAAGTGAATTGTGTATATATAATTAAGATTCTTTCCTTTTCTATAGGTAGATTCACTTATAAGAAGCTTCTTTTCACCAGTATTAACACATTAATTTGGACTCCCATCATATGTTTCTTGATTTTTCATCAAATTATTTCAGTATCTCGACAAAAAATCCTAGTGAGTTTAATCAGCACACTAAACTTAAGGATACAATTATTTTCACAAAAAGGAAAAAGCCTTAAAATAACGTAGCATCATGATATAGGTACAGGAATCATGGTAAGTGGTGAGTACATGACATCAAATCCAATACATGCAATAGACCAAATATTAAACTTACCTTACAAATCACTAGTAAAGGAAATGCACAATTCACAACCGACGGTCGGAAATCGACTTCTGTAATCAATAGGAAATTTCAATCGCTTAGTTCCTTTTCATTTCTTTAAGCTTCTTCCATATAAAATTCGGCATCCTTCTTCAGCCTCTGTATATATATATATATATATATATATATATATTGCTCTTTCTCCTGCGTCAACTGAAATATACTTTTTTCCGAGATCTCATCCTACGTGTTTACAATTCATCGCATCTGTGTGTGGAAGGAATTCGGTGGGTTAGGATTTTGATGATTTTGGTTAGGAAAGATCTTGATGCGATTTGATGATATTCTTCTTCTGGTTCTCCTGCTTCTACATACAAGCTTTCCACTGGACACTATCTAGCTGTTTTATTACAGACTTCCGAGCGCTGGAGTATACAATAGATCCAGCTCCATCATCCACTGCAGATCCGTTGTTATTTGGATTATTCTTCAGTTTCATTATCTGATTCTGAAACCATACCTTCACTTGGCGCTCGGTCAATTCGAGATGTTCGGCCATTTCAAGCCTTTTACATAGATCAGGGAATTCGCAAAGCCTGAGTTCGTATATTCCAAATATACCAACTGGTTTGGTATGAACGCAATGCGTTTCTTTTTTTTGTTGGATGTTTTTGTATAACATCATAATATCTAGGAACTGAAGATGTTGATCAATTGAATAAAAAAAATACTATTTATTCAAACTGTCATTTTATCTCACTGTATGTCATTATTAATCATCATTAAGTCATTTCATGTCATGTTATGTCATTTTGGATGATTGAATTGAGTAAAACTCTTTCCTTCTTTTGCTTCTTTTTGTTATTTAAGATCTCCCCTGCCTTCGTTCCCCCCTTCTCCAGGGTTAACTTTATTACAACAAGGTCCCTAGAACAAAAACTCGTTAGAGGAAATACTTTCAAGCCCTTTTTAACAAGGATACAGGCCCCAGGGCGATCAGTAGTTCGGCAATAGAATAGCTCCCCACCACTCGCTCCTAGTCCCCTTATAACGCCCCCATTAATCCAGGGTTCTTGAATCAATGCTATATCAAATGAACCCATCAGCCCAAATAAGACAGTTGAGGCTGCCTTACTGTGCTGTAGGTTCGCTTGAAGTATTCTTACCTTTGTCTGCATCACTCGGACCAGACTTTAGGGTCCTGAAGAATAACTTTCCCAGTTTATAGTAGGCCCTGAGGTTGTTCGCCCTCAGAGCCTCCATGGATGCCTCATCGATAGAGTAGGCCAGCGTCTGGCCCTTGTCCTCTACCTTCCGGCTGATCTGGATCCACCCGTCCAGGTTCGTCATATATGTTCATAATAATTGTTAAGTGTTGTCTTTCGTTATATCTCCTTTTAGGATCACCTGTGTGATGTTAATCCTTACCATTGATAAGGCTTTCGAATTGCTGCTGTGCCGAAACGTTATGTATCCCTCGTAGCTTTGTAATCTATGATACTGCTCCTGGATAGCGATCACGTCGTTTCCCCACTGCTGTAAATGATGCTCCAGGAGACCTGCAGCAGCTTCTCCCCTGCCCATATTGAAACTAAGTATTGATAACCTCCCGCTTCTATTCATCTGAACTATAATTAATTTTCCTTGATTCTAACTCCACTCTTTCACGGTATAGTGGACAGAGGGAATCTCTCGCTGAGTGGCGCCTGGGTTGATACCCAGACCTGCCACAATTTGGGCAATTTAAGTCTTCTTGTTTACTGCACTCTTTAGCGTTGTGTGATTTATTTATTTATTCATTTATTTATTTAAACATTATACATCCAACAGGCTAACAGCCCAATGACAGGAGTATTTTACAAGAATGAGCTTAACGCTAATTATCATTCAAAAACTCGATAATCAATTTGTAATAACCCTAGAAATTCCTTTTTTAAATGTATGCAAGGACAAGAAAAATATATCAGCATTGACAGATTGCAAAATATTTGTAACATCTACACATATTCGAAAGAGGGCACTAATAGTGGTGTCGCGAATTAGAAACAGCTAAATGAAAAGTAGTATTTTGTCTAGAGGTAATTCTTGGGACATTAAAATCGATCGACAATAGAAGGTTCGGAGAATCTATTCCATTGTTAATGAGTTTGTGTAGAAAAGCAAGATTTGCAATCTCTCTCTGTTTTCTTAATGAGTACACATCAAATTCTTCTAACAATAGATCATAATCATAGCCTCTCTCAGGGTAAATTCCATATTTCTTAAAAAAAGCGAATTTTAAAAACTTTTTCTGGACAGCTTCCAACGCATCCACATATTTCGTATAGTTGGGGTTCCATATGACACTACAATATTCCAGCTTACTTCTAACCATTGCATAGTAGACATTGCGTAAAGCATCGAAGGAATGGAATTCTTTACCATTCCTGATAAGAAAACCCAAATTACGAGTGGCCTGGCCAATAATGGTGTTTATATGATTCACAAAATTGAGTTTTTTTGTCAAAACTCACGCCTAAGTCTTTGAATTCAGAAACACGTGATAGTTGTTGAGTTGATATACAGTAATCGAAAGTAAGAGGAGCATTTACGCGGGAAAAAGTCATTATCTTGCACTTAGTGTAATTCAGGAGTAAATTGTTTTCTATACACCAATCATTTAGAGATGATAAATCTTTTTGTAAAAGTTCACAATCTCGAATATCATTGATCTCACGTTAAAGTTTCAAATCATCAGCATAAAGAAGAGTTTTTGAGTTCAAAGTTTCACAAATGTCATTGACAAATGAAAGGAACGAGAGTGGTCCCAGATTTGAACCTTGCGGTACTCCCGAAGTCGATACAAATGTGAAGGATTTAACCCCTTCATATTCCACAAACAACTCCCTTTCGGTTAAGAACGATTTCATTAATTGTTGCAATTTAGAGGAGACACCGAAGTTTTTCAACTTGTCTATTTGTCGATGATGAGGAATTTTGTCGAAGGCTTTGCCAAAGTCCGTGTATACCACATCAACTTGCTTCCTCTTATTCAGAGAGCTAGATATAAATTCTGTCAGTATACATAAGTTGGTGGTCGCACTACGGTGCTTGACAAAGCCATGCTGAAATTGAGATATCATATGACGAACATGATTATAAATTTCATCGGCAATAATGATTTCAAATAATTTGGGAAAAACAGATATCAAAGAAATAGGCCGGTAATTGATGATGTTATTTTCGTCTCCAGATTTAAAAACAGGACAAACTCGTGATACTTTCCAAATATTAGGAAATTTCTTATTTCTCATCATTAGGTTATACAAGATATATAAGGGATAAGTAAACAGATCAATGTTTTTTTTCACAAATTTCATTGGGATGTTATCTGGTCCAGAGGAAAGTTTATTTTTCAATTTTTTTGCGGCAATTGTAGCAGGTCGGTTTCCATTTACAGGTTTTCGCTGAATGATTGTACCTACAGCAGTTACAGCAAATTGGGACATCCCTGTTTTCTCCAACATACAGATTTTGAAGGTCCATGTACAACCTGCCTTTCTTCATGACGGTCTTGAAGATTCTTGGACTCGTCTCCACCACCCAGTTCTCCTTGTTTGGGTCTCGGCAGCGTCTTTTTGTTATCACTTTCATGCTGTTCAGTTTTTCAGAAATTGAGTTTCCAAAGACGTGATCGTTTTGTTCGAGCATCTCCCTGATTAGTTCTTCGCCCGCATACCCCGCCAAAACTTCAGTAATTATGAATTCTTCAAAAACTGTTTTAGTTACCAGGCGGCTCACGTGTATAACCGTGATATTTTGAAGAATATCCTTCAAATTATTCCTGTGTTTCCTCATTTTCTTCAATATTGTGAGTCGGCACGATCCTGTACGACGTTTCCACAAGAACGCTTTGAATTTAATTCAATTTAATTCAATTTTCCAAAATATACCTTAATAATAATGAATATACATTAATAATAATAATAACAATGAACAATAATACTAATAATACAATTTAACTATAATACAATACAATTTACAATTGATAAAATATTACTTACACAATTCTAGGGTTCGCCTATTCACTAGTGCACCTAAGTGAATGAACACTTGTATTGTGCACTTGTACAGAATTTGTAGCTACAAATAATTATTTCTTCGCCAATATTGACGGGTGATACTCCAATAAATTCTTTTGATAATCAGTGACATATACAACCATATGCACATATGAGTAAACTAATTATTGATCGATATTATTTTCCAGAATTCTTATGAATTTGGGATAGTGGTTACATATATATTCTCTCGACTTACGTGAAAATAATCTAACAGTTTTCAGTTCTCTTATGTCAGACGGTAAGAGGTTGATCGTTTTTGGCAAAATATAAGTTATAAATCTTTGACTGATATTCTTTTTACATAGAAGGATTCTTAGGTGATCATTACACGTGTTTCTAGTTGATTTCACAATATCATTCTGTAAGTGACTTTTGTGATTGAAGGCATATTACAAACATTGAGGAAATGAAGTGATCTTATATTGAGTATTTCATTTGAGTAAAGTTGTATGGTGGGGAAGCGTCTTTTTTTTCCTGTGAATAATCTTCAGAATGTAATTTTGAATAACATTCAACTTTTGTAGGGAATTTTTATAGAGCCCCTCCCCAAACTAGTATACCATATTGGAACAGTGATTCTGCTAGTGACCTATATATGATTAGTAGCAGTTTCTTTGGTAAAAATTCTCTCAGCCGATAAAATTTATATGTTAATTTCCTTACTTCCTTTGATAGATAATCAATGTGATTCTTCCATTTTAGATACTGGTCAATCATTACACCCAAATACTTTATTTCACGTTTCTCTTTGATTTCTTCCTCTATTCCATCAACCTGGATGCAATCGAAGTCAGGTATATTTACATTTGTAATAGAAAAGGCTAGGTAGTGGGTTTTACTTGCATTCAAGGAAAGCTGATACGCATCAAGCCATTGTTTCACTACTCTCATTCGTTTCATTCCTTGCGTCGGACCAGGTATTACCACTGAAAATCAAGACAGTGTTGTCCGCATAGGATATGATTTTGGCATTTACTGTTAATTGAAGTAATGAGTTAATATATGCCAGAAACAGTATCGGACCCAGGACAGTACCTTGAGGAACACCTATTTGTTCAGTCCTTGGGTTGCTTAAGGAGCCTTTTATTTTAACTTGTTGTTGCCTGTCTGCCAGGTAATTCTGAAAGACGTTCAAAACTGTACCTCGAATTCCATATTGATGTAATATGCTGATGAGTTTTTCATGGTTAACCGTATCAAAGGCTTTTGCCAGATCTGAAAACACAGCAATGTTTTTTTTATTTATTTCCAAGTTCTCTGTTATTTCTTTCACTACTGTGTACATTGCGTCTGTGGTTGATTTATCCTTTTGAAAACCAAATTGACATTTGTGTAGTATCTTATTTGTATTGAAAAAGTTCACTAACTTCGCTCTTTCAAACATTCTTCGAATAATTTGGCGAAGTTGTTGATTAGACTAATGGGTCTATAGTTAGAAATGTCAGATTTCTCATTAGCTTTGTGAATGGGTGTTATTGTAGATGATTTAAATTGCCTGGGTACTATACCTGTTTCGAAGATGAGATTTATGATGTGTACTAGAGGTGTTAAAATGCTTTCATGTGTAAACTTGATGGTTTCAACTGTAATTCCATCCTTTCCCGGCGAACTATTTTTTTTTTATTGAGAATATATGATTTTTCATCTCAGTCTCAGAGACTGGGTGGAAAAACATGGTATTAGGATTGAAATAATTGGGTTCGGTGAAATTTGTAGGAACCTCTATATTTTTTAACATATCTATTCCTATATTTATGAAATAATTGTTGCAGTAGTTGGCTAGCTGTTCGTCATCCTCAAAAATGTTACCATCAATATCTACAATATTAAAATTGTTGGTTTTGTTCTCGTTTGTGGCATCACTGATTATTCTATAAATTTTTCTCATGTCATTTCTGTTATTTTGTATTTGGTTCGCAAAGAAAGCATTCTTAGTTTTTTTGAGTAAATTATTCAATTTATTCCTATAATTTTTATATTCTAATTCGAGTGCTGATGAGTATTGGTTTATTGATTTCATTTTGAGTTTGTCTCTATGTCTGATTGACGTTATGAGGCCTTTAGTTATCCAAGGTTTCAATTTACTACTTGTTTCAAAAGATATTGTTGATTTGGACCGATCGATATAGTTATCAAATTTTTCTTGGAATATATCTGTGGCTATTTGAGGATTATTTGAGTTAAAAACTGAAGTCCATGTTTCATTAGTGATGTTGACTTTGAGTTTATTCAGGTCAATTTTGTTGTATGAGTGAGTGTGTTTTTTATTATCTATGTACCGGTTAGTTTTTGGAGTTATGTCAATCATTACTGGAAAATGATCTGTTATGTTGCAGTTTAGAATATAAGAATGGAAGTTATATTTATTACTCATTTCATTTTGATTTTTGAGGAATATATGGTCTATACATGTAGCAGTACCTGTTGCGACTCTTGTTGGTTTATTTATGTATGGTTGGAAACCATGTTTGGCAAGCATACCCAAATATTTGTTGGTGTTTACATTATTTTCATCTGATATAACAACATTAATGTCTCCTGTGAATAATTCAATGTTATTGTTTTGTTGGTTTTGTTCTAAATATGCATCAACTTCCCCAATGAATGAAGCAAGGTTGCTTGGATTCGGTCTATAAAGAGCAATAATACGTATTCTCAAATGATTGATTGTGAGATTCATTATACATAATATGACGCCGCATATAGATAATTTAATGTTTGATATACTATAGTCAATATCAGATCTAATCAGTACTAAAATACCATAATTTTTGTTGAAATCACCAACATAACACGATCATTCTCAATATTACTACGGTCACCAGATTTGTGAATTGGAATAACGTAACTTGATTTCCATATATCAGGAAAAGTCCCTGATTTTAAAGACAGATTGAATAACATTAGCAGTTGATGACATAATGTACAAACACAATTTTTCAAGAAAATATTTGGTATGCCATCGGGACCCATTGAGAATCGGTTAGGCAATTTGTTGATTTTATCATATAACATAGTGATAATAATTTCAGGAGTATCAATATCAAGTATAGGTTGGGGGAAACATTGGAAATTATATTATTTTTTTGTGTTGGTACATATGCGGTAAAAAAGTGGCCAGCAAAATATTCTGCAATTCTCTCATTGTGACGGCGATGTTATCGAATTTGTTTTTGAAATAATTCAAAATGTACAGCGAGGTGGAATCGTCAACTTTGATAGTTCTATAGGGATCCTCGAACGTTTTTTCAGGTTCGGGGAAAAGTTGAACGAAATGTTCGATATTGAATTCCGAAGTGTACTGTGCCAGTTTCTGTTTTCTAAAGAAAAAATAACCACGAGTCATGAGTACATTTCAGAAAACAATTGAAAAAAAAAAAATACTACAGAACGTGAAGAGGTCGCAGACATTTTTTTTTCTCGCAATATGAGAGACTCTCAACTATAAAAAGTATAAAAAAAAAACAATACAGCTTCAAGTTTTTTTACAAACTGTTATTATTGAACCAATTATTGTTGAAGAAGTTGAGATATCATGGAATAAATGGTACTCTGTTGGTTAGAGAGTTACTTGGGTAATCGTTTGCAGATGACTAAAATCAATTATATGGTATCTGAAAAAATGTCAAATAATATGGGAGTCCCTCAAGGGAGTGTAATGGGACTGCTTCTGTTTATTATTCATTTAAATGATATTTTTTATGTTCCTGGTGTCCACTCACTCAGTTTATTTGCAGACGATGCTCTTTTATTTTATTCCGACAATAGTTTCGAAGCTTGTATTAGCAACATAAATAACTACACACTTTTGCGAATTGACTTGGATTTAATTAATATCCACATAAATGGAGAACCATTTTTTTTATATATAATACTTCTCACGAAAGGAGACATCCTGTAATGTTCAGAGAACATCGTGAGAAGCAAGGGAAAGGAGGTAGGAATTGGTGTTCTTTTTAAATTTCTGAAGGTCATATGCCTCGGGGAACACTTCCTTGGGCAATGTGTTCCAGAGCCTCGCTGTTCGTTGGATGAACGAGTCTTTGGAAAGAGATGTCCTACAGGAGTATAAAAATGTATTACCTATTGAAATCAAACTATTATTGGCAGAGTCTCTAGTCTTATCCATACCGAACTACATGGGCTGTGTTTACGGACCATTCTTAACAGTATCAAATAAGGGTCGAATACAGAAAATACAGACCTTTGTCATGAGATATGTGTTCAACCTGGGGAGGCGTGACCATATTACTCCTACACTACGAGGTGCAAGTTTATTGAAAATGGGTGAAAGACGCTTCCTCTACATGAGTTGCTTGTTGATTAATGTTGTCAATAATAACTTTCCAACATATCTGGCAGAACTACTAGTGAGACACTATAATATTCATAATTTATAGAATAATAATAAGTTTTGTATATCTTTATGTTTTATTATTTTATAATACAATTAACTGATGTCATATTTGAAGTCAAGAAAATATCTTCCACTAACTATCATTATGTGTGATTCTATGAATTAATAATAATAATAATATTTATTCACCCCATTCAGGTAGACACAAGTGTAGCATATTTTGAGAATAAATATCAGTATTTCAAAATGGCCGATGTATATATATATATATATATGATTAGGTTCACTTTAGCCAAAGCTAGACTGTGATTCCAGGCATGAACAGACTTTGGGCACTTTGAAATAAGTATGAAATATAATTTGAAAACAAAAATATAAATGAAGATGATAAAAATAAAAATATTAAATCTAAAACACAAAAATATATAGAAATTTGAAAATATAAAAATATTGAAATATGAAAATGTAAAATATATAAAAATATGGAAATAGCAAAAGATATAAAAAATACTAAGAATATAAAAATATAAGAATATGAAAATATAAAGAAAATATATTGTAATGGAATCCAGGAGAACTTGAATAATCCCCCTGTATCACATGTTTGGAAGCTCTCGAATATTCTAGAATAGAAGAAGATGGAACATCCTGTGAGCAGTCTGATGAAGAGAGATGAAAAGATGTGACAGAAGACTGACAGTTCTAGAACATTCCAGAACAGATGTAAAACATATATATATCGAGCTTCCAAACAACGTTAGTGAGTTTAAGAATTGAACGCGACGTAGTTACATCGTTGTCGATATAAATAGTGGAAATAAATAGTTTGTTGGTGTTTGTACGTGAAAATAAATAGTTAACCAGTTGAAAATCCGTCTGTTTTCTACTGGAACCCACGAATAACGTTACAATTGGTGTCAGAAGTGGGATATTCGTGAATTTAGTTGGACTTTTAAAGTGAAAAGACAGTGACAATGAAGAGACTTAGTGAACTGAAAGTGGCAGACTTGAAACGAGAGTTGGAAGAAAGGGATCTCGAGACCACAGGGACGAAAGCGAATCTGATTGATGTTGGTCAAGACCCAGAAACTTTCATCTTCGAAGAGCCGGAAGACAAGATTGCGAATCAGATTTCTGCACAGCGTGAAGAATCAACGGCGTTTCGTGAACACATTGTGAACCAGATTTCTGCACAACGTGAAGAAATTACGAATCAGATTTCTGCACAACGTGAAGAAATTACGAATCAGATTTCCGCACAACGAGAAGAAATTATGAATCAGATTTCTGCACAACGTGAGGAGTCAACGGCCTTTAGAGAAGACATTGTGAATCAGATTTCTGCACAACGTGAAGAAATTACGAATCAGATTTCTGCACAACGTGAGGAGTCAACGTCTTTTAGAGAAGACATTGTGAATCTAATTTCTGCACAACGTGAAGAAATTGTTGCACAGCAGGACAAGATCGTTGCCCAAATGATTGCTCACCGTGAGGAAATTGCAGAACAAATTTCGGCTCAATCTTTGGCACTACGTGAAGAGTTTTCAGTACAGATTGCTCACCAGAAAGAAGAAATGGACGCAATAACGAAAAAGTTACAAGAATTGGAGCTACAAGTTGGAAAAGGTGTCCAGAGATCAGAAAAACCTGAGGTCAGCGAACAAATTGTGACGAAAATGGAATCGGACATCGCAACTACTTCAAATCGAGTTAAGCCTCCCACATTTGACGGGAAGACATCATGGCCAAATTATTTGAAGCAATTTGAAGCAGCTGCAAAAGCCAATGGGTGGACATTAAAGGACAAGGCGGTGGCGCTAACAGTTGCTCTACGAGGTGATGCGTTGAACATCCTACAAACCATCCCAGAGAGTGAAGCTGACAGTTATGAACATCTCATCAAACGCCTAGATATGCGATATGGTCACGAACATCTACAGCAGGTATTCCAATCACAGATGAAGAACCGTCGACAGAGAACCAATGAGAGCCTACAGGAATTCGAAGCAGACGTAGCGAGATTGGTTCATTGTGCATATCCGTCAGCTCCGGAGTCTGTTATGGAATGTCTAGCTGTACAGACATTCGTCGATGGGTTGAGAGACATGGAAATGCAGAGGACCGTACGTTTGTCTCAACCCAAAGACCTCCCCGATGCACTAGCAGCAGCGTTGGAGTTCGAAGCCGCAACAGAAGCTTACCGTGAATCTGCTAGAGTTCACAACATGAATGACGACGGTAACAGCTCACTGAACCAGGAATCTACTGAAGGCCTACTCGATGCCATAAAAAGTCTTCTGGATATAAATAAGACAAAGAGAACGGTTCGCCAGCGGAACTGTGGAGAGCTGGGGCACAATCGGAGAGTAAGCAAACGAGCCAAGAAGTTTGCTGAGGGTCGTTTGGAGATCAAAGAAACATCTATCAACAGAACTACTGTTGTCAGCGATGATTGGTTACCTGCAGCAGTTCAACAAGAACAAGAGAAAGATCCAGAAATCCGTAGACTTCGAGAATGGAAGAAAGTAAATCGTCGTCCCAATTGGCAAGAAGTAGCACCATTATCGCAAACCTTGAAGGCCTACTGGGGTCAATGGGACTCCCTGGTTTTGGAAGATGACCTGCTCAAGAGGAAACTGGAAAACGATAATGGATCGGATCATCGAATGCAGCTAGTGATTCCTAGGAGCCGAGTTCCAGAGGTGCTGCGCTACATACACGATGGAACTTCAGGAGGGCATCTGGGAGTGAATAAGACTCTACAGAAGGTTCGTGAGCGGTTTTACTGGACGAACTACAGTGATGACGTTCGAGATTGGTGCCGTAAATGCACCGTCTGTTTTGCCAGTAATGGACCGCACCGGAAACCAAGAGCTCCTATGAGACAGTACAACGTAGGTAGCCCTTTTGAAAGAATCGCCCTAGACATCGCAGGTCCATTTCCGGTTACTGATGATGGAAATAGATATATCCTAGTTTGCATGGATTACTTCACGAAATGGGTGGAGGCATATGCGATTCCTAACCAAGAAGCCGTAACCGTTGCTAATGTCCTGTTGAAAGAATTTATTAGTCGCTACGGGGTACCAATGGAACTCCATTCTGATCAAGGCCGAAACTTTGAGAGTGAAGTATTTCGGACAATGAGTGATAGGTTAGGAATCAGGAAGACCAGAACGACGCCATTACACCCCCAATCGGACGGAATGGTGGAGCGGATGAATCGAACTGTTGGAAAGTACCTCTGCAAAGTTGTTGATCAACACCAACGTGACTGGGACCAACATCTACCCTTCTTCTTGATGGCCTACCGATCAGCAGTACAAGAATCTACAGGACAGACTCCAGCAAAGGTACTGTTTGGGCGAGAAATGAGGCTTCCTTGTGACCTGGTATTCGGATGCAGACCTGGTGAGGATGTAGCAGGTGAAGACTACATTGCGAACCTGAGAAGAAAGATGAACGAAATTCATGAATTGGTTCGTTCCAAGATCCAAATATCCAGTGAACGAATGAAGGAACGTTATGATATCCGGGCTGAAGAAAACTCCTACACAGAAGGTGATTTAGTGTGGCTCCATAATCCACAGAGGAAACGAGGGCTCTGTCCTAAACTGCAGAAATCATGGGAAGGACCCTACTGCGTTAAAAAGAAAATCAACGACGTTATCTACCGCATCAGTAAGGTGCCCAACGGCAAACCAGAAGTTGTCCACTTCAATAGACTGGCACCGTTTGAGGGAACTTCAGATCAACCAGTGAGGCAGATTCAAATACAAGACGAGGACGAACCCACTTACGAAAATTTCATGAAAACTTATGGTGGTTCGTCGAAAGCAAGGTTTGACGTGACCAGAGAAGAGAGTCGCGACCTGTTCACCACTCCTGTAGCGTATGCATTAGCTCATTGCATCGCCCAAGACCTTCAGATGTTCCGAGGGATAGGCAATGTATTCCGGAAAAAGTTTGGTAAACTGGAAAAACTTCAAGAACAATGCCCATCTATCGGTCGAGCCTTGGAAATTGAAGATAGCAGTCCTGAAGGAGTCAGATCGATCTTTTATCTGACAATCAAAGAAAGACATTTCCACAAACCATCTTACAAGGACTTATGGGACGCATTAGTTGATCTCAGAAATACCTTACTGAGAAAAGGAATACAGAAAATAGCTGTACCAAAGCTGGCTTGCGGTTTGGATGGCCTGGATTGGAGAATTGTCAGGAATATGTTGGAAATCATATTCAGGTTTACCGAAGTTGAGATTCTGATATGTTGCTGGAATCCTAGGGAAAATCCAAGACAGAAAACGGTACCATGCTACTTCAACCAGACTTCACACTGCCGAAACGGAACCAACTGCTCCTTTCTCCACCATAACGAGCAAAATGCATTCCAGGAGGAATGTCTCTTAAGGAGGGAGCAATGTAATGGAATCCAGGAGAACTTGAATAATCCCCCTGTATCACATGTTTGGAAGCTCTCGAATATTCTAGAATAGAAGAAGATGGAACATCCTGTGAGCAGTCTGATGAAGAGAGATGAAAAGATGTGACAGAAGACTGACAGTTCTAGAACATTCCAGAACAGATGTAAAACATATATATATCGAGCTTCCAAACAACGTTAGTGAGTTTAAGAATTGAACGCGACGTAGTTACATCGTTGTCGATATAAATAGTGGAAATAAATAGTTTGTTGTTGTTTGTACGTGAAAATAAATAGTTAACCAGTTGAAAATCCGTCTGTTTTCTACTGGAACCCACGAATAACGTTACAATATATATAAAAATATAAAGATATCGGAATATGAAAATACAGGAATATAAAAATAACTCTGAAGTTGCGTATTAATATTGTAATTACGAAGCTATATGTAGTAATATAAAGCAATATGTAGATAAGAGCTAAAAATGAATAAGCATGTGTTCTATTTTTGTTTATCAAATTTTTCTTAGTCAAATAGAGTAAGGCAGTTTTGTAAAATAGTTGTCTGATATTCAATAGTTTGGAATTTTGGAAAAGCAAGTTTGATGGAAATTGGTGGTTCAGATTGAATATTATTTTGATGATTTTTTTTCTGTTATTTCCAGAGGTTTCATATTATTCGAATATTCACCACCCCATGCGATTATGCCGTAATTTAGGAGAGATTGGACCAAACTAAAATGTATGATTTCAAGATTTTTTTCGTCTAATATGTGGGTCATTAGTTTAAATATATATAATGACGATCTTATTTTTCTGGTCAAGTTCTGAATTTGGAGGTTCCACTTTAGGTTGTTATCAATTATAATACCTAGGTACTTTGTATAGGTTGTAGTCTGAATGTGATAGGATTGATTCCTAAAAGGCAGATGGAGTTCCAATTGCACGGTGTTTGGTATTCCATTTTTTTAATTTGAAAAATGTAGATATACACTTTTATTCATATTGATGGTGAGGAGATTATCATCGAACCATTCAATTATTATTTCTAAGTCTTGTTTCAGCTTTGTATCGACTTTAACCCATGAATTTTCATCTGAAAAAAGTACAGTGTCGTCGGCAAACGATATTAACGTTGAAAGTTGATTCATATAAATTAAGAACAATATGGGACCCAATACTGTTCCTTGTGGTATGCCAAATGTTATTTCTCTCTGACTGCTGATCGTGTTATCAGTCTTAACCATTTGTTTTCTCTTATTTAGGTAGTTTCGGAGTAGTGTGTGCGTGGGGCCACGAATACCTATATCATATAGCTTAGACAGTAGCACGCCGTGGCTTACGGTATCGAATGCTTTTGCCAGATCGATAAATATCCCAGCACACGGCCTGCTCATATCCAAACTTGTGTAAATTTTATTCACAAGTGCAGCAATGGCATCACTGGTCGATTTTCCGTTTCTAAATCCGAATTGGAATTTGGACAGTGGTTTGTTATTTTCTAAAAATTGTACTAATCGTTCTTTTAGAGCCTAGGGCGATAATTGCTTGGATCGTTCCGATTGCCATTCTTGAAAATTGACTTTATCACAGCTATTTTGAACTGAGTTGGACATTCTCCCTTACTGAACATTAGATTTATTAGGTGACATAACGGTTTCGCAATAAGTTCATTTGTTTCTTTTAGGGCTAAAGTTGTAATATTTTCAATACCCGGTGTCGAGTTATTTTTCAAAGAATGAATAATATTTCTTATTTCGGTTTCAGAGACGGGCTGTACAAATATCGAGTTCAATGCAGTGCGAGTTGCATTTTTATGATTCATCGTCTGGGTGTTCACGAGTTTAATATCGCTTGACATTTTCTCTCCCACAGTCGCATAATATTTGTTGAATATTTCGACGACATTAGTAAGATCTTTTTCGATTTCATTCTGATCATTCAGAATTTCAGTTATTTCATCTACTTTTTTCACATTTCTGTTACTATATTCATTGATTGTTTGCCAAAATTTTTTGCTGTTGTTACTGTTTTCAACTATTATACTTTTATAGTAATTTGGTTTCAGTTCTGTTATCAATTTAACTATCTTATTTCTATGGTTTTTATATTCATTGTATGATTGAGTGTCTTTGTTTCTCTTAAATATTTTGAATAGTCTATCCCTTACTTGCATTGATGTTATTAAACCTTTTGTTATCCAGGGTTTTTTTTGTGTACGTCTATTGTTGTTTTGGTAATTGTGCTTTCGTTTATACTTTTGATTAAAATTTCGGATATACGATCTGCAACCTGTTGAATGATGTTAGTAAGGTAGATGTCTTCAAAAGGTTCTTGTTGTATTATTGATTTTAGCCTTTTGTAGTCTATATATTTATTTGACGTTGTACGATTTGGTTTTTGAGACAAAACATTATAACTAAGAATAATTGGAAAATGGTCTGTTATCTTTGAATGCAGGACCATCGGACTCAGGGAACTTTGGTCGATATATTTACTTTTGAAGAATATGTGGTCTATGCAAGATGATGAATTTTGTTCCATTCCTGTGGGTTTGTTTATCAGTGATTTGAATCCGTTTTCGTATAATGTATTTAAGTAGTCATGCATTTCAATAGATTCGGTGAGTAGGTCTATATTTATGTCTCCAATGAAAATTTCCGTATCGTTTGTTGTAGTTGTCTAAACATAGTTTGATAATTCATCTAAAAAGATGCTCATGTCGATCGGGTGAGGTATTTATTATCTATTTTCACTGTCAATCTTATCCGGCCACTGTATGTATTGTGGATTCAGTTTGTAGAACATTTCTCACATAGACAAGAATTCCATCATTTTGGTTTATTTCTCCTCTATTATAGATCTTACTATAATTTTTAAGGTTGAATAAGTCGGGGTTGATTATTTTCCATGTTTCCGTGAGGATAATAACATCGAATTGGTCTTTAACTTCATCCAACAAGACCTCGAGTTGAGTGAAGTTTTTTTGGACACTCCGTATGTTAGTATGGAAGACCGCGAATGTATTTTGCCTATTTTTATAATTCAATTGTTGTTTAAAATTGTCTATATCTGGGACTTCTTTCGTGTCTATCTCAAAAATATCAAAATCTCTGATGTAATCATCCATAATCTTACCCAATTTATTAGTTTAATATCGAATTATTCATTTTCATCTACATTCAAAAAGGTTGAAGGTCATTAGTAGAATACAAGAGTCATCGATCTAGTGGTGGGAGGAAGGGAACAAGAATAAGTAGAATTTGAAATTACAATTTGTCCTTAGATCTGAGCCTACCTCTCGTTGTTTCTTTGGACACTTGCACTGTGGTTTGCTTATTTATATTTTTCTTTATTTCACCTGTTCTGGGAGTGTGATGCTCTCCTTCGGTTTCTTTTCTTGTTTTTGGTTGGTTGGTAATCATTTGGGGTTCAATGGCTATTGATTGGTTTCTCTGTATAGGAGTCGGTGGAGCGCTGTTATTCTTTGGTCTTGGATCTTCTTCGTGTAGTAAATCTTCAACAGTGTATGCTATGTTATTTACGTATAGCCTATTCGCTTTTATGTAGCTCTTGTCATCGGTGTGTTCTCTGGCTTGATGAAGGTGACTTCTCAGAATCTTATTATCGCTTCTCTGTTTGTCAGTTAGATCATGGGCAATGTATGTTTTAGTACCCTTCAATTTACGGCTGTTCCGAAGTATTTCCCTTTTTTTTAGATATATACCAAGACATAAAACTGCCCAGTTAACACAAACATCTATGGGATGTAGCATTCAAGTCAGTCCATGTATCATAGCGAATCACAATCAAACATCACTGATATTGCCACTGGATTCCGAATGTGAGGAATTATTTACATTCCTCGTCTCATTTTGTTGGATGTGAGATCTATTTGGTGATGAATTAGTGAAGCACTCCAACATAACAGGGACATTATTATTTGAATCGAAAATTTCAGTCGATGAGAATCAAAATTCAATGTATTCGAGTTTTGAGAGTGACTCGCATAAAGTAGAAGGAAATTACATTACATGGGAATTCATTATTTGTGATATGGAAATTATTTGTACCGCCTATACGTTATTCTGACGTATTTTTGAGTCTGCCTCTTTGAAGTCTCTTGAAAGGACGATGATTCATTGTATTCTTCATTTGATGTTCTTTACTTTAATAGTGAAATCTGATTGAGCCCCCAGATAGCACAAAGACATCTTTGAGACGTCTTAAAGATGTCTTTTTCAGACGTTCACGATGTCTCAAAGACGTCCATGTACGCCTTAGAGTCGTCTATAGGACGTCTTCTTTAGGCCGGATGGTAAAAATCACGACGTCTTTAAGACGTCTTCATAAGGTCCATTTCTGGTCTTGTACAGGCTTACAAAAGACATGAAAAATACGTTATTCGTAGCTGGGTTTCATATTCATCTTTCTTATCTATGGGAATTGGTTAAAGTGATGTATTTAAAAAATATATATATTTCAATTTGAGAAAAATCTTTATTCAAAAGAAATACGATATCCAATGAAATGAACTGTTGTTTATAATTTCATGTTCTATTCAGTCTGCTGTTTTTTCTATCACTTTCTCGCTTAAGCCACGTTTGCATAGCTGTTTCCGTGTCTGTTCTATTTTGGGACATGTTAGCTCTTTCTGCAGCATCTAAAAATATAATTGATAATGAAATATCATGGGGACGTTGATATTATTGATAATAAGGTATTCTTCAAGTAAAAAATCAACAAGGGACGAAAATGAATAGATTCGATGACTTAGTCAGTCCCAGAATGCATTGATGAATAAATTATTTAAATTTCACTAATTGAAATTTTTGCATCAATCAATAAAACTTCAAACGGTGAAACAATTAAGATGAATATGGAAGCCGCGCCAGAAACATACAAAAGTAAAAACAGTGAAACTAGTGAAAGTAATAAGGTACCCTAGTCGGTAAGCTCTATGATGATCTAATACACGAAACACAGTACACGAAAGAAGTTGACAGAAGTGACAGTCACAGCACACTAGCACAGGCAACAGATAGGTTGAGAAATAACTGAATATACTTCCTCAGTTCGAAAAAAATAACAAATCTATGATTTATTAGATCAAAATACAGCATACTAGTTGTTGAAGAGCAATGAGGGTGAAGAGGACGTTGGTTGTTTACTTACCGTTTCCACTACGTTACACAACACAAGAGCACGCGCATTGTAGAGTGCGTCCATAATTCTTCCAACTATAAAATGATCATATCATTGAAATGAATCACGGATAATACCAACTCTTTCTACTATACCATGCTAAATACTTCACACGTAATATGTTATTTGATATATAAAATTCTCGTGTCACAGTTTTCGTTGCCAAACTCCTCCGAAACGGCTCGACCGATTTCGATGAAATTTTTTGTGCTTATCCGGTATCTATGAGAATCGGCCAACATCTATTTTTCATCCCCCTGAATGTTAGGGGTAGTCCACCCCTATTTTTTTTTTTTTTAGACAAAATTTTCAATTTTAATTTTTTTATGATACGACATACAAAAATACATACGATCCTCAATTTTCACCCTTCTACGATCAACCCTTATTTTTTTATAGCCATTTCAGTGCGACGACAGCGAGGCATTAAATTTCCCCACAGAGTTTTCGTACTCACTGGATTTGCCAAGCATGCCATCGAGTTCTTTACAATTAAAGGTTGGATCTGCGATTATCTTGCTTCGTAATTTGAACCCGCCCCGGCTGTACAACGGTACGCGATTAGTCATTCAAAAAATAATGAAAAACGTGACCGAATCCAGCATTCTGAATGGCAAGGTCCGAAGTGAAAATATATTAATACCAGGGATTCCTATTATACCTACAGATGTGCCAATTCAATTCAAACGTATTCAGTTTCCGATTAGATTGGCATTTGCAATGACAATCAACAAATCTCAAGGTCAAACGATGTCTATTTGTGGCTTAGATTTGAGAACACCATGTTTTTCTCATGGACAATTATACGTGGCATGCTCTTTGGTGAGTAAACCATCCAGTTTGTGTTAGCTAAAGATGGACTATCACACCATAGCATTAAGAGAGTGATATTGTTTGTTAGTGTTATAGTTCTTCCAATATCAATTGAAGAATATAAAAACTCACTCCGAACCCTTACCGACAATTTTGTTTGATCATCCATAGGCGGAGATACCTTATTTCATGAATTTATTATTTTCATAAATACGTTTGAAATCATATGCGAGAAAGTTTTCCTTAAAAGGCAATCGAATCATTATTACGCCGTTGTTCAGCACTCAATTATTTTCATTCGCCCACGGTCTCCAAAACGCCATATTTCGATTTATTTAATAAAATTCAACACACCACACTACACCACTGATATCCAGACTGAACTTCGCGAGGGCTGTCTGATAAGTATAAAAGATGATTTATAGCTTCCGAGTGTCCATAGCCCTTCGACCAATCAAGTGCCGATGCTTTCCTGATTCATTGGTCGAAAGGGATGTTGACACATATAACTCGAGTCCACTTTGACCCTGGCGGCTTCTTTGACTTCGTACGAGTACTAATCATTATTTTTGTTTCTTAATTTTGGCGTGAGTGCCATGCGTTTATATAGGGCGTATATTAAATATTGATTACTCCTCGCATAACTTAAAAATAATGTTTGCCTTTTGTTGCTATTTTTTGTCTACACTAGAAATTCCTTGAAAATTATTTATATGGCAAAACAACGTTTGCCGGGTCAGCTAGTCTAATATATAAAATTCTCCTGTCAGTTTTCGTTGCCAAACTCCTCCGAAACAGCTCGACCGATTTTGATGAAATTTTTTGTGCTTATCCGGTATCTATGAGAATCGGCCAACATCTATTTTTCATCCCCCTAAATGTTAGGGGTAGTCCTCCCCTAATTTTTTTTTATTCTATAGACAAAATTTTTAATTTCTATTTTTTTATGATACAACATATAAAAATACATACAATCCTCAATTTCCACCCTTCTACGATCAACCCTTATTTTTTAATAGCCATTTTAGTGCGACGACAGCGAGGCAGTAAATTCCCCCATAGATTTTTTGGACTCACTGGATTTGCCAAGCATGCCATCGAGTTCTTTACAATTAAAGGTTGGATCTGCGATTATCTTGCTTCGTAATTTGAACCCGCCCCGGCTGTACAACGGTACGCGATTAGTCATTCAAAAAATAATGAAAAACGTGACCGAATCCAGCATTCTGAATGGCAAGGTCCGAAGTGAAAATATATTAATACCAGGGATTCCTATTATACCTACAGATGTGCCAATTCAATTCAAACGTATTCAGTTTCCGATTAGATTGGCATTTGCAATGACAATCAACAAATCTCAAGGTCAAACGATGTCTATTTGTGGCTTAGATTTGAGAACACCATGTTTTTCTCATGGACAATTATACGTGGCATGCTCTTTGGTGAGTAAACCATCCAGTTTGTGTTAGCTAAAGATGGACTATCACACCATAGCATTAAGAGAGTGATATTGTTTGTTAGTGTTATAGTTCTTCCAATATCAATTGAAGAATATAAAAACTCACTCCGAACCCTTACCGACAATTTTGTTTGATCATCCATAGGCGGAGATACCTTATTTCATGAATTTATTATTTTCATAAATACGTTTGAAATCATATGCGAGAAAGTTTTCCTTAAAAGGCAATCGAATCATTATTACGCCGTTGTTCAGCACTCAATTATTTTCATTCGCCCACGGTCTCCAAAACGCCATATTTCGATTTATTTAATAAAATTCAACACACCACACTACACCACTGATATCCAGACTGAACTTCGCGAGGGCTGTCTGATAAGTATAAAAGATGATTTATAGCTTCCGAGTGTCCATAGCCCTTCGACCAATCAAGTGCCGATGCTTTCCTGATTCATTGGTCGAAAGGGATGTTGACACATATAACTCGAGTCCACTTTGACCCTGGCGGCTTCTTTGACTTCGTACGAGTACTAATCATTATTTTTGTTTCTTAATTTTGGCGTGAGTGCCATGCGTTTATATAGGGCGTATATTAAATATTGATTACTCCTCGCATAACTTAAAAATAATGTTTGCCTTTTGTTGCTATTTTTTGTCTACACTAGAAATTCCTTGAAAATTATTTATATGGCAAAACAACGTTTGCCGGGTCAGCTAGTCTAATATATAAAATTCTCCTGTCAGTTTTCGTTGCCAAACTCCTCCGAAACAGCTCGACCGATTTTGATGAAATTTTTTGTGCTTATCCGGTATCTATGAGAATCGGCCAACATCTATTTTTCATCCCCCTAAATGTTAGGGGTAGTCCTCCCCTAATTTTTTTTTATTCTATAGACAAAATTTTTAATTTCTATTTTTTTATGATACAACATATAAAAATACATACAATCCTCAATTTTCACCCTTCTACGATCAACCCTTATTTTTTAATAGCCATTTTAGTGCGACGACAGCGAGGCAGTAAATTCCCCCATAGATTTTTTGGACTCACTGGATTTGCCAAGCATGTCATCGCATACTTTACAATTAAAGGTTGGATCTGCGATTATCTTGCTTCGCAATTTGAACCTGCCCAGGCTGTGCAACGGTACGCGATCAGTCATTCAAAAACTAATGAAAAACGTGACCGAATCCAGCATTTTGAATGGCAAGTTCCGAAGTGAAAATATATTAATACCAGGGATTCCTATTATACCTACAGATGTGCCAATTCGATTCAAACGTATTCAGTTTCCGATTAGATTGGCATTTGCAATGACAATCAACAAATCCCAAGGTCAAACGATGTCTATTTGTGGCTTAGATTTGAGAACACCATGTTTTCCACACGGACAATCATACGTGGCATGCTCTTGAGTGAGTAAACCATCCAGTTTGTGTTAGCTAAAGATGGACTAACAAAAAATAATGTTCACACTATAGCATTGGAAGAGTGATATTGTTTGTTAGTGTTACTGTTGTAATTGATTAATTGATGATATATAATTTTAAGGAATAAATTATAATAATGTTTGCCTTTTGTTATTTTTATATTCCCTCATTGTTCACAGTGCTCCATGCCTATTTCAGGCATATACCACATTCTTACACACTTAAAATAAGTAAGCCATTTTTTGTCTACACTAGAAATTCCTTGAAAATTATTTATATGGCAACAACGTTTGCCGGGTCAGCTAGTTTATATATATATGGACGTATTTATGACGTTAGAATCGAATGTCTTTAAGACGTCTGAAGAAAGACATCTTTAAGATGTCTTATCCAGGGACTAAGACGTTCAGACCAAGATAAGATATAGAACGAACGTCTTTAAGACGTCTTGTGCTATGTGGGCCGTTATGTCTTTGAAAAAGTACTCTATCAAGACGATTTTGTTAATCGGGCACAAGTTGCGTGTTTTATGTAGGCATCGAGAAAATCAGTAATTTTTGGCAGTTTTTTCACTCCTGATGCTATAAATCTAATCTTTATAAATTATTTATGTGTCTCTAACCCTTGTTCAAAATGTGAAGCCTACTGGGCCAGCTTGGAAGAAAATATCACTTTTTTCCCAACCAAATATTTGAAATTCACATTCCGTCCAACTTTGACTGCCTGTATTGAGAAAAACCCGTGCATAATAACATTCTCATAGATACAGCGCATAATGTGACTTGTGAATACAAGAATATGATTGGCTAGGAAATTCCCAGCACACGCAGTTGCCAGGTGAATTTTAAAGAGGTGTTGATGAATAATACTATATGACATGTCGTCATGTCCCCAATATTATTTATTATATCTACGTGCTTTATGTAATGATCCGATCTGCTCCCAGAATGATACCCATAAGAACCAAATGATAGGACATGAAAAATCAAATGATCTTTTCGATTTTGAATATATAAAAATGAAAGCTTGCAACATTGAATTCAACTATTCAGTGTTTCCTCCTCTAATATTTTTCCCGACTCGAGAGATTTTGCAGTCTCCCAGTGTTCTTAAACTGATAATAAGGTATGAGGAATATCATCATATAGTATTGTTGAATAAAAATATTAACATATCACTGAAAAATTATTTCGTCATTAATTTCTAAGATCTGAAAATTTTGTCATTTTGTTTGATAATCTCTTCACAATGATTCCATAAAAATGAAAGGATGTGCTTATTTCATGCACAGGCGGCAACGCTGGTGCAACATGTAACGAGATCATGATACGAGAGTGTATTCAGTATTGTAATATGGCGGTTTATTTTCTTCCACGTTCTGTTACTTTCATGGTTCTTTCTAATTATTTGCTTCTAGTGGATGAGAAAAGTTGAAAAGGCGTATTCATAAATCGATATGAATTAGTTGCATCGAATGTTATTTCGAACAGTTTATAGTAGTGGAAAAACAAAGTATAGTTGTTGCAGTTTCTGTTATATTTTTACTTGCAAGCAGAAGAGATGGGCTTTGCCAGACCCGTTTGAATAAACGAAGTTTCGGCGGGAAAAAACAACCGATTACGTGATATATATTGAACTGGCTGACTGAGGCCATTGTAATTCAGAAGAATAGAATAGTGGATGAGAATACATGAGTTTTTGTATTTCATTTCAGTGAAAAGTTGAGTATTGTATGATTGTTCTTCCAACACAATATTCAGAATGATACGTATATCAATTCATTTTTATTTCAGTTATTGGGTTGTAACTCATTGATCGCACTCACACTTGATCACATATGACTCAACGTCAACTTAAGTCTTTTCTTCTAGTAAAAAATTATTACTCCTATCAGGAAATGATTTGAATAATGAAATTACAATGAATGTGTAACTCATAGTAAATTGTCTACTCATCTTGAGTTTTATTTTTGAATTTTATGACTAATCCTAAACAATGTACCTTTTGATTGTCTTACAGGATAATAAAATTATTATTATTATTATTATTAGTATCATTTATCATTATTAACGTAGGAGAATTCTATGATATTCCTAAAAACAGTGAATAATGTTATTGGTGTAGCCAACCCAGAAGCTAGAATTGATAATAATGATATCAATATGGCCTGGGTAGTGTTTTTAAAAGAAAATATGAATCATTCTTCAGTAAATCATTCAGCCATCAATAATCAAGTATTTTTCTAAGATTCAGGTAATTTATTTGATGTGAATATCTGAAAACTCCTTCTCAATCTCTATAATCAAACTGAGCATTGACAACATGAACTAAAATGTATTTTATCAATTTTCAGATGCTGTTACACAAGAATTTGAGGTGTTTGAGCAACTGAAAAGATAGCGACTACAAATCAGAAAAAATTGCAAGAATAAAGCAGTTTAGTCATGTGAGTTTTCTTTTATGTTGAAGTGAAATTTCACTTACTTATATAAAAGTCATAATATTTATGATTTTTCGAAGGTTTTCCAGGAATAAATGTTATTGAAATCTTGATCATGAGCATTTTCCTCAAATCCCATTTCCTACTGAAAGATTCATGAACTGATTCAGAATGAGACTCATAATCAAATAAAATGGAGTATTCTTGTGAAACCTATTATTTCGTCTATGTGACGTGAATGCGACTTCATCATTAACTCCGAAAATTAGGTATATGTGACCTGCTTCGGAAGCACAATATTCTCCTCATAAGGAATTTATTTATTTATTCATTTATTTATTTTCCAGTAAGACACAAGTACATATGTATAGGAATAGTCAACATAGCCACATGTTAAAATATCAAAACATCACATGTTCGCAGTCAACAGAACAACGTAGACATACAAAAAAAATTACATGTTAAAATATTCGTCCAAGGAATAAAAACAATTTTCAATAAGGAATTTTTTCAGCACTGTGATGAACTTTCCACTTTCATTAATGTTTCTCATTTAACACGGCAATCTGTTATAGATTGTCAAACCCAGATGAGCGAGTGAGTTTTGAGATACCCTATATTTATAAAATGGAATGTGGAAATTACTCTTTTGTCGTGTATTGACATTATGCATGTTTTTAATCAGGGTTAACTTAGTTTTGTTCTTGAAAATAAAAGTGCATATTTCATAAATGTACATAGAAAAAAGTGTCATTACATTAAATTTTACAAACAATGCCCTACAAGAGTAGGTTGAGGAAACGCCTGCCACAATTCTCAATATTCTTTTCTGCAAAGCAAAGACGTCGCCGACAGAAGTAGAGCTACCCCACAAACATATACCATACCTAATTCGAGACGCTACCTGAGAGTGGTACAATGACAATAGCTGGGGCTCCCCCAAGACTTGTCCGAGACTCCTGAACAAATAACAAAAAGAACTCAACCTCCTGCTCAAGTACACACAGTGACTTTTCCAGTTGATATTCTCATCAATCACCAGACCCAGGAATTTGGTTTCACCTGCATTGTCAATTGACACGTCATTGACGCAGAGAGTTACTGGTAAACAGTTCCTTTGCCAATTATGGAATTTAACTACTTGTGTTTTAGAGGCATTCAGATATAGGAAATTCAAGTTACACCATTCATACACAGAATTTAAGACTTCTTCACTTTTCTGCTGTGTTTTTGTTTCGTCCTTATCCGATACTATTAAGGAGGTGTCATCAGCAAACATCGTTATATGAGTCTCTGTTAGGTGCTTATCAAGATCGTTGGTGCACAACAGAAATAGAATTGGCCCCAGTACTGACCCCTGCGGGACACCTATATTGACCAACCTGGATTCAGACCTGACCTGCGTGATTACTCCAGAAATGAGTTCTGGTATGCTCACATATTGCAGTCGGTCAACCAGGAAGGAAGAAATCCAACCAAGAGCTGGACCCCAAACTCCATAGTTATACAATTTGGATATCAAAATTTGATGATTAACACATTGGAATGCCTTGCTGAGATCGCAAAAGATCCCCAAAGGGCACTCTCCTGCTTCAACATACCTCACAACCTCCATGTTGATTTTTGCATAAAATATTGAACCTTTTCAAAAAATTCAAGAGCCGATCCAAAAATGAATATTCAAAGATATTTGAAAAACTTGGTGTGTTTGTTATTGGTCGATAATTATCCATCAAGTTAACAGAACCCTTTTTATGAATGTGAATGATTTTCCCTGTTTTGAGGGTATTAGGAAATTCACCAGTTGAAAAATTTAAATTCACCAAGAAGGTCATAGGTTCAATAATGCTATTCAGACATTTTTTCAATAGAAATAGTGGTATTTCATCATTTCCCGCCGAGCGTTTATTTTTTAGTTTGGTTTTCAATAATAGTTCAAGTTCTTTTGCAGCAAATGGGCTGAGAAAAAGTGAGAAGTTATTCAGTTCAATTTTTGGATCTCTTATATGTTTCATTTTACTTCGGTTGATGTTGTTGATGATTTGTTTTGGAGCATTTATAAAATGACTATTGAACAAATTAGATACTTCAGGAGCACTTCCATATACTAATCCATCATTTATAATTTGTATGTTTTGGTGTGACCCAACCCCTCTGTTACTCAACTCTGAGATAACTTTCCAGGCTCTGTTAACGTTTGTTGAATTGACTATGGTATTTTGATAGTAAATTTTTTTGGAATCTTTCACCAACTTATCGTGTTTTTTTTTAGCAGCTTTATATGCGTTACGTAATTCAGGATATTCTGATTGAAGGTGATGTAAATCTTTCAATTTGACACTGGATGATTTGACGTCGTCTGTTGCCCATTTTTTTGTTGTTCTTAATTGTATTATAAGATTTTCTCATAGGAAAGCACACTTCGAAATGAAAGAGGATTACCCTCAGAAACAAGTCAAAGGCATCGTTAATATCGGACAGACCATAGAGTTCAGACCAATTTTCCTGCCGAAGCGCTGCATCGAAATAATTAATCGCGTGCTCATTGTAGTTTCTTCTCATATGAGACGAGCTACCCTTCACATCAGTTTGATCAGGAATCTCAAACAATACAGTTCGGTGATCCGACAAAGTATTATCAATGACGCAGACAACAGAGTCATTGCAGTTAGTGAATATATGATCGATCGTGGTGGCTGAATGATATGTTACTCTTGTGGGCCACCCAACAACGAATATCATATTAAAACTGTCCAAAATGTTACAGAGTTTATTAAAATTATACATGTCTGCTGAATTGGCAGACGAGTCGATATTTATATCCCCTACCATAGTTATGTAATAATTTGGTTTATATACTTGTTCTAGCACTATCACGATATTTTTTAAAAATGTGTTAAAATTCCCACTGGGGGCGCGATAACAAGTTAGAATAATGTTATTATCTTGGCCAGTTTCATAAGACAATCCGCAAATCTCGAAATCCTTATCTATACAGTATTTTTTCAGATCAATTTCTTTACAATCCATACCAAGTTTAGAGTATATGGCTACTCCACCTTTTTCAAATTTTTTTCTACAATAATAGGCAGATAGACGAAACCCATTGATGTTCCTGTACAGTATAGAATCAGTATTACAATGAGTCTCTGTGAAACAAAGGAATTGAAGGTTAGCATCACTAATATCAACCTCCAAAATGTTGATTGTATTTGAATTGAGACTCTGTTCGTTCAATATCAATAACTGAGGATTGAACATCAGTCCTTTACAGGGGTTGATTGAACCCTCTTCTGAAAAAAACTTGCTTATACAAGCACCATTAGGCCACAGCTTGGGGTTCATAGCCTTGCGAAAGTTTTTATCGTCAATTGTCACCTTGAATGATGAGTAAATACTTGGGAATTTTGATGTCATCAATTCACATTTCACCTCGGGAAAAGCGGCTGTCAATAATTCGGTCAAATCCTCGGCAGTAGTCAAATGCTCTACTCTAGACACATGCAAGGTAACACTTTTAGGTACTCCCTTCACAGAAGAATCCACATTACAGCCAACAATCATACTTCTTCTGAGGGGCTTCTGTTTATATTTTACTGTTTGCCACTTATTATTGCCATCATTTGAGGATGTGGCATTAGCTAAATCATTGATATCAGTGCATTTCTGCAGGTTATTTATCTCATGTAGTTCAGCTGCTACGCGATTTTTGTTTATTTTGGAAATTCCTGCTTTTTTCGAATCAATCACAACATTTGCTTGTTTTCCGTTTGTTTTGGAATCCCCTGCTTTTTGCATTTCAACAGCGGTATCTCCTCGTCTCATTTGTTTATCAGCTGGAGTATCAGAAAAACACTCATTTCTTGTCCGTAATTCTTTACTTGATTCCTTATCTATATTCATACTGTTGAGTTTAATCAGAATGTCGATTTGTATATTTGATAATTTGATTTTGTCTCTCAATTCAGTTATGATTATATCCTTCTGCTTCACCAAATAACTCACCAGAGGTGCATCAAGCTTTCTGTCAGGGTCTTCCAGCGCATCATAGAATTCCCTTTCGCAGTCAGGTTCATTTGGCAACACCACATTGACATTATTTTCACAACATATTACACATTTTTTGTCTTCAGTTTGTTTAAGACCTTTGTACTTAACAGCACAGCTTGGGTGAAACACAGAGTTACAATTTTTGCATTTCAACCCTTTAATAACTTTTACTTTACACTTTTTACATGGAGCGTTCACACACACGTCTGTTCCGTTTGACATGATGAGTAGTTATGAATACCAGATTGAAGAATGAGAGGCAGAACTTCACATTGTGAGTAATCCAATGCATCAATGTGATCTCTATTGTGATGCTGAATGAAAATCAAAGAACGACCAAAAGGGTCCGGAATAGAAGTCATTGTGATGTTAGTGATGTAAGGGTCTTAATTCAGGGTAAGAACCTTACAAGGGGAGCCCGAGAACTAGATATGTCTGGTAGTTATATCGGTTGCCTCGGGCGCCAGTTTTTTTGAAAGTGGTATGCTCCACTTGCTTCCAGAACCTATGGTTCTTCGGAAGACCCTAGGGTAGCTATCAGTGGAGAAGGAATACAAAGTAACTGTATACAATGTACCCCCTTGTGTAAACCGGGGGTCAGATAGTTAGACTCTGGTAAAGTAATCTAAGAAAGGGTAGGCTTTAATTACTCTCCCTCAGGATATTCTGGATTACAAAAGCTACCTAGCAATGCATTAATCTAGTCCTAATTCAGGTTATCTGGTTCAATAAATCAATTTACGATATAAAAATATACGGAACTTTATTTATTCAGGAAATACAAACAACAGCGAGCAATCAAAATAAATCTTACAAACGCAATACAGTTATAACAAAAATACATACAGCCTCAAGCCCAGGAATGAAATGACACTAAACAGCTGATTTCGTGAACGGAATTTAAAGCGAATTTGTTTCACCTGAACCGGAAGCAATTAGCACAAGTCCCAAATTATAAGAAAATAGAAAATCTGACTCAGATATACAGGAAAAGCAGGGCGAAAGCATTAAACGGAAAAGCGATGCCGGTGAGCTATTTAGGAGACCAAGATAAGTTCAATTCTCAGATTTTCATATGTTGATGGAAATTAACTCTTACTACACGAGTTCACGTTATTCGGAATATCACAGAGGGCTGATCCTCGAAAGAAACAATTACCCCCTGGGATATAAAGTTCAACCACGGTATCGGTTCTAATACGCGTTAATTCGAATATCACAGGAACCTGATCCTTGAAAGAAACAACTACCCCCTGGGATATTTAGTACAACCACAATATCGGTCTTAGTACGCGTTATTTCGAATATCACAGAAGGCTGATCCTCGAAAGAAACAACTACCCCCTGCGATATTTTGTTCAACCACGGTATCGGTTCTAATACGCGTTAATTCGAATATCACAGGAAGCTGATCCTCGAAAGAAACAACTACCCCCTGGGATATTTAGTTCAACCATAATATCGGTCTTAACACGCGTTATTTCGAATATCACAGAAGGCTGATCCTCGAAAGAAACAAGTACCCCCTGGGATATTTAGTACAAGTCACGGTATCTGCAACGGGTTTTACTTTACGAGACAAAAATGAGATGAAAATAATCGAATAGAACTTACAGGTACTGGTAATCGGGTACAATCGATAGTTTATGGAAAACAATGCTTACGCTGGCTACGGCAACTAAGGGAATTCGGTTATCGGCTGGAGCGCTCGCTTCACGCAGGTCGGCACGTTCAGATGTTATGTTAGGACTTAGAAAAATGAAATCAAAACAAACTAGATTAACGAAAATTAACTTCAAAATCAAACTGGTGATAACGGTATGACCGGCAATTTCGGATTCAATCGAACTGGAATAAAATCACGAACTGGAATTAAACTAATCAGAATAATAACAAACTAAGCAGCACTAATAATCAAAACGAATCGCAAGGATAAGAAAAGAAGAATCAAAACGAAAAGCCAAATAGCAAAGAACCAAAAAACCCTCAGGCTGGGGTCTCCGGCGTATTTATACCTTCGGAAAATCATCTCAAGGACTGGCTTTTGATTGGTTGAAACGGGTCAGGTGACATGTGACCTTCCACTATTTTGCCGGTACTAGCGCAAAAAACCTGGAAATCACGTGAAATAGAAGAAATGCGGAGAAAACGATTTTTCATATAAAACAGGAATATAGAAATGATTCCCTATCATTGCTAATGGTGCTGAAGAAATTTGATCTAGAAATATCCAGGACTAAAAGAGTTATTCACAGGTAAACACCTCCCTGATCTCAGGGTCATCTCAGATTTCTTAAAACGTATTTGGTTTCAGTTATTTTCCTCCGCATTGCCTCTCAATTTCCTCAGAAGTCTCTGTGGGCATCATAAATCTAATCTGAAGTGAAAAGTAAACATGATAGTACTCTGGAGACACTCAGAAAGACTTCTCAGGTTCGGAATCGAATTCTCAGGTTACAGGCTGTCCTAGGGCTTACATAAACTTAGTTCACTTATAATATATATCTGAAATGTCGGGATAACATCCTGGACAGAGTTTTCAGTATACAGGGTGTGTAATTTGGCAATTGAACTGATAACCGAGATTCAAAACGGAATGACAGGTTAGTGTATTGTAGGGAGCTAAGGGTAGCCCCCTCAGGTTGAATACAACGTTCAGTAATGAAGGTAGCTGAAAGCGCTTCGTTACACACCCCTCCTACTTGCGGAAGAAAAAAAATTGGAGACTCGGCTGCAATTTTTTTTCTTATAGAAAACCCTACAAAACAACAAAAGAAACAAACTTCTCCTGTACGGGGTCGGGGTGGTCGCCTAGGGTGATGGAAATAGGCTGGCAGTCCGGACGGGCGAAATGACGGCTGGTTTCGGGGCAGGCGGAAGCCTGCTGTCGGGGCAGGCGGAATGCCTGCTGGTTACGGGGCTGGTAGAGGCCTGCTGTCGGGGCAGGCGGAATGCCTGCTGGTTACGGGGCTGGTGGAGGCCTGCTGTCGGGGCAGGCGAAATGCCTGCTGGTTACGGGGCTGGTGGAGGCCTACTGTCGGGGCAGGCGGATTGCCTGCTGGTTACGGGGCTGGTGGAGGCCTGTTGTCGGGGCAGGCGGAATGCCTACTGGTTACGGGGCTGGTTCTATCCGGTCAGTACCGGAATCCGGGCCGGATCCGTTGGCAGGGGCACATGTTACACTGGACGCCGCGGTCGGAGACAATCGGTGTGGGCGTCTGGGTCTTCTGATTGATCTGATTTCTGCTTAGACGGGATGACGCCATTCGGGGGTTCTCTGGGACCAAGACGGGAACATACCGGTGGGATGGTCTCTGGACGAGGTCGCATGTGCATTCGCACGAGCGAACTCCCACCAGCCCACATCTTGAGCAAAACAGGGTTTGTGGCTGTGTGCAGCGGTCTCGGCTGTGTCCAGGGGTTCCACACCTCCAACACAAGTTTATGCCCACTGGCAGGTACCAGGGTGTGCCGAAGGGTCGGGCTGTCGAGGGGAGATTCTCGGTCGTCGGTATCATCTCGGTGGCAGTCGACATCATCTCGGGGGCAGTCGGTATCATCTCGGGGGCAGTCGGTATCATCTCGGGGTCAGTCGGTGTTATCTCGGTGGCAATCGGCATCATGTCGGGAGTTTCGGGTCCCTCCGCGGGTTGTGGGGACGTCAGGGGGGAGGCGAACAGTTCGAGGGTCTCGGTCATGGCCGGCGCTATAAAAAAAAAATTATGGAAGGTTTGGTCAATTCTCACGTGTCGGGCCTTCTTAGGTTTACTTCAGGGATGGTGATCCATACCGCCCGGCCTGCGGTCCGCAGGCGTACCCGACACCTGCGGTCCGGGGGGCAGTGTGGGGGACGGAGTCCCTGTACTAATTCCCGCATCAGGGGTGACCAATCTTCCTGCGAGCCACACCGGAGATATTCCTCTGCTATCCACCTCCGTACCTCCGTCTGTTCTGTCATCGTGGCTGGTGGTGTCGGGATCGGTGCGGGGATGGGCAGCTCCAGGAACAGGATGTCGGCGGGGGGAGGATCATAGTAGAGGGGATATTGGGGCAGGTCGGCGACTAAGTCCTCCAGGCGGGGGGTCGACAAATCTCACCCAACATCCACTTCCTGTACGGGAAGGGGAGGGGGTGTGTGGAATCCCTAAAGGAACTCCTCCATGGCGTCCAGGAAATCCATTGCTTGGTCAAGGATCTACGGATTTCAAATTATTGCGAGGTCGCGTTGTCAACAAACGGTTTTAGATCTTTGACGTGTACCCGATTACACCGCTTTCCGTTCGGGCCTTTCAGGTCATATACTACAGGGGATACAACGCGGGTGACGGTGAACGGTCCGGAGTATTTGGGAGCTAGTTTGGCGGCGTGTCCTCGGATGCCGGAGGAGAGGTTATGTTCTCTCTTCATCACCTTATCTCCAAGGTGGCATCGCCAATACCGGCGTCTAAGGTTGTAATAGTGGCTTTGCTGGTTGAAAGCCCGTGCCAAGTTCACTCGTACTAACTCGTGTACCTCTTGTAGTTTGGTCAGGTGGGTGGCCCAAATCTTCGGAGCGGATTCGGTTTCCTCTTCCGGGGTTTCGGGTCGATATGTCGCTTTCGGTGGTTCCAACTCTCTTCCGAACATTAGAAATACGGGACTGAAACCGGTGGAGTCGTGGCGGGCAGTATTTACGGCGAATTGGAGTTCAGGCAGGTACTGGTCCCATTTCCGGTGATCGTTCTCGCAATATTGGGCGATCATTGTTTTCACCGTTTTGTTGGTGCGTTCCACGGGGTTTGCTTGGGGCGTATACGGCGGTGTCAGGCGGTGTTTTATCTCCAGTTCGGTGAGGAGGTCTTCGAAGGGTTTACCGGTGTACTGTGTTCCGTTGTCACTGATTACGGTAGCCGGACGTCCAAATCTCAGGATGATATCCTCGTAAAATGCTTGTGAGACGGCTCTGAATGTTGCTTTTCGGAGGGGTCTGAGTTGTACCCACTTGGTGAACCTATCTTGGTATACGGCCAGGTAACAATTTCCTTTACTGGAACGGGGTAGTGGTCCGACTAGGTCGGTGGAGACCGTATCCCACGGTTTAGTGTTCAGGGATAGATGCATCTTGCCAGGTGGTTGTTGCTGCGATACTTTGTATCGTTGGCAGGTTTTACAGCTCCGGACATAATGAGCAATTTCTCGGAACATTCCGGGCCAATATTACTTGTGAGTGATCCGGGCGGTGGTCTTAGCTATTCTCATATGGCCGGCCGTGACATCATCGTGGTTTTCTACCAGAACTTGTTGTCGGCGGGGCTTTGGGACGCAGAGCTTCCAGGGGTCACTCATACCCAACTCGCACAACTTGTTGGCATCCCAGAAGTGTCGAAATAATCTACCCTCTTTGATGCAGGAATCTGGGAATGCTCCTGGATTTTCTCCACTTCCGTTTTCTTCGTGCGGTACCATGAACATTTTTCTCCGGCTGCTATGTCATCTGCAGTGGCACATCATTGCACATCCATCTCCGGCTCTTCGGAACTGGAATGTGGTAACGGTTGACGGGATAAGGCGTCGGCGACTCTGTTCAGGATGCCTCAACGTTATTTGACTTCAAAGTCAAACTGCTGCAGGAACATAGCCCATCGGGCTATTCGGCCGGCAGGACTCTTGATGGACTGTAACCATTTCACAGACAGGTGATCGGTGAGGACAGTGAAGTGATAGCCTTCCAGGTAGGGTCTTAGCTTTTCTATGCTCCAGACTATAGCCAAGCATTCCTTTTCCGTTACGGAGTAGTTACGTTCAGGTCCGGTTAACATCCTACTCGCGTACGCCACGTCTTTCTCCTGACCCTCTATGTCCTGGGTAAGCGCAGCTCCCAGTCCACAATCGGAGGCATGAGTTTGTAGTGTGAACGGCTTGGTGAAATCTGGACAGGTCAAAGCAGGAGCTTCGGTAAGGCTGGTTTTCAGAAACTCGAAGGCGGCATCTTCAGTTTCTGTCCATTTCCAACGGTTACCTGTTTTCAAAAGCTTTGTCAGCGGTGCCACTATCCCGAAGAAATTCGGTATGAATCTCCTATACCAGGATGTCATTCCCAAGAATTGGCGAAGTTTCTTCAGGGTGTTTGGGGCAGGCCACTGAACTATAGACTCTATCTTGTCTGGATCGGTTTTTATTCCGTCGGCGGTGACAACATGTCCTAGGTACTTCAGCGAGCTCAGACAGAACTTGCACTTCTCAGCATTGAGCTGCAGGTTAGCCTGTCTTAACTGGTGAAAGACTCGCTGCAGGTTGATCAGGTGCTCATCGAAGGTTTTGCTTAGCACAATTATGTCGTCCAAGTATGCGTAAGCAAACGGTTCCATTTCAGGTCCTATCAGGTTGTCCATCAATCTCTGGAATGTAGCAGGTGCGGAGTGAAGTCCAAACGGCATTACCCTAAACTGGAATAACCCTCTTCCAGGTACGGTGAAGGCGGTTATCGGTTTACTATCGGCTGATGGTGGTATTTGCCAATATCCCTGCCTCAGGTCTAGGCTAGAGATATATTTCGCTTCCCTCAATTTGTCCAGGATTGCATTGATGAACGGCAGCGGATATGCATCTTTTTCGGCCACATCGTTGACTTTCTGGAAATCGATGCAAAATCGGTGTTTTCCATCTTTCTTCTTCACAATAACTACAGGTGAACTCCACGGACTACTGGAAGGTTTGATGATGCCATCTGCCAACATCTCATCTACTTCTTCATTGATCACCTCTTGCATTCTCGGATTCTGCGGACGGTACCTTTGTTTAATCGGTTCTGTCGTTTTTAAACGAATACGATGTTCAACTAAAGGTGTCGGTCCCTTAATCTTCTCAAATGCCGGTAATTCATTGTCCAGGAATCGTTGCAGTCTACTGTGTTGTTCTGGTGAAAGATTTCGGCACGGTGGATCCTCAACTCCTATCGGACTGCAGGTAGTTTCCGGTTTCGGTTGATTTTCCGCTGCTCTGGTTCCGGGTGTTCTGCAGTTCAGGATTTTGTTCTGGTTTCTGGTTCTCTTATTCTGGCTTCTGGTGTTTCTTCGGTTCTCTGGTTTCCTCTGGTTAGGGAGTTGTTGATTTCCAGGAGACCCTGGATTAATCCGGTTTCC
This sequence comes from Plagiodera versicolora, assembly GCA_037013635.1. Lineage (NCBI taxonomy): Eukaryota > Metazoa > Arthropoda > Insecta > Coleoptera > Chrysomelidae > Plagiodera > Plagiodera versicolora. The sequence goes on along the minus strand of CM072993.1, from coordinate 5,450,497 downwards.
GGATTCCCTATGACTGGGAAATGGACTGGTTCCGGGAAGCCCCGGATTTTTCTGGGTTCTGGATTTCCTATGTCTAGGAAGTGGACTGGTTTCGGGAGGCCCCGGATTTTCCTGGATTTTGGAATTCCTGTGGCTAGGAATTGAACTGGTTCCGGGAAGCCCCGGATTCTTCTGGGTTTCTAGCTGCAGGGTTGGTGTCGGATCGGAAACTGGAGACGTCTCTTCCTGGGAGCCAAGAACTGACACGTTCTTCTGGTTCCTATACACAAGGGCGGTTCGTAGATCGATGCTAAAGCCTTGTGTGCGAAGTACATCCATTACTATGGAGAGAATTAAAATAATCAGGAAAATTACAAAAATCAGGTATATATCTAAAACTCGGTTTGTTACAGGTTTTCCAATTTAGATTTATAAATCTCAGGTTTTCCTAACATACGGTTTACCTAACAGAGTCCCTGCTCGGGTGCCAATTTGTAAGGGTCTTAATTCGGGGTAAGAACCTTACAAGGGGAGCCCGAGAACTAGATATGTCTGGTAGTTATATCGGTTGCCTCGGGCGCCAGTTTTTCTGAAAGTGGTATGCTCCACTTGCTTCCAGAACTTATGGTTCTTCGGAAGACCCTAGGGTAGCTATCAGTGGAGAAGGAATACAAAGTAACTGTATACAATGTACCCCCTTGTGTAAACCAGGGGTCAGATAGTTAGAATCTGGTAAAGTAATCTAAGAAAGGGTAGGCTTTAATTACTCTCCCTCAGAATATTCTGGATTACAAAAGCTACCTAGCAATGCATTAATCTAGTCCTAATTCAGGTTATCTGGTTCAATAAATCAATCAATCAACTTTATTTATTCAGGAAATACAAACAACAGCGAGCAATCAAAATAAATCTTACAAACGCAATACAGTTATAACAAAGATACATACAGCCTTAAGCCTAGGAATGAAATGACACTGAACAGCTGATTTCGGGAACGGAATTTAAAGCGAATTTGTTTCACCTGAACCGGAAGCAATTAGCACAAGTCCCAAATTATAAGAAAATAGGAAATCTAACTCAGATATACAGGAAAAGCAGGGCGAAAGCATTAAACGGAAAAGCGATGCCGGTGAGCTATTTAGGAGACCAAGATAAGTTCGATTCCAAGATTTTCATATGTTAATGGAAATTAACTCTTACTACACGAGTTCACGTTATTCGGAATAGAGGTCTGATACTCGAAAGAAACAATTACCCCCTGGGATATAAAGTTCAACCACGGTATCGGTTCTAATACGCGTTAATTCGAATATCACAGGAACCTGATCCTTGAAAGAAACAACTACCCCCTGGGATATTTAGTACAACCACAATATCGGTCTTAGTACGCGTTATTTCGGATATCACAGAAGGCTGATCCTCGAAAGAAACAACTACCCCCTGGGATATTTAGTACAAGTCACGGTATCTGCAACGGGTTTTACTTTACGAGACAAGAATGAGATGAAAATAATCGAATAGAACTTACAGGTACTGGTAATCGGATACAATCGATAGTTTATGGAAAACAATGCTTACGCTGGCTACGGCAACTAGGGGAATTCGGTTATCGGCTGGAGCGCTCGCTTCACGCAGGTCGGCACGTTCAGATGTTAGGTTAGGACTTGAAATCAAAACAAACTAGATTAACGAAAATTAACTTTAAGAAAATATTCCGGAAAGAAAACGGTAAAATCAAACTGGTGATAACGGTATGACCGGCAATTTCGGATTCAATCGAACTGGAATAAAATCACGAACTGGAATTAAACTAATCAGAATAATAACAAACTAAGCAGCACTAATAATCAACACGAATCGCAAGGATAAGAAAAGAAGAATCAAAACGAAAAGCCAAATAGCAAAGAACCAAAGAATCCTCAGGCTGGGGTCTCCGGCGTATTTATACCTTCGGAAAATCATCTCAAGGACTGGCTTTTGATTGGTTGTAACGGGTCAGGTGACATGTGACCTTTCACTATTTTGCCGGTACTAGCGCAAAAAACCTGGAAAGCACGTGAAATAGAAGAAATGCGGAGAAAACGATTTTTCATATAAAACAGGAATATAGAAATGATTCCCTATCATTGCTAATGGTGCTGAACAAATTTGATCTAGAAATATTCAGGACTAAAAGAGTTATTTACAGGTAAACATCTCCATGATCTCAGGGTCATCTCAGATTTCTTAAAACGTATTTGGTTTCAGTTATTTTCCTCCGCATTGCCTCTCAATTTCCTCAGAAGTCTCTGTGGGCATCATAAATCTAATCTGAAGTGAAAAGTAAACATGATAGTACTCTGGAGACACTCAGAAAGACTTTTCAGGTTCGGAATCGAATACTCAGGTTGCAGGCTGTCCTAGGGCTTACATAAACTTAGTTCACTTATAATATATATCTGAAATGTCGGGATAACATCCTGGACAGAGTTTTCAGTATACAGGGTGTGTAATTTGGCAATTGAACTGATAACCGAGATTCAAAACGGAATGACAGGTTAGTGTATTGTAGGGAGCTAAGGGTAGCCCCCTCAGGTTGAATACAACGTTCAGTAATAAAGGTAGCTGAAAGCGCTTCGTTACAGTGAGAATCTCAATTCGATTCATCTCTGAGACGAATTTGTGTTAACTGGGTAGGAATTTTGGAGTTTTGTCGCCTACCGTTTCAATCTTCAGTGATTCTGTTGCCTGTATAATTTCTTTTATTTGTTGCTGTTGTGCCCTGTTTTCACTTGTGAAGACTGCAGTTCCTTGTGTGGTTACTTTTATGTCTTTTATGTTATCGTTATAGCCGTTTTTCTTTAATACTTTTCCAATTTTGTTTATCAGCTTCTTAGGCTTTATCTTTTCACTCTCTGCTGCTTTTAGTGCTATTTTGCTGTCGTATCCACTGCGTCTTGGTGGCGTTTTCCAAGTCCTTTCTGTCTGGTCCTGTTTCAAGCCAGTTTCCCTCTAGTAGCTCCTCTGCATAGGTTTTGTAAGGGTCTTGATTCGGTGTTAGAACCTTACAAGGGGTGCCCGGGAACTAGATATGTCTGGTAGTTATATCGGTTGCCTCGCGCGCCAATTTTTTTTTTAAAGTGGTATGCTCCACTTGTTTCCAGAACTTATGGTTCTTCGGAAAACCCTGGGGTATCTATCAGTGGAGAAGGAATACAAAGTAACTGTATACAATGTATTCCCTTGTGTAAACCAGGGGTCAGATAATATAAAAATAAACGTGATTTCATTTATTCTGGAGACACAAATAACAACGAGCAATCAAAATAATTCTTACGAACGCAATACAGTGATAATAAAAATACATACAGCCTTAAGCCCAAGGAATAAAATTACACTTCTCAGCTGATTTCACGAGCGGAATTTAATGCGAATTTGTTTCACCTGAACAGGAAGCGATTAGCATAAATCCCAAATTATAAGTTTGAATATAGAAATTCTAAATCGAGAATACAGGAAAAGCAGGGCGAAAGCATTAAACAGAAAAGCGATGCAGGCGAGCTATTCAGAAGACCAAGATAAGTTCGATTCCAAGATTTTCATGTCATTATTGAAACAAACTCTCACTACAAGGGTACGCGTTATTCGAATATCACAGAGAGCTGATCCTCGAAAGAAGCAACTACCCTCTGGGATATTTAGTCTAGCTACGGAATCTGCAACGGGTTTTACTTCACGACAAAAAATAATAATAATAATAATAATTAATGTCTTTATTTCCACATTCTCATCACACTGAAGAAAATATAAATATACAAAAAGAAACATGGACAGGAAATCTCAAGGGGAAGTTCACCAATTGGTGCTCTACCACTTAACCCTTGTTGTAGTAAAATTTATATTATTTTGCTTACCTAACCTAAGCCTATCTAATCTAACCTAAACTTTTTGGGTCACTTATTATTTCCTCATCCAACAATCAATTGTTTGATCACACTAAAAAAAGAGAGAAGAAAGAAAAGAGATAAAAAGTAGGAAATCAGTATTATTAGAGGGAATTGTTCAGAAAATGTGTTTTGAGTTCTTTTTTGAATTTGATCATATTATATTGTTTAAATTCAGGAGGTATCGCATTGTATAATTTATACACATTAAACTGGAAGCTTCTTTCGAAGAGGGTGGTTCTGTGCGCTGGACATGTTAGTAGGTTTTTATTCCTGATGTTAAGATTGTTGATATCACTTCTGTACATTATTTTCTCATGCAGGTGAGTTGGTCTTCTAGACAATAAAATTTTGTGAAACAGACACAAGGCATGGAACCTGAATCCCACTCTCATTGAAAGCCATTTCAACTCATTCAGTTTGTGCGAAACATGATCATATTTTCTGATGCCATATATGAATCTGATGCAGGAGTTCTGAACACGTTGTATTCTGTTATCTTGATCAATGCAAAAACTGTAGATGGAGGAACGATAATTGAATTGTGACAAAACCAAAGTTTCACACAAAACTTTTTCTGTAGCCATGGCTAAATAACACCTATGAGGGTACAGTAGCCTCAGAGCCCCATATGCTCTCTGTATATTACTTTTGACATGCTCATGAAATCTCAGAGAGTCATCTAAAATCAAGCCCAGACTTTTTGCACAGTCAGAAATCGCAATAACTTCATTATTAATGATTATCTGGAGGTTACCTTTAGCGAAAGTTTGATCAGACTTGTTACCGAATACCAAGGCTACATATTTTTTTGCGTTCAACACAAGTGAATGCTGACTAGCAACGTTTGCAATGTTGTCCAAATCATTATTCAAAGACACTGCTGCGTCATTCAGACCGCCTAAAGGAAACTTGTGGTATAGTTGAATATCATCAGCGTACATGTGTATTTTACAATGACTAACAAATTTTCCAAACTGGCTTGTGTAGATTGAGAACAGAAGCGGCCTCAAGACTGAACCCTGTGGCACACCTGATGACACACTCCTAGCAACAGATATTTTATCTCCCACTTTTACACTCTGCAAGCGATCTGTGAGGTAAGAAGAGAAGAGTTGGAGAGAGTCTTCAAAAACACCACTTGATTTTAGAATGGTTAGCAGTGTATCATGTCGAACGGTATCGAAGGCTTTGCTAAAGTCAAGCATAATCAAGGCAGTACATTCTGAATCATCAATTGCCCTAAATATGTCATGTCAGTAGTAGAACTATGTCCTGCTCTAAAACCTGATTGAATTTGTGGCAAAATATGATTATCATTAATAAATTGGCTGAATTTTTCTGCCATAATTTTCTCCAATAGCTTTGATAAACCCGACAATATACTAATAGGTCTCAAATCTGAGAGATCTTGGGGGTCGTTAGTTTTCTGAATTGGGGTTATACGAGCATGTTTCCAGGAATTAGGAAATTTTGATGATAATATACAGTTAAAAATGTGAACGAGGTATGGTAGAATATATGGACAGCAAATTTTTATGAAAGCTATACTCAGACTATCGAAACCCGGGGAACTATTTTTAATTTTTTTAAGAGTTTTCAGAACAGTTGATTCATCAACAAGTTGGAAACGAAATTCATTCTCACATACTCTATTATTTTCATAGTAGCCATTTATCGAATCATTGGCATTAATATCGTGCAACGCTGTAAGAAACCACGTCTGATCATCGGAAGTCAACAAATTCTCTTTTACATTATCAAATGCGATTCTTAATTGATAACAAGTAATACAATCGACTCTACATAATCCTGACTAGCATACATGTGAGTTTATCCAGATTTTTTACCATCATCTAGACTGCAAACTAACAGTTTATACAATTGAACCCGCCCGAGTTTGGACTTTGTACTCTTGATTCCCCCAACGTTTAGGCTGTTCTGCTTAACGGTGTTGCCAGATCGCGGGTTTTGTCCGAGGGAAAATGTCCAATACTGAATCGGAAATAAGTACTAGACAGCTGTATGACGAAATAGTAAGAAACAGAAGTGAACTGAAAAACTCTATAGAAGCTAGTGAAGCTCGATTGTTGCTGAAATTTGAATCACTGAATAATAAGATAAGAACATTGGAGAAAGAAAAGTTAGAGCTGAGCAATAAGGTCGAGTTATTAGAAAGAGAAAGCAAAAAAAAGAATCTGGTAATTTTTGGATTAAATAGGAATCCCAGAGAAGTATCTGCTGCCTCAATCTGCAGTCAAATAAAACAACTACTCGACGTTCAATTGATCGAGTCCGACATAAGCAATATATTTACACTGGGTAACGCTGAAAATAGTCCAATAAAACTTGAACTAGTGTCTTACCTAAAAAAGAGGGAAATACTTCAGAACTGCCATAAGTTGAAAGGTATAAGAACATACATTGTTCATGACCTAACGGAAAAACAAAGGAGTGACAATAAAATACTGAGAACACACCTTCATCAAGCTAGGGAACATAACAGGGATAGTTACATCAAAGGAAACAGGCTATATGTAAATAACATCGAATACAAGGTTGAAGATCTACTCTACGAAGAAGATTCAACACAGAAAAATAACAGTGCTCCTCCAACGCCAAGCACTTACAACATTCCAACACTGGACACTGAACTACCCGTAAATCTCCAACCCCAAACGAACACCGAGGAAGGAAAAACAATCGAAGAAGAACATCAAAACACTCCCAAAACAGGTGCAGTGAAAAAAATTAATAGGCAAACCGCAGCGACGTTATCCAAAGACGCAGCTAGAGGTAGGCTTAGATCTAATAAGTAGAGCAAAACATAATTAATAACAAATTACATGTCCTAGTTAATTTTTATTCTGTTCAACAAAAATCCAACGCCCCTCTAGTTATGTAAACTAATAGTTGCTCTCTTAAATTGATTTAAGCAAGTGCCCAAATTTTAAATTATTCAGAAATCAAAAAGCAGGCGAATTTTTTGTACTTCAGTAAATTTTATGTGTTGGTGTATGTGTATACTCCACATGTACGAAATTTTGAATTGATGAACCCAAATAAAAAAATTCTGCCACTCTTGTGAAATGGAAAAATACATTAAGAATTTTGAATTGAGAACAGTTGAGACAGAAATATTATCTAACCTAGCAGAATGTAATGAAGTCGTGAAAATAAACAATAACAAGGCAAATTTTAAGATAATTCATAATAATATAAGGAGTATACATAAAAATTTCAACAACCTTTTATGTTACTTGCAACAATTAGATGATAAACCTGAGGTTATTGTTCTCACTGAGACGAGACAAATTCAAGATCTGAATTTATATCACATTAATGGTTATAACATAGTATACAATGAGGGAATGTACAATCAGAACGATGGTACAGTGATGTACGTTAGATCAGATCTTGAGTTCATATGTGAAATAGTGAAGTTGAGCAATGAAAACAACATGATTCTTTGCAATATTAATTTCAATAACAGGAGCTTGTCTATTCTTGCTATGTATAAAAACCCTCCCTACTGTTGTAAACTTTTTGTGAATTCTTTGAAAACATACCTCACACAATGCGAAAATAAGGCGGATTATTTCATCTTTCTTGGAGATATAAATATTGATATAATGGACGAGAATATGGATATATCGACAGTTGAATACCTAAATGTTATGGGTGAATTTGAATTCATATCTTTGATAAATAGGCATACAAGGGTGACAGAAAATACAAAATCTTGTCTGGATCACATGTTCATTAGAACTAAATCGGATACTGACTTCTTACTACCTATTATCATCACGACAAAACTAACAGATCACTATACTACATATCTCCAAATAGTACTGGATAAAAATATGAATGAAACTGAAAGGTTTATGAACAATGGTACAGCAGTAGACTTTATCAAATTTAGGGCGCATCTTCAGACGGTTGACTGGGAATCAGTATATCGCGCAACTAATGTTGAATCTGCAACAAAATCTTTCATAAAAATCCTAGATAATAAAATTTCTGAATGCAGCTACAAAAAAAAATCTAAACAAAAAAAAAGGAAAATATGGGTAACAAATAGAATAATTAATTCAATAAATACTAGAGACAGCATGTTTCAAGAATATCTACGCAACCCAAATGATGACAATTTGAAAAAGTACAAACTCTACCGAAATAAATTAAACAATATTATAAAAAAGGCACGGATAACTTTCTACAGGAATGATATTGAAAAATATAAAAGCGATAACACAAAATTGTGGGAAACTGTGGGGGAAATTTGTGGAAAAAAAAGGCCGATAAATAAAATAACACAAATAAACATGGAAGGAAAATCCACGGATAATATTCCCGAAATTGCTAATAATTTCAATGATCACTTCATCAATATAGGCAAAAAATAAGCAGGCGAAATAAAAGCTGACCCAAATTATGAATGTCTGAGCAGAAATATTAATAATCACACGTCAATGTTTTTATTTCCCACTGATTCCACCGAAATGAAAAATATAATTCTATCATTGAAAAACAGAAAAGCGGTGGGTGTCGATGGAATAAGAGCTGAACTTTTGAAAAATACAATTCCATACATAATTGAACCATTAGTATATTTAATAAATAAATCTTTCATAGACGGTATTTTTCCATCCACGCTGAAATTGACACAAGTGACCCCAGTCTATAAAAACGGTGATAAAAATGAAGTTATAAACTATCGACCAATATCACTGATCACTTCTGTAGCCAAAATTTTCGAAAAAATTATAAAAATCCGACTATCGTCCTACCTTAAAAAATATAACATCCTTTCCGACCGACAATACGGTTTTCGAGAAGGTGTGTCGACCCAGGATGCTATTCTAGATCTTACATCTGAAATGTACTCTGCTATGGATAACAAGAAGGCAGCTCTATGTGTCTTCATAGACCTGTCAAAAGCTTTTGACACAGTTAGCCACCCACCTCTTCTCAAATCACTTGAAAACGTTGGTGTAAGAGGAACCACACTAAAACTGTTTCGAAGTTACCTGCTGAACAGAAAACAAAGCGTGAAAATTGGAAACCACAGAAGTGACTTCAAGAATATAAAATATGGTGTGCCCCAGGGAACCATCCTGGGCCCAATTCTTTTCAATATTTACCTCAATGACCTATTCTCAATTCCAACAACAGGAAAAATTTTCACATATGCTGACGACACAGCCATTTTCTATGAGGACACCGCCTGGGCTTCCCTGAAAAATAAAGTAGAAATGGATCTCGGAAATATCAGAAAATGGTTTTCACATAAACTCTTAACAATAAATTTCAGCAAAACGTACTACCTACCAATTTATGCTTCTGCGCGTTACTCACCCTCTTTTACTTCTCTCAATGTGTCCAATGTCTTCACTGTCACACCTGTTAAACAGTTCAAATATCTCGGGATTATTATAGATGATCAACTCAGATGGGAATCCCATATAACTTATGTAATAAAAAAACTCCAATTTCTAATGCATCGTTTCAAGGTCTTAAGAGATATGTTAGACAACAAAACAGTTAAAACGTTATATTTCGCTCTCATCCAAACACATATAACTTACGGTATACTGACATGGGGATCGGCTGGGAAGACCACTATGAATAAGCTGATAGTAACACAAGAAAGAATCCTTAAAATAATTTTCAAAAAGAAAAGGACTCACCCAACAGATGCCCTTTATCTCGAAACACATATATTTGATCCCGTGCAGCTCTTCTTTTTACATACTATTAAAAAATGTTTCAAATCAAAACACAAACATTCGAGAATAGAACACGAATATAACACTCGAACAAAACAAAATAATTTGAAGATGCCGTTTATGAATAAAGTTGTAGGACAAAAAAGCTACATCTACCTCAGTCTCAAATTGTTTAATCCTCTACCCAATCAATTGAAGAGTTCAAAAAACCAAAATGAATTTAAGAAACGATTGAATGACTTCGTCACTAGTTTGCCTCGTACACAAATACATAAAATGGTGTATTCCTAATATTTCTGTGATTATACATATAGTTATCAGCCTTCTCGATTGTGTCCTTTGTTATATATGTATTTTTTATTCGAAAACAAACTGTCCCTTTATATATATATATATATGTGATGTAACCAATATAAGAGTATATAAGTATATATCTAGTGTTAAATATGAATGTTGTATTTTATTATATTTTTTTGTTACGTGAATTTCAAATTCCTGATTGTAATTCTCACAGTCACACACAAACTGGAAACAGTTTACGTGACTTTTTCGTTTATTAACTTACCTTTTTTACTATGTCTAAACTTTATATTGTACCTGAAGTTAATAAATATTATTATTATTATTAAAATATGTGGTATATTTTTCAAAAAATAATTATTAATGATGTTAGGGTCTTTAAATTTTTGTGTAATATCAGCTTGCGATTTTTTTGATACATTTAACGATTTCAAATTTCTCCATAGCTCTTTACCTGTGGTGTTGGAAATATCTTGAAAATGTTCCCTTTTTTCTCTAGTTATGACATGGTTTGTTAGATTCCGTAAACGTTTGTATTCCTCCCAGTTTTCTTGTGTTTGTCTTTTTCTATGTCTTGCTTTTGCTTTATCTCTCTCCTTCATTAAATTTTTCACTTCATCTGTCATCCAGGGTGCGTTTTTTTTGTAATTCTGATAGTTTTCAGAGGGAAGTGTTCATTGTAGAGGTTGAGGAGTATTTCGGTGAAAGTTTGCACTTTTTTGTCAATATCATTAATGTAAAAAATATTTTGTAGATCTGACTCCAGAAAGTCATTTAGAAATTGCTGCTCTTCAAAATGTTTACAGTCTCTGACTGTGAGCAGTCCTGGCTCAACCCTAGGTTCTTCACAATTGATTGTACAAACTATGCATTCGTGAAAAGAAAAATAAGATTCATATATAGCAGTTGAGTCGATTAAAGTATCGTTATTTCACTGGGGAGAAATTATTATTGAGAAAATTAACATTCACGTCTCCAATGCATATGACAGCTCATTTTAATGAACTTGTCAGTGATCTTTCAAATGAGTATGATGTTATTACCCTGAGTGAAACCTGGTTGAACCCTAATTGTAAAAATATTGATATTCGTTTACCTGGCTATAATATCGTAAGGCGAGACAGAGGGGGGGATATTAGGGAAAATACACTTAAATATTCACAATTACCTGAAAATGAAAATATTGAAGATTTGTGGGTGGGTATAAAACTTAAAAATAGTAACATTGCCTTGGGTTGCATTTATAAACCGCCCCGAGTAAACTCCAATGTCTTTTTAAGCGAATTTGAAAATAGTCTGATATCAGTTTTACCCCAATTTGATGAAATCATCTGCATGGGCGACTTCAATGTGGACTTGCTGAAATTCAGTGATTCTTCTGTTCTTCGCTTCAATGAATTGTTATCGAGCACAGGTTTGAAACAGTTAATTAACTTTCCCACAAGAATAACAAATAATTCCTCATCACTCTTGGACCTTATCATAGTCTCAGAAAATTTTGAAGTCATGAATTGTGGATCTTCACATGTCCCTCATATTTCTGACCATGAATTAGTATATACAACATTGAATTTGAGCTACGAAAATGATAATATTAAATCCTTCAAATATAGAGATCTGAACAAAATCGATGAAAATCAGCTCTACTCTGATATACAATCAATACCGTGGCACAATATTCATGATCTTGATACCATTGATGAAAAAACGGCATTCTTCAATGAAAATCTCAATGAGCTGCTCAATTTGCATGCACCCCTCAAAACAATTGTAATGAACAAAAAGAAATCTAAACCTTGGATAACCGGAAATATAAAGATTCTGATGAAGGAAAGGGACAGGAAGTTGAGAAAGTTCAGAAGAACCAAAAATAATCAAGACTTCGAGGAATATAAACAATTACGTAACTTCACGAACAAATCTATAGAAAGGGAAAAAAAAGCATACTTGCAATACAGTATCAACAAAAATACAAATAATGCTTGGAGTACTCTGAAAAAACTCAATATTTATAGTAAAAAAAAGACTCTCGAAATACCAGACCATCTGTCAGGAGTTAATGATATCAATGACTTTTTTCTATCTTCAATACCACATGCCCCTCATGATTTGAATTATGTACAGTACTATGAAGGACATCGAGTAGGATTCGTAAATCATTTAAACTTTAGGAAAGTTGATGATATTGATATCTACAAATTTTTGTCAAGAATAAAAACGCGAGCTGTTGGAGCTGATGGTCTGAATATAGATTTTATCATATTATGTTGTCCGTTCATCATCGAATATATCTCGCACATCGTGAATTTCTGCATTGAGCACTCAGTTTACCCCAGTCGATGGAGACTAGCTCATGTAATCCCTCTACCCAAGACCGATATGGTAGCTGATTTCAAGGATCTGAGGCCAATCAGTATCCTGCCTGTCATTTCGAAAATACTAGAAAGGGGTATAAAAGAACAACTAGTAGATTATCTTTATAATAATGATATACTGCCGGATACCCAATCTGGATTCAGAAAGGGACACAGTTGCGCCACGGCACTTTTGAATGTTACAGATCGGATATTTCGGGCAACTGATTCCGGTATGGTTACTGTTTTGGTTCTTCTGGACTTCTCAAAAGCCTTCGATACCCTAAACCATGCTGCTCTTAAACATATTCTGCGATTTATCGGACTGTCTGAGAAATCTGTTGCTTTTTTCAATAACTATTTGGATGGCAGGAAACAAAGGGTTCTTCTAAATGACAGAGTCTCGGACATCAAAGACTTGAAATGTGGTGTGCCACAGGGATCCATTTTGGGACCTATTCTTTACACTATTTACACAGCATTTTTCAGTAGTTTTGTGTCCCACTGCTATATACAAATGTATGCTGATGATACCCAGTTGATGTATTCCTTCCCTCCCTCTGATATAGTAAATGGATGTCTGAAAATCAACGAAGATCTTGACAGAATCTACAATATATCTGAAGATCACTCTCTTTCTTTGAATCCGAATAAATGTAGTGCTATTATATTCGGAAAACAGACTGACAGATTGATCTATTCGCAAAGTATTTCTATTTCAATAAATAATATCCCTGTCCAGATCTGCGAAGTTGTTCGGAACTTAGGTCTCTGGTTGGATTATTCCTTACGATTCGAAAAACATATTTCGGAATGCATTCGTAAATGTATCTGGAAACTAAAAATGTTGTATAGCTCTCGTACAATGCTAAATGTCAATTTAAAAAAAATGCTCTGCGATTCCTTAGTTTTATCCACCTTCACGCATTGTGATACTGTTTTTGGTCCCTGTCTCACTGCTGCAAATGCACAAAGAATTCAAAAAATTCAAAATTATTGCCTGCGATTTGTTTATGGTGTTCGCAGACGTCAACCAATCAGTCATGACCTCCAAGAAGCTGGGTGGTTGAACATGAAGTCTCGTAGGAAACTTCACTGCGCCACTCTTTACCATAAAATAATTTCAAAGAAAATGCCATCATACCTTTACAGAAAAATAATATTCCGAACAGACGTCCATAATCTCAATATCAAGTCGAAAGGTACTATAACACCTCCAACTCACAGAACTTCTCTGTATGAACGTAGTTTTTCTTATAATATATCCGCTATTTATAATGCTATTCCGAATGTATTGAAAAATAAAAACCTCACTACTTTTCGAAAGAATTACATAGAACTCTTAAAATCCTCCACTGTCTGAAATTCTGTCACCATCATAAAATAATTCCCTTTTTTAGAAGAATTTCATGTATGATGTTTCACATATTACTTATTTGTATTTTGTACCTACTATTGTATTAATCGCATGTACTATTATTTACTTTTATTTTTTATTTTATTTTTTTTGGCTTGGTGAGAAATCGCATTTATTTATATCGTTTTTTTTCTCTATTCCATTACTCATTCACCTCATAAATGAATATATATATATATATATATATATATATATTTCATTATTTTGCTCCATTTGAAGGTTAAGTGGAAGACCATCTCGTGCATTCATTGCAACAGATGAACTTCGCCTTTTCAGCCTATCTCATATATTCTAATGTTGTCTTATACTATTGTCTATTGTGCTGAATAAAGACTATTATTATTATTATTATTATTATTATTATTATTATATAACATTTTCGGAGTATGACATTACATGAGTTAAGCTAGACTCCAACGAATCAATATAATATTTATAGGATGAGTCGGGTGGCTTATATGTAACACCTATCACAAAATGTAATCCTTTGTACGAAATTTTGACAAATAATTGTTCTATTTCATCTGAAAATTCAATTTCTTGACACTGAAGTTTACTGTGCACATACAGTAGGACTCCACCACCCCTCGAGCCTGTGTTTCGATCCTTCCTTATGAGCACATAATTATCCATTGCTATTCTATTTGAGTCAACACTGTCATTCAGCCATGTCTCAGATATTGCGAGAACATCAAAACCATGCTGATCCTCATAGTTGATCAATTCATTGAACTTAGGAACTAACGATTGAATGTTTGAGTGACCCAAAGTTGAAAAATCTTCGCGATTCACAGACATCGATATATGCCAGAGATACAGCCAGTGAATGATTTGAATTTTCTATGCACTAGATGTTATTTTTTCCACACCATTTTCAGTTTTGATGAAAATCACTCCATTAAAAGTCCACACATTCTTGAAACCATATTTATCTGATGCCTCCTTAACCAGTTTCAGCCTCTCGACTGTAAGGTCTTCTTTCATTACAATTCCGGACCCCTTCAGTAACTTTTTCTTTTTATAAATAATATTTTTCATATCCACTGCATTGAAAGCAACCACTACGTGACGAGGACGACCATTATAATTTTTGCCAACCCTGTATGCACCAACAATATCATCGTTAATCCGAACTTTTAATTTATTAACAAAAAGTTCCCTGACCTGAGTCAACACAGTTTCATTATCGGATTCCTTGATGCCTATCAGTCGAATGTTTTTCTTTTTTGCTTTCTGCTCTAGAGAATCCACTTTTTGTTCCAGTTTCTTCTGGGTAACTCCTGATGAAACATTTGCTGGTTGATCATTGTTGTGAGATTTCAACAGTTGAATCTCAGCCTCCAAAGATGCTATTTTTGCATCGTAGGAATTGAATTTTTCAGCAAATTTTCTTGTGATTGAATTGATAATGGCATCCGAGATTCCCTTGATAACATTGTCAGATTTCAAAGCCTCGATGAGAGACTTTTCGAATTCAGATTTTTGTCTCGTACTCATTTTCACTTAGTATGATTGAATTAGAGAGGTCTCTTCACTCACCGAATTTGTTTTTTTTTTTTTTTTTTAGATGATGATAAAGTCTGGTCACCAACTGTAACTCACAGAGCACACTCACACACGTCCGCACGCCGCGACGACCATTCTCATTCTCAAAAATGAGATGAGAATAATCTAATAGAACTTACAGGTTCTGGTAACGGGTACAATCGTTAGTCTATGGTAAATGATACTTACACTGGCTACGGCAACTAGGGGAATTCGGCTGTCGGCTGGAGCGCTCACTTCACGCGGGTCAGGCACGTTCAGATAACAGGTTAGAACAATGAAGTCGAAACAAATGAGAATTAATTCAAAGAAAAGACTCCGGAAAGAAAACGGCAAAACTAAACTGGCGATAACGGTATGTCTGACAATTTCGGATTAAATAAAACTTGAACAAAATCACGAACTGGAATCAAACGAATTTCTGACCAGAACGCATCAAAAGATTAATCAGAATAAGAAGAACTGAGAATCACTGAGAATGAATGAGAATTATAAGAATCAAAACGAAAAGCCAAATAGCAAAGAACCCTTAGGCTGGGGTCTCCGGCGTATTTATACCTTCAGAAAATCTTCTCAAGGACTGGCTTCTAATTGGTTGAAACGGGTCAGGTGACATGTGACCTTCCACTATTTTGCCGGTACTAGCGCAAAAAACCTGGAAAGCACGTGAAATAGAAGAAATGCGGAGAAAACGATTTTTCATATAAAACAGGAATATGGAAATGATTTCCTATCTTTGCTTATGCTGCTGAACATATTTGATCTAGAAATATTCAGGACTAAAAGAGTTATTTACAGGTAAACATCTCCATGATCTCAGGGTCATCTCAGATTTCTTAAAATGTATTTGTTTCAGTTATTTTCCTCCGCATTGCCTCTCAATTCCCTCAGAAGTCCCTGTGGGCATCATCAATCTAATCTGAAGTGAAAAGTAAACATGATAGTACTCTGGAGACACTCAGAAAGACTTCTTAGATTCGGAATCGAATACTTAGGTTACAGGCGGTCCTAGGACTTTCATAAACTCAGTTCACTCATAATATATATCTGGAAGGTCGGGATAAGGTTGGCCCCCCTCAGGAGTTGAATACAACGTTTAGTAATGAAGGTAGCTGAAAGCGTTTCGTTACAGTTTTTTTCGCCTTACTTGTAACTGTTTTCCACTTGTCAGCCTCATTCTGATCTTTGTCTGTAGTATTCCCAGAGTCTATTTTGTTTTCTCTATGCATATCTCCCTGTGTGCTTCGTTTCCGTGTTCCCTTTTTAGGTTTCCCTTCTGCGTTTTGTTGATTATGTTCCTTATTTTCAGCGTTGAGTGGTTTACTAATGTGTTGGAGTCTAGCCACTCTTTCTTTCATTCCTCTTAATTCTTCTTTCATTTCGTTAAGTTCCTCCTTGTCGAGATTTCGTTTCAATTTTTCATATTCATATTTTTCTTTCTCTCTCAACTTCGTCTATCCCCGCTGGTTGGCCATGTCAGCTAAAATGATTATTATTTTTCTTGTGCTCTCTGTCGAGAAGGGGGGCAGTCAGATCATGGTGATGGAGCTTCTCCAGCCGGCAGTTCTTCAAGCGAAGGCTCCGGATCGGGAAGAGCTGGCCTGGTGTTCTCTGCCTTTGATAGGGCCCAGTCGCCCGGGCGGGAAAGTAAGCAGCTGGCAGGGAAACATCCCTGTGGAGGCGTTGACGCGGGATCGAAGGTCCGATAACATCCGATTAATCCTCGCGTCCCAAGTACCCTTGGGCTTCTTCCGCGAGAAGACACGCAGTTACTTCTTCACCTTCTGACAGCGACGTTCAACTGGGTTGGCCTGCTGATGGTAGACGGTCGATAAGGATGAGTTGATCTGACTCTCCCTAAAAAATAGGTTGAAAGCAGTTCTCCTGAACTGAGTCCCCTGATCGGGAATGATGATCTCGGGGAAACCCCACCGAAGACACACCTAATCACGGAGGAAGTCCACCACCGCTTTTCCCACCGAGGCCCAACGATGTGGTTTCCCAGGTGAGGATTTGCGTCACTCCAATACCTTACATCCTGTGTATCCACATTTCCATTTAGATAAAAAGTACTTTCTTCACTAAAACAAATTGTTTTGACATAGTTTGGCTGTTGGTTGATTTCAGTTTCCATATTTTCACAAAATTCTAGTCTTCGGTCTGGGTCGTCGTCTGAGAGTTGATGAACCATTTTCAATTCGTATGGATGAAGTTCGTTTTTTTTCAACACCCTGTGTACTGTACTTCGACTGACTTCACAGGTAGATGCAACGTGAGTTGTTGAAGAAGTAGGATTAACTATTACTTCTGCCAGTATATCATCAATTTTTTTCTCGTCAGAAATTTGTGGTCTGCAGGATCGTTTCGCATCATTAATACTACCCGTTGTTTCGAACTTACGAAGAAGCTCCCTTGAATGAGTCCTCGAAACGGGGTGATCGGGAAGCGTCTCATTAAAAATGCATTATGCTGCATGGATATTTTGTCCAGTTTCATCAAGAATTAGGATCGCTGCTACTTTATCAACTAAAGCACGTACCATTTCGCTTCTTGAAGCACTTCAACGTTCGGCTCACAACAGTTCAACGAATTATTAAAAAGTACAAAAATATGAAAAGTACCAAAAGTTGCTAAAACAGTTATACGTTCGATCAACAATACACAAATTATTGAATGTACAAAAACCTAATTACAAAAACGTCGAATTGGGGAGACTAACAAAAACGTTAGCTTCAATTCATCACAGTTTTCATAAGCGAGTTGCCAAAACTGGCATGAACACAAACAAAATTAAAGTCATTGAATAGGTATTCTCGATACTTTTCAAAAGAGGTGTCGCTTGCCGTAGGGTTCTATTTAAAATTATTGGTCACAATGGCCTTGTGACGTCATCTCTGACGATTTCGTCATCTATCATCCCTAGTAGGGTAATTTACAACCTTTGATATTCAGTTTCCAAATTTCACTTGTTTATGTATAATCGTTCCAAAGATAAGAGGGGAGGAGGGGATTTTTGAGAAGCACTGCAAAGCAAGTGAATACGTGAAATAATGCGAATTGACATATAATACACAACACCCGAATTTTGTTCTTCTATCTCCAATAATAAAAAAGTTATAGGGGCGAGCCACCTTGAAGAATCACCCGGTAGATGGGACAGTCAAAAATAATATGAAAAAGTGTTTCCCTCTCGTTTTTTTTTGCAAACTGAGCAAATCAATTCGGGATCAATCCAATAGGAGATTTCATTGAGTGTAAATTTTAATTTGAAGTGATTGGCCATACGTAACTGAGCTATAGTGCGAGTGAATTTTAACAGCAGATATGAGCTAGTATCGATAGTTGTATTAAATAGGTTGTAAATGTACATAAATGGGTAATGAGCTGTTATGGCCAGATCGGTATTATGTTAAAATTGGTGGTATTTAGTAAATAAGGATTTTCTATGCCTGAACAAATCGTTGTTGTTGAGATTATTCCATGAAGACAATGAGTCAGCATCGGAGAAAAATTATTTTATTTGCAATAGCCAGTTATATTTATGGTCTGCATTATTCATTAGGCGCAATTGTTGTTCGCAACAGAGCCTAGTGACTCATCTTATGTTTGTAATTCAGGGCGAGGTTATCCTTCCAAACAAACCCGAATGATTCATTAAGAGATTTGATGTTAGAACTTCTAGGTTGTGTGCGGAT
This sequence comes from Plagiodera versicolora, assembly GCA_037013635.1. NCBI lineage: Eukaryota > Metazoa > Arthropoda > Insecta > Coleoptera > Chrysomelidae > Plagiodera > Plagiodera versicolora. Next base: position 5,431,555 of record CM072993.1, on the reverse strand, counting down.
AACATTATTATTGTGATTTATTGATAAATTCATGGGAAAGTGATCGGATGAAAAATCGTTGTCGCTAACAAAAAAAATGGAAACATCCGGGAGAAATAGATTATTTACCCAAACCAAGTCCACAACACTCTCGCCCAGTTTACTCAAATATGTAAATCTGCCAGGTCTATCCAGTGACGTGCGTCCATTCAAAACTGAAAAGGAATTATTGACCATGAAGTCAATAAGTTGACGGCCTCTAGTGTTCAGTGTGGTATCTAAACTTAATCGATCAGTAAATAGGTTTAGATCTTCAATTTTTTCAGAGGGGATTACCTCGATATCAGATATTCTACAATTGAAATCTCCAGCAATTACAATCATTGGGTCAGTATATTCCTCAAGGAGATATGAAATTAGAGTTTGGAAAACACCAAGGACAAGTGGTAATTCTAGAGAAGGTTTGAAATAGACACTACAAACGAAAAATTCACATTCCAAGGTGGAAAATGAGCAAATAATACAGAATGGGTATTTATGTGATACATTAACAGTGAAGATATCCCTATAGAAAATACGTAAGCCACCACTGGATCTACCCAGAGATTTTTCCTTTATTGCGTTTGAAGATACACATTTGAAATTGGCCAAATGATTGGAAACAACTGGAACATCGGCATCGGTTGAAAGCCAAGTTTCAGAGGGACAAAGAATGTCGAAATTAATATTTTCATCAAAGAAGTTAGGCATATTTGAATGTCCATGGTAGTTCCAAAAAGTCACTAACAGTTTTTTGAAGATTCTGGAAGGAGTTTCGAGATTTTACTCGGGCTCTTGTTCGGAGATTCTTCTTCATCACGGAGTCTTTTATTAGATGCGGGAATGATTCCAGGTTGACCACGAATAAATTTAACTATGAGATTCTCACCAGCAGCGTTTCTCTATTCCACCTCTCGATGGATTCTTGCAATATCGTTCGTCCCTCTGTTCCGGTGTATAGTCATTTTTAATTCTTAAATTCGGTGAGGTCTCCGATGGGAGTTTAGAGGTTTTCACTAAAATTTCAAGGGCATCCTTACGGCATGAAAATTCCGCTTTCACCGGGCGTGCGCAAGCAGTCCGTCTACCCAGCCTCATTACTTTGAGGGGAATTGGTGCATTGGCAGGATTTATCTGTGTTAGAATTTCAGTAACAGCATTAATTATGTCATGTGGGGTATTTTTGAAAATCAAGTTGAAAGAGTTTGCAACATCTACTGGACTTTCTAGTAAGACATTTTCACCTGTCAGCAATGATATATTTTGTTTTCTTGAATTTTAATTTTTTGTATAATCATTAATTTCTTCCAAGCGATTTTTGTGGGATTATCAGATGTTTGAATTATATTCTGATGATGTTTCTTTTGTGTTGCCTTCAATAGATTTATATGTTCCTTTTTTTTTTGGTCTCTATAATATTCACGTAGTTCAGGAAATGTCCTTGATAGAACATGTAAGTTTTTTTGGTTAGTAGATGATTGTCGTACATCATTATTTACCCACTTGGTATTTCTTTCCACAGATTGTCTCGTTAAAACTGGAAAATGTACATTGAAGTGAAAGGTAAAAGTGTTCATAAAATAAGTGAAAGCTACATTTGTATCCAATATGCCATACAACTTATTCCAGTCCTCAGTCATAAGGCTACGAATAAAATTATTTGTTGAACTATCAGTGGAATGTCTCGCCTGGTAACTTGGAGCAACAGCCACATCGCAGTCGACTTCCATGAGAATTGTTCGATGATCTGATACAGTGTTGTCAAATACGCACAATAAACCAGAATTGGAAAAATTCACGAAAATATTATCTACAGTCCTAGCACTGTCACTCGTCACCCTAGTTGGCCATTCGACAAGTTTATTAATAACATCATGAGTAGATAAAACATTAATCAACTTAGTATGATCATTATTGCAAATACCAATATCAACATTAAAATCGTCACATACAACAATATGGGCATTAGGTTTAAGAATACGACTTGAATTAGAGTCAGGATTTTTGAGGAATATGTTCGAATCACCTGATGGCGATCGGTAACAATTTAATACAATGATTATCATATCTGTCCTGAAAGGAGCAATAGCAAAATTTTGATTGCTTATCGATACAAAATTGTTTCAAATCAATATTGTTATCAAGTTCGAATCCATATTCCTACTCCACCACCCTTTACTCCTGCATTACGGGTATAACTACTAGCCAACATGAAACCTTCGAGACAGATTTAACTAACAGAAGAGAGACATATAATTTCAATATTTTTCGATCTCTAAAAGAATATAACAAATTTTATCATTATTAATACTTTGAACATTCAGTAACAACAAGTTTGAATTAAACATTACCTCTGGAACTGGTATTGTTTGCGAAGGTATAATAAATTGTTACACGCATTTTTAGGCCACACTGTTGGGTTCATTGCTTTCTCAAAACTGTCCTGATAAATCCGAACCTTGAAAGAAGCATACAAATCAGGATAGCGAGATTTCATACTCTCACAAAGTACTTCCGGAAAGTTAGGTTTTAGTAGGTTTTCTATAGTTGTAACATTTGTAGCAGGATCAATCCTATAGACGTGCAGGTTATCAAATTTAGGAATGCCTTTGATAGTTCCAGCGATTTCGTCAGTACCAGTACCTACAACTAGCTGTCTACTTCTCTTCTTTTTATGAGTTGCCTTTTCCCATTCACCATCATTGGATGGATTGTCTTCATTCAAGTGTCCATTAATTTTTGTAGAAGGACGATTTCATGTTTTATTCACAGTAATATGTTTGGCAGCACTAGGAGTATTGGAATCACTAGGCTCAGGTAGATTGATATGATTTTGACATTTTCCTTTTGTTTCGTTTTCCATCAGAGCAAATGATAGATACTTGTTTTTGCGTGACTGCAGGAATTTCCGCACAACCGGCAACACCGCTGGAGGAAGATGGTTTGGTGTATGGAACAATTGCCTGTTGCGTTTTTTAGCATAACTCTTTCGTGGGGTCTGCATTTTTGTTTCGTTTGCTTTTTCTACTTTTCTAAATATATTTATCTGATCGTTTAACATCTTGATTTTTTGACGTAATTCAACAATTATCAAGTCTTTTCGTTTAATGCTTAAAATGGTTGCATCTTTATTAGAACATTTTGAACACGAAATGGATAACAGGAGCCCCTAACTCTCATTGGATTTTATTCGAAAGGTAAGTAAAAAATATTCATGAATATTTATTCACCACGATCTCAATGGTTCAATAGTTTTTATGAAATATGATTATATACCCAAATTTTTTTTCGGAGTTAATCCGGAGCATCGCTGAAAAAGTGAAAGACATGTGGCATCACGGCTAAAACTGGCGAAGCGTCACAGGCATCAACCCAGAATAAATAGACTATATTTATGATAGTGTGTATTCCCCTTTAGAATGTGGAATTCCCTGATAAGGAGTATTACTATTTATCACCAACAAAAAGTGATGTTTTTGTTGAGTGTCTAATTCGCTGCTTCAGGCATTAAGCACTTGCCTCACTTTCTTGCTACAAAATGTTTTGCCCTTTCAGGTTATTTTTAGGTGTATCAACATGTAAACTTCACAATTTTGATGTAATATTCAGGTAGAGTATTCTCTATAGTTCCATCTGAGATCAAAAATGTTATTTTTATTCGTGTAATATATATTATCGAGTCTCAGAAGTTTCATGAGCAAGATATAGGGTGTTTTATCAAATTAACCAATTTCTTCTCATGAGACTAGCAAAATACTATTGGTCTCATAGACAACGCAGGTTTATGTATTTCTTGGTGATGCATAGAATTCAGGAGATACACCATTGTAGCAGGTCAGTTTTTTTCTGGAGGCCTCATCTATTTTCACCATTATTATACAATTTCCCTTTCAGTGAATTCGAATTCCTTCGAATTGAGGAGGTGGGATCTTTCTTTATTTCAATGTATGAAGTACTATTGAGGATGATATAATATGATAACCCTAAATATTTATGCATATTCATCAAAACAGTTACATTGCCCTTATCCGACGATGTGAGCACTGAATCAGGATAGACTTTGAGGATTTTTTTGTTTTTTGTCATGGTTAGGTACATGATACCTCCTATGAAATCGTATTATTGTTCCCTGAACTATCCAACTGTAACAAAATACCGGGTGTTCCATTTTAAAAAACACAACTTCGATATGTCACACTTTTATGAGCCACCCTGTATACTCGAAAATAATTTCCTCTTGCAGCCTCAATGAATAAACAGATAATGGAAACAAGAAATTTCCGGAATATCCAATCGTTTGGTTTACAGAGACCCTGTCGTATGTGGTGCTCTACGCTGTATATGCAGGGTGGCCACTTTTTCATTGGGATTGTATTGGTAACTTGGTAACTTTTGAATCATAATATTTAGGGTCGGTCAAATGGAGAAGGAGTTGCATTCATAGAAGCATTGTCGAGCAGTTCAAACAAATTGAGATTATCAGGGCCAGTTATTGAGATATAAGAAAAGTGAATTCTGATTCTGAATTTTGATTTTTCTCCTTTTCCCATTTCATCTTGAATATTATCAAAAAATGTTAAATTTTTTTCATTCGATAGTAAATTATCCTCAATTTGACGTGAGCAGATTTCGTATCCAACGTTTCGTACGCACTGGGCCACTCTCAACCAAATTTTTTCAATACGGACCTGCATATTTCATGACACTTTTCGAAATAACTTTTAACGCTGAATTCAACGAAATATCATACGATGCCATTCAATGTTGATTTTTAGGTGATTTTGGCAGTTAACCAAATTTTTGTTATTGCCGGCACTTTGATGTGTTCATTTCATAAATTTGACTGACTCTATGTTTCCCTCATCCTGATGAAGTTAATAAATAATTAACGAAATATTGAGAATGATGAAAAACGAATGAGTTTTTATTGGTCACAGACCGCATACCTGAAACCTCACCTGTTTCCCAATATACAGTACGGTCGATATACTTCGTATAATAACTGTCAATGAGAATTTTGTTATCAAATCTAATAAATGTCTTTTCACAGCTCTCTCGATTCAATGAATGCAATCCTATTTTTCAAATATCTTCATGAAAAAAATTAGGGCAAGTCAAATCTGGCGATCTCGCTGGCCAATTTCGTGGTCCTCCCCTACCATCCAACTTTGCGGAAAGCACATATTCAAAAACTGTCGGACAGTGAATTTGAAATGAATATGAATCCAAATAACAGTAAAATGTTCGATCAAGTGAAGTATAATAACTGTCCATGAGAATCCTGTTACCAAATCATATAAATGTCTTTTCACAGCTCTCTCGATTCAATGAATGCATTGAAATGATAACTACTATTTGAAAATGCTAATATCTTGAAAACTATACAAGCTAGGTATAAGTACCTTGATATAAAATGGAAGATAATCGAATTTTGTATTGCTCAGATTCAAAAAATACAGGATGTTCTATTTGAAATAACAAAGTTATCTGCGTTTGAAATTATAAAAAAGTGACAATGAATTTTAAACGTCCTGTATAATATTGGTAAACGGGTTCTAACGGAATCAATAGCCTGAAATATCTTCAATGCTTGATCAGAAATGGAAGGTATGGTTTCCATACATTTCGATGTCTCCAATTGTACCCTGCATTTTCAAAAAGAAAACAATAACTCGAAAACGGTTGAAGTTAGGGACATGGCACTTTTTATGAAATCGTATTATTTTCCCCTAAACTAAAAACTAAAAAACACAACTTTGATATGTCACACTTTTATGAGCCAACCTGTATACTCCAAAATTATTTCCATTTGCAGCCTCGATGAATATACAAATTTCTGAAATATCGGGAGTGCCCCACCCTGTATAATGTATGAGATCTTCATAACCAGATCAACATGTCGATATCAATAGTTACAAGAACCTCTCGAATCCTAATGGTAATCAAGAATCTATACGGGGTGTTCCAGTGGAAAAAAGTTCAGGATAAACAATACATATGGAGTCTCAGAAATTTTATAAGCGAGATATATGATGTTAAATCAATTTCAAGTGATCAAGTTTTTGGTATTTCATTCACATCTTTTTTTAGATGTATTTGAATTCGCGATTTTTTATGAGAAGTTTCTTTTCTATGCCCCTATTTTTCGCCTCATTTTTTTACTTGTACATAAAACCAAGCTAATTTGCAATTAAGGAATCTTTCGTTGAGAGATATTCATTTTGAAGAACTCATAGTAAATGTCCCATAAATGCAAATAAATGCCAGTTGATATATTAGAAGTTCCATTTGATCAACTATTATACTTGTCATGTCCAACTTTGGGAAATGCCTTGATGGAATTTTTGATGAAATTTACCATGGATATTTTATCAACTCATGGAGTGGAAATTTCAACGAACACAAAAGTTGTTGACTTTTTGAAATCACAAATATTTTGAGAGGAGAGAAACAATGATTTTCATCTCAGTATTGTTCTTCTATATTCTTGTGAGGTGCTGCAATAGTGGCATAACTCGGGGTGTAGTGATGATCTTTCTAACGAGACAAAGTTTGTTGAAACTGTTCAGTCATCTAGGGGTTACAACCTTTTAACCACAATTACTCTCTATGACTAACAGTTCCCAAGAAAAAGTTTTCTCCATTCTTATCTGGCCACCCTGTACATTTCATTTTGTTTCGTTTTTATGACAACGCGTTTGGAAGAAGAGCTTAACGACAAAACATAGACCGCGATATACATATGTATATTCCTCATGAATCTATGATGTTGATTGACTGACGACAGAAGCGACATCTTGATAATTTCCGTTACCATCCGACATATACGTTCGATTGTGAAGTGAAGTCATTATCTGTGGTGAAATGTTTGAGTGAGAGAAAATCTTTGGAGTTTAATGTCACCTTCAACGGTTATCATTTTTGTTGACCATTTTCGATGATCTTATTTTTGGATTATTGATATTCGATACATATTTTCCGGTCATGAAATCGAGTTATGAAGATAATTCGAATTGCCACCTATCCATATCAAACAAGAAGATATTGACGCCATTTTGAACCAGTTAGAATACTTCAAGTATGAAGAAATTGGATTGTAGTTCCTTGAATATTCATTCTGTTTTTCATTTTACAGACAGCCAATCGATATGTCGATCAAGATTGCTCAAATGAGGCCTATGATTGAGATTCCGCCTTGGTAGAAAAGAGTCGAAGGGAAAAATGGTAGAATATCTTTGTGGCAATGGTGAGAATTTCTATGCATTGTTTTGTTTCAGAATTATTTCTTTTCGAGAGGAATTATGCTTTCTGTTGGAAACAGATGTTATCCATCACAAGTATTTTCAAAAAAGTTAAAGATTCGTTTCTAATAGAAAAATTCGTTTCAGATTTTTGAACTGAACTAGTAGTGCTAAATTGATAGTTGGTTTTTGTATCGGTACGAAAAGTAGGTTATATACGATATAAATTCAAAAATATCTTGAACCAATATCTCTCGATATAATCCATCGATAAGTTTGAAATTTTTCATTGGTTTCCGGTGTTGAGATCGTGGCAATGAAGTTTATGAAATAGTTTAGGTAAAGTATTCAAAATGCAGTATCTTTCGAATTATTCAGTTCCACGATTGCTATTATTTAGAAATGAAATACATTGTCACTAATAAGAATAGACTGCTTCATGAAGTAAACACAGAACTTTATGATCATGGTGAATGAATCTCTATGTTTGTATGGGGTAACTTGAAGAAGATTGAGGTAGGATATCCGGTAAATTTTTCCCAGACAAATTCATTGGCTAGAAAGAATATTCATTATAATCTTCTGTTTTTCAATTGTGAAGAAAACCTCGATTTCTCGCATTCGAACATATACGTATATCGAGATTTTTTGCGAAGTTAGGGGAAAAACCATTATATTCAATTATTTTTGTTCGATCCAGTGGCTTAGAGCAAATCAGTTTGGGCTATGACCTCAAGTCAAAGATGACTATTAATCGATATGAATAATTTATTGCCTTCTCTACTGTGTCTCAATGTAAAATGTTGCCCCCTGTGTGTGTGAGTCCTCTATAGTAGAAATAATATTTCACTACATTCCTCTTCCCATTTTTTGTATCCAATTCAAATGAGCGATATAATGCGGAATTGTTGTTGAATGATCCGCATTGATGTATTTATTTTTCAACTACTTTAGAATAACATCATCAGGTTGTTTTATATCTAGGTAGAGATTGGAATATTTTTCAGATCACAATTTTCATATTTATAATTTTCGTCATTTATGAATAATATGTTCACTTGGAATGAATATAGAAACGCAAAAAGGAATGTTCTTAAATATTATTTTCTCTATGAAAGACTAGCACATCGAAAGAAAGCCAACATGTAACACACGGTTGAAAAGGGAAACATATCCATCTCAACTGAACCGAAGTCATATTCGATTCACATATTGCGAAATTGAATTCCATGCCGTCACTCGAAAAAGATTTTTACGTTTTCTCTACGCCACTGGATTTTTTTTCAGTACCTTCACAAAACACCATGATTTTCGTATTTGTCTGAGAGTCAACAAATTTCACAACTGAAAACAACATCGAGACAAAAAATGAATCATATAAAACTTTGGTTTTCATTCAGGAACGTACAGGTCAGAATATAAATGAAAAATGTGAGTTATTTTATCCCAACCTCAGAAATGTACCATGAAAACAAAACTGTCGATTCATAACAAATTTTGACTTCGCTAGATAATTTTCCTGAAAATGAGAGATTGATAATGCAACCTCATTCTTTTGTTTCACTTTCCCATTCTGTACAGGTTTCAGTCAGTATCATATTTTTCATCTTATTCACACGCAACCTTTTTCCACATTGAATTCATAAGTTGATCATACCAATAGATCATTATTCATTTCAATGTTATCATGCGAATTCCATGATATTATCATCACCAATAATTTGTTGTTGGTGGTATCAGTGGTTCTTAATCAAACTATTGACGCAAATGTGTGAAAATAGCATTTATTCACTTTAGGACTTTTGCATGATCCAAAAACTTCTACATTTTCAATGTTTTCTTAGGAAGGACGTGTGGTAGTGTGAACCTTATATCATCATCATATATGTATCTCGTTAAAGAAGAAACTTATGAGGTGAAATTTCACAATCTCCATCGAGAACTTACAAAATTGTAAGATTTTTTTTTTCAATTCGTAACATCATTGAAGATGAAGAATTCGTCAATTCGTATAACATGAAAAAAATACAGGGTGTTCTATCTAAAATAGCACAGTTATCTGCGTTTCGAATTATAAAAAAGTGACAACGAATTTTAAACGTCCTGTATAATATTGGGAAACGGCATTTTCAAAAAGAAAACTCGAAAATGAATTCGTATTATTTTTCCCTGAACTATCTGAAACTGCAACAAAATACCGGGTATTCCATTTAAAAAAATACAACTTTGATATGTCACACTTGTTTGAGCCACCCTGTATACTCCAAAATAATTTCCTCTTGCAGCCTCAATGAATATACAAAAATGATTAAATGAAGAAATTTCCGAAATATTCAATGGTTTGGTTCACAGAGACCGTGTCGTATGTGGTGCCCCACCCTGTATAAGCATTATGTGTTATTGATAATATATATAATATTTTATATAATATACATATATCAATGCTTACCTCGGTTTATAGTATTCTTTGAACTTAGTGAAGAATTCAACTGCGCCACAACCGGGCTATCACGAATTTTCCATAAGAATGGAAACGATATTATGATTCATTCTATTTACTGTCTTCAATTAGTTCACCTACCAAATTCAAGAGTTATACTCCCAAAGTAGATATCATCAAAGTGTGTGCACCCTTATTACCCCATACGAAATATAACAGAACTTGGGATAGCAGTAAAGCCCAGTTGTTCTGGTCAGTTTTTATTCTTCTCTGTTTTGTCTTCGATTCATACAAAGGCATTTTTGAACTTTTCCATTATCTACTAATTCATTCTTTCATTCATCTATTATTTCCTTTTTTATTCATAAATAATAAATATAAATAAATAAATGAATCTACTGATTGATATTTTTGAAAATTGGTAGCCAGCTCCAAGTTTTGATATGTCATGAGATATGCATCAAAATTCAATTCATCACTCAATAAGAAATCTATGATTTCAATAATGATTCCTGTTTGTATTCATTCCAACACACATGTATGACATTGTGAACAAATCCTTCGAATAATTCACTATTTAATTCAAAATTTCACTTTGTAGGTCGGTCAATATTGTACAGGATAGTATTGTATTGTATGGCAACTTCTTTCTGTTTTTTCAAGATGAGTTTATTGGCGAAAATTGACCCGCGTCTTTTATAATATAAACAGAAAATCGATTTTTCGACCTTCAGGAATATGTTAGTGAAGTTGGGGAAAATCACTATTACAGTTGAAGACAGTTTTTTTCGTTTGCGTAGAGAAAATGGCAAAACATGTTAGATTTCGAATTATGACCTGACGGTGTATTTCTCAAATGAAAACTTAGTTGGTTTTGTTTCAGTTGGAAATGATTTTGTTACCTATTTGATGATGTATCACATGTTGGATAGTTTTTTGAGAGCGAAATAAATACTTCAGTACATTTGTTTCTTGTTATTCATTCCGATTGAGGAATCTCCTATAGTTCCTGAGTTTCTTTATACAAACATCGGAATTTACCTACCCTGTACAGCTTCCTTGCCAATTTTTTTAACAACGTGAATGCATTCCAAGAAACATTTAGATTCTGGGAGGAATAAAATAAGTTAATCAAAGATATGAGTAGTAGGTATGATAGTTTGAAGGTTAACCAGACATACCAACGGTGTACTATAAAATGAGTCATAATTACAATGAGATTTTTGGAAGTGATCAGTCTGAGTGAGCAAACTCAAAGTTTACTGGAATGTGTATAGTTTTCATTCATAGCAACAAAGTCAATCTTAAGCATCAAATATGCAGAATTCCGCGTAGAATTTGATTGTAGTTTCTTCGACTTAATATTATATTATTATATTCGAAGGATACCGTGAAGTTGACTTTTGTCTTTTCAGGTTTTTTTAAGCTCATACCACGGTTTCTTGAAAGCACCAATTGAGCTCACCTGCAAGTCGAAACATAGCATTTTGGAACATATTGATTCTACAAGCAGTCATCACTACAAGTCGTCAGTATATTCATCGCATTTCAGCTTATAGAAAAGCACACAAGGTTGTTTCAGGTATTTCGAATTCTTTGTGTTGCTGTTTATTCATTATAGGTATAGATGGGAATATAATAATGATAATGATAATAATAATGATAAAAATAATAATAATAATAATAATGGTAAACGTCTTTATTATTTTCAATAAAAGTACAAAAACACATAATTCAACTTAAACCCAAATACTTTTGAAAATAAAAGGCGGAGTTTATTTTCAGTTGTACATTACTGCCCAACAAAAAATATTCTTCCACTCAACCCAAAACAAATCTTGTGTAATTTATAGTTGATAGCTGATAAAACATAAAAGTAAATGAAATAATTACTATTTGCAAAACAAGATAAAAAAAAATCAATGAAAATATGAGTGTATCATAGTAGGTACAATATCAGATATGAATAAGTATTAAACAATTTATAGTTGATGATATAAGAGGAGATATACGAAGCGAGACAACTCATAAGAGATGATCCACAAGTCGAGAAACAAACTTACGCATTTACTTTTTTAAATGACAAATGGGCAGGTTGATATTTTACGTTACTGCTTAATTTGATTGTCCAATGTATATTTTTTGAGAGTTCTTTTAAATTAAGAAATATTATAAACCTTAAACTCGGATGAAATGGCATTATGATGAGAGTAAATTTGGTATGTAAACGAACGTCTGAAAAACTCAGTCGTGAAATGAGGAACAGTAAGTAAACCTCTTTTACATCATGGACATCTGAACGATACGTAATTTTGCGGTGTAGATAGGATGGTTTCCTATCAATAATTCTTTTATGGCATAAGGTAATAAAATGAAACTTTCTTCTATTCTCCATATGTAACCATCCAATCTCCTTCAATTTATGAGATACTCGTTGTCGTCTTCTTATACCTACCAAAAATCATACGTAAGCAAGAGTTTTGAACTTTCTGAATCTTATTTTTATATATGTGAGTTAGATTAGGTCCGTACAGAGCATTTGAATAATGATAGCATAAGTGTTTCACAGAGATATTTTTTAACATGAATAGGAAACAGTATAACAGTACTCAATATGCTACACTCTTATCGAAATCATGATATTCTCAACTTCCTCACCAACATTCAATGATAATAATAATAATAATAATAATAATAATGAAAATAATGATAATGGTGATAATAATGATAATAATAATAATAATAATAATAATAATAATAATAATAATAATAAACGTCTTTATTACTCACGAATATTAAATATATATATATATATATATATGTACATAAAATGTTTTTGTAATTCGTGAGCAAGAGGCGAAGTTCAACTCACGTGGAAATTGTAAATCACCACTGAATTGCTCTTCCACTTAACTTTGAATCGTCTCAATGGCCTACCAATTCGAATCTGAATGTTTGAACACCATCAAAGGTGGAAGAACCGTAATCAATCATGAATGATTCACACAAGATCGATGAGGGAAGGAAAGACATGAATGCTGCATGAATGTTGCGAAGTTTTTATTTTTCATATTCAGGGGGATATAATTGTACACTTTACAAATTTGGTACGAAAATGACCGCTTGAAAAACTCTGTTCTGAAACGAGGCGGTGATAGAATGCCCTTGAATCTTATATTCAGATTGTGAACGTCAGAACGATATCTCACCTTTCTATGAAGAAATTTTGAATTGGTTTATCTTCACAATATTAAATTGTTTTCATGGACGATACCTGACATTGATGGAGTTAGAATTTTACATATTGTCAAGATATACATTTTTCAAAATCAAAAAGTATAATTCTATTCTAAATTCAATTTCATTATTGTTATAAAGAAATCACATATTCACAAGTCCATAATTAAAGTAGGTCAGTACAAATTATATTATGAAAAGTGTGTTATCACAAGAAGAGAATAACTAATACAATTTTGCTGATGTTGTTGATTCATAATCATAGTTTCGATAAAAGTAATCGAATACGTTCTTTTCGGGGAGTCTTCGGGGGGTCTCCTCCTGAAGACTGAGTTCTCAACATTTTTGTGTATCTTAGGGTAAGCATTTATATTTCTTTGTATTTCTTTGTATCATTAAATCTCTCTTAAATAATGTACCATCAAAATTATCATTAAATTATGTGCTCTGTTTTTTAATCAATTTTGTAAGTGAAATCATTTAATTCATATTTCCTGAGTACGACCCAAGCGACAGGGGTGACCCCCAAAAAACACCCCCTGTACGCGACCTTGCTATTTGCTATCGTTACCTTGTGGTAGTTTCGTGCAGCTTTGCATCGATAGACCCTGTTGTCTAACTACTGACTTGGCAAACTCTTCAGTTCCCACAATCAACTCGCCAGGTGATAGCTGGTGAAAGCTATCCGTCTCATGTAATCGATAACTTCGTCAAGGGAAGAGACAGCCTTTTGATTTTACCACCGATCACCATATTGGAATTCGTTTCTTGAAGAATTCCTGGAATCACGAATATGATAGCTCAGTGCATAACAGATCGAAGTTGCGTTTCCCCATCGAATTCATTATAAAAAAAAAAGACGTTTATTGTCCAAACAGGGTCGAGCCCCAATTACAGGACAGCAATACATAGTAGTTACAGTTATGAGCAATAGCTGGTATTAGCTAAAATATTTAGAAATGGAAATACATACAGTGTAATATCAAAATCTATATTGCATATGTGGAAGGTCGGCTATATGTTATTTATATTAAGTATTTATCTAAGAGTTAACAATTCTAGTGGTTAATGTGTACATCACTCACTGTTTTCATTATATAGAATTTCCTTTATTTTTGTTTTGAAAGAATTCATAGGTTGATTAAATAAATCCGTTTCTTCACCAATCCTGTTGAATTTGTTACACATTGCATATATTGGTGATTTGGCAAAAACATTTGTTCTGGGTGTAGGAAGGTAGAAAAAATATGCATTTCTGCTGTTAATGCGGGGTACGTGGAAATTCAACTGTGATAACAGCTCAGGACAGTCTATCTGATAGTTTACAAGTTTATAAATAAATATACATGAGTGGTAAGTTCTCCGATCATTGAGTGATGACAGGTTGAATCTGTTGAGTAGAATGTCATTATTGATACCTTGTTCAGGATAGAGTCCGTCCAGTTTGTATGCCATGTATTTCATGAAAGCGCGTTGAATTGACTCGAGTTGATGTACTTGTGTTTCATAATATGGAGCCCAGATTAGGCAACCATATTCAAGCCGTGTTCGTACATATGAGGTATATAAAGACAAGTAGCATTGTTTATTGGTGAAGTCTTTGCAATTTCTATAGATGAAACCGAGCATTTTTTTTGCCGATGATGTAATTTTGTTAATGTGAAAAGTAAAGTTTAGTTTGGGGTCAAATTCTATTCCGAGATCCTTTGTTTGGTAGTCACAGTCTAGTTGAATATTGTTTATTGAATAATTGAATTGAATTGGGTTATTTTTTAGTGTGAATGTTGCGAATTTGCATTTTTGGATATTGAGGTATAATTTATTGTGTAGACACCATTCATGCAGTGAATCAATATCGCTTTGAAGGATGTTACAATCTTCTGGGTTTTTTATGATTTTGAATAGCTTAAGATCGTCCGCAAAGAGAAGCAAACTGCTGCTTATGTTGACGCATATATCGTTGATAAAGAGTGAAAATAAGAGTGGTGCAAGGTTGCTTCCTTGTGGAGCTCCACTAGGAGCATTGAATTCATATGATTTATATCCTCTATATTGGACAACTTGCACTCGGTTTGTTAAATAGGATTTTAGTAAGTCGAGCAGATTCTTATCAAAGCCGAATTGATTAAGTTTTGCTAACAGGATAGTATGGTCCATCTTGTCGAAGGGCTTCGAAAAATCTGTGTAGATTGTGTCGACTTGCAGTTGACGATCCATAGCACTGCTTATTGTTTGCGTGAAGCACATTAAGTTTGTGACTGTTGATCTTTTCGTAATGAATCCATGTTGTTCGGTCCTTATAATGTTTTTGACAAGTGGAAATATTTGATTATAAATTCCTATTTCGAAAGCCTTCGCAAAGTTGGGTATTAGTGATATCGGTCTGTAGTTGGTTATATTGTTTATCAATCCTGATTTGAAGATGGGGCAAATGATAGATAATTTCCATGCATCTGGGAATGAGTTTGCTTTAAGTGCGAGGTTGAAAATAAGTTGGAGAGGCTTAGAAAATACATAAGCACAGTCCCTAACCAAGTAGCTGGGAATTTTATCAATACCGCTTGTTTGTTTTGGCTTTAATCTCTTCAGGGCCGTTAGTACTTCGTTTTCATTGAACATTTTCAAAGAGATTAGAGGATTGTCAATCGAGGATTCATCGGAGATGTAATTGTTTGTTGGTGGTGTGTATACACTTTTAAAGAAGTCTGCAAAGCCATTTACTATTGTTTGGGGAGTACTGAGTTCAATATCATTGTAATGCAAGATTATTCGATACACAGAATGCTGCAAATTACTGATGTTTTCTTTTCACCTTAGAAAAATGACCTGTTCGAACTAATATTTCCCTGCACATGGAGGTCCTCATAAGGTGGTCCTACTACACTTTGTCTAGAAAACTTGAGACTTTCGAGAGTTTTGAATTTGAAAGATGTTTGATTCACAGAATATTTTCATCCATCATTCTTGTCGTTCTGTGAATTTATTTTTCGAAAAGTAAATGCTATGCATATTTTCGTTTCTTCACCTGATGTTCGGGTGACTTACTTGATATCACAATATTATGAACAGTTTTATATGAAATTGGTATATATAATTATTTCACACTTGCAGAATTGAATTCAAAAGATATGTCATGGACTCGTGAAAGTTGTTGAAGTTGTACTATTGTTCATTCGTATCTGGAGTAGAATGACACTCTCGACTTTGAATATTAGGTAGGGATGATATCGATTGGATGACGGATATTTCCTCAGCTTGCCTCTTAGACTCAGCTTCGTTCATGCTTCGTTTCTGAAACCAGACCTTGACTATTTCTAGCACTTTGGAGGAAATTTATACAGCGAGAGTTGTTGTTGGAGATATTTTGAATTGTTTCGGTGAGAATGCGATGCGTGTACGTTATTTGGTGGATATCTCCTGATAACATATTTCCTAGAACTCATGATGTCTTGATTCTAATAAACTGTGAACGAAGAATTGTTAGTCGGAACTACTTTTCCATCATTTTCTATATCATTATGCTGAATCATATTGTTATTAGCTACCACTCAGGTCCTATATAATGAAAACATCAATGATATTGATGATGAGAATGATATAAGTGATGATAATATGCAATAAACTCTACAGATGTACTCAATTCGTGGTCACCTACCTGTCTACTGTGACTTGTGTTTATATATCTATTCTTCAATCAACCCAAAGTAGTATGGACATTATTCCGGCTTCGGATATCTAGACGTCGTCCATTCTGAGTCCTTGTATTCTCTAGTCTCCGTACTGGTCTTCATGAGTCGATAAGATAATAGTTGTCAAATGCGGCTGATGTTTTGTTGAATGTTTTGAGGTTCAAAAGGTCGATACCGCATCAAATTGCATGATTGATAGTAGTATCATTAATAAAAATAATAATAAACGTCTTTATTCGTTTTAATGTTGATACAAACATATGGCAAATCGAAGTTTAGCCATCATGGCTACTCTGCACATCCATAATACATAATAATATACATGAACTTGACATACTTCAATCACCAAGTGCAGATGACTTGCAATTTCTCAATTTTTCTGTAATGAATAGCTGTACATAAATATAGTTATAATTTCGAATAGCATGTTGGTCCAGTGATAAATGTATTTTGAGACGTTTTTTGAAGGAGTTAATAACATTAATTTCGAAAGGGGAATCAAGTGAATTATAGAATTGCACAGCATTATAGGATAAGGATTTCTGGTACAAAGCTGTCGAATGGCACGGTATATCCAATGTGTTGTTCACTCTTACATTCACATCATGTTGTTGGTTACGAAATATCAATTTGTTTCTTGAATGGATTGGAATAGACGTAATTAGCAAAGGATGAACAAAATTAAGACAGTGATATTTCCACAATAAATCACCATTCAGCCATGTGAGTGCACGAAACCAATGACTGATATGATCAAATTTTCTGAGACCATAGATGAAGCGACAACAATTTCTTCTTCGTATCATCTGCAATCTTGACATAGACAAGCAAGTCTTTGCACCTTGCTTAGTGTTCTAATAGCGTTATGCTGCAACGTCTTGCTCCACCAGGCGATTGCACCATAAAGTATGGCTGGTTTAACTACCACTTTATACAGCCAATGTATAATTTCTGGTTTCAAACCCCAAGTTTTGCCAAATGTTCTTCTCACAACCATAAGGCTCATGGTTGCCTTCTTTGTAACCCTTTGTAGATGTTGGTTCCAAGTTAGCCTGGAATCTAGTATGACTCCCAGGTATTTAACTTCCCCCGACATCTCTATAGGTGTACCATTCAGGTAGAAAGGTTCTAGCTCTTCTTCTCGTTTTCGTTTTGTGAATGCTACTACTGTAGTTTTGTGAGGGCTAACTGCTAGGCTCTCCCCATTGATCCATTCAGTAGTGAGGTCTAATGCTTGTTGCATCCTTTCTTTAACAGTGGTATTGAATTTCTCCTATTCCATGATAACCAAATCATCTGCAAAGCCTAGTACGCTGTGGTGATTTTGGGTTAGAATACGCAGCAGTCCGTCAATAACAAGACTCCACAAAAGCGGTGACAGAACCCCGCCCTGTGGACACCCTTTTGTATCTCTAGCCTGCAGTGTAGAGTCAGAGATAGTACTGTTTATCACACGGCTCTTCAGCATATTCTCGATCCATCTATTAATGTTTCCTCGATATTATGATGAGCGAGAGCTCGTGTGATGGATTTTAGATGGGTGTTATTGAATGCCTCCTCTATATCTAAGAATGTGCATAGAAGCACTTCCTTTTTCTCAAGCGCATTTTCTGCTCTTTTAACGAGCTTGTGTAGTGCTGTCTCCGTGGAGACTCCTTCCCTGAAGGCATATTGGTCATTATGCAGAGCTTTCTTCTCAAGCACCTCATCCCTAATATACCTATCGAGAAGTTTTTCTAACGTTTTCAGTATGAAAGATATTAGGCTTATTGGTCTGAATGCTTTCGCCCCATCCTGTTCTGACTTACCAGGTTCAGGTATGAAAGCGACTCTTACTTTAGACCATATTTTTGGTACATATCCCATTGCAAGACTGGTTCTTAGTACCATACAAAGTTTTTGAAGTAGAAGTTCTGGTCCTTCTTGTAGCATTATGGGATAAACGCCATCGGGTCCAGCAGATTTGAATGGTTCAAACGAGTTGATAGCCCATTTCATTTTGTGCCACGTGATTATCTTCTTAGCACACTCCCAGTTTTCCCTAGTCACTCTTCTGTTGAGAGTTACCGGAGAAAGCGGTCTTTGTGCTACAGGTGCGTCGTCAATTACCTTGGATTCGGGAAAGTGAACTCTGAAAAGTTCCATCACTCTGTATATATCCAACCATTTCAACTGCTGTGGTTCATTTGTATCTGGAGCAGAATGGCACTGTCGACTTTGCATATAAGGAATGGATGATATTGATTAGGTTTCCTCAGCTCTTATTTTATCTATTTATTTCATTCATTATTACACTGTTCAACAGGCTGTCCATTCACAGAAGAGGGAAAGAAGACAAAACACAAACAAATGCATTGCTTTCTGCCTAAGCTCAATGAATAAACGAAACAACACGAATCAATGGCATCATGAATATCATGACTGTCAGGTTACCCACAAAAAGAAGAACGATGAGATCTAATATGAGTTATTCCACAATTAGACAGATCTATGTTCTCAGACACTGAGTTATATGCACTACTCATCTCATACGAAAGTGAGTTCTTGTATATGTTGATCGTGGAAAATCTAAGTGAAATGTATAACAATTTCTAGATGATAGATAGGTACATTTTAATTTTGTAATCAAATCTCAACAGTCTATTGCATTGTTAACAATCTTATACAGGATCAAAATGCAGAAAAATTGTCTTCTTACATACAGGCTCACAAATTTGTATGTTTCGAGAAGCTCTTCGTGAGGTGTTTCTATTGGATGGTATATACCGCATGACCTGTAACCTAACAGCTTCAAGAACCGCCGCTGCAGACCCTCAAGACGATCAATACTGCTCTGATAGTATGGGCTCCAAACAATCGATGCATATTTGATCTTCGAACGTATAAAACAGTGGTATAGTTTTTAAGACTATCCATATCTTTGAAGTCACGACTGTTACGAACTATAAACCTGCATACTCGATATGCAGATTTCAAGATCGAGTCAATGTGTTCATTAAACGACACTGAATAATCAAATATAATGCCGAGATCCTTGAATGTTTTGGGTCTAAGCAGAGAACTGTTACCAATTGATTAATCAAATAGGATTGGATATAAATTCAGTGTATAAGACATAACGTTACATTTGGCAGGATTCAGTTCTAAGCTGTTATTTTGGTGTATGTCACAGAACTCCAAATGTAACTCCTCACTGAACTCACTCAAATCCAAAACATTGAAATTCAAGTGACTTCTCAGATGAATGGCAGCACCGCCATGTTGGCGAACTCTCCTACAAAAGTGAGTGACTATTTGGTAGTTACAGATATTTTCGGTCATCAAGTTCTCGTCATTCAACCAGTGTTCAGACAAACAAATCATATACAATTTAAAATCATTTGAAAATACACCCAAATTATTCACTTTATATGCTAGTGATTTTGAGTTAATATGGAAAATACTAAAATTGATGTTATCATCAGTGGATTTTGGAATTGTATTCCTTTCTTGCTTCTCGTCAGGTTTGGTGTTGTTTGATGGCCACATGCTTCTTCATGGCAAAAAAAGACACGAGAGCACCACTTTACCATACTTCTCGTTTCCATGCATTTTAAAGCTGTTCACGTTTTATTGTAACCTATACTGAACTATGAATATCAGGTCTTTTTGATAAGTGTGCTTCACATTCTGCTCCAGATCTGACTCTTGGAATTCCCTTAGTTCTTCTGGTTTTGTTTCAGGATTGAGTCTCGTTACATGCAGGGTTACTACTCGTGGGACTGTTTCAACCTCGCATGTTTTTTCTCTGTTATCTACTAGGAATCTTCGTTTTCTCTTATGTTCAACTAGGTTTCAGATCCATTATTGTTGTGTTCGGAGTGGTTTATTTGCTGTAAACTCGACAAAGTTGTGCTGGACTTTGCCTGCAGGATGGCGGCGTTTAATTGTTTAGTCTTGTTTTTGTTATTCCTTATAGCAGTCAGAAATTATTCATTTTCCGGTTCTGTTGTTATTTTTTTGTTTATGTGGTTTGCTCGGGCTCGGACGCTTAGAGACTCCCAGACCTCCGTCGCTCGATTCAAAGTCAAGGTTGAAAACTTCACGATCACGATGTGACACCAAACGATCACGAGGGAGACAGGAGACCATGTCCATGTCCTTTTCCTGCTGTTTGGACTTTGCCCCTTATATCAGTTGAGTTTTTACTTGCAATCCCCGTATGACGAAATCTTCGTGCCTTACAATGATTTTCAGATATGATATTTCTTTTCTCCGAAGGTTTCCTCCATATTTTTAACTTCCTCAGTGTTGTTTAAAATGAACTCATCTTCGTTGTCCATCGTCAATATATTTTCGTTTGGATTTAGGTTAGAATTTTTTCACTTTCCGTTTCAGATTCTTGGCAGCAGATCATACCTTTTCCACATAAAATAAACATTTTTTAATCTCCTTCTTGGATGAGCTACAGCGTCACATTTGTTACATTTTATGGCAGTTTCATCTTTCGAAGAGCAATATTTGCAGAGCACATTTAACACGGCTCTTTCGCTCGTCGCCATATTGAATGTTTACGAAGCTATTTTAACTGAACAGTACAAAGTCAAGGCCAAGGCATAACAAATAATCGATATAATGATAATAACAATAATATCAATGATGAGAATGATGAAAAAGATAAAAGTAACCAATAAACTCAGCAGATGTACTCAATCCAGAGTCACCTACCTACCCAATTTGACTTTGGTCAACCCAAAGTAGTATGGGCATTATTTCGGCTTCTTGGATATCTAGGATAACTATGGGCGATCTTTGAAGGTCCAGGTCTTACCATGATTTCTTGTATTGTGACTTTGGTCATTCATGAAAAATTTCAATTTGTTTGATATTCTCGAATTGAAGGAATTTAATTATAATTTATAAAAAAACAATATTTTCAGATGTTTATTCGAATACTTCCATGAATGTGATGATATAGATGATAATTCACCTTCTAGCCTTCATCTGGTGGAGATTGAAAGCATTTCAACAATCTGTATTATTCCTGTCGTTGTGTTCAGTCCGAAGAACATACATACTGTATAATGATAGTGATTCCACTCACGATACTGGCATGTGTTGGTGATTCGTCTCTTCGTAGATCATCATTTTTTCCTGTATACGTAACATAATATTTTTCCCATCTCATCCCTATCAAATACTTGAATCATGAATTATTTGAAGGATGCATTATCGGATATGGAAAAATTCAATGTTTTTCTTTCATATTATCGATTAGCTGATCTCCCAAATCCAACAGACCTAGATTGATATTTTTATTTTTCTTCATCGATTGAAGTTTCAGATATTGATTTACATATTTCTCCCAACAATATCAATAACTTTGGTTCGCGGTCACCTTGACTCACATTTATATTTATATCCACAGGGTTAATGTTTTTCTGAATTTTCCTAATAACTTTTCATTTTCGATCCTGAGATTTGATAATCAAAGTCGATTTTTGTTGGTGTTGTTGAGTTTTTATGTTCATCGTTTTCACCGCCGCACTGTAGAATTACAGTGAGGTCCCAAAAGAATTAAGTTCTTACAGTTTTTGTGAATAAAACATCGAGATGATCTTTTTGCATCCTATTCGAATATTGTGATTCAGATACTAGATTGTTCAAAGGGTTGTTTCCACGTTTCAAACACTCTGTTTCCCTTTTTCAATACAGATGTTTCAAATACAGGATAATCTTCGTTCAAAGCACTTGAGATGTAAATGGACATTTCATTCTATTTTAGCACACTTTATACCACTTTTCTCGATTATCTCGATCAGACAAGTCTGTATCGCCGAACATCTCGAGCGACGGTCTATCATTCATGTATTCGTCACTGAAAAAATTTCTACATCGACAATGGTTACATTTTCGATTCTTCTCATTCTCAGTGAAGTTTGATCTGATTTCCTCCATTTCTTCAGTGACGGGATGATGAAATCTTTGTGCCTTACAATGATTCTCAGATATGATATTTCGTTTTCCTGAAGGTTTCCTCCATATTTTTTACTTCCTCAGTGTTGTTTAAAATTAAGTCATATTCGTCGTCCATAGTCAATAGATTCTCGTTTGGATTTAGGTTAGATTTTTTTCCACTTTCCGTTTCAGATTCATGGCAGCAAATCATGCCTTTTCCACAGAAAATAATATTTTTCAATCTCCTTCTTGGATGAGTTACAACGTCACATTCGTTACATTTTATGGCCGTTTCAACTTTCGAAGAGCAATATTTGCAGAGCACATTTAACTCGGCTTTTTCGCTCGTCGCCATATCAAATGTTTACAAACGGAGCTATTTCAACTGAACAGTACAAAGTCAAGGCCAACGCATAAAAAATAACTTGTCAAAATGACTACTCGATAAACTACCAGAGGATCAAATATTTCCTAGAATTATTGATACATTCATTGCAATAACTGTGAACGAATAATTGTTGATCGAAACTACTTCTCCAGATATCTCATTATCTCCATCATTATCCTGAATCATATTGTTATCAGCCAATACGCTGCTCTTCGATATAATGATTATATCAATAATATCAATAATGAGAATGATGAAAGTAACCAATAAACTCAACAGATGTACTCAATCCAGAGTCATCTACCTACCCAATTTGACGTCAGTACTTACTGGGACTGTTTATATATCTATTCTTCAATCAACCCAAAGTAGTATGGGCATTATTTCGGCTTCTTGGATATCTAGGATAACTATGGGCGATCTTCGAAGGTCTAGGTCTCACCATGGTATTGTGACTTCAATCATCCCTGAAGAATTTCAATTTGTTTGATATTTTCGAATTGGAGGAATTTGATTTTTAAGTCATCTTCGTCGTCCATCGTCAATAGATTTTCGTTTGGATTTAGGTTAGATTTTTTTTCACTTTCCGTTGCAGATTCATGGCAGCAGATCAGGCCTTTTCCACAGGAAATAACATTACTCAATCTTCCTCTTGGATGAGCTACAGCGTCACATTTGTTACATTTTATGGCCGTTTCAACTTTCGACGAGCAATATTTGCAGAGCACATTTAACACGGCTTTTTCGCTCGTCGCCATATTGAATGTTTACAAACGAAGCTGTTTTAACTGAACAGTACAAAGTCAAGGCCAAGGCATGAAAAATAACTTGTCGAAATGACTACTCGATAAACTACCAGAGGTTCAAATATTTCCTAGAACTAATGATATCTTTCGATAACTGTGAACGAATAATTGTTGATCGAAACTACTTCTCCAGATATTTCATTATCTCCATCATTATCCTGAATCGTATTGTTATTAGCCAATACGCAGCTCTTCGATATAATGATAATATCAATAATATTAATAATAAGAATGATGAAAGTGATTAAAGTAACCTATAAACTCAGCAGATGTACTCAATCCAGAGTCATCTACCTACCCAATTTGACGTCGGTACTTACTGGGACTGTTTATATATCTATTCTCCAATGAACCCAAAGTAGTATGGGGATTATTTTGGCTCCTTGGATATCTAGGATAACTATGGGCGATCTTTGAAGGTCTAGGTTTCACTATGGTTTCTCGTATTGTGACTTTGATCATTCATAAAAAAAATCAATTTGTTTGATATTTTCGCATTGGAGGAATTTGATTATAGTCTATATTTATATATGAAAAAACCTTGTCTCGTGTTTATGCATTTGATTATTGAGAATAAAAAATTTGCTAAAATATTTTGGTTGTAGACCTTCGGTTATTTTAAATATAAAAACCATTGTTAACACTAGATATACCAGCGATTTGAATATACTTATTGCCACCAAACCAGTCGAAATGACTGGTGCATAAAAAACAGACTTCTTGTGGTTTCTAGTCTATATTTACTTTTAAAAAGAATAATCGATCTGAAACTGACAGCTATCACAGTATATTTAACATGTGATCAATGGAAGTATAACGACTGCAGCTCAGAATAATTCTCATGCCCATATTCTGAAGTTTTTGTAATTGTGAAACCCTATTTTGGTTTATTAAATGCATTTGAGTTGGACAATACTCAAAATGAGGTTTAATTATAAAATTATATGTTAATATTATTTGCTATTCTGAAAAAAATATATAATTCTGTGGAAATTTGTTTTTTAACATATTCAGCATGATTGTTCAAACTCAGATTGTTGTCTACAATAACTCCCAGATATTTTATTTCAGACACATATTCCAAGGCAGTGGTACCAATTTCAATCTGCATTTCATTATAATCACTAGAGTTTAGTTTATATCTGGTTGTTATCAGCATATCTTTTGTTTTATCTGTATTTAATTTCAATTTATTTTCGTAAATATTTTTCAATAATCTCTATGGCACCTTTGAGAGTATCCACAGCATTAATCAGATCTGCATTCGACATATAAACTAATGTATCGTCTGCAAACAGATTGAGTTCATGCGCCCCAGGAACATGGTAAATGTCATTTAGGTATACAATAAATAAAAGGACAATGTCAAGGTCAATTTGCTAGCAAACCAAGCAACATCGGCGGTGGAGTGAATGATACGTCACCCTTTCACTATTATTTTTTCATCATTATCCTGAATCATCGACTATGATATATTGTGAATAGAGGATTTTCATCGAAAACCAATAAGTTGTTGTTATTTTCTATATACCTCTTCGGAAATCTTTTGAAATTTTGTCTTTGATGAATTCACATAAATCTTCATAACCTTTTCATTCGTATCATTTGATTTCTTTCATTTGCATATATGTATCGTAGATATATTCGATATTATTGTTTCATATGTAGTATTTTTTCAAATCTCGCACACAAAATATTTTTTTTTCCATATCGAATGTATAAGTGGGAGTGAAGCTGTGTGCATGTGGCTAAACCAAATAATGAAACATATGTATTTCGTGCAAATTTTTACGCTTCACACCTTGAATCTCACATTCAGTGCTTGCTTGAAATACAGGTGTGAATTTCAATAAGGAAATGTTTTCATCTTTATGTATATCCATATAAAGAAGAAATTTAATTGAATAATTTGAATTATCTGACGAATTGGATGCTGATTGTCCTGTACCGTATACATTCCGTTCCGTATGATCCAAAGTGATGAATTTGGACTCAGAATATAAACTATACATATTGTATTTTCCAAACAGACTATTTTAATATAATTCGCAGATTAATAGCTTTTTTTGTTTCTTAGTAGTATTATAACATCTCCTTCCAATACTTCCGATCCTCTTCGCGATGACTTCTTCATACTCCAAATGATGCTGCTCTAAGTTATGACTCCTGTTGAATAGTGACATCAACATTATCCATTCACATGCGAATGAATTTATGATATATAATTCTCATACATGTTCGATACCTTACCTAATAAACGAATCATAATTATCTGACTAATTTTTGTTATAGATAACGAATGATAAATGCAAACATATTCGAGAAAACATTGTTTATCTCGGGAAAGCTTTCTATTACGACTTTCTGGCTGCTGATGCTTTTCTTGGGTCCAAATCATCTTTATCCAGATGGAGAGTGTTTTACTAGGGCAGATGCTTCTGCCTTGTTATTTATGACGTATAGTTTGTTCCTCACCAATAGGATTATTCCGTAAATGATACTAGCACAAAAGTATACTTTTACTGATTCGGTTTTGAAAGATGGAACATCTGATCGGCTTAATATCATGGAACAAGAATTGGCAAGTTTCGTGAATTTAGTTCATAACTTATAAGAGTACTAACTGATTTCTATATGAATATTGATATCAAACCTCCCAGGAATATTATATGATATTGCGAATTCAGAATTATAATAATAATAATGATAATAATAATGATGACGATAATAATAAAAATGATAAAAGTCCTAACCGGCTCGCCGGTGGATAGGAGGAAGATAAAATACCTCCCGCGGACCAACAGGATTGAAATAACCACAAATGGGAGTAAACCTGCGGAAATCCAGTATTTAAAGTGAAAAAGATCGTGTCGAGAGATAAATTGCTACATGTAGTTAGTCGCTAAAGATTCCCTGTATATCAGCCTTGCTGTGGTAAGGCAGCTCTGCCTCAGTCAACGTCTATTATTGCACTACTCGTGGGAATTGAATGGTTAGTTCAAATCAACAAATCCCAAAAGAGGTGCCACCTTCTCGAAACAGTGATAATAACAACACGAACCAAGGGACGATGGTCGTGAAGAGGAAAAAAGGAGATTTTGCTTCAACAAATCCCTTCTTGATACAGAAATTCTTTTACGGATGAGTTGGATAAGTCAAAGATTTGAGGAAAATCGAAGATGGTTTGCTGATCCAAACTGCATCTGCAGCTCAATCGAAACGAATTTCGAAAAGGATCAAATTTCTGTAATTTAAGGTGGAAGTAACCCCTCGTGCAAGACTGAAACAAGACTGAAATTCTCCATGAGTGTTGTAAATTGTCGGGACCTATTGAATTGCACGGACCAAGAAATTCAAGATGAATTGGGAGGAATAGGAGTGACTGAAGTTAGAAGGATTAGAAGCGAGAAAGAAGTTTCTCTAATCGATACACCTAACCTTATCCTTACTTTTGATTACACTACTCTTTCCAAAGAAGTAAAAGTCGCTTTTTATCATTTGAGAGTTCGACCCTTCATACCATCTCCGTTGCGATGCTAAAGATCAGGTATGTGTATGTGAAAAACCTCTACATACCGGAACCCTTTTCCCACAGCATATCAAATGTGTGAATTGCGAAGGTCCCCATTCTGCTAAATCAAGAGATTGCCCAGTATCTAAACCAGAGATTGCCCAGTATATAAACCAGAGATTGCAATCCGAGTGAAATAAAACATACCCTATTCTGAAGCATGAAAGAAAGTCAATACCCCGAAACCCGGAACTTCATATACTCAAGCAACCTCATCTCGTTCACAAACCAACACTCAGAAAAAAGTTAAAAAGCTCCTTCCGCTCTTGATTGATGTCTTGAAAAATAACTTCCCACACCCCTCTTCTACATCGTTGCCACTTAGACAACTTTCGCCTCCCCCTCTCCTAGGACAATCCAACAGCCGACTGTGACAGGACTGACAGTTCGGACAAAGAATCTGTGACAAGTGGGAACGTCTTCAAATCTCTTGATCAAATACTTTCGAGGACAGGAATTTCACGGCTTTTTCACAAAAAAAACAATGGAAATGAAAACAAGTGAGATTAACGAGAATAAGTTCAAAGAAACACAAGATTCCGGAAAGAAAACGGCAAAACTAAGCTGGCGAAAACACGGTATGTCTGATGATTTCGGACTGAATCAAACTCAAACAAAATCACGAACTGTATGAATGAATAGACTCGGAAAGAATATACTAGAATCAATAGAATATCTAACAGAATCGCATCGAAATAATCAAAAGAATCCTGAGGCTCGGGTCTCCGGGGTATTTATACCTTCAGAAAATCATCTCAAGGACGGGCTTTGAATTGGTTCAAACAGGTCAGGTGATATGTGACCTTCCACGATTTTGCCGGTAATAGCGTAAAATAACTGGAAAACACGTGAAGTCAAGAAAACGCGGAGAGAATGATTATCCATACAAAACCGGGATATGGCCATGATTCCCTATATTTGCTGATGCTACTGAGCAAGTTTGATCTAAAAATATTCAGGACTAAAAGAGTTATTTACAGGTGAACATTTCCATGATCTCAAGGTCAGCTCAGATTTCTTAAAATGTATTTGTTTCAGTTATTTTTATCCGACTTGCTCTTCAATTTTCACAAAAGTCCCTGTGGTCATCATCAATCTATTCTGAAGTGAAAAGTAAGCATGATAGTACTCTGGAGACACTCAGAAAAACTTTTCAGGTTCGGAAATCGAAGACTCAGGATACAGGCTGTCCTAGGGCTTTCATAAACTCAGTTCACATGTAATACATATTTGGAATGTCGGGATAACTTTCTGGACAGGGTTTTTAGTATACAGGGTGTGTAATTTGGCAATTGAACTGAGAACCGAGATTCAAAGCGGAATGACAGGTTAGTGTATCGTAGGGAGCTAAGGGTAGCCCCCTCAGGTTGAATACAACGTTCAGTAATGAAGGTAGCTGAAAGCGCTTCGTTACACACCCCTCCTACTTGCGGAAAAAAAAAATTGGAGACTCGGCTGCAATTTTTTTTCTTATATAAAACCCTACAAAACAACAAAGGGAACAAACTTCTCCTGTACGGGGTCGGGGTGGTCGCCTAGGGTGATGGAAATAGGCTGGCAGTCCGGACGGGCGAGATGACGGCTGGTTTCGGGGCAGGCGGAAGCCTGCTGTCGGGGCAGGCGGAATGCCTGCTGGTTACGGGGCTGGTGGAGGCCTGCTGTCGGGGCAGGCGGAATGCCTGCTGGTTACGGGGCTGGTGGAGGCCTGCTGTCGGGGCAGGCGGATTGCCTGCTGGTTACGGGGCTGGTGGAAGCCTGTTGTCGGGGCAGGCGGAATGCCAACTGGTTACGGGGCTGGTTCTATCCGGTCAGTATCGGAATCCGGGCCGGATCCGTTGGCAAGGGCACATGTTACACTGGACGCCGCGGTCGGAGACAATCGGTGTGGGCGTCTGGGTCTTCTGATTGATCTGATTTCTGCTTAGACGGGATGACGCCATTCGGGGGTTCTCTGGGACCAAGACGGGAACATACCAGTGGGATGGTCTCTGGACGAGGTCGCATGTGCATTCGCACGAGCGAACTCCCACCAGCCCACATCTTGAGCAAAACAGGGTTTGTGGCTGTGTGCAGCGGTCTCGGCTGTGTCCAGGGGTGCCACACCTCCAACACAAGTTCATGCCCACTGGCAGGTACCAGGGTGTGCCGGAGGGTCGGGGTGTCGAGCGGGGATTCTCGGTCGTCGGTGTCATCTCTGCGGCAGTCGGTATCATCTCGGTATCAGTCGGCATCATCTCGGGGGCAGTCGGTATCATCTCGGGGGCAGTCGGTATCATCTCGGGGTCAGTCGGTATCATCTCGGGGTCAGTCGGTATCATCTCGGTGGCAGTCGACATCATCTCGGTGGCAGTCGGAATCATGTCGGGGTCAGTCGGTATCATCTCGGTGACAGTCGGTATCATCTCGGTGGCAGCCGGTATCATCTCGGTGGCAGCCGGTATCATCTCGGGGTTAGTCGGTGTCATCTCGGTGGCAGCCGGTATCATCTCGGTGGCGGTCGACATCATCTCGGTGGCAGTCGGTATCATCTCGGGGTCAGTCGGTGTTATCTCGGTGACAATCGGCAACATGTCGGGAGTTTCGGGTCCCTCCGCGGGTTGTGGGGACGTCAGGGGGAAGGCGAACAGTTCGAGGGTCTCGGTCATGGCCGGCGCTATAAAAAAAAAATTTATTCATTCATTTATTTATTTATTTATTATTCGGGTTTTCAACAGGTTGAGGTAACAACCCAATAACAGAAAACCGCTCAATACATTGTTCACAGATCTTGTAGTATCGGTACAATCCTAATAAAAAATGATCAAATTAATTATATCTATCCTGATAACAATCATTTTTCAAAAATAAAGTATAATACAATAAAATAAAATAACCACACCATTCTGGCTATGCCATACTAGAATTGAATTCAATATAATTCTACTTAACAAGTAGAGAGAGAAGGAATGACATTAAATGTATAAAAATTAACAATTATTACAGTAGAGAGAGAGAGAGAGAGAGAGAGAGATAACAATGTTCATGTACAACTTGCCCATCTTACTACTTTATATAATTCCTGTCACCTAAAGACAGAATAGGCAGCACGTCTCGCTACTAAGAGTGAAGAGTTAAATATATCCACATGACAAAAAAATAAATCATATAACCTCTGCAATGCAATTATAGGAGAGTTCTCAGATGCATTTGTTCTATATTTCTGAGGATAAAACAGATTTGGTGATCGTAAGCAACGCCTTCCAACATTGAAATGTAACTCACTCAAAACCTCCGAGCAATCAATAAAACCAGATACAAGTTTGTGCAAAAAGATGATGAAGCTAACATTCCTTCTAGAGGAGAGTTTAAACATACCATATTTCACAATATTAATGTCGTATGAGTTGTAATGTTTCAGTCTATTGAATCGGAAATTCAAGTGATTCACGAATTTAATCTGAACTCTCTCTATTCTCTCAATATATTTTACATATCGGGGGTTCCAAATTATCGACGCATACTCAAGATGAGAACGAACAAGGGAGTTGTAAAGTAGCATTAAACATTTTTGTGATCGAAATTGCCTAGTTACCCTCATTATAAAACCCAAGTTACGCAGAGCCTTTCTAACGACATGTTCGACGTGCAAATCAAAGGAAAGTTTTTTATCTAAATATACCCCCAGATCCTTAACGTTTGAAACGTTCATCAAATTTTGATTTCCAATGCAATAATTGAAGTCTATTTCAACATGTAATCTGGAAAATGTTATCTTCATACATTTGTTCACGTTCAGTGAAAGGTAATTGATGTTACAATAATCAATCAATCTCGTGATATCCTCTTGTAATTTCTGACAGTCAGATATGCTTGTAATTGGTCTATATATCTTGAGGTCGTCGGCATATAGACAAAACTTGGAATTTTCAAAGCATGAAGTGATATCGTTAATAAAGATTAAGAATAACAATGGTCCCAGGTGTGATCCCTGCGGAACACCTGAGGTCACTTCAACAAACGATGATCTGGAGTTTCCAACCTGGACACACTGCCTACGATCACTCAGATATGAGGTTATTATGCTGAGCAGATTACCATGTACGCCGATCCCTCTCAACTTCACTTTTAATGTTTCATGGTGAACTTTATCGAATGCTTTGGAGAGATCGGTATACACCGCATCAATCTGCTCATGCCTATCCATGAAGTCATAGACGTCTTGAATGAAAGGAGCTAAATTGGTTACAGTAGAGCGTCCGGGGAAGAAGCCATGTTGACGCTCCATGATCAGAAATAATGGAAGGTTTGGTCAATTCTCCCGTGTCGGGCCTTCTTAGGTTTACTTCAGGGATGGTGATCCATACCGCCCGGCCTGCGGTCCGCAGGCGTACCCGACACTTGCGGTCCGGGGGGCAGTGGGGGGGACGGAGTCCCTGTACTAATTTCCGCATCAGGGGTGACCAAACTTCCTGCGAGCCACACCGGAGATATTCCTCTGCTATCCACCTCCGTACCTCCTACTGTTCTGTCATCGCCGTGGTGGCTGGTGGCGGTAGGGCGAGGATCGGAGGGTCGCTGGACAGGGTCGGTGGAGATGCGGGCCGGGTGAGCTGGTGGTGGAGGATGGGGTACAGGGAGCGAGGTGACGGAGGTTCCGGAGGCTGAGAGTCCTCTCGGGGCAAGGTGGCTGGTGGTGTCGGGATCGGTGCGGGGATGGGTAGCTCCAGGAACAGGATGTCGGCGGGGAGAGGATCATAGTAAAGGAGATATTGGGGCGACTAAGTCCTCCAGGCTGGGGGTCGTCAAATCTGACCCAACATCCACTTCCGGTACATGAAGGGGAGGGGGTGTGTGGAATCCCTGAAGGAACTCCTCCATGGCGTCCAGGAAATCCATTGCCGGCTCGGGTTGGTCAAGGATCTACGGATTTCAAATTATTGCGAGGTCGCGTTGTCAACAAACGGTTTTAGATCTTTGACGTGTACCCGATTACACCGCTTTCCTTTCGGGCCTTTCAGGTCATATACTACAGGGGATACAACGCGGGTGACGGTGAACGGTCCGGAGTATTTGGGAGCTAGTTTGGCGGCATGTCCTCGGATACCGGAGGAGAGGTTATGTTCTCTCTTCATCACCTTACCTCCAAGGTGGCATCTCCAATCCCGGCGTCGGAGGTTGTAGTAGTGGCTTTGCTGGTTGAAAGCCCGTGCCAAGTTCACTCGGACCAACTCGTGCACCTCTTGCAGCTTGGTCAGGTGGGTGACCCAAATCTTCGGAGCGGATTCGGTTTCTTTCTCCGGGATGTCAGGTCGATATACCGCTTTCGGTGGTTCCAACTCTCTTCCGAACATTAAAAATGCGGGACTGAAACCGGTGGAGTCTTGGCGGGCAGTATTTACGGCGAATTGGAGTTCAGGCAGGTACTGGTCCCATTTCCGGTGATCGTTCTCGCAATATTGGGCGATCATTGTTTTCACCGTTTTGTTGGTGCGTTCCACGGGGTTTGCTTGGGGCGTATACGGCGGTGTCAGGCGGTGTTTTATCTCCAGTTCGGTGAGAAGGTCTTCGAAGGGTTTACCGGTGTACTGTGTTCCGTTGTCACTGATTACGGTAGCCGGACGTCCAAATCTCAGGATGATATCCTCGTAAAATGCTTGTGAGACGGCTCTGGATGTTGCTTTTCGGAGGGGTCTGAGTTGTACCCACTTGGTGAACCTATCTTGATATACGGCCAGGTAACAACTTCCTTTACTGAAACGGGGTAGTGGTCCGACTAGGTCGGTGGAGACCGTATCCCACGGTTTGGTGTTCAGGGATGGATGCATCTTGCCAGGCGGTTGTTGCTGCGAAACTTTGTACTGTTGACAGGTTTTACAGCTCCGGACATAGTGAGCGATTTCTCGGAACATTCCGGGCCAGTAATACTTGTGCGTGATCCGGGCGGTAGTCTTAGCTATTCCCATATGGCCGGCGGTGACATCGTTGTGGTTTTCTACCAGAACTTGTTGTCGGAGGGGCTTTGGGACGCAGAGCTTCCAGGGGTCACTCATACCCAACTCGCACAACTTGTTGGCATCCCAGAAGTGTCGGAATAATCTTCCCTCTTTGATGCAGAAATCTGGGAATGCTTCTGGATTTTTCTCCACTTCCGCTTTCTTCGTGCGGTACCATGAACATTTTTCTCCGGCTGCTATGTCATCTGCAGTGGCACAGCATTGCACATCTATCTCCGGCTCTTCGGAACTGG
Organism: Plagiodera versicolora; assembly: GCA_037013635.1. Taxonomy (NCBI): domain Eukaryota; kingdom Metazoa; phylum Arthropoda; class Insecta; order Coleoptera; family Chrysomelidae; genus Plagiodera; species Plagiodera versicolora. Next base: position 5,398,002 of record CM072993.1, on the reverse strand, counting down.
AATGCGGTAACGGTTGACGGGATAAGGCGTCGGCGACTTTGTTCAGGATGCCTCGACGGTATTTGACTTCGAAGTCGAACTGTTGCAGGAACATAGCCCATCGGGCTATACGGCCGGCAGGACTCTTTATGGACTGTAACCATTTCAGAGACAGGTGATCGGTGGGGACAGTGAAGTGATAGCCTTCCAGGTAGGGTCTAAGCTTTTCTATGCTCCAAACTATAGCCAAGCATTCCTTTTCCGTTACGGAGAAGTTACGTTCAGGTCCGGTTAACATCCTACTCGCGTACGCCACTACTTTCTCCTGACCCTCTATGTCCTGGGTAAGCGCAGCTCCCAGTCCACAATCGGAGGCATCAGTTTGTAGTGTGAACGGCTTGGTGAAATCTGGACAAGTCAAAGCGGGAGCTTCGGTAAGGCTGGTTTTCAGAAACTCGAAGGCGGCATCTTCAGTTTCTGTCCATTTCCAACGGTTACCTTATTTTCAGAAGCTTCGTCAGTGGCGCCACTATCCCGGAGAAATTCGGTATAAATCTCCTATACCAGAATGCCATTCCCAAGAATTGGCGAAGTTTCTTCAGGGTGTTTGGGGCGGGCCACTGAACTATAGACTCTATCTTGTCTGGATCGGTTTTTATGCCGTCGGCGGTGACAACATGTCCTAGGTACTTCAGCGAGTTCAGACAAAACTTGCACTTCTCAACATTGAGCTGCAGGTTAGCCTGTCTTAACTGGTCAAAGACTCGCTGCAGGTTGATCAGGTGTTCATCGAAGGTTTTGCTCAGCACAATTATGTCGTCCAAGTATGTGAAAGCAAACGGTTCCATTTCAGGTCCTATCAGGTTGTCCATCAATCTCTGGAAGGTGGCAGGGGCTGAGTGAAGTCCAAACGGCATTACCCTAAACTGGAATAACCCTCTTCCAGGTACGGTGAAGGCGGTTATCGGTTTACTATCGGCTGATAGTGGTATTTGCCAATATCCCTGCCTCAGGTCTAGGCTAGAGATATATTTCGCTTCCCTCAATTTGTCCAGTATTGAATTGATGAACGGCAGCGGATATGCATCTTTTTCGGCCACATCATTGACTTTCTGGAAATCGATGCAGAATCGGTGTTTTCCATCTTTCTTCTTCACAATTACTACAGGAGAACTCCATGGACTACTGGAAGGTTCGATGATGCCATCTGCCAACATCTCATCTACTTCTTCATTGATCACCTCCTGCATTCTCGGATTCTGCGGACGGTCCCTTTGTTTAATCGGTTCTGTCGTTTTCAAACGAATACGATGTTCAACTAAAGGTGTGGGTCCCTTAATCGTGTCAAATGCCGGTAATTCATTGTCCAGGAATCGTTGCAGTCTACTGTGTTGCTCTGGTGAAAGATTTCGGCACGCTGGATCCTCAACTCCTATCGGACTGCAGGTAGTTTCCGGTTCCGGTTGATTTTCCGCTGCTCTGGTTCCGGGTGTTCTGCAGTTCAGGATTTTGTTCTGGTTTCTGGTTCTCTAGCTTCTGGAGTTTTTTCGGTTCTCTGGTTTCCTCTGGTCAGGAAGTTGTTGATTTCCGGGAGACCCCGGATTATTCCGGTTTCCGGATTCCCTATGACTGGGAAATGGACTGGTTCCGGGAAGCCCCGGATTTTTCTGGGTTCTGGATTTCCTATGTCTAGGAAATGGACTGGTTCCGGGAAGCCCCGGATTTTTCTGGATTCCGGAATTCCTGTGACTAGGAAATTGACCGGTTCCGGGAAGCCCCGGATCATTAATCATTAATTCGCTGCGATCGTATCGGGAAGCATGGCTGGAAGCAGCAGCTCTCGTAGCTCTTTATTTGTGAGTTATAAATGCTGTAAAAGTAAACCTTTCATACACTACGTATGTGTTAAGTGCTTCAACGTAATCCACAAGTGTTGTTTACCCAAATATAAAAATGGAATTCGCTTCATCAATGAGAACAAAATAGTGTGCTGTAAATCACCAGACGAAAATGATTCTAGTGACGAGGATGACGAGAAGAGTATTCTAGAGAAAACAATCAACGAACTCAATGAAGATAGTGAAATCAAAAACAGGTTTATCCAAAAATTAAAGGACGAATATCAATCCTTCATGCAAGAGGCGATCAGGAATGAGGAGGAAAGCACCGAGCTGCAAAAAAAGCAAGATAAATTGATTAATGAATTGAAAGAACAAATTTATGAACTTAATAAGAAAGTGAACCAAACAAACAGAGCAACAAAAACTTGCAGCACCCAGACAAATGAAATAAGCAGAAATAAAAACGCGACTACAAATACTGAGCAAACGCTGGAATATGATATGCATATACCAGGCGACCCAAACATAAAGGGCAATGGACGTAATAATACATATCCGCTTCAATCAAGAAACCAACTTGATAAACCATTATCACAAACAGATGATATTACAAACAATAAACAAATAGGCTCAACAAGTGAAGATGCTGGCGCAGATCTTCCACTTCAGGATGCGCGTAAACCAGAACAAGAAATTAGCAGTGCCATTGGGGAACCTGTTAGGAAGATATTGATTATGAGTGATGAATGTGGTGCAAACTGTACAAAAATCTTAACCACTTTAATGAACAAAAATCAAAATGTTCAAAAAGACCAGAGTTCTTTAAAAACCAATTACATGATTGAGGGATTTATTAAGCCAGGTGTTGATTTCAAGGACCTTGCAAGAACCATCTTCAATGCTACAATTCAGTATGGACAAGATGATTATGTTATTGTAATGGTAAACACAAATAATGTAAGCAATTCGAGAGACTTGAGCTCTGGTTTGAAATGTTTATTGCCATTAAGTAAAATGACGAATTTAGTATTGTTGTCGGTATGCAACAAGAATGAGGACTATCGGATAAATGACCAAATTCTGGAGTATGTAAATTATTATAGTGATAAAAATAATAACATATCAGTCAAATTCTTTGCCAAAGCTAAGCAACCTAAATACAAGCTCTGCAGAAGCATAATGCACTATATAGTTAAATACTCTGAATGCAATTTTAAGAACAAACCAGTCCTAAAGACTATTATAAGCACACTAACATCAAATGCCACTGAGCAGGAGAGAACATTTTCGCCAAAAAATATTATGGGTGGACCTAGCCTGCACGATGAAATTAGTTTTTTGAATATTCAGAATAAAAATAAAAATACCTCAAGCAATGACTCCTTACTAGAGAGTCGATTGGTAAATGGTGAAATAGTTCCCTCTGGTCAGTTTTTTCTCTGACAGGAGCCAAGTGATTACCTCTAAAGCATCCAGCGAGTGGTTTTTGTTGCATATAAATATACAGTGTCTCTCAAACAAGGTAAATATGCTACAGCATTGCATGTATGACTTGGACCCAGTATTTCTTTGTATCAGTGAGCACTGGCAAACTCAAGAAAAAATTGACTTGATACATATTCAAGGATATAAAATGATTTCCAGTTATTGTAGAAAATCACACATTCATGGAGGCACTGCGGTTTTCGTTAAAAATGAAAATAAATATATAAAAAACTGTAAACCTATTCTGGCTTTCAACAAGCTGTCTATCGATATGTCATTTGAATGTTCTGCTATAGATCTGAATAATAGTACTTGCATAATAGCTTTATACAGATCGCCAAATGGTGACTACAACTTATTTATTATGCAACTCACAACATTGCTGAGGATTGCAACAAAAAAGTATACGACAATTTATATATGTGGAGATATGAATGTCGATAAATTGAAAAGAAGTGTAGAAAATAGTGTATTGTATGATTTGTTTGCGAGTTTCAATCTTGTGTCCCTTATAGATGAGCCAACAAGAATTGCAGTTAATGCGCTTGGCACCTCGCAAACCGCTGTTGACTATTTGGTTACAAATAAATCGAAAGTAACAGTAAAAATTATAGATCCCGGAATATCTGATCACTCTGCACAGCTTCTCAGTTCAAATTTTGGTGATAGCTGTAATGAGCAAAATAAAGAGCCTCCTACCAGTCAAAGGAAAATAAATTCAAGCAGTATACAATATTTCAAGTCTATATTTAGTGGGGCACACTTAGCTTTACTATATAACGTCAATAATGAATCGAACATAGATGAATTCTTTAACGTCTTTTGGTCACATTTTGAATATAGTTTTGAAAGTGCCTTTCCAATATTGCACTCGTCAAATAGAAAACTGACTCAAATTTCCAACGCAAAAAAATTTAAATTTTCAAAAGTGTTGAAAGATGAGTCCTTAAACCTAAGGGACTTGAATTATTTGAGAAAACAACTCAATAACGAGGATCTAAACACTCTGTACAAAAATAGAAAGAAACAATATCAGCATAATCTACAAAAAGACAGACAAGCATCCAACAAAAGCAAAATTGAAGCATCTGCGAACAAAACGAGGACATTATGGAACATAGTAAACTTAAACTTGAATAGAACCAAAAAGTCGCGTGAAAACATCACCCTCAACCGTAACGACACTGTCGTCAGTGACAGTAAAGAAGTTGCAAACCTTTTTGCAAACCATTACTCAAAAAATATAAAAACTAAAATAGAATCTCATTTTCCTCATTTGTCTAATCACTGCACTGCTACGAAATGTGAAAACATGAACACAATGTACCTATATAATGTCAATATACAGGAGGTTAAAGATGTCATACTAGACCTCACGAATAAAAATTCTACTGGGATTGACGGAGTCCCAGTTAAGCTGATCAAGGAATGTGCTGATGAATTCGCAAAATGTCTCGCACCAATAATTAATAAGTCTGTTGAACTTGGTGTTTTCCCCCAAAAATTAAAAACTGCTTTAATTATCCCAGTATTTAAAAAGGGTGATAGTAACGACATTAAAAACTACAGGCCCATCTCACTATTGAGTGTATTCTCTAAGATCATGGAAAAAGTGATGTCCTATAGAATAACAAAGTTCTTAGAAAAATATCATATATTGACAAATTCCCAACATGGTTTTAGGAGTAACTTTTCAACAGAAACAGCAGCAACGGAACTAATACAAGCAGTATATGAGGGACTAGATGCTAATGAGTATGTGATGGGTATATTTTTTGATCTCTCGAGTGCCTTTGACACTCTGCATATACCATTTGTTGCAGAAAAGTTGGATAAAATTGGACTTCGTGGTAATATTAATAACTGGCTAATTTCATATTTGACGAACAGGGGACTCTTGGTTAAAATTGGGACCTCACTGTCTGACGAATATGACATATCAATAGGAACCCCTCAGGGTGGTGTGCTTGGCCCCCTGATATCCCTACTATTTATCAATGACCTGCCTGAATATGTCGATCGTGGTAAAATTTTTATGTATGCAGACGACACCTCAATAGTTATCTCAGCCGGGAGCCTGACAGATCTTGAAGGTCTAGCAAATAGAGTTCTGGATCAGTTCAATACATGGTGCTTTAAGAACAGACTCATTATCAACTACGAGAAAACTGTATGTGTATTGTTCAAAACTCGCGGTAAAAATATGTCTAAAAACATAAACATTTCCTTAAATAATAATTCCCTAAGTATGCAAAAATACACGAATTTTTTGGGAGTCATTTTAGACGAACACCTAGACTGGACTAAACAAATTGATCAACTCTCCGCCAAGTTAAGTCAGTCATGCTTCGCGATCTGTATGCTAAAAAACAGTTTAAATTGTGCCTCCTTGATGAAAGTATACTATGCTCTGTTCTTCTCAAAAATTTCTTATAACATAATAGCATGGGGTCAATGTGTGGATCTACAGAGAATATTTGTAATACAGAAAAGGGTATTGAGAGTTATATTCAATAAGGGACATAGGGAATCCTGCCGTGACATCTTTAAAAAAAATAACCTGCTTACTGTTACATCTATATATTTGTATAAGTTACTTGTATATATACATGGTGTGAAGAACAGGTTACCAACACACCGCGACAAGCATGAGCATAATACACGTAATAGAAATAATTTATACATCAAGAATTATAAACTGACTCTGTATAAAAAATCCCCTGTATGTGCAGGGAGTGATCTATACAATAGACTGCCATCTGATGTAAGGATGTTGGGTAATGTAAAACATTTTAAATCTGGGTTATTTGAGCTGTTGTGCAGTAACTGTTTCTACTCTCTGGATGAATATATTAATGCTGCGCTATAAGCCATATGGACTATATTATTGTTGTTGTTGTTATTGACTCCTTAGTGATTATGTATTATGGCTGTACTCTTCACTAATAGTTATGTGTTTATATATTTATTTATTTTTGAACGCTGACATCTTGACGCAATGTATGTATATATGTATGTGTGTGTGTGTGTATGTGCATGTGTGTATATTGTACTGTGTTCGTGTTTCATACCTGTATATGTATTTAATTATTTAATTATACATTGTACATCTTGTAACTCTCTGATGACCTATTCTATCCAATTTATGTAATTGGCACAAGGAATCAATAAAGTCTATTCTATTCTATTCTGGGTTTCTAGCTGCAGGTTGGGTGTCGGATCGGGAACTGGAGACGTCTCTTCCTGGGAGCCAAGAACTGACACGTTCTTCTGGTTCCTATACACAAGGGCGGTTTGTAGATCGATGCTGAAGCCTTGTGTGCGAAGTACATCCATTCCTATCACGATGTCTGCGGCTAGGCTGGGAATTATCAGTAACTCACAGGTGATCTCCCCGGTTCCAATCTTCATCGCGGGTTTAAAAACCCCGGTCACCTGGATGAGTGAACCATCGGCTTGTCGGGACTGGGCTACGGTGTTTGGGTATTCTTTATACCTATGTCGTTTGCAACAGTCAGCGACTCCGGTACTAGCAAACGACCTTGTAGCTTCAGTATCGACTAGGGCGGAGAAAACCATATCACCAATGGTTACTGGGATGAACGGCCGGTTATCGTCTGGTCGGGTTTTCGGTGAGTTTTCCGGGATATTTAGTTGCTGGAGCCGGCCTGTCCTCGGTTCGGGCGGGCTCCGGTCGAGTTTTCCGGCTGGGGGCAGGTACAATCCTTCGACAGGATCCCATCACGGCCACACCTTGAGCAGAAACGCTTGAAGGCATTTTGACAATCTGCTCGTTGATGTCCGGGCTGTCCACATCTCCAACAAGTATTGGCTCTGCTGTATACCGGTTGTCCGGCTGTTGGGGGTGGTGGCGGCGTATTCGGGGTTGGGGGCAGAATCGCCCTCGGTAGCGGTCTACTGGTCCGGGGTTGACTAACTGGTAGCGGAACGACTGGCGGCGGTTGAACGACTGGAGGCGGTTGAACGACTGGAGGCGGTTCGGGGTATGATGTTCGAACAGGGGTGGTAGAAGTCGGGTTGCGGTAGTTCATTCGGCGGATCTCGCCACGTAACTGTTGGAATTCCAAGATTAAGGAAATCAAGGATGGAACATCAAGAAAATCGTCTTTTCGGATGTATTGGCGGTAGTCTGGGAGGAGATTTCGGTATATCCAGGCTAATTCTTGGGCAGGTTCAAGACTTCCATGACGTCGGATCAGCGTCTGGATATCTACCACATAATCCATGGCGGGCTCACTATCTCTTTGCAGTCTCCGGCTGATTGCGATTTCCAAATCATCCTGGTATCCTACGGGGAAGTAGGATTTCCGGAAAATGTTCTTGAAGGTGGACCAAGAATTCCAAAATCTTTTATTGCAACGGTACCATAAAAGAACTCGGCCTTGCAATAATTCCGGCAGTACATCGAGCAATCGCTCCGGACGGGCTTTTTCGGCTTCCCCAATTTCTTCAAGTCGCTCCAGGAACGCCACTGGATCTCTGGTTCCATCAAAGTGTAGGTTCCAGTGATGCGTTTTGAGTTTGGCGGTTACAGGGACTGGCGACGGCTGTCGTGGTTGTAGCCTCTGCGGTTGTCTCGTTCGGTGACTGTCATTTGTGAAAGCAGGATTGACAGGTGGCACATCATTTTGTGGCGGGTCTGGGGGCACATCCGGATTGTTCACTTCTACTTCCGGTTGTGGTCCGGAAAATCCAGGAGGTACGGTGGGGTTGGTGGTTGCAGCGGAATCCCGGTGCTGAAGTTTGAGTCCAATCAGCTTGGGAAGTCCTTCCCTCAGGAACCACACCAAACGTTTCCGGAGTTCACTAACGGTCTCCTCCGTAGACAGTCCATATCTGCCTAGTTCTTCCTCTAGCTCGGGTTTCTTCAAGCGGTAAACCCACCCTACTCTGGGTTCCAGGGTTGCCAGATACCCTTCGTTGGCTTCTCGGTCTGGATCAGGAGACGACGGTCTACTACTGGACTTTGAATGTTCTGGGGGGATGGACAGTTGATCCGGGATATCACAAGATGGTTTTTCTTGGGACATGGTTCTTCCAAACAGGTGCAGTCACTTCTTCCTTGGTTTTCGGCGGACCTGTCGGTATTCGGACGAAAAAAAAACGGACGGACGGTCGGTCGGAACGAAAATTCAGGACAAAATATAGCGGCACTTATAGCGGTAGATGTTTGAATAAAAAAAAAAACAATTGTAAACTAAGATAAATATAACAGGATTTTTAATCACACAGAGAATTAAAATAATCAGGAAAATCAGGTATATATCTAAAACTCGGTTTGTTACAGGTTTTCCAATTTAGATTTATAGATCTCAGGTTCACGGTTTACCTAACAGAGTCCTTGCTCGGGCGCCAATTTGTAAGGGTTTTAATTCGGGGTGAAGAACCTTACAAGGGGAGCCCGAGAACTAGATATGTCTGGTAGTTATATCGGTTGCCTCGGGCGCCAGTTTTTTTGAAAGTGGTATGCTCCACTTGCTTCCAGAACTTATGGTTCTTCGGATGACCCTAGGGTAGCTATCAGTGGAGAAAGAATACAAAGTAACTGTATACAATGTACCCCCTTGTGTAAACCAGGGGTCAGATAGTTAGACTCTGGTAAAGTAATCTAAGAAAGGGTAGGCTTTAATTACTCTCCCTCAGGATATTCTGGATTACAAAAGCTACCTAGCAATGCATTAATCTAGTCCTAATTCAGATTATCTGGTTCAATAAATCAATTTACGATATAAAAATATACGGAGCTTTATTTATGCAGGAAATACCAATAACAGCGAGCAATCAAAATAAATCTTACAAACGCAATACAGTTATAACAAAAATACATACAGCCTTAAGCCCAGGAATGAAATGACACTAAACAGCTGATTTCGTGAACGGAATTTAAAGCGAATTTGTTTCACCTGAACCGGAAGCAATTAGCACAAGTCCCAAATTATAAGAAAATAGAAAATCTAACTCAGATATACAGGAAAAGCAGGGCGAAAGCATTAAACGGAAAAGCGGTGCCGGTGAGCTATTTAGGAGACCAAGATAAGTTCAATTCTCAGATTTTGGAAATCAACTCTTACTACACGAGTTCACGTTATTCGGAATATCACAGAGGGCTGATCCTCGAAAGAAACAATTACCCCCTGGGATATTAAGTTCAACCACGGTATTGGTTCTAATACGCGTTAATTCGAATATAACAGAAAGCTGATCCTCGAAAGAAACAACTACCCCCTGGGATATTTAGTACAAGTCACGGTATCTGCAATGGGTTTTACTTTACGAGACAAAAATGAGATGAAAATAATCGAATAGAACTTACAGGTACTGGTAATCGGGTACAATCGATAGTTTATGGAAAACAATGCTTACGCTGGCTACGGCAACTAAGGGAGTTCGGTTATCGGCAGGAGCGCTCGCTTCACGCAGGTCGGCACGTTCAGATGTTAGGTTATGACTTAGAAAAATGAAATCAGAACAAACTAGATTAACGAAAATTAACTTAAAGAAAATATTCCGGAAAGTAAACGGTAAAATCAAACTGGTGATAACGGTATGACCGGCAATTTCGGATTCAATCAAACTGGAATAAAATTACGAACTGGAATTAAACTAATCAGAATAATAACAAATTAAGCAGCACTTATAATCAACACGAATCGCAAGGATAAGAAAAGAATCTTGAGGCTCCGGCCTCGGGGATATTTATACCTTCGGAAAATCATCTCAAGGACTGGCTTTTGATTGGTTGAAACGGGTCAGGTGATATGTGACCTTCCACTATTTTGCGGGTACTAGCGCAAAAAACCTGGAAAGCACGTGAAATAGAAGAAATGCGGAGAAAACGATTTTTCATATAAAACAGGAATATAGGAATGATTCCCTATCTTTGCTAATGGTGTTGAACAAATTTGGTCTAGAAATATTCAGGACTAAACGAGTTATTTGCAGGTAAACATCTCCCTGATCTCAAGGTCATCTCAGATTTCTTAAAACGTATTTGTTTCAGTTATTTTCCTCCGCATTGCCTCTCAATTTCCTCAGAAGTCCCTGTGGGCATCATCAATCTAATCTGAAGTGAAAAGTAAACATGATAGTACTCTGGAGACACTCAGAAAGACTTCTCAGGTTCGGAATCGAATACTCAGGTTACAGGCTGTCCTAGGGCTTTCATAAACTTAGTTAACACATAATATATATCTGGAATTCCGGAATAACATCCTGGACAGGGTTTTCAGTATACAGGGTGTGTAATTTGGCAATTGAACTGAGAACCGAGATTCAAAGCGGAATGACAGGTTAGTGTATTGTAGGGAGCTAAGGGTAGCCCCCTCAGGTTGAATACAACGTTCAGTAATGAAGGTAGCTGAAAGCGCTTCGTTACAAGGGCTAAGGTTGGCCCTCAGGAGTTGCATACAACGTTTAGTGATGAAGGAAGCTGAAAGCGCTTCGTTACACACCCCTCCTACTTGAGGAAGGAAGTTTTCTTATAGAAAACCTCACACACAAAAAGAACTCCTTCGGTACGAGGTCGGGGGGATTAACTTATGTGATGGTAATAGGCCTGCGGTCTGGACAGGTAAAATGTCTGCTGGTTTCTGGGCAGGCGGAGGCCTGCTGTCGGGGGCAGGCGGAATGCCTGCTGGTCTGTGAGAGTAAGTTTCTGGTTCTACCCGGTCAGTACCGAAATCCGAGCCGAATCTTTTGACAGGGACACAGGTTGCACTGGAAGCCTCTGTTGGCGACAATAGGCGTGGGCGTCTTTTGTCTTTTTGGTCTATCTGGCTCTCGTCTGGACGGGATGGAGTGATTCGGGGATGCTCTGGGACCAAGTCTGGCACATGACGACTGGACGGTCTCTGGATCGGAGCGCATGTACACTCGCATGACCGAACTCCCACCAGCCCACATCTGGAACAGAACAATGTCTGGGGCTGCGTGCTTCGGCCTCGGTTGTGTCCAGGGGTGCCACATCTCCAGCACAGGTTCATGCCCACTGGCAGGTACCAGGGTGTGCCTGATGGTAGCCTGGGTGTCGGGTGGGGACTCTCGACGGGAGTGGGTTGGTCGCTGGCAGGCAGAGCTTCTTCGGCAGAAGGCACCGTTGTTACGAGGTTTGATACCTCGTTTGTTTGGGGTTACTCGACGGGTAGAATCATCTCGGTGGTTTTGGGTTCATCGACAGGTGGCATCATTTCGGTAGTTTCGAGTCCCTCGACGGGTGGTATCATCTCGGTGGTTTCGTATTTCTTGACAGTCGGTATCATCTCGGTGGTTTCGGGCCCCTAGGCAGGTTGCGGGGACGTCAGGGGGGAGGTGAACAATTCGAGGGTCTCGTTGTTCATGGTTGGCGTTCAGGAATGGTGATTCATACCGCCTGGCCTGCGGTCCGCGGGCGTACTCGACACCTGCGGTCCGGTGGGCAGTGTGGGGGCTGGAATCCCTGCACTAATTCCCTCATCAGTGGTGACTATTCCTCTCGAGATTCACAACGGAGCTGTTCCTCGGCTATCCACCTGCGTACCTCCATCTGTCCCGTCATCGCCGAGGTCGCTGGTGGCGGTAAGGCGAGTGTCGGGGTGTCGCTGTACTAGATCGGTGTTGACGTGGGTCGTATAAGCTGGCGATGGAGGCTAGGGTAGAAGGAGCGAGGTGGCGCGAGGTCAAGAGGCTGAGAGCCCTCTCGGGACAAGATGACTGGAGGGAACAGGATGGAGGCAGGTATGTGCTGCTCCAGGGACAGGATATCGGCGAAGGGAGGATCGTAGTAAAGGGGGTATTGGGGAAGCTCGACTACTAAACCCTCCAGGCGAGGGGTAGATAGATTCGACCCAATATCCAGTTCCCAGATAGCACAAAGACGTCTTTGAGACGTCTTAAAGATGTCTTGTTCAGACGTTCACGATGTCTCAAAGACGTCCATGTACGCCTTAGAGTCGTCTATAAGACGTCTTTTTTAGGCCGGATGTTAAAAATCACGACGTCTTTAAGACGTCTTCATAAGGTCCATTTTTGGCCTTGTACAGGCTTACAAAAGACATGAAAAAGACGTTATTCGTAGCTGGGTTTCATATTCATCTATCTCATCTATGGGAATTGGTTGAAGTGATGTCTTTAAATAAAAATATATTTTAATTCGAGAAAAATATTTATTCAAAAGGAATACAAAATCGAACGAAACAAACTGTTGTTATAATCTTTTATTAATTTTACTGTTTTTCCTGTCACATGCACGCTTAAGCCACGTTTGCATAGCTGTTTCGGTGTCAGCTCTATTTTGAGAGATGTGAGCTCTTTCTGCAGCATCTAAAAATATAATTGATAATGAAATATCATGGGGACGTTGATATTATTGGAACTCACTAATTATAACTTTCGCCAAATTCAGTCCTGAAAAATTCCGCTTTCCTTTTCTTCCCAACCAACTATACTGCAATGCTATCTCGTTGGTAAGACAACTAGACATGACCCTCTTCACAAAACTGTAACAATTTGTACCACCAATTTTCGCGAATTCCTGAACCTGAAATAATCAAATCAATTTATTGTCATATTATATGATAATTCGTCTGTATACATATAAGAGATTTCAGTTGTTTTGTCAATAATTTCTGAGGGTATTGTTATAATAAACAGTTATACTACCAATAGCTGGAAATCATTCTCGTTGTTCAGGATACTCTCCAAAGCAGCAATTTCATCCTCTGAGCTGAATGGGAATTTAATATTGCCATACTTGGAGTAGAAAGTTTGTTTAATCTCAGGAAGATTACTTCTACTGATATTTTTATTGATTGCCCTTATTTCGGATAGAATATCGACTGTAATGCCACGGACTATATGAAGTTGTTCTGACAGTGTCTTGAATCTTTTATCTACAATAAATTGAAAGAAACAAGAATAATTTTTTATGAGGTAGGCAACTTGGAATATGTTATATTTTGAAATTAGAAATACCATTTGCAGTACAATCCTTGCAGGCTGGAGTGATATTTTCTTTATCATCTTTACCATGAATGAGCTCTGCTACTCCAGTTGGGGAATTCAGATTTTTGTTTGGGTCTTCAATTTGATCCCTGGATTGATCTAAAATAAAACATATTATTCCATAACATTCAACTGTGAAAAATAAACCCAGCTGACCTTTAAAAAACTTAATGAATGCAATGTGCGTTCAAGATAAATCAATACTGAATTGGTTACAAACAATATCTTCTTTTCTTCTATTTGTATTATTGTGTGCTTAGTTTGTTATTACAACTTAATTTGAAGTTTGCTGAGGAACTGAATGAAAAACAACGATAATAGTGAAATAATTAATTGATTTAAAATATGCCCTTGGTGGCATTATTACATGTTCATCTTGATTCATCTGTAACTCATTGTCCTATTATTATTAATTGCATGACCAGAGTTATATATTTGCATATTATTTGGATGAATACTAACCTTTACATGATTTTTTTTTTAATTTTAGGGGGTGATGGTAATGAACAGCTTGAATCTGATTCACTGCTGGAAAGTATTTTTTGTACTCTTTTTCTTTTCACTTCCTCTGAATCGGTATTCAAGTCACTTGTCTCTTCTGCAATTTTGGCTTTTGCTCTTGCTCTCCCATAATCTTCTAATAATATTAAAAATTATATTTTCAATAATCATAATAAGTAGTTATCTTACCAAAGGTAGCATTCCTAAAAATTTTGATCCTATGGGAAGGCCAACAAGTGTTTACTGGCTCACATCTTCTTATAGCTTGTTGTAATTTTTCTGCAGCCAGTGATGGCCAATAGCATAACTGTCCCTGTATCCAGTTTGACGGAATGGCCTCCACAGTCTTGTCATCAATAAACAATACAACTGTCCAACTGTGATCTTCCATATTCAGTAACAGTGTGGCTAGAATCTCAGTTATCTGAATTAGTGGAGAATAACAATAAATAACACTTAATCAAATGACAAAATTAAACGAACGTAAGAATATAGAACATCAAACAATCATTGAATAATACTTGAAACAACTGACAAAATGAAACAAATATATGATTATTGGAAAAAATCAAACAATCAGTTGAATTGTATGTAGTAGAGAACCCTAGTGGGTTGATAAATTCACTTGAATAAAAAATCACAAATATATGAATCAATCTGGATAAGTACATATTTTGTTTTCCATCTTCAGCAGATCTAGGATATCTGCCAGAAGATTAGGAAGTGAACTAATCTTGGAACTAACCCTTCTTTGGAATGTTCAATCAGGTGTTTGTGAACATATAATCAAAACAGGCATTTGTGCAATTTCCTAGACCTACTGAATATAGCAACTCAGTTATGGAAATAACTTTTTTTTATTCAAGTAAGCTAATTCAGTGTTCAAATATTGTATGTAAAAGGGGAAAAATGAAACATTTTCCATTGAACTCAAATCTCACACATTTATAATCAACATAATTGATATCAAATAGTTCATTCTCTGAATTACTTGTGAGAGCCTCAAAAATCCCCAGTTCTGATGATTTGCATGGAGTTTCATAAATGGAAGTCAAGTCTGAATATTTTCTACCAAGTAATTTGTATTTATCTCCAAGTAAAACTATATCTTTTATTGTAATAATATATCCATTTTTCAAACAACAACAATTGTCTGGTTCTACTGTGCTAAGAGTATAATTTTCAAAAGTGACAGTTTTGAAATGTTTTGTACATTCTTGATTCATTGATGATGGAATATATTCATCCTTGTAGATGGGATATAAATAGTTATTTAAAGAATTTGAATTGATACCCATCTTTTCAGAATGTCTCTTAACTATCTGTTGCAAAGGCTTATCACTTTTTCGAACTGACTTTAAAATGCTTTGAAGAAAGTTTTCAAAAGGAAATGCATCAAAATTATCAAGTGGACCATGATTTATTACATCTTGAGATAGATGTAGAAGATTATGTATATTATGTGATACCTGTTCAGAACCATATAGAATCTCGAATGTTTCAACAAAATAAATTAATAATTCAGAAGCATACTCAATTTTTGTTGAATATCGTGAATGAGATAAGATGGTTAGAGCAACATGTAACACAAGAAAATTGGTGTACCTGTCTTTGTTAACATTATTTTTAATAACTAATGGTCCAGTGTAAAACAAAAACTGGCGAAACTCTGTAGCTTTCCATCTTTTTAATTCGTTTAGATTTCTTGGTTTTCTATTGAATTCTTTAGGAATACATGAAGATAATTCAAGTAATGAAGAAGAAATTCTGGATACTTTTTGAAAAGCAATTTTTGTTGATGGTTTACCACAACACCACAATAATAAAAGTTTTTTCATCACACCCAAACACACCAGGTGCATGTAGTCCAAAGGAAAGCTACTAATCATATCTATTCCTGGTATTTCTTCAATTATAGTTTTACCATTGTGATGACTTTCATCCAAAACAGATCTAAATTCTGAATCAGTTCTCAATCGAATATTTTTTGTGCCAGGAAAACAAACTCTGTTATTTATGTAATCACCTTCTATATAACATTTACTACAAGATGAATATCCAGTATGATTTTTGGTGCATTTAACAAAAGATTTTGCAGGTGCATCACATACAAACGCTTTCACTTTAACTTTATAAAGAATACCATTTGAGAGAATACCATTATTGATAATATCTATTGCATCCCTCACAAATTCTTCCAAGAATGTATTTGAATCTTTTGGCTTTTCACTGCCATGATAGATTCCAACAATGTCAACTGAGGAACCACCAACAATCTTGCAAAGTATTGGATATACCTGGCTACTTGAGCTTTTTGAAAGTGGTAAACCATCAATATTCATGTTCAGTTCTAACACTCTAGGTTCCTTGAATTGATATCCTTTGAGATCTAATTTATTTATAAGATTTCTTAGACAATACCCTAGGCCAAAATGATAATAAATTCCTGGTTCTACAGTTTTCGTGTGTACTTCTCTTGCTGTTCCTAATAAAGTTCTAGCATCTAAAGGTAAATCCTCAGAAAATGATGAGGTTTTTAAAAGATGTAATAGGTCATTGAGAGCAGTATGAGTGATGTTGTGGCTTAATGCCCAATACATTAATTTACCTTTGAGGTTATCATCAATCATTGATTTATCAGAAGGGATTTGAAGAGGCATAGCTGAAATAAGTCTCTCATTTATGCTACTGTCATTTTCACTATCACTACTGGAGTCAAAGTCAATGTTGGATATGCTTATATATGGGTTAATAATGTTGACTGGTCTAGTGGTTTCAATTTCAGAAACAGGTTGTGGTTGAACAATTGGAAAAATATTAACCATATTTTGATCAGTTTGTGAAGTACTAGGCACATCCTGACTAGCATCAAGACATATTCTTTTGGCACGCATATAATATTTATGAACACCTTTCGATCTTTCCATACTTAAAGTAAAGAATACCTTCAAGTAAAAAATCCACAAGGGAATAAAATAAATAGATTCGACGACTTACCCGTTCTCAACTAAAGTAAAAACACAGTGAAACTAGTGAAATATAATAAGGTACGCTCACGGAAGAGGACGTTGGTTGTTTACTTACCGTTTCCACTACGTCACACTCTCTGCGTCACACATCACGAGCGCACGCGCATTGTCGAGTGCGTCCATAATTTCTTTCAACTATAATGATCGTATTATTGACGACGTCTTTAAGACGTATTTAAGACGTGAGAATCAGACGTTTTTAAGACGTCTAAGGAAAGACATCTTTAAGACGTCTTATTCAGGGACTAAGACGTTCAGACCAAGATAAGACATAAAACGTACGTCTTTAAGACGTCTTGTGCTATCTGGGTTCCTGTACGGGTAGGGGAGGAGGTGTATGGAATCCTTGAAGGAACTCCTCCATGTCGTCTAGGAAGTCCATCGCCCGCTCTGGTTGTTTAAGGATCCACGGATTTCGAATTATTGCGAGGTCGCGTCGACAACAAACGGTGTACTACGTGTTACGATTACACCGTTTTCCGTTTGGGCCTTTCAGATCATATACCACAAGGGATACAACGCGGGTGACGGTGAAGGGTCCGGAGTATTTGGGAGCTAGTTTGGCGGCGTGTTTACCCGGATGCTGGAGGAGGGGTTATGCTCTCTCTTCATCACTTAATCTCCAAGGTGGCATCTCCAATTCCGGTGTCTGAGGTTGTTATAGTGGCTCTGCTGGCTGAACTCACAGGTAATCTCCTCGGTTCCAATCTTTATCAAGGGTTTGAAAACTCCGGTTACCTGGATGAGTGAACCATCGGCTTGTCAGGATAAGACTACTGTGTTTGGATATTCATGATACATATGTTGTTTGCAACAGTCAGCTACATCGTTACTAGCAAACGACTAATAGCTCTAGTATCGAATGGGGCGGAGAAAACCATATCCCCAATGGTTACTGGAATGAACGGCCGGTTATCGTCCGGTCGAGTTTTCTAGCTGGTTACGGGTACAATCCTTCGACAGGAGACCATCACAGTCACACCTTGAGCAGAAACGCTTGAGACAATCTGCTCGTTGATGCCGGGTCTGTCCACATCTCCAACAAGTATTCCCTCTGTTGTATACCTGTTGTCCGGATGTTGGTGTTGGTGCCGACGTATTCGGGGTTGGGGGCAGAATGGCCCTCGGTGGTGGTCTACTTGTCCTGGGGTGACTAACTGGTAGCGGAACGACTGCAGGCGGTTCTGGGTATGATGTTCTAACAGGGGGTATACGAGTCGGGTTCCGGTGTACATTCGGCGGATCTCGTCACGTAACTGTTGGAATTCCAAGATTGAAGAAATCAATGATGGAACATCATCGAAATCGTCCCTTCGGATGTATTGGCGGTAGTCTGGGAGGAGATTTCGGCAAATCCATGTTGAAACTTGAGCAGGTTTTTCTCTTCGTTCTGTGTATTGAATTGTACCTTCCTATGGCGTGGATCGATTTCAATTCAAAAAATAATTCAAGATCGAATTTAGACTGACTCACCAGTTGCAGACCCAACCGCTTGCTAAGAAAAATCGAATTCAAGAGAGCGCTCGAAAAGATCGACCTGCCAGCCGAAAGGTTGCAGGTGCGATCCCTGGTAGAGGTAGAGATTTCAATATCCCAGACTGAGATTAGTCTCCTACGATTAGCTGTGGTGTTCAAATTAACAGCGCTTCTCCTAGGTGGCGTATGGGGTTAGTAACAAAGCCGTGTGAATGGAAAAATACACATATATGTAGTGATTGTTCAAATAATACTCTTCTTGTGTCTGGCCGAATGACAAGAATGTCTGTCAAAAAAATCCCTCCGATATCAATAGGAGAATACAAATATTTTGGCCGGTTGCTACTCAGACATTTGTGTCACGACTTTGTGTTCAAAAACGAAACCGCCATTACGCGCAGGTATTATTTATTCATTTATACTGATGTTTTTGTCATCCAATAACTTTATGGTTCTTTCTGAAGATGTATGCTCGCCATAATTTGTATGATGAAATGAATGGCTGTGTGTGAGATTTCTGTTCAGAACATAAATGTTGACAGACTCAAGCAATTCAGGACAATTCATCAGGCCATTGAGCAGCTTAAATGCGTGATATACATCTGCTTCATTCCTTCTGTTTTGCAATAGTTTCAGACCCATTTATTGCAATAAAACAAAGTAGTCATGGTTCTATACTCGAAGACCCAATTTGAAAGAACAAATTCTCAAAAATTTATTTTGCAATCTTCCCAGAGTTATACAGTGAACATTATATAATGGAGACCAAATGATACATGCATATCTTTACTTAGACACCACTAGAGCTAAGTAAACTCTCTGTTTATTGCTTCAATGAAAAAACCTGAAAAATCACGTAAAATTTGACCTAGTGTTGTGGATGATTTCACACTCATTTGGTTTATGTGGTCAACAAATCTGAGCTGTTCATCAAAAATGACCCCCAAATCTTTGATAGAAGATGTATATTCTAACTGCTGATCATTTATTTCATGAGATGTTTCAAATTTTCTAACAACTCTTGAGAAAGTAATAAAATGGCATTTCTTTACATTAAAGAATGAGTTAATCACAATACACCATTCAAACATTTAATGAATACCAGGCTGAAGAAGAATTTGGGGATTGGGGGACTTTATCGGTCTGAAAAGCTTCAAGTCATCCGCAAATATATCACTCGATTGACATCCCCCAATTTTCACCTGTTGTGTACGACCAGTCAAAAAGCTCTGAAAAACCAAAATCTTCAACCTTATTCGATAAAATATGGTAATTTTTTGTATATTTTCCTGGTGAAGCTGTGATGAAGCTGTGTTTCCAACAATTTGGATGAACTGCCTGGTCTAGAGAACTCTTAAGAAGAAGGCACAGATGATGAGTTAGAGAGTAAATACAATTCTTCAGGAGAATATTAGGAATTCCGTTGGGACCAGAACTGACTTTGGGAGGAATTACTGAGATTTTCTGGAATATCATAGCAGCCGATATACTGGGATTGAAAATACATGAAATAATATTTGAACAAGGATGATCGTCAAACTCTCCAAAGGGCCGTCGTGCTCGAAAACTCATGCGTATTTTGAAGACCTTTTTATCCACTTATACTTTAATATACTGATATTGAAGGTGTAACTTCCATGGTGCATACTGTTTGGAAAAAGAGGGTCACTTGGTGTTACTATTTCTAAGTTGTGTACATTTGTGAAAATTAAGCCTAAAAATACGTTTCTAGTGTTCGGAATGAGGTTTTTTTGATAGCAATTTAGAAACCCATAACATTATGTTAGGAGCAACGCTTCAGATCCTTAAGGGCAATCAATTAGAACTCCAGTATCATTATTAGTTCAATCAGCCTCAGGTACGTTGAAATCGCCAGAGATGAAGGTTTTACAATGTTTGTATTTCTGGATCACCTCGTCGACAGCCTGACAGTGTGTAAATAACTCGCCTCCTCTGCTTGGGGTGGGATTAAACACCTCCAATTATGAAACATTCCCTTCCTTTAGAGCAGAGTAAGAACAGCTGCTCAACTGACCATATGGTCTTCACCTTACTTGCTTTTATCATGTTTTTCATTGAAATCAGAATCCCACCTTTTTTTTATTACTACAGGGGTCCAAAGGATATACTTCAGCCGGAGGCTCATTGTATTTCCCCTATCATTCCAATACCCTGAAACACATTGGTCCCTCTGACTATCTTGCAAAGGTCACTAGGTTTCAGGGTTCCCACATTCTCTAGGTTCAAGTCAGGTTTCCCTAGTTGTACTACTCTTCTATAGTTTAGTGCCTCACAATAGCACAAAATGTGTTCAATAGTCTCAGGTTCTAAGCCGCACAATCTACAAGTTTGGTAACCTTGATATAGCCCCATCTTTTGTAGGTGTGTTCTGACAGGAGCATGTCCTGTAAGGAGACCTGTTACTAGTCTTATCTGATCTCTACTTAATCTAAGTATCTCATCAGTTCGTTTTTCACTTGTTATCTGAATAACAAGTTTACTATATTCTTGTCCTGGTGTGTTATCCCAGGCTATTCTTTGTAGTTCTTTGACTCGTCTTTTTATGGAGTTACCAAGTAGTTTCTTGGGTACCCCGAGTACTGGTTCCGGGCCAAGGTAAGGTGTAGCTGACCCCTGACTAGCTAGTTCGTCATCTATTTCGTTGCCTTCTATTCCACTGTACCCAGGTACCCAGATCAGTTTAACTCTGTTTGACCTTGCCAGCGTCAGAAGTTCGTTGATACATTCCCAGATGAGTCTGGACTTTACCTTATAACCTGCAAGGGCTTTTAGGCTGGCCTGACTATCCGAATGAATATGGATTCCTTTCCTCTTGAAGGCCTTCTCATTGCATATTTTTGCACATTGTAAAATTGCAAATATTTCTGCTTGGAACACCGAGGTGTTTTCACCAAGCGCATAGGAGTGTTTCTCCTTCAGGGTAGGGGAATAAATTCCCGCACCAGATCTTTGTTCAGTCTTTGATCCGTCTGTGTACCAGATCATTCTGTTTTGCTCTTATCTAGCGTGAACTTCGTGCCACTCCCTTCGATCCGGGATTACCACCTCGAAGGGTTTTTCGAAGATGTATTTAGGGATCATATTATCTCTTGGCATCTGCAAGATATTGTCCCCAACTAATTGTAGTGGTGTATTTTTCCCACTATCTTTTGACGCTACAGAGCATTGCCTCCATGGCCGCTGTTGGGGTAGTCCTCATTCCCCCTGTTATGCATAGACAAGCAAGTCTTTGCACCTTGCTTAGTGTTCTAATAGCGTTATGCTGCAACGTCTTGCTCCACCAGGCGATTGCACCATAAAGTATGGCTAGTTTAACTACCACTTCATACAGCCAATGTATAATTTTTGGTTTCAAACCCCAAGTTTTGCCAAATGTTCTTCTCACAACCATAAGGCTCATGGTTGCCTTCTTTGTAACCATTTGTAGATGTTGGTTCCAAGTTAGCCTGGAATCTAGTATGACTCCCAGGTATTTAACTTCCCCCGACATCTCTATAGGTGTACCATTCAGGTAGAGGGGTCCTAGCACTTCTTTTCGTTTTCGTTTTGTGAATGCTACTACTGTAGTTTTGTGAGGGCTAACTGCTAGGCTCTCCTCATTGATCCATTCAGTAGTGAGGTCGAATGCTTGTTGCATCCTTTCTTTAACAGTGGTATTGAGTTTCCCCTGTTCCATGATAACCAAATCATCTGCAAAGCCTAGTACGCTGTGGTGATTTTGGGTTAGAATACGCAGCAGTCCGTCAATAACAAGACTCCACGAAAGCGGTGACAGAACCCCGCCCTGTGGACACCCTCTTGTAACTTTAGCCTGCAGTGAAGTGTCAAAGATAGTACTTTTTATCACACGGCTCTTCAGCATATTCTCGATCCATCTATTAATAGTTTCCTCGATATTATGATGAGCGAGAGCTCGTGTGATGGATTCCAGATGGGTGTTATTGAATGCCCCCTCTATATCTAAGAATGTGCATAGAAGCACATCCTTTTTCTCAAGCGCATTTTCTGCTCTTTTAACGAGCTTGTGTAGTGCTGTCTCCGTGGAGACTCCTTCCCTGAAGGCATATTGGTCATTATGCAGAGCTTTCTCCTCAAGCACCTCATCCCTAATATACCTATCGAGAAGTTTTTTCTAACGTTTTCAGTATGAAAGACATTAGGCTTATTGGTCTGAATGCTTTCGCCCCATCCTGTTCTGACTTGCCAGGTTTAGGTATGAAAGCGACTCTTACTTTAGACCATATTTTTGGTACATATCCCATTGCAAGACTGGTTCTTAGTACCATACAAAGTTTTTGAAGTAAAAGTTCTGGCCCTTCTTATAGCATTTTGGGATAAACGCCATCGGGTCCAGCAGATTTGAATGGTTCAAACGAGTTGATAGCCCATTCCATTTTGTACCACGTGATTATTTTCTTAGCACACTCCCAGTTTTCCCTAGTCACTCTTCTGTTGAGAGTTACTGGAGAAAGCTGTCTTTGTGCTACAGGTGCGTCGTCAATTACCTTGGATTCGGGAAAGTGAACTCTGAAAAGTTCCATCAGTGTTTCTCTTCCATCCTGGGTGTACTTTCCATCAGAGCCTATTATAGCTCCGATCGGACTCTGTGGACCTTTTGAAAGTACATTTTGAAGTCTAGCACCTGCGGCGGTTTTTTTGATATCCTCGCAGTACTTCCTCCAAGAGTCTCTCTTAAGTTTTCTCGATTTTTTGTTGTAATCTGTTAGAATGGTTCTGTATTCACCCCTTGTGATTAGAGGACAATTTGAATTGTAGGCTGAAACCATCGCGTCAGTCATTTGCTCCGCGATGTCATCAAATTCTATGGTATTATCTATTTTGCTAGGAATGTAGTGCAATTGCATGTCTAGGTCTGCCTTATAGGCTCCTCAGTTAGTTTTGCGTGGATTCCTATAGTTCGAAGTTTGGGTTTTAATGCCCGTTATTTCGAATCTGATGTGTCTGTGATCTGAGCGAGAAACCTCGTCAGATACACGCCAATTTTTAATATTATTAGAAATAATATAAGTACTTACAGTAATATCTATAACCTCATTGGCCCGTGTCGTCACGAAGGTTGGTGTATTCCCTTTGTTGAGCACATCCAAGTTGTTGGCTAGAATGAACTGCAGTAGCGACTCACCTCTGAGGTCTGTATTTTTGCTTCCCTGGTGGTGGGCGTTAGAATCGCATCCCATGACTAGTTGTGATCCAGTTCCTCTACAACTAGCCATCAGTTCCTCTACTCCGCTTGGTGGTGGGGGAGTAGGTGCATCACTGGGAAGGTAGGCAGAGGCTATTAAGATCTCCCCTGCCTTCGTTCCCCCCTTCTCCAGGGTTAACTTTATTACAACAAGGTCCCTAGAACAAAAACTCGGTAGAGGAAATACTTTCAAGCCGTTTTCAACAAGGATACACGCCCTAGGGCGATCAGTAGTTCGGCAATAGAATAGCTCACCACCACTCGCTCCTAGTCCCCTGATAACGCCCCCATTAATCCAGGGTTCTTGAATCAATGCTATGTGAAATGAACCCATTAGCCCAGATAAGACAGTTGAGGCTGCCTTACTGTGCTATAGGTTCACTGGAAGTATTCTTTCCTTTGTCTGCATCACTAGGACCAGACCTCAGGGTCCTGAAGAATAACTTCCCCAGTTTATAGTAGGCCCTGAGGTTGTTCGCCTCCAGAGCCTTCATGGATGCCTCATCGATAGAGTAGGCCAGCGTCTGGCCCTTGTCTTCTACCTTCCGGCTGATCTGGATCCACCCGTCTGTCTTCAGCAACGGATTTTGTTTGCTGATCCAGCTTCGGACCTCTTTCTCTTCACTGGCGTCCGGCACATGTACCAACACTCTCGGGCGCTTCGGGAGGTCTTTCGATTCAACCACAGTCAAATCGGCACCCTCCCAAAGGTTCCCAAGCGGGGCAATGTTGGCCTTCAGCCAGTTTTTCGTCACGTCGTTTGCGCAGTACATCCAACAGACCCCTGCGACAAACGACGAGCGTTCAAATTGAGGTGGGGTTGAACTTCCCGACGGCGCTCCAGCGATCAGTTCCAAAAGCTCCCCCTGTATAGCGTCCGCTTTCCCCTGATCCAGGAGCACCTCTGGATGACGGCGATCTATGATCGCCATCTTCAGCCCCCTAGCTACTACGTTAAAAGACATAGTCTGCTCTTGGCTCCTATGTCTTTTTGTAGGATTTTGTTTTCCGGGAGTACTCGAGTCGGAGCGAGGCCGTTTTTTGACCTCTTCCGCCTTTTTCCCTGGAACCTGCTTTTTTGGAGCAGGTTTGTTAGGATTGTCCTCTGTCCATTTCCCAGAGGCAATCTTCTCGGCTTTCCGGAGTTTCCTTTTAAGGGCACCAGAAAGTCGAGGTTTGGAGCCCTTGTCCATGTCCATTGCTTGCGCAACCCCATGAACCGCTCCAGCTACTTGTTGAGAGTCTACCTTTTCAGGTTCCTCTCTGAGGGAGTCTATCTCTTTGGATTCCTCCTTTTTGTGAAATTTTGTATCCGTGTCCATACTATATCCCACGAGTACCAGGGTCTTGAACGGTCACTCTCCTGCTACCCCGATTCACAGGAAGAGAAGGCTAATACAATGAGGTGTCGCCCGGTGCCTCAAGGTGGGACCAGCATTGGCTGAACTTCTACTCAGCCACGCATCCCATAAGCCTGGTCCATCCACCGTAGGATTTAGGTTTTTATTGAGGTTGTCTCCTCTTGGTTCAGGTGTTCAAGTCCAGACCCCCCGCATAGACCTCCCGTAATACATGCCTACAGCAGAGGTCCTGTGAGGTATATCAGTCCTGCAGACCAGGGTCTAGCAGATACTGGCGCCGTTATGCTCCTGTACAGGCCTTTAGCCACGACACGACAGCTAGGCAGGAGGAGTTTGTCTGCGGTAGAGTATTTATGAGCTACCAGTACAGTTTTAGATCATACGAGCTCTTATTCCTCTACTAACCACTGCGTCACTTTCTGATCATTTGCTGTGGCCGTTCACTATCCGCAACCTGTGACGCACCCGGTAGCTACTCAAGCCGCGGGAATCCCACCTTCTCTGGTTTTATGAATTGATTCAGAGCCACGATCACATCTGAAGATATTGTACGAGGTCACTTTCAACTCTGAGACCAGAAAGCCAGCTTTCAACCAGTATTATAAGATCATAACTAAAACATGACACCGATTTTATTAGATCTTGTATTTTTGTTCGAATACCGCCAACATTTTGGTAGTAAACTTGTACTAGAGTGTTTTCTAGTTTTTTTTTTTCTCCTCTATTGTATGATACTTTTTCTATACCTTCTATATCATCATCACTAATTTTGATAGATGTATTCATCAATTTCTTTTTGGATTTCCATGTTTGTTTGACTATTTGGCTGTTTGAGAATATCACTTTGATTGGTCTATGTTTTGGACAACCTGAACGACCTACTCGAAGAACTCTCTCAACACTACTAACAGCCGCACTCAATTCTATTGACTCCATCACTTTCCTAATCTCCTACTTATATACTTCTATTCTGTCACTTATTTTGTTTTAGATGATGGCGAAAAGTATCCGAAATGCTTCTGATTTGAAAAGAAATAATCGGAATGTAATTCACTCACAAAATCTGATTTTTGTGAGCCACTTGAAGAAATATCAATTTTTTTCAATTCCATTTATCCAGTTTGTCTTCTGCTTCAGAAAAGTATTTGGTGAAAGTACTGTTCAAGTTTTCACAATGATTTCCCATTGTCTGCAGCAATACTTTTTCATAACTGTCCTCCAGCTGATAAGTCTGGATAAATTCACACATTGTAGGACTAAGTCCTCCAGGCGGGGGGTAGACAAATTTGACCTAACATCCAGTTCCTGTACGGGGTGGGGAGGGGGTGTGTGGAATCCCTGAAGGAACTCCTCCATGGCGTCCAGGAAATCCATCGCCGGCTCGGGTTGTTCAAGGATCTACGGATTTCAAATTATTGCGAGGTCGCGTTGTCAACAAACGGTTTTAGATCTTTGACGTGTACCCGATTACACCGCAACAAATCCCAGATATACTAGTGAGGGACAGCAACATTACTTGGTTGAGTTTCCTATCATCAAAACACACCCGATATTCTCCTGAGCGTTAAGGAACTAACTACAAAGTACTGCACCAAGGATACTGGGAAGATTGGATAACGATAAGTTTCAACATCTCATAAATCTCTTCATTGAGATATTTTTGCATACCGGGAAATTGGGAATATGGATGTTGAACTATCGGCTTTGCATTTTCGGTATCTATTTGATGGGTTAGCAAGTAAGTACGACCAAGTCTGTCCTTAGGAGCTATAGATTTAAAACTCTCAATTACCTCTTCAAGTTCACCTTTCTGGACAACCGACGATTCAGAGAATAGCTGAATGGCATTCACGACTTTAAGGAATAAGATGGGACCAAAGGCAGGAGAGTGGTTGTGTGGATTTTTCTCTGACATACTTCAGAGTGGTGCTTTACCAAAAGAATTCAAAAAAGCTAAAATCATAGCTCTGTTGAAACCCGGCAAACCTGCTGATCGTCCAGAAAGCTATCGACCAATTTCTCTGCTAAGCTGCGGTTACAAACTGTTAGAACGGTTACTTTACAACAGGATATCTGACAAAATCTTGGAAGTCATACCTCATGAACAAGCGGGCTTTAGGTCTGGCCGTAATTGCTGTGACCAAGTGCTGGCTTTAACGACACACATCGAGGCCGGCTTTCAGAGCAGACTCAAGACCTCAGTAGCTTTCATTGACTTGACCACAGCCTACGACACCGTATGGAGAGAGGGTTTGATTTACAAGCTCCTAAAGGTGATCTCATGCTCAACAACACACAGCGCGTCTGCGGACACAGTTCTGTAGGTAGCAGCGACCCTGAGGAGCATTTTCCTTTATATTGACAGAAGCATGCCTCTGTATTTCTTCACCACGCCGTAAATCATCTTCCTTTTGCGCATACCCGGTCCTCTGATGTTGGGGAGGACCTTTGTCAGAGCCGCCACTTGCCTACATGCCTTTTCACAGGTTTTCTTCACGTGTTCATTAAATATTTGTTTGTCGTTCAGCCAGACCCCCAGATACTTCATGTTTTTCTTGGGGTCTAGAAGTCAACGACCACTTCACCGTCCGATCGCTCAGATTTATACCCGTTTCCCCACTCCATCCGAGACGAGTAGGAACTGCTGTGCGCATCGATGAGTCCTGAGCTTCACGTATGATGAACTTGATGGCTTCCCGGTAGTCAATCGTGCTCAAACACAATTACGAGAAATCGACCTCGCGCTTATATAACAAACATCACATCGGAACCGTTGTATTCTTTTCAACATTTTCGAAAAAGAACGGAGTCGCTAGCTTGCCAAATACCAGAGCAATGGAATTTAGTAACTTCGTTACATCCTCCCCTTACTTCATAAAAAAATAATCTATCATTATTATTTTTCTTCCGTTTCCTCACCAAAATAAAAAAATATATATATGTATATATGAGATAAGTTTCTTCCGGCTTCCTACCAGTGCCTAGGGTGAACTTGGGCATACGAGCACTCGCATGTAGGGCAGGGTCTCCTTTCCTCTCGGCGCGTGGGTCCAGGCTTCTCACGTCGTGTGTCCCTCCCGCACCGGCAGTGTTTTGACATCACCCCGAACAGGCCACATTGGGAACATAACACCTGGATCGTCTCGCGACAGGTGGTTTTGCGGTGTCCCACCTATCCGCAGCGCCAACACGTCTCCGGGAATATCGGGATGTACCCCGCTCTGCGCCTCCTCTCCTCCGCCACGCGTTTTTCATGGGCATGGAGGGTCCAAGACTCATCCCGCCTAGGGTCCTCTACGACCGGGACATCTAATTGGCTCGGGCCGGACTCCTAGCATCTTATCGGGGCTGGCCCAGCTCCTGCAGTTTTGGGCTCGGGGGCGGCTCCGTTTGTCGGGGTCTGCTCGGATCCCGCAGGTTTGAGCTCGGGGGTGGCTCCGGTTGTCGGGATCGGCTCAGCTTTTGATGGGTCTGCTTCTTATATCGCCCTCTCCAATTCCTGGGCGACGTCTTCCAAGGTGGCTTCCATGATAGGTCTTTCCATTCTTGTTCCGACACCATTCTGACACTCCTCTAATACTCTATAATAAATATTTTTCAGGATATTCTGGATTACAAAAGCTACCTAGCAATGCATTAATCTAGTCCTAATTCAGGTTATCTCGTGCAATAAATCAATCGACAATATAAAAATAAACGCGGTTTTATTTATTCTGGGAATACAAACAGCAGCGAGCAATCAAAATAATTCTTACAAACGCAATACAGTCATAACAAAAATACATACAGGCTTGAGCCCAGGAATGAAATGACACTAATCAGCTGATTTCAGGAAAGGAATTTAAAGCGAATTTGTTCCACCTGAACCGGAAGCAATAAGCACAAGTCCCAAATTATACGTTTGAAAATAGAAAATCTAGATCAAGTATACAGGAAAAGCAGGGCGAAAGCATTAAACGGGAAAGCGATGCCGGGAAGCTATTAAGGAGACCAAGATAAGTTTAATTCTCAGATTTTCATATGTTAATAGAAATAAACTCTTACTACACGGGTTCGCGTTACTCGGAATATCACAGAGGACTGATCCTCGAAAGAAACAACTACCCCCTGGGATATTTAGTTCAACCACGGTATCGGTCCTAGTACACGTTAATTCGAATATCACAGAAAGCTGATCCTCGGAAGAAACAACTACCCCCTGGGATATTGAGTCTAGTCACGGTATCTGCAACGGGTTTTACTTTACGAGATAAAAATGAGATAAAAATAATCGAATAGAACTTACAGATACTGGTAATCGGGTACAATCGATAGTTTACGGAAAATAATGCTTACACTGGCTACGGCAACTAAGGGAATTGGGTTATCGGCTGGAGCGCTCACTTCACGCGGGTCGGCACGTTCAGATATTAGGTTAGAAAAATTAAATCAGAACAAATTAGATTGATGAAAATTGATTCAAAGAAAATATTCCGGAAAGAAAACGGTGAAACTAAACTGGAGGTAACGGTATGACTGGCAATTTCGGATTAAATCAAATTTGAACAAAATCACGAACTGGAATCGAACGAATCAGAATAATACAAACTAAGCAGCACTAAGAATGAATACGAATCGAAAGAATAAGGAATAATCTTGAGGCTCGGGCCTCGGGGGTATTTATACCTTCGGAAAATCATCTCAAGGACTGGCTTTTGATTGGTTGAAACGGGTCAGGTGACATGTGACCTCCCACTATTTTGCCGGTACTAGCGCAAAAAACCTGGAAAGCACGTGAAATAAAAGAAATGCGGAGAAAATGATTTTCCATATTAAACAGGAATATAGAAATGATTCCCTATCTTTTCTAAAGGTGCTGAACAAATTCGATCTAGAAATATTTATATCTGGAATTCCGGGATAACATCCTGGACAGGGTTTTCAGTATACACGGTGTGTAATTTGGCAATTGAACCGATAAGCGGCTGCAATTTTTTTTCTCATAGAAAACCCTACAAAACACAACAAGAAAAAAAGAACAAACTTCTCCTGTACAGGGTCGGGGTGATCGCCTAGGCTGATGGAAATAGGCTGGCAGTCCGGACGGGCGAAATGACAGCTGGTTTCGGGGCAGGCGGAATGCCTGCTGTCGGGGCAGGCGGAATGCCTGCTGTCGGGGCAGGCGGAATGCCTGCCGGTTACTGGGGTAATGGCTGGTTCTATCCGGTCAGTACCGGAATCCAGGCCGGATCTGTTGGCAGGGACACATGTTGCACTGGACGCCGCGGTCGGAGACAATAGGTGTGGGCGTCTGGGTCTTCTGATTGATCTGGTTCCTGCCTGGACGGGATGACGTGATTCGGAGGTTATCTGGGACCAAGACGGGTACATACCGGTGGGATGGTCTCTGGACGAGGTCGCATGTGCATTCGCACGATTGAACTCCCACCAGCCCACATCTTGAGCCAAACAGGGTTTGGGGCTGTGTGCAGCGGCTTCGGCTGTGTCCAGGGGTGCCACACCTCCAGCACAAATTCATGCCCACCGGTAGGTACCAGGGTGTGCCGGATGGTCGGGGTGTCGAGCGAGGATTCTCGGTCGTCGGTGTCATCTCTGCGGCAGTCGGTATCATCTCGGTGGCAGTCGGTGTCATCTCGGTGGCAGTCGGTATCATCTCGGTGGCAGTCGGTATCATCTCGGTGGCAGTCTCGGTGTCATCTCGGTGGCAGTCGGTATCATCTCGGTGGCAGTCTCGGTGGTAGTCGGTATCATCTCGGTGGCAGTCAGTATCATCTCGGTGGCAGTCGGTATCATCTCGGTGGTAGTCGGTAGCATCTCGGGAGTTTCGGGTCCCTCGGCGGGTTGTGGGGACGTCAGGCGGGAGGCCAATAGTTCGAGGGTCTCGGTCATGGCCGGCGCTATAACAAAAAAAAATAATGGAAGGTTCGGTCAATTCTCACGTGTCGGGCCTTCTCAGGTTTACTTCAGGGATGGTGATCCATACCGCCCGGCCTGCGGTCCGCAGGCGTACCCGACACCTGCGGTCCGGGGGGCAGTGTGGGGGACGGAGTCCCTGTACTAATTTCCGCATCAGGGGTGACCACTCTCACCGCGAACCACAACAGAGATATTCCTCGGCTATCCACCTCCGTACCTTCGTCTGTTCTGTCATCGCCGGGGTGGCTGTTGGCGGTAGGGCGAGGATCGGAGGGTCGCTAGACAGGGTCGGTGGTGACGCGGGCCGGGTGAGCTGGCGATAGAGGATGGGGTACATCGAGAAACTTTTCCCCTCGTCTGTTTCCAGTCCGAGAGAGGACCCTCCCGCCGTTAGGCATAAGGCCACTAAAACTGTATACTTTATAGCGAAACCGCTCTCAAGGGAACCCATCCCAACTCCTCACTCCAAAAATTAGCGGTTCACATTCTTTTTTGCACATCTCGTTTCAATTTATAGTTAATGAACAAGCAAAAGCAAAGCAAAATATAATAAATGCAAATAAAGTTCTAGATTGAATTGATTTCATCTCCCAAAATAAAATAAGCATTCTACGTTCCTGATTGTACATTTGATTCCAATTTATAGGTAAATAACAAGCAGAGCAAAAGCAGAAATACAAGTAAAGCAAAGTGATTTTCCAGATAATATTAATTTCCTCTTCCCATTTACACATTCTAACATTTCCCGAACATTCATTCTCATACCTGACTCATATTCATCATTCCCTCTGCCCAGTCTGTTATCCAGTTCGGGTTCGTTGAGAGACTGCTGAGATCCCCCAGGTACTCCACTCCTATCTCCCTCAGTTGTTCTTTGAGTTTCTTCCTTGCAGCTTCGCGTCTCTCGTTTGTGCATCTATATATGACGTGATCGCTATCCTCACTTTCTCCCAGGTCACAATGCGGGCATGCTGCTGACACCTCTTGGAGGCTAAATCTGTGTAGGTAAGCATTCAGCCGGCCATGTCCCGTCAGTAACTGTACTGTCCAGTGGTCAAACTGGGGTCTCATCCTACTTACCCTTCTGTAGTGTTTGTATAGTGTCCTACCTGTCTCTTCGTTCTCCCACTGGCTGTTCCACTCCCGCATATATCCCTTTTCCTCTCTTTGGTTATGGCTTTTCTGGTGATCCCATGTTGTGACACGTCTTGCTCTATGGCACTCTGCACAGCCATTTCCTCTGCTAGTTTACCCCCCATATCCTGTTGTCGTCGCTCCCATGATACTGTAAGCACTCTATTTATTTGTTCGTGGATCCATCTTTGCACATTCACTACTGGTTTCGATCTCGATTGCGGTTCCCGCAGTTTGCTAACGAATCCCTGGGAGTCCGTTTTGACACAAATGTTTTCTGTAGGGCCTGCCCTCTGCAATCCCCATTCTGTTGCTACTTGCGCGGCTACCGCCTCAGCCTCGTGTACATTCAGGTCGTCATCCAGCCTGAAACCCGCCTTTACCCATTGCCCCTGTCTATTTTGGTACGCCAGTCCCATGCCTACCGCCCCTTCTATTTTGCTGGCGTCCGCGTATATTGTCATTTGGTAATCCCTCGCTACTTTAATTTTTCCTCTCATCAGGGGGTGGGGTCTGTCTTTTGTTCGGATTCTCCTTTCCTGCTGGCTGCTATAATATTCTTCGTAATATGTGTGCATGCAGGTAGCTTCTATTTCCAGAGGAGGGCACCCCGCCAGGGCGTGTAGCGCTGCTGTTGGGGTGGTCTTGTAGGCTCTTGCGATGCTCCTCAGGAACGGTCTCTCCATGGCTCTCAACTGTCTTTTGTTATGGGTGGCACATGCCTTCTCTCCCCATACTTCAGCCCCGTACAATATTATCGGCCGTATTGCACCCTCGAAGATTGCCTTTTGTGTCTGGATTAGTCCCCCAAGTTTTCCCAGCAATGACGTACAACTTACTACTGATGTTACTAATTTGTCCTCTTTTGCTGGTTAAGTGTGCTGTCCAGTTCAGTTGTACGTCTATGCTGATTCCCAGGTATTTTAGGCTGTTTGTTATCTTTATGGTTTTTGTTCCCGTCTTCATTCTTGGGGTCCTAATCCGATGTTTCCCTCTGGTCTGGATGAATATCGCTTCAGTTTTAGCCGTGTTGTACGAAAGTTTCATGTGCCCACCTTTCACATTTTTGCCACGCTACGTTCCATTTGTCTTCTAATTCTTTCAGTGAAGAGCCGCTCAAGAGGAGCACCTGGTCGTCCGCAAACGCCTGGCAGTGGGTTCCCTCCTCCCCGTCGAGCTCCTCGAACCAGCCTTCCATAATTGTGTTCCATAGCACGGGTCCCAGGCTGGACCCTTGAGGGCACCCCCGATTGACAAACTGCACGAGGTCCTCATTAACTACCATGCGGTTTTCCAGAAAAATTTTTACGCATTTTATTATGTCTGTTGTTATGTTTGCACTTATGAGTTTTCCTATTATTGCAGTTGACCAGGCTGTATTGAATGCGTTTTGAAGGTCGAGCGTCACCACCAGTACGTGCTTTCTTTGTTCTTTTTGTTCCTTTATTCTGTTTACTAATTCTTTGACTGCTTCGATCGTGTCGTGACCTTGACGAAAACCGTACTGGTGTTTGCTGATCCTATTGGTTTTTCCTAGTTGGTAGGTTAGCCTGTTTGTGATCAATTTATCGTACAGTTTGCCAATCGTAGGCATTATACTTATTGGTCTCATCCCTTTCCCTTTTTTGGGGAGCCAAACAATCTCTGCCCTCCTCCAAACTCCGGGGAAAATTCCTGCTTGTTTGCATCTGTTGAGGAATTTGGTTGAATGTTTTCCGATGATTTCTATAATTTTCTCCATGCTTTCATTCGGTATTCACCCGTTTGTTGTTGCCTTCCTCCCAAAGGTCTTACTTATATATGTCAGCTCATGTATAGAGAAGTCCCCATCGTTGCAATCACTATTTCTCAAGTCATTCATCACCTGAACTCTCAGTTGGTTTTGTTCCGGTGACTCCTGGTCGGGATCATCTGTCGGGAAATACATTTCCATCAGTTCTTCTAAAGTTTCTCTCCTGTTTCCTGTCCAGGTGCCATCTCGCCGTTGTATCGTTTGAAATTGATTTTCAGTTTTGCTTCTGTTGTTTATCAGTTTGTACGCAACTCCCCAGGGATCGTCGCGTCTCTGTGACTGCAGGAAATGCCTGAAACCGTTCCTTTTTTGTCCTTTGATCCCTCTATTGTATTTTCGCTTTGCTAGCCGGTAAGCCTGCTCTTTGCTTCGTCTCTCTGCTTCTCCTGTTGCTTTTTGCCAGTTTTTCCTTGCTCTATTTGTGACCTTCCGCAAACTTTCTAGTTCGCCGTTCCACCAAACTTGATTTTCCACCCGTCTTCGTACTTTCCTTGTGTTTTGTTTTAATGTGTTTTCTATGAAAGTTTGTATTGCTTGTGCGTCTTATTCTATGTCTTGTGTTTGTTCTGGTAATTGTGTTGTCATAATTTGTCTTACCCTATCCCTTTTTATTGCTTTTGCGTTTATAGTGTCCTTTCTTGTACTTTGTGTGCCGTGATTCCAGATGTTTATGTGTATATATTTGTGGTCGCTTAGTGTTTCTTCCTCCCCCACTGTTCTGTATATGTGTGTTATCCCTCTTGTTATGGTCATGTCTATCCAGCTTTTCCCTCTGTCTGTCTCAAAAGTTGGTGCGTCGTCTATGTCGTTTTCTATACTGAAGTTGTTGTGTATTGTCCAGTCTAGTAGTTCCTCCCCTCTTTTGTCTGTTATGTGTCCTCCCCAAGATGTATGTTTTGCGTTCATGTCTCCTATTATGATAAGTCTCCCTGTGATTTTTTCAATGTTTTTCGTGTTTTCGTTTAGTCTTGTGTTTGTATGTCCTCCAGGTTCGTCGTATAGTCTGTATCTGTATAGTGGTCATGTTTTCGTTGGTCATGTCTCCCTCTAAAATTACCTGGGTAATGTTGTTCCTTACCATTATTGTCGTTTTCGATTTGTTGTCATGCCGATATGTTCTGTAACCCTCATAGTTTTGTGGTCTATGGTACGGTTCTTGGATAGCGATCACGTCAGTTCGCCACTGCTGCAAGTGGTGCCCCAGTAGATCCGCCGCAGCCTCTCCCCTACCCATATTGAAGCTGATGATTGTTAGCTTCCCGTTTTTTTATTCATCGCTGCTATAATTGATTTTTCTTGATTCCAACTCTATTCTTTTACGATATACCGGGCAGAGGGAATCTCTCGCCGAGTGTTTCCTAGGTTGGTACCCCGACCTGCTGCAGTTCGGACAGTTTAGGTCTTCTTGTTTGTTACACTCTTTTCCATTGTGTGACCCGCCGCAATTGTAGCAGGTCGGTTCCCATCTACATGTTTTGGCAGAGTGATTGTACCTGCAGCAGTTGAAACATATGGATACATCCCTATATTCCTCCACGTACAAGTTCTGCAGGTCCATGAAAAGCCTGCCTTTCTTCATTATTGTTTTAAAGATTCTTGGGCTCGTCTTTATTACCCAGTTTTCCTTATTCGGGTCTCTGCAGCGTCTCTTTGTGATTGGTTTTATGCTTTTTACTTCTTCTGAAATGAAGTTTTCGAAAACACTTCCGTTATGTTCTATTATTTCGTTGATTAATTCGTCTCCCTCGTACCCTGCCAGGACGCCAGTGATCATGAGTTTTGGCGTCTTGTCACCCATAGTTTGTATGTTTAGTGTTTCCGTGGCTTGTATGATTTCCTTCAATTGCTTTTGTTGTGCCCTATTCTCACTTCTGAACACTGCAGATCCTTGCGTCTCTGATGTTTTCTTTAAACCCTTTTTCTTTCAAAACTTTCCCTATTTTGTTGATTGGCTCCTTTGGTTTTATCGTTCCTCCCTCAGATGTCTTCAACGTTATTTTGCTTTCGTACCCGCTGCGCTTCGGTGGCGTTTTCCAGATTCTTTCTGTCTGGTCCGGTTTAGTGCCATTTCCCTGTTTTTCTAATACTTTTTCTGCGTTAGTCTTTTTATTTTTGCTTATAACTGTCTTCCACGTATCTGGCTCATTCTGGTCTGTATCTGTATTCTTTCCCGGGTCTGTTTCGTTATCTCTATGCGGGCTCTGTTTCCGTGTTTTCTTTTTCTGCCTCTCTTCTGCGTGTATTTCCGTTTTTTCCATGTTTTGCGTTTTGTTCGTGTGTTGAAGTCTTGCCACGCTTTCTTTTATTTCTTTCAGTTCTTTTTTAATTTCTTTTAGTTCTTCCTTGTCGCTGTTCTGTCTTTGATTTTTGTGTTGGTGTTTTTCCCTTTCTCGATCCACTTTCTCTATTCCCCATTGATAGACCATTTCCGCGAAAATAGTTATTATTTTTATGGTGTTTTCTGTCACCACCATTTGGTCCGTTCTGCAGAATTGCATTTTTCCATTTGAGTACCTTGTTGTTGCCTCTTCTATTTGTTCTGTCAGTTGTTTAATTTCTTCTAGCCAGTTTCTTCCCACGTTTGTTTCACCTGGTATTTCTCTATCCGTTTCTGTTTCCTGTTTCTCGGTGTTTCTATTGTACTCGTGCTGACTTCCCTTATCTTCTTTTTCTCCTGGTTTTTCGTTTCCTCAGGGCTGCTTCTCTCCTTTCTTTTGGTGTATTTTGTTGTTTTATTTGTTTCCCGTTCTAGCGTTACCTCCGCTTCTGACGTCGTGTCCTCTCTCGTCGATCCAGGTGGTGATCTGGGCAGAAAAAATCTCCTGCCTATGCATCCCTGTAACTTGAAGGTTTCTTCCATCTCTGAAAGTTCCTGCTCGCTGTTAATCCATCTATCGTTCATATCGAATTCTCAGTGATCTCTATGCTTGGTCAAGCGGGATACCCCGCGCGACCGCCAAAACTGTTGTTATTCCTGTTCTCCTGATACTTGTGATGATTTACCGTTGTTATAAAGTGCCAAATTTTGACACTTTGTGTTGTATTACACCTATTTTTGGATTAATATGGCTACTATGTATCACCCACTTTAATTATGAAGTCAAGATGTGACGGAGGGTCCGGAGGCTGAGAGTCCTCTCGAGGCAAGGTGGCTGGTGGTGTTGGAATCGGTGCGGGGATGGCCTGTTCCAGGAAAAAGATATCGGCGGGGGGAGGATCGTAGTAGAGGGGATATTGGGGCAGTTCGGCGACTTAGTCCTCCAAGCGAGGGGTAGACAAAATTGAGCCAACATCCTGTTCCTGTACGGGGTGGGGACGGGGTGTGTGGAATCCCTGAAGGAACTCCTCCATGGCGTCCAGGAAATCCATCGCCGGCTCGAGTTGTTCAAGGATCTACGGATTTCAAATTATTGCGAGGTCGCGTTGTCAACAATCGGTTTTAGATCTTTGACGTGTACCCGATTACACCGCTTTCCGTTCGGGCCTTTCAGGTCATATACTACAGGGGATACAACGCCGGTGACGGTGAACGGTCCGGAGTATTTGGGAGCTAGTTTGGCGGCGTGTCCCTGAATGCCAGAGGAGAGGTTATGCTTTCTCTTCATCACCTTATCTCCAAGGTGGCATCTCCAATCCCGGCGTCTGAGGTTGTAATAGTGGCTTTGCTGGTTGAAAGCCCGTGCCAAGTTCACTCGTACTAACTCGTGCACCTCTTGTAGCTTGGTCAGGTGAGTGGCCCAACTCTTCGGAGCAGATTCGGTTTCCTCTTCCGGGGTTTTGGGTCGATATATCGCTTTCGGTGGTTCCAATTCTCTTCCGAACATTAGAAATGCGGGACTGAAACCGGTAGAGTCGTGGCGGGCAGTATTCACGGCGAATTGTAGTTCGGGCAGGTACTGGTCCCATTTTCGGTGATCGTTCTCGCAATACTGGGCGATCATTGTTCCTACCGTTTTGTTGGTACGTTTCACGGGGTTTGCTTGAGGCGTATACGGCGGTGTCAGGCGGTGTTTTATCTCCAGTTCGGTGAGGAGGTCTTCGAAGGGTTTACCGGTGTACTGTGTTCCGTTGCCGGGCGTCCAAATCTCAGGATAATATCCTCGTAAAACGATTGTGAGACGGTTCTGGATGTTGCTTTTCGGAGAGGTCTGAGTTGTACCCACTTGGTGATCATATCTTGGTATACAGCCAGGTATCAATTTTCTTTACTGGAGCGGGGTAGTGGTCCGACTAGATTGGTGGAGACGGTATCCCACGGTTTGGTGTTCAGAGATGGGTGCATCTTGCCAGGCGGCTGTTGCTGCGATAATGATGGACATGTTGAGCAATTTCTCGGAACATTCCGGGCCAATTATACTTGTGCGTGATCCGGGTGGTAGTCTTAGCTATTTCCATATGGCTGGCGGTGACATCATTGTGGTTTTTTACCAGAATTTGTTGTTGAAGGGGCTTTGGGACGCAGAGCTTCCAGGGATCACTCATACCCAACTCGCACAACTTGTTGGCATCCCAGAAGTGTCGGAATAATCTTCCCTCTTTGATGCAGAGATCTGGGAATGCTTCCGGATTTATCTCTACTTCCGCTTTCTTCGTGTTGTACCATGAACATCTTTCTCCGGCTGCTATGTCATCTGCAGTGGCACAGCATTGCACATCTATCTCCGGCTCTTCGGAACTGGAATGCGGTAACGGTTGACGGGATAAGGCGTCGGCAACTTTGTTCAGGATGCCTCGACGGTATTTGACTTCAAAGTCAAACTGTTGCAGGAACATAGCCCATCGGACTATACGGCCGGCAGGACTCTTTATGGACTGTAACCATTTCAGAGACAGGTGATCGGTGAGGACAGTGAAGTGATAGCCTTCCAGATAGGGTCTTAGCTTTTCTATGCTCCAGACTATAGTCAAGCATTCCTTTTCCGTTACGGAGTAGTTACGTTCTGGTCCGGTTAACATCCTACTCGCGTACGCCACTACATTCTCCTGACCCTCCATGTCCTGGGTAAGCGCTGCTCCCAGTCCACAATCGGAGGCATCAGTTTGTAGTGTGAACGGCTTGATGAAATCTGGACAGGTCAAAGCGGGAGCTTCGGTAAGGCTGGTTTTCAGAAACTCGAAGGCGGCATCTTCAGTTCCTGTCCATTTCCAACGGTTACCCTTTTTCAGAAGCTTGGTCAGTGGTGCCACTATCCCGGAGAAATTCGGTATAAATCTCCTATACCAGGATGCCATTCCCAAGAATTGGCGAATTTTCTTCAGGGTGTTTGGGGCAGGCCACTGAACTATCGACTCTATCTTGTCTGGATCGGTTTTTATTCCGTCGGCGGTGACAACATGTCCTAGGTACTTCAGCGAGCTCAGACAGAACTTGCACTTCTCAGCATTGAACTGTAGGTTAGCCTGTCTTAACTGGTGAAAGACTCGCTGCAGGTTGATCAGGTGTTCATCGAAGGTTTTGCTCAGCACAATTATGTCGTCCAATTATGCAAAAGCAAACGATTCCATTTCAGGTCCTATCAGGTTGTCCATAAATCTCTGGAAGGTGGCAGGTGCTGAGTGAAGCCCAAACGGCATTACCTTAAACTGGAATAACCCTCTTCCAGGTACGGTGAAGGCGGTTATCGGTTTACTATCGGCTGATAGTAGTATTTGCCAATATCCCTGCCTCAGGTCTAGGCTAGAGATATAGTTCGCTTCCCTCAATTTGTCCAGGATTGCATTGATGAACGGCAGCGGATATGCATCTTTTGCGACCACGTCATTGACTTTATGGTAATCGATGCGAAATCGGTGTTTTCCATCTCTCTTCTTCACAATAACTACAGGTGAACTCCATGGACTACTGGAATATTCGATGATGCCATCTGCCAACATCTTATCTACATCTTCATTGATCACCTCTTGCATTCTCGGATTCTGCGGACGGTACCTTTGTTTAATCGGTTATGTCGTTTTTAAACGAATACGATGTTCAACTAAAGGTGTGGGCCCCTTAATCTCCTCAAATGCCGGTAATTCATTGTCCAGGAATCGTTGCAGTCTACTGTGTTGTTCTGGTGAAAGATTTCGGCACGATGGATCCTCAACTCCTATCGGACTGCAGGTAGTTTCCGGGTCCGGTTGATTTTCCGCTGCTCTGTTTCCGGGTGTTCTGCAGTTCAGGATTCTGTTCTGGTTTCTGGTTTTCTTATTTTGGCTTCTGGTGTTTCTTCGGTTCTCTGGTTTCCTCTGGTTAGAAGGTTGTTGATTTCCGGGAGACCCCGGATCGGGAACTGGAGACGTCTTTTCCTGGGAGCCAAGAACTGACACTTTCTTCTAGTTCCTATACACAAGAGCGGTTTGTAGATCGATGCTGAAGCCTTGTGTGCGAAGTACATCCATTCCTATCACGATGTCTGCGGCCAGGCTGGGAATTATCAGTAGCTCACAGGTGATCTCCTCGGTTCCAATCTTCATCGAGGGTTTAAAAACTCCGGTTACCTGGATGAGTAAACCATCGGCTTGTCGGGACTGGGCTACGGTGTTTGGGTATTCTTCATACCAATGTCGTTTGCAATAGTCAGCGACTCCGGTACTAGCAAACGACCTAGTATCGACTAGGGCGGAGAAAACCATATCACCAATGGTTACTGGGATGAACGGCCGGTTATCATCTGGTCGGGTTTTCGGTGAGTTTTCCGGGATATTTAGTTGCTGGAGCCGGCCTGTCCCCGGTTCGGGCGGGCTCCGGTCAAGTTTTCCGGCTGGGGACAGGTACAATCCTTGACAGGATTCCATCACGGCCACACCTTGAGCAGAAACGCTTGAAGGCATTATGACAATCTGCTCGTTGATTCCCGGGCTGTCCACATCTCCAACAAGTATTGCCTCTGTTATATACCGGTTGTCCGGGTGGTGAGGGTGGTGGCGGAACGACTGGAGGCAGCTGAACGACTGGAGGCGGTTCTGGGTATCATGTTCTAACAGGGGTGGTAGAAGTCGAGTTCCGGTAGTACATTCGGCGGATCCCGCCACGTAACTGTTGGAATTCCAAGATCAAGGAAATCAAGGATGGAACGTCAAGAAAATCGTCCTTTCGGATGTATTGGCGGTAGTCTGGGAGGAGATTCCGGTATATCCAGGCTAATTCAGGATCAGCTTCTGGATATCTTCCACATAATCCATGGCGGGCTCGTTATCTCTTTGCAGTCTCCGGCTGATTGCGATTTCCAAGTCATCCTGGTATCCTACGGGGAAATAGGATTTCCGGAAAATGTTCTTGAAGGTGGACCAAGAATTCCAGAATATTTTTTTACAACGGTATCATAAAATAACTCGACCTTGCAATAATTCCGGCAATTCATCAAGTAATTGCTCCGGACGGGCTTTTTCGGCTTCCCCTATTTCCTCAAGTCGCTCCAGGAACGCCACTGGATCTCTGGTTCCATCAAAGTGTAGGTTCCAGTGATGCGTTTTCAGTTTGGTGGTGTAACTGGCGACGGCGGTCGTGGCTGTAGCCTCTGCGGTTGTCTCGTTCGGTGACTGTCATCTGTGAAAGCCGGATTGACAGGTGGAACATCATTCTGTGGCGGGTCTGGGGGCACATCCGGATAATTCACTTCTACTACAGGTTGTGTTCCGGAAAATCCAGGAGGTACTGTGGGGTTGGTTGTTGCGGCGGAATCCGGGTGCTAAAGTTTGAGTCCAATCAGCTTGGGAAGTCCTTCCCTCAGGAACCATACCAAACGTTTCCGAAGTTCACTAACGGTCCCCTCCGTAAGCAGTCGATATCTGCCTAGTTCTTCCTCTAGCTCGGTTTTCTTCAAGCGGTAAACCCACCCTAATCTGGGTTCCAGGGTTGCCAGGTACCCTTCGCTGGCTTCTCTGTCTGGATCAGGAGACGACGGTCTACTACTGGACTTCGAATGTTCTGGGGGAATGGACAGCTGATCCGGGTTATCACAAGATGGTTTTTCTTGGGACATGATTATTCCAAACAGGTGCAGTCACTTCTTCCTAAGTTTCCGGCGGACCTGTCGGGATTCGAACGGAAAAAAAACGGACCGACGGTCGGTCGGAACGAAAATTCAGGACAAAATATAGCGGCAATTATACAGTTTTCTCAGGACCAGTCTTCCACTGGTAGATATTCGAATAAAACAAAACAATTGAAAACTAGAATAAATATAACAGGGTTTTTAATCACACAGAGTATTAAAATAATCAGGAAAACTACAAAAATCAGGTATATATCTAAAACTCGGTTTGTTACAGGTTCTCCAATTTATATTTATAAATCTCAGGTTTTCCTAACATACGGTTTACCTAACAGGGTCCCTGCTCGGGCGCCGATTTGTAAGGGTCTTATTCGGGGTTTAAACCTTACAAGGGGAGCCCGAGAACTAGATAAGTCTAGTAGTTATATCGGTTGCCTCGGGCGCCAGTTTTTTTTGAAAGTGGTATGCTCCACTTG
Organism: Plagiodera versicolora; assembly: GCA_037013635.1. Lineage (NCBI taxonomy): Eukaryota > Metazoa > Arthropoda > Insecta > Coleoptera > Chrysomelidae > Plagiodera > Plagiodera versicolora. Next base: position 5,355,813 of record CM072993.1, on the reverse strand, counting down.
CTTCCAGAACTTATGGTTCTTCGGAAGTCCCTAGGGTAGCTATCAGTGGAGAAGGAATACAAAGTAACTGTATACAATGTACCCCCTTGTGTAAACCAGGGGTCAGATAGTTAGACTCTGGTAAAGTAATCTAAGAAAGGGTAGGCTTTAATTACTCTCCCTCAGGATATTTTGGATTACAAAAGCTACCTACCAATGCATTAATCTAGTCCTAATTCAGGTTATCTGGTGCAATAAATCAATTGACAATATAAAAATAAACGGGGTTCTATTCATTCTGGAAATACAAACAGCAGCGAGCAATCAAAATAATTCTCACAAACGCAATACAGTTATAACAAAAATACATACAGCCTCAAGCCCAAAGCGAATTTGTTTCACCTGAACCGGAAGCAATTAGCACAAGTCCCAAATTATTAAGTTCGAAAATAGAAAATCTAAATCAAGTATACAGGAAAAGCAGGGCGGAAGCATTAAACGGGAAAGCGATGCCGGTGAGCTATTTAGGAGACCAAGATGAGTTCAATTCTCAGATTTTCATATGTTAATAGAAATAAACTCTTACTACCCTCTGGGATATTGAGTCTAGTCACGGTATCTGCAACGTGTTTTACTTTACGAGATAAAAATGAGATGAAAATAATCGAATAGAACTTACAGGTACTGGTGATCGGGTACAATCGATAGTTTATGGAAAATAATGCTCACACTGGCTACGGCAACTAAGGGAATTTGGTTATCGGCTGGAGCGCTCACTTCACGCGAATTTCGTTTTGTGTTTAGAAAAACTAGTTTTTAAAAACTTTATTGTGGACCTTTCTTACAAGCTTGTGAGTCTACTCGAAGTTGGATATAGACTTCTCTCAATAATTAATTACATTTCACAAGTAACCTAAAATGCTCACTAAACAAAATGTAATTCTAAGAATAAAACAGATATGGTATTGTTCATTCATGGCTGGCTTCGTCATCTTATCATTACGTAGGTGGTAACAAGGTGGCCCATTGTAGTGGTGTTCGTAACTCCTCCCCTCTAAGATTCGAACATCCGTGGTACAAGGGTGTGAGTTAAATCACGATGTTCATTCTGCTATCCTCTTCTAGGGATGGCTTCTTTTTCATTCTTCTGAAGATGCTTTGACATATTTGAAATTTCCAAGTTAATATTATCAATAATCCTGTCAACATAATATAAATTAATAAAGTCCAAAAATTCATATTATGAGATGTGATGATGGGTTCTTGAATCTCATCGATCTTTTTTTTTTGAATTGCTAAGGTAGCACCAATGGTCTTCAGATCATCCAATTCTATCTTGTCCAAATTGAATGATTCTTCTTTCTTCTCGATAATCTTATCTCTTGAAATTTCTATCTTGATTCTTGGTAGGCTGATGTGTTTAAAACTTGACTTTGATTTTTCAAAAATATTTAATATTGACTGTTCTATTATTATTTGTCATTCTGGAACTAATTCTAGAATGTATTGTCCCATTAAAGGTACATTTTCATGATCTTGGTTACACTTTTGAATTGCTATTAGTTTTTTAGGTATAACCAAAATGAATTTGTTTTTGGAAAGTTTCTGAATTTTATAGTTATTCACAGAAATAGGAAAAAGATTGCAGTTCGATATATTTTCTTTGTATTTTAATAGTTGCACTTCACAAATAGAGTCTGCTTGAATTCTTGTTGGATTTCCATCTTGACATAAAAACTTGTCATCTGTGATTTCCTTACAGGGTGTATTGGTAGAGATGTAATAATGCTCATTCATCATAAGGTATTTGGATTTCGGAAGGATAAATTTGTATTGGTTTCCATTTGGAACAGGTAAAGGTAGCAATTGGAAGTATTCATAGTTTTCTCTTTCTGTTAATGGGATTTCGATAATGAAAATTATCTTTTCAGATTTTGAATAACTTTTAACAGTCATTATTATTTCAAATAATAATATATTTTCTCTTTTTGATTCGAATGGTAATTTTCGATCAATTGGCAACAATTCTTTCATTGCTTTTATTTCTTGGAGTAAATCTTCTGGTTTCACAATTGAGTTATGGAATACGTTCAGTTTTGCAAATGTTATAGCGTCCTCAAGACTCTCTAATACTTGGATGATCATTTGATATTCATTAATAATTTGAGAAATGATTGTTTCAATCAAAATGAAATTATAACTATCCATCGCAATTATTTCTGTTTGTTTAATTTGAGATTCAATCTGCATTATTCTACTTTGTATAATCAATTGGTTGTGGCTCAAAGTTGAAATACTTTCATTAAATTTTCTTATAGATTCATCTAATATAGATATTTGATTTTTCAGAATATTTTTCATCTTGTTTTGGTTGTTATTTAAATTTTCAAGTATTTTATCATATCGTATTATAGAACCTAATCCATTGATTAAACCACGTTTTTTCCTTCGGTTTTGATATATAAGGGGATATATTTGTGTGAATTGTGACATAATCTTTTCTTCTAGATTACTCATTATATGATATGAGTTAAAAAAATCATCTTTATATCCTTTACTATTATTATGATTATAAAAAGCTTTTTCTAAGTTTCTAGATGATGTTTTCAAAGCAATGAATTCTTCGTGTAAGTCTATAAGGTCGTATATCTGAATAAAAGTCCACTTATCTATTTGGTTTTGGGCCATTCCTAATTTAAAAGGGAATAGTCCTGGGTTCTCTTTGATTTCATTAAAGATTGGAACCTTTAGTTGTGCCTCTGCTATGTAGATGGTCATTCTGTAATAGAAACAGGTTTCCTTAATTCTTTAGTATGGATTATTTCTTCTTTATTATTATTTTTGTTTTTTATTTTCACTTTATTATGTTCAAGGATTTTGATGACTTCAAATGGTCCTATAAATTTATTATCTTTTTTATTTCGTTTATCTTGGGATTTATATACTGTTTGTCCGATTTTAAATTGATATTGACTTGGACCCTTTTTATTATGTTTGTCAATTATTTTTTGTTTATGTCGTTCTGAATTTTCTGTGACTTTTTCATAAATACTTTTCAGTTTATTTTTATGATTTGCTACATAATCGGTGTAAAATGTAGTTTCTAAAAGATCTTCGGGGTTTCTAGAACTTGTATGTCTAAAGGTAAGTTCATACGGTGTGAATTTTGTGGATGAATGAATTGAGCTATTGTAAGCAACAATTGCACATTCCATTATATCTAAATCATTTTTATGTTGTGATCGTAATAATCTCAGATGTTCTAGTAAGGTTGAATGGAATCTTCCTACCGGAGAATTACTTTCATGATGCATTGGCGTACCAAAATGCACATTAATTTTATGAACTTTCAATAGTTCTTTTACGGTTATGTTATTTAATTCTTTTCCGTTGTCTGTTATCACTTTTTTGGGTAGACCGTAAAAACAAAAATATTTCATTAGGGCTTTACATACTTCTGTGGCTGTTTTAGATTTTATTTCAAATGCTTGTCCTAATTTTGAAAATTTATCAAAGATAGTTAGGTAATCTCTAGTTTCGAATCGAAAAACATCTATCTGAAGTATTTGGAATGGTTTTGATGGGGTTTCTGTGAGAGTTTGGGCAAAGTATGGTTTTCCTCTCGCATATTTTGCAGTTTGACATAATTCACAAGCATTTATATAATTAGTAATATCTTTTTTCATTGTTGGCCAGTAATAATTTCTTTTCAAATGTTCTATCGTTTCTAAGATTCCTCTGTGGTTACATTTTCCTTCGTGATGATGTTTGATCAACATTATTTGTTCTTCAGTTTCTCTTACTAAATTTACACGTTTCATACACCTTAATAATTTAAAATTCTTTTCATAAAAATATTTTTTAAACACTTTATTGAACTGTGAGTATAATGATTCGTCTTCAAAGTAGATATAAAATTTAATATCTGGTCCCATATATTCTTCAAAAAAATTCAGGATTTGTTCTTCGTTTTTTGGAATTTTAGCTTCAATTATTTTAAGGTTTTGGTAATCGCATCTATTTATCATGATTTTATTATGAATGTTTGGGGTGACTATCATTTGTCGTACTTTGTTGTTTATTATTTCGTCTAATATCGGGATATTTCCACTAGCTGAGTCGTTGTCGTTATCAGAATGACATGTTTCTTGTGGATCAAGTCTAATGTCTTGTAGAATTTTATTTTCTTCTGATGGTTCAGAAACAATATTTTGGATTGAAGTTTGGGGCATATTTTCTTCTAAAGATAAAATATAATCAACAATTTCTTGGTCTGAATCACCAGGATTATTTATGATACTTTCATTTTCTAAAGCGTTTATTTGGATTCTAGACGAAGCGTCTGCGTTGGTGTTATGTTTTCCTTTTTTATAAATAATTTCATAATCGAATTCTTCCAATCGTAATCTCCATCTCACTAGTTCACTATTAGGCTCTTTTAAACTAAATAACCATACTAAAGGTCTATGGTCTGTGTATATTTTAAATTTTCGTCCATAAAGGTAAGGTCTAAAGTATTTACAAGCCCAAACGATGGCTAGTAATTCTTTTTCAATCGTTGAATATTTTATTTCGGTTTCATTCAAGGTTCTCGAGGCGTATGCCACTGGTTTATCATTGGGTGTTTCTCCTTGGGAGAGTACCGCTCCGATAGCAAAATTGCTTGCATCAGTAGTCAGTATGAACTGACGTTCAAAGTCTGGGTATTGTAGTACGGGTGGATTACTTAGAATATTTTTACAAATTTCGAAACTCTCGATGAATTCATTAGTATGATTGACTTTAGCATTCTTTTTCAAACAAATAGTCATAGGCTTAGTAATTTTAGCAGAGTTGTTTATAAATCTACGGTAATAACCTAACAATCCTAGAAAACTTTTCATTTCTTTCTGAGTTGTAGGAATTGGGAAATGTTTGATTGCATTTATTTTATCTGGGTTTGGAAGTACTCCGTTTGCTGTTATTACATGACCTAAATATTGTACTTCTCTTCTCAAAAATTCTGATTTATCCATTTGTATCTTTAAATTTGCTTCTCTTAGTCTCTCAAATACTTGTGTTAATCTTATTATATGTTCTTGTAATGATACGGAAAAAATTATAATATCATCTAAGTATACTAGGCAAGTCTCATTTTGTAATCCACGTAGTATATTATCCATCACTCTTTGGAATGTGGAAGGGGCGTTTTTCAAACCAAAGGCCATTTTTCTGAATTCGTAATGTCCATTTTGGGTGGAAAAAGCAGTTTTTGAAATGTCGTCTTTATCGACTTCTATTTGGTGGTATCCTGATGCTAAATCTAGGGTAGTGAAATACATGGATTTTCCTAATTTATCAAGTATATCAGATATGTTTGGTGGGGGGTATCGGCCTTCAATAGTTTTTTCGTTTAATTTCCTATAATCTATAACTAACCTCCATTTTTTCTTTCCTGAAGCATCAGGTTTTTTTGGTACAATCCAAATTGGGCTAGAATAAGGCGAATTTTAATTTTGAATGATTCCTTGTTCTAACATACTCTTTATTTGGGTTTTAACTTCCGTTTTATGAATTTCTGGATACCTATACGCTTTAGTATAAATGGGATTTTCATCTTTCGTTCTGATCTTATGTTTAACGAGGTTTGTAAAACTTAAAGGTATATTTTCACAGTAGAAAATATCTCGGTATTTCATGCAAAGGTTTTTTCAATTGCATCTTTTTCTTCTTTATTGCAATGGTTAATTCTTAAGTTTTTTAGATTTTGTTTCAATAAGTTATTTTCATAGGTGTCTAGATCGTGAAATTCATCGACTTCCATTTTTTCTACAAAATTCGTTTCTGCAATGTCGACATTTTTGACATCAAATGGTTTGACAAATTCTATTTCAATTGGGGTTTCATTCGAATTGATAATTATTGTTGTAGCAAAATTATTTTCGATTGTTACTAATGCAACCGGCATTTCTACATTTCTTGCCAATCTTAAATGTTCGATAATTGCTGTTTTTTGTGATCTTGGTGGAATTATTATAGAGTAATTTAAATTTTCAAAGCCTTGTTTGTTAATATCAGATATTATCCTTGGTATTTCTGGAGATTCTTGATATATTATTGGTATCATAGCATTCTTCGTAATGATCTGTCTAGTTCCAAAATTGATATTTGCATTGAGTTGAGTTAAAATATCAGCTCCTATTAGTCCGTCATATTTATCAGAAAAATTGAATAAGTGAAATTTAATTTCCTGGTTTGTATTAAAAATTTCAAAAGCAGGTATTTTAATTATTTTATCATGTCTTGTTAAAGCATGTGCAGTTCTTATATAAAAATCTTCCTTGATTATAGATTGTTTGAAATACTTATTGGCTATTTTTGGGTCAATGAGAGATTTAGTACTACCGGTATCAATTAAAAAATATCCATCGATCTCAGGGATTTGAATATATGGTAGATGTAATCTATGCGTATTGATTTGTATTATCTGTGAATATTCTGATTCGTGACTTTGATAAAATTTACATTTTCATTTGTATAGTCATTATCAACATTAGTGGGTTGGATATTTGAGATTGTGTCGTTATTAAATTGGTCAGAACATTCGTTTTGTGTATCATAATATTGAGATAAATAGTCTTGATAATTTTGTTCGCTACAATATGCTTCTTGTGGATTTGAAACATATGATTCTTCGTTGTATGAATCAAACAACTTATATTGTTCAATTTCTGAATGATTAGGTTGTTCAGATTGAATATCATGATTAAATATTTGTTTAACTTTAGAATAACCGGAACTTGTATCCATTGGTTCTGGTTTGAATTGAGATACGTTTCTTTGATTCTGATGTTGGCTTTGGTTTCTAATAATTGAACTTGATCTCGGATCGTTATTATTTGGGCGTTGTGGCAATTGAAATCTTGGATAAGGTGAAACATTAGTTTGAAGTGGTCTTGTAAAGTTATTACTTACAGGGTGATTTCTGAAACTTTGTTGGTTAAACATAGGTGGTCTCCAAATCGGACGAGTTTGAAATTGTGAAAAACTCGGTTCAATTGGGGAAAAATATTTCGGTGTATAATTTTGATTTTGCGGTATTCTCGTAGTCAGTACATTTTGAGAAATGTTTGGTCTTGGTATAAATTGATTCACATTAGATTGTGGTTTATAGGTTGAATTCAGTAAATTCGTATTTTGTCCTGATTTGAAAGAGACAAAATTTTCTTCCTCTCTAACTACTGCGATTGCTGTCTCAATATTCGAAGGGTTTCTCAATCTAACGACTAATTGAAGATTGTATGGTAATCCATTTATGAATGTTTTCAATGCGAATTCGTCGTAATTTTTATTCTCTTTTCCATTTCATCATTGATTTCTGAGCTTAATTTCGAAAACAAAAGACTTCTAGCGTCTTGAATTCTCATGCCAAATTGGATAGGTGTCTCGTTCATAAGTGGTTTCAGAGATATTAAGTCTTGAATCAAAAAATCAATGCTTCTTTGATCGCTGAATGTCAATGATAATAGCGCTTTTATTTCAATCCATGAATTTATTTCACTTCGGCTATAAATCAAATCAGCTGCACGGTCTTTCAATTTACTCAAAACTGTATCAATTATACAAACATTAATTGCATCTGATGGATCAGTACGATTTTGAAAATTTTTGATGAAATTTTCGCAAGCAGTAAAAAATCTGAGGAGTTGTTTTGGGTTTCCATCAAACGTTGGGATGTTATCGGCTCGATATCTCATTAGAGAAACATTTACGTTGCTCGTCATATTCGTCGGGTTGTTATCTAAGTTAATATTCGAAAAGCTTTCAATAACTTGTTGTAGTTCAGGCGAAAGTGACATAAATTTTACGAAATATTGATTTTAACTATGAATATTGTAGGAAAGGTTCTGGATGGGAATTTTAAATTTTGAGCACTTACAGTATGATGATTGGTAGCATAGCTTTCTTTGGATCTGCGATGCTGTTCTTCTTGTGTGGGTTTCTTACGGCTACGGTGTTTTCTTCTTAATCCTAAGGCCCAGGTTCCGACGATTTTTGTTCGAAATCACTGGAAGACTGGAGTGACAGATTTGGCGATTTTTGTCCTCTTGCTGCCTCTCGAAGTCTTGGTGTCCACGTAGGTTTTCCGACGGGTTGGGCGATGTTTGTCCCTCACTGTCTACTAATTTTTCCAATTTCGGTTCCACAAATTAATCGTTGGTACGAAAATAATTTCTGCGATAGAAACACTTCTGTGGATCCTACCGACTGCGCCAATTTCGTTTTATGTTTAGAAAAACTAGTTTTTAAAAACTTCATTGTGGACCTTTCTTACAAGCTAGTGAGTCTACTCGAAGTTGAATATAGACTTCTCTCAATAATTAATTACATTTCACAAGTAACCTTAAATGCACACTAAACAAAATGTAATTCTATGAATAAAACAGATATGGTATTTGTAAGGTTTTGTGCTGACCTGAAAATTGGTCGAAAAACATGCACTATATCCAGAGGGGATATTTCGATAGTAGTGGTTTGATTTTATGGAATGGATTGCCACAGGTGGGCCAAATGAAAGTATTAAATCAACGAGCAGAGACAAAAACTACTCGCTGCGTAGCTCTTGTGTCGGCTGAAGCTCACAACCGGAGTAACAATCTGAAGCTGCTATACTGCCAGAAGAGGGCAGAAGAAGCGTTGGCGAAAATGCCAAGGGAAAAATCTCGAAGTATGGTGAAACACCAAAAAAAAAGGAAATCGGTACAGCGTGACAATTTTTAACTGCGACTCAACTCGAGGCACACACTGTCGACACTACGTACAGCCGGGGGCAAGTTTTTGTCTACTGCTTATCTCGCGATATTGCCAGATTTTAGATATATCAAGCAAAATCCATCAATACCGAACATGCCGCCTCTCCAAAGGCAAGCTGAAGGCTTACCTTTCAGAAAGGAAAAGAAAATGAAAAAAGAAACAATATAAAAAAAATCATGAAAATTAATAATCATATTAGAACATTGCAATGACGAACACAAACAACCATATATTAACAAGAATGCAGGTTAATTATGAAATGGGTAAAGCACATAACTTCATCAATGGACGTTTAAAGATTGCCTCGTTGGCATCTACGACCTCAGCCACACGGGGAACGTTATCAGCACCAAGAAATAACGATTTTATTCTTGATAATGGCCATTGTTGTGGGGGAGCAAGATCATTTTTAATAATGACTAATGTGCCTTCATTGATAGGAAGTGAGGTCATATCAGGTGTGGGTAAAGCGTTTAGTGGTTCAAGGGTCAAAAAATGACCTGGGGTCAGAGCAGAAATATCATTAGGATCCGAACTCTGCTGTGTTGAAGGCCGGGAATTCAAAATTGATTCGATCAATATCAAAGCAGTATTGAGTTCTTTATATGAAAGTATCTGTTGACCAATGACATGAGTTGAATGAGTTTTCACAGACTTCACTCCTGCTTCCCAGAGTCCTCCAAAATGAGGAGCGGAAGGAGGGTTGAAATGCCAATTAATCCATTCCTTTTCAGCTGCTGCAGACATGAGGGCCTGAAGTTGTCGATTTGCTCCCACAAAATTAGTACCGCAATCGCTATAGAGGTGCTCCAATCGTCCACGGCGCGCCATAAACCTCTGTAATGCTGCCAAAAACGTTTCGGAACTGAGGTCTCCAGCCAATTCTATATGAATGGCTTTGGTGGAAAAACAAACGAAAATGCAGACATAACCTTTGTATGTTTTAGCAACACGATATCGTCGGTTCACAATGGGAAAAGGGCCAGCAAAGTCAACTCCGGTGTGGCAGAAGGCCTTAACATGATTTATGCGAGCAGCAGGAAGATCGCCCATGGGCGGTTGGAAAGGACGAGGATTCTTTCTATAACATTGAACACATTTACATAGGATTGAGCGAATTGCTCGGCGTGCAGAAAGGATCCAAAATTTTTGACTCAATAGGAATTGAACCGTGCGGAGTCCGGCATGAAGAAACTTAAGATGATAAAACCTTATCAATAAGTCTGTCAAAATGGAGCTACAAGGGAGCAAAATAGGATGCTTCACATCGTAAGTTGATGTTGAATATTTCAGTCGACCACCCACTCGTAAGATGCTTTCGTCGTCAACAAAAACATTCAATTTTCGAAGGGGTTTGGAAAATACATTTTCCTGTATTTCCTCACCAAAGGCTAGACACTGAGTACGTTTAACTAGAACCAAAAGAGCAGAATGTAGCTCCGAAGAAGTGCAAGCCAATGTTTCTCTCTTTACAGTATTTCTCGTGCAAAACCTTTTAACGTAAACAAGAATACGCTGAATCTTAGATAGGGAGGAGTGATTCTTGAGAAGGTCATCTATAAAGTTTGGTTCAGAGTAAAAGGAAACAGATACGGATTTGCGCTCTTCTTCAAGATCAGGAGTAGATAATCCTTCAGAGAGGTAAAAACGATGATAACCAGGCTCACTCAAAAATTGAGGACCTTAGAGCCAAATAGTATGATCAAGAAATTCGGAAGGGAACATTCCCCGAGAAGCAGCATCAGCTGGATTCAGTTTCGACTCAACATAAAACCAGGAACTGGGAGGTACCTTTTCCTGAATCAAACTAATGCGATTAGCAACAAAAGTTTTGAATCGATAAGCATTTGAACGAACCCAATCAAGGACAATTTTCGAGTCTGACCATCCAAAAACGTTATCAAATTTCAATGTGCCATTATATAATTTGGAAACATATGATAATAATTTCGAAACAAGAACGGCTGCACAGAGCTCCACCTAGGTATGCTGATGCATTTTAATGGAGAGACCTTCGTCTTAGAACATACAAAATAGGTGTACATTTGATCATGCGCAATGGCACGGATATAAATTACGGCAGCGAAGCCTCTCTCTGAAGCATCTCCAAAGCCATGAAGTTCGTACTTACAGGAAGCCGATGGAGTAATACGACGCAAAATGCGTAATGAAGGCAATAAGGGCAATTCTTCCTTGTATCGTGTCCAAATTCTCAAAATTTCAGGGGAGGAAGGTTCATCCCAATCAAGTCCTGAAATCCATAGACGTTGAATTAAATGTTTAGTCAAGAATGTTACAGGTGCTAGAAAACCGAGAGGGTCAAATATTCTAGCTAATTCTGAAAGTAAATGACGTTTGGTACATGATCTATCAATAGGCTGAACGACAAATAAGAATGAGTCATTGACAGGATTCCATTGAAGTCCTAAGATTTTCAAGCTATCATCTTGATCTTTCTGAAAATCAAAAGGATTTACGCTCAAGTGCGTAGCAGGGAAATTTGTTAACAACGAGGGCTCATTGCTGCACCATTTTCGCAGTTGAAAACTTCCTTTACCGAACAAAGTACTAAGTTCAGTAATCAGAGTCTGAGCACCTTCTAATGTTGAATGACCAGAAATGACATCATCTACATATGTAGATTCCTTGATAGCTTTCGTAGCTAAAGGAAAGTCTTGGCCTTCATCCTCTGCGAGTTGCTGGAGGACGCGTAACGCCAAAAAGGCTGAAGGACGGACACCGTATGTGACAGTATTCAGACGATAATCCTGAATTTCATCGTCGGGTGAAAATCGAAAGACGATTCTCTGAAGATCACATTGATCTCTAGAAATAAGTATCATCCTGTACATTTGTTTGACATCTGCACAAACTACGTACTTGAAAAAACGAAATTTCAATAATATGCTACAAATGTCTTGCTGCAATTTTCCTCCAGTTAAAAGATAATCATTGAGGGAGTTAAACTGCGAAGACTTAGCACTAGCATTGAAAACGACGCGAAGTTTCGTCGAGGTACTTCCAGGTTTCATTACTGCGTGATGCGGGATATGATACATAGAATCCGATATATCACATGATACCAACTCCATGTGACCTAAAGATAAATATTCCTGCATGAAATCGAGATATTGCTTATAAACATCAGGCTGTTTCAATAGACGACGTTCCAAACTTAAGAAACGATTCACCGCCAAAGATCTGCTACCAGGAAACATAGGAGTTGTTCTTTCACGAAAATGATAAGAAACAACGTATTGTCCATGTTCATTCCGTGACAAAGTCTGTTTAAACAATTTTTCACATTCTGCTTCCTCGGGGGAGACACTTTTGGAATCAGGAACATTTTCTAATTCCCAGAATTGCTTGAGGGTTGTCTCCAAAGACGAGCTAGGGAAGGAAGAACAGAAAAATGATACAGCTTCAGGAACACTTCCGAGGGATACATCGGACATGTTCATTTTACCCATGATTACGTAACCGAAAACAGTATTGATTGCATCTGGTGTTCTATTCGAGCCGTTAACATGACCATCTAATAATACTTGAGAAAATATATCAGCACCTAGAAGTAAATCAATATTTCCAGGAATATGAAAAGAGTCGTCGGCCAAACGTAAATGCTTGATATGTTGCCAATCGTCCACACGAATAGGTGAAGACGGCAAAACGTTACAGATTTTCGTCAAAATCGAAGCATCAATGACAAATGAAGTATTCACTTTATTGACAGGCCAAATCGTCAAAGTGACACATCCAAGAGTGGAAGTAGTTTGCATTGAATTAAGACCACTGATTCCAAGTCTTGAACGAGTTTTGGTTAACCCCAAATAATTTGCGGCCTTAAGGGAAATAAACGAAGACATACTGCCGGAATCCAGAAGGCACCTAAGTTTCCTATAAGTTCCTCGACAATCTAAAATCTCAACTACCGCCGTTGATAATAAAACAGTGGTATTTGGCGAGACCATTCCAGCCGCCACCACACGAGCATGCGCAGAGGTTGTAGTAGAAGTCGAAGGATGTTCAACATTAGTGTCAATATTGGAATGATTCCGTGGAAAGCCTGAGTTCTCATCCGAATTATTGAAATGCAGAAGTGAATGATGCGTCTTCGCAGAACAATGAACACATTTCGAAGTAGATTTACATGCCTTGAAATTATGTAGATGACTCAAACAGTTAACACATAATTTTTTATTTTTGCAAAAATGATAACGTTCAGTAGGGGTCTTCCTTAGGAATTCTGGACACTTATAAATAATATGCGATTCTCCACAAACCCTACATGAATTAACATTATTATATATATATATATATATATATATATATATATATATATCGTTTATTATGCATAAAGTACATTTTAAAGTACATTTTATACATGAAAGAAAAAGGGTTAGCCGAAGGCTATCTTCCACCCCTCCTAAAAATTAAATAGTGTGTGTAAGAAAATAATGATAAAATTAAAAAGAAAAATACTTATTCACTACCAAAACAATGTTAGAAAAAAAAAACAATGTTAGAGAAAAAACAATGTTAGAGAAAAAAAAGGAGAAATCAATAATGAAGAGAGAAAGAAAGAACAAAACAAAATTTATACAATCATAAATGTGCCAATAGCTATTAATATCCTTGACATTCCATTGGTCAACCCAACGAATACATTACAATATTATACATTGAGTCTTATATTAGCACTGAGCAGTAAGCAGCTGTGATTTTATTTTTTTCTTGAATTGATGAATATTATGATGTAAAATTGGTAAAACTTCATTCAGATAACTAGGGGCAATATTTGAAAAACATCCTTCATATTTGAAAGTACGGTGCCTAGGTATGTTGAATGAGTCAATTCTCAAATTGACCGAATGTATGTCAGAATGCCTGCTTAATAGACTATATAAATAACTAGGAGTTTTAGTTTGGAGCAACTTAAACAGAAAAATTGTTATCAAATATTGTACCTCACATTCAACTCCTTCGTTTTTAACAAAAATGGCGTGACATGTTCACCATATGGAATGCAGCATACGAATCGCATGCAAGCATTTTGTATGCGTTGTAACTTCAATTTGTTATATTGCGGCAAAAAATTGTAATACACAGAACAACAATACTCGATATGGGGGTAAATAAGAGTTTTAACTAGCCTGAATTTCATTTCTTCAGATAACTGATACCTGAATCCATACAGCGATTTGAGTCCAAAGAATGATACTTTAAAAATGTTTTTCACATGTTCATCGAAAGACAAAGAGCTATCTATGATTACGCCAAGATTTTTAGCACTATCTACCCAGTCAATGTCTGCGTTATCGAGAGTGAGCCTAAAGTTTCTTTGGGTTTCAACTTTTTGTCCCTGAGATCCTATGCATAGAGCCAAGGTTTTATTTGGATTAATTTTCAGTCCATGATGCTCCGAGTAAAGGAATGTTTTATGCAAATCTGAGTTTAAATTAGCTACGCAACTTTCTGTATCAGTGTTATGGGAAGACAAATATAACTGTATATCATCTGCGTATAGATGTACCTGACAATGTGATAGGGAAGTGGGGTAATCAAAAGTAAACATTGAAAACATCAAGGGCCCCAAGATGCTTTCCTGCGGTACACCTGAGGAGGTTTCTTTTAGGGTTGACCATGAGTGATCATCCAGTTTGACCCTCTGTGATCGGCCTGTGAGATAGCTGGTCATCCATTTAAGAGAAATGTCGTCGAATCCTATGAACTTGAGTTTGCCAATGAGCAAATCAAAATTAACTAAATCGAAAGCTTTGCTTTGATCAAGCAGTACTAAAATGGTGACTTCTGACTCATCTCTGGCTCTCGCAAGATCGTTGATGACTTTCAAGAGGGCAGTCTGTGTTCCGTGTTTTTTGCGGAACCCAGACTGCTCGTTCGGAAGTATTCGATTTTCATCCAGAAAAGCTCTTACTTGATGGGAAACATTTTTCTCGAATATTTTAGAGAATGAGGGCAGAATGCTAATAGGGCGCAGGTCACTGAAAGAGGTAGGTGCCTTCTTTTTCGGGATTGGAATTATATTAGCAGCCTTCCAGACATCTGGAAAAATACCCTGTCTGAAGGACTCGTTGAAAATATGTTCAACTTCATCAATACAGTGTGGTATCACTAGGGAAATCATCTTATTATCATCAATAGTTTTATTCGTGAAAAATGTATTCGTTTTACTAGGAGGTGATTGTAAGCATCGTCGAATATTTTTGCCGTTATTTTCCAGAAATGGTGAAAGCGAAAGTGTATCCAAAACAATGCAATGTCTGTTCAAAAAATCTTGTAACTTTTTATAAGTCGGAATTTCCATAGAACCATGCTCATGCTCAAATCTGGTAACGGTAGGAACATCAAGTTTTTTCAACATCATCATAACAAGAATGAAGTCCCATTGATCAACAGGAAAGTCCATCTTTTTAAGTGCAGCCAAGTTTTCCGTAAATGTATCTATCAATTTACGAAGAACACTAGGATTTTCCGATGAAATTATTGGAGATGTTTCAATTAAATTCCAATGAGCTTGAGCTCGTAATCTTTTATTCAAATACCGATCAACGAGAGTTTGATAAGCAATAGGGTAGTTCGCCCCAGTCATAGGTAACGAACGTACCATGGACAATGGAGCACCCTGTAACGATGAGATCAAATATTTGAATTTCTCAACGTCTGAAAGCGACTCATTGTGATGAACTAAAGAATCGTAAAGATCGATATAGCTGTCAAATGTGGTAAAATTTCCATCAAATTTAAATAATTCAATTTTGGGTAAACGAATATTCGGATTACTTGAACCTGGATTGTTTCTAAGAGACGGTAGTACAGCATTCTCAAAGAGGTCGATATAAGTCGCTTTAATTGAGAAATACTCTGCCATGAATTCCTCTTTGAGAGAATCCTCTAGTGTGAGATCGGTTTCACTATCTTGCAATAAAATTGTGATAATCAAATTATGATTTTTGGTAAAATCATCACGAATTTGTTCTATTTCAGTGTATCTCACTTTGAAAGTACTGTGTTTACTTCTATCGGTTTGACATTGATCAGCTATATTTTTCAAAATATGGATTTCATTCATACATGAATTCCTATAAACGTTGGCTTTACGAATTTTTTCAGCCATGATATATTATCGAGACGATAAATAAAAAGCTAAGAAATTTATCGATATGAATTTTGCGAAAGAACCGAGCGAAATAGTCAAGCGAAACCAATACACCAACTGCTGAAAGCACGAAGTATTTATCGATGCGATGTGAGCGTATTGCTCACGATTTTCTAATGATAACGCGCTCACTAGCCGCGCAATCCAACATAATGCGAAGTGTACGATACAAAAAGTTGCTTGTGTTCGTCCTCGAAAAACATGCACTATATCCAGAGGGGATATTTCGATAGTAGTGGTTTGATTTAATGGAATGGATTGCCACAGGTGGGCCAAATGAAAGTATTAAATCAACGAGCAGAGACAAAAACTACTCACCTTTCGCTGCGTAGCTCTTGTGTCGGCTGAAGCTCACAACCGGAGTAACAATCTGAAGCTGCTATACTGCCAGAAGAGGGCTGAAGAAGCGTTGGCGAAAATGCCAAGGGAAAAATCTCGAAGTATGGTGAAACACCAAAAAAAAAAAGGAAATCGGTACAGCGTGACAATTTTTAACTATGACTCAACTCGAGGCACACACTGTCGACACTACGTACAGCCGGGGGCAAGTTTTTGTCTACTGCTTATCTCGCGATATTGCCAGATTTTAGATATATCAAGCAAAATCCATCAATACCGAACAGTATTGTTCATTCATGGCTGGCTTCGTCATCTTATTATTACGTAGGTGGTATCAAGGTGGCCCATTGTAGTGGTGTTCGTAACTCGCGGGTCGGCACGTTCAGATATTAGGATAGAACTTAGAAAAATTAAATCAAAACAAATTTGATTAATGAAAATCAATTCAAAGAAAATATTCCGGAAAGAAAACGGTGAAACTAAACTAGAGGTAACGGTTTGACTGGCAATTTCGGATTAAATCAAATTTGAACAAAATCACGACCTGGAATCAAACGAATCAGAATAATACAAACTAGGCAGCACTAAGAATGAATACGAATCGAAAGAATGAGAGAGAATCTTGAGGCTCGGGCCTCGGGGGTATTTATACATTCGGAAAATCATCTCAAGGACTGGCTTTTGATTGGTTGAAACGGGTCAGGTGACATGTGACCTTCCACTATTTTGCCGGTACTAGCGCGAAAAACCTGGAAAGCACGTGAAATAGAAGAAATGCGGAGAAAACGATTTTTCATATAAAACAGGAATATAGAAATGATTCCCTATCTTTTCTAATGGTGCTGAAAAAATTTGATCTAGAAATATTCAGGACTGAAAGAGTTATTCGCAGGTAAACATCTCCCTGATCTCAAGGTCATCTCAGATTTCTTAAAACGTATTTGTTTCAGTCATTTTCCTCTGCATTGCCTCCCAATTACCTCAGAAATCCCTGTGGTCATCATCAATCTAATCTGGAGTGGAAAGTAAACATGATAGTACTCTGAAGACACTCAGGTTACAGGCTGTCCTAGGGCTTTCATAAACTTAGTTCACACATAATATACATCTGAAATTTCGGGATAACATCCTGGACAGGGTTGTCAGTATACAGGGTGTGTAATTTGGCAATTGAACTGATAACCGAGATTCAAAGCGGAATGACAGGTTAGTGTATTGTAGAGGGCTAAGGGTAGCCCCCCTCAGGTTGAATACAACGTTTAGTAATGAAGGTAGCTGAAAGCGCTTCATTACACACTCTTCTGCCACAACGGATGGCTTTTACTTCTGCATCTTGTCGGGGGTTCCGCACGTCCCTTGGTGTTTCAGTAACGGGCGGTTTTCGCGGCCTCGGCATGGTTCTTCCTCTTCAAGGACCACAATCCCGTCAAACTCAGTATCATCGGAATCAAGAACGGGTTTCAGGTCCTTCACATGAACACGTGTAACTTTTTTACCACTAGTGCTCTTCAGGTTATATACTACCGGAGACAAAAGTTCAATGACGGTATATGGGCCTGAATATTTCGGTGCCAGTTTCGTAGCAAATCCTTTCCCGGCGTTGGACAAAAAATGTTCTCGTTTCATGACACGGTCTCCTACTTGACATCGCCATTCTCGCCTACGGCGGTTGTAGTGATGAATCTGGTTGGTGAAAGCACGGGAAAGGTTAATCCTCACAAACTCGAATGTCTCCCGCAGTTTGTCTAATTTGCCGGCCCTGTCTTTGACTTGTTCCGCGCTATCTTCCACATCGCTGGTCGGTGATTCTTTGGAACGGTATATGACCCCTGGAGTTTCTAGTTCTCTGCCATAATTTAAAAATGCTGGGGTAAATCCGGTGGAGTCATGTCGGGCTGTGTTGTAGGCGAATACCAAGTCGGGTATGCGTTGGTATGCATTTTCCATGGTCGCCCTCGCAAAACTGAGATATCATGGTCTTCATTGTTTCATCTCGATGGGGTTGGCCTGCGGGGTATACGGTGGAGTAAAACGATGAGCAATCTTTCAGCAGATTTTTAAACGGTGATCCGGTATACTGGGTTCCATTGTCTTTGGACAGCCGAAACGGATGATTATCTCCTCGTACAATTCCTGGCTCACTGCCTTTGCTGTCGCCTTCCGAATAGGACTACTAAATAGTTATTTCCTTTACTTGATCGAGGCAGCGGCCCAACTAAATCGGAACTTACAGTTTCCCACGGTTCTCGGTTTAAGGAGGGTTGCATCTTTCCCGGTAATTGCTGCTGTGACGTCTTAAATTGTTGGCAGGACTGACATCCTCGGAAGTATTTGGATATGTCACGGAATATTTCTGGCCAGTAGTAACGGTTTGCTATCCTGGAAACGGTCTTGGCAATCCCGAGATGACCAGCAGTGGGAGCATCGTGATTCACCTTCATAATGGATATGCGAGCTGGTTTAGGGATGCACAGCTTCCAGGGATCAGATAGTTCGTGTTCTGAGAAATCGGTAGCGTTCCAGAAGTGACGGTACAGGCGGTCATCCTTAATACAATAGTCTGGATGGGCGGTGGAGTTACTTAGTACTTCCTCCTTCTTCCGAGCATACCATGAGCAATCTTTGGTCCTCTCCACGATGGCTATATCCATTTCTGCTCGCACAGGGTGTCAGTGCGTCGGCTACTCGGTTGAGAACTGCTTCTCGATACTTGATCTCAAAATCGAACTGCTGAATATACATACTCCAACTATCCAGTCTTCCACTTGGGCTCTGGATGATGTGAAGACACTTCAGCGACTGATGGTCAGATGAAACGGTGAAAGCAAGATAGGGACGCATTTTCCCTACAATTTTTCAATACAATTGCCAAATATTCCTTCTCGGTCACCGAGTATGACCTTTCTGGAGTTGTCAGTGTCCTACTGGCATAAGCGATTATATGATCCCTATCTACCTTGTTCTGGATGAGTACTGCTCCCAGACCTTGTTCACTGGCATCAGTTTGGAGTACAAACGGTTTCTCGAAATCAGGGCAAGCAAGAACATGGGCTTCGGTCAAGCATTTCTTTGAACGGTAAAAAGCTTCTTACTGTTCACTGGTCCATTGCCAACGGTAACTTTTCTTAAGCAAACGGTTCAACGGTGCGGTTATGCTGGAAAATCCGGGAACAAAACGTCTGTACCACGATGCTACTCCAAGAATAGTTGTATAGTTGTCGGTGGCGGAAAATCTACATTGGACTTCACCTCATCATGATCACTCGAAATGCCATTGCCGGTAACCAAATGTCCCAAGTATTTCAGTGACCTCCCGCCGAACTGGCATTTCTCTGGGTTGAGGCAGAGATTGGCAGCTCGAAGACGCCAGAATAATCCTTGTAGGATGCTCAAGTGTTGCTCAGAAGACTCCCCAGCACGATGATGTCATTCAAGTAAGCAAAGCAATACGGCTCTAGCTCAATTCCTATGATATGGTCCATCAACTGCTGGAATGTAGCTGGGGCTGCATGTCAGGAAGGCATTACTCGGAACTAAAACAGGCCTCGGCCAGGTACTGTGAAGGCTGTGACTGGCTTACTTGTATCAGCCTGAGCCACTTGCCAATACCCCTGCTTCAAATCTATGCTCGAAATGTATCGAGCTCTGCGCAACTTATCCAAAATTGCATTGATAAACGGCAGAGGGTAGGCACCTTATGGGTCACAGCATTGACCTTCTGAAAGTCTATACAAAACCTCGGTATTCCGTCTTTTTTCCACACTATGACAACAGGAGGAATCCACGGACTGTTAGATGGTTCTATAATACCCTCCTTCAGCATCTTGTCGACTTCGGTATTGATGACTTCTTGCATTCTAGGGCTCTAGGGGTGGTTACGCTGTTTGATCGGCTCTGGGTTGATCAATTGGATCTCATGTTTGAGAATTGGCGTTACATCCTTGATGCCCTTGAATTGGGCCAACTCAGGAACGCTTCAAGTCACCTCTCTTAGGTCGGTGTCAAAACGAGTTTTATCGGATCGGTGATCGGGTTTCCACCTATTGGAATTTTCCCATTGGAAAGATCGAGTTGGAAATTCTGCGATTCAGAATATCCATCCCTAAGACGAGGTCAGATGACAGGCCCGGAAGATGTCCAATTTCATCAGGCACAGTTGTGTTTGCAATGATTGAATCTAAGCGATATGTGTTGGAAACTTGAGTGGGCAGACCGTTGGCCATCCTGGCAATGGAAGTAATCGTATTTTTCTTCAGGACTTCCAGTTCCTGACATCTTATAGCCACTCTATCTCCTAAGTATGATTTGGATGCTCCGGTATCCAACAGGGCTTCGTAATGACCCCCTAGGGTGTTGACGGTAACGGACGGACGGGTATCTTTTGATCGGACGGTACGGATCGTTTCCGAGACATTTGTAGGGTGGCACTGTTCTGGTTTCGGTTCGGGACAGCGCCTTCCTAGTTTTCCGACGTCGGACAGGGACAGTCCCGTGACATAACCCCTCCTCTACCACATCGTGAACAGAACAGCCTTGGGGCAGCACGGCACTGGTTCCTCAAATGACCTGCCTGTCCGCATCTCCAACATACTGTCGACGGGGATGCCTTTTGTTGCTGCACAGCTGCTCTCGACTCACTCCTTGCCGGGGTAGATCCTCGTGTGGGTACTGGCCTGACTAATGGTGGGGTTGACGGTTGAGCTAACGGTGGGCTTAGCGGTGCCTCCCGGAATTTCACGGTTCGGCCATATAGGTGGTATCTTTCCTGCAGTTCGGGAGAATGTGACAATATCGGCAAAATCACTCTTCTCGATGTGATCTCGGTATTCGGGCAACAGATTTCGGTACAGCCACATGAGCTCTTGTTCCGGTGTGATATCGCACCGGGCAACTATCAGTGAAGAAGGTTTGTCCAGGGGTCTACACTGTCTGTCCAAGTGACATCATGAAGGTTTCAAAGCCCTGAACCTAGTTGCTCTGTTAAAAAAATGAAACGAACGAACTCAATTGATTCGTATACTCTTAACGATCAAGTAAAATGAACAAACTTAAACGTATGCTTCCCTACTACTTATATTCACTATACACCTATTTACATGAAATCCGAATCCTCGAATCTAGCAAGCCACTTTCCCGATCACCCGGTATAACGAATGAAAAAGCGGTTAGTATAACGAGATATATACAAACAATCTCACGCAGGCGGACAGCAGAACTACCAAGCACAGCGGTTTATCTATTACACGAGCTAAAGCAAAGCACATGCAAAAAAGTCCTTGGGGAAATGATAACTCATACAGGCCGAGAAAATCCCCTCCCTATACCGCCATCACCCCCCAAGCCTCGGTCTCGGAAAATGAGCAGAGCCCTCTCTTCCTGACAAGAGTGTTTGCCCACTCTCTCACAGGAAAACCACTGCAAGTATCGGAATCCCTTGAAATAAGCAGAGCCCTCTCTCGCAGGAAACAGATCCAACAGGTACCAATATCAGTACATGTCGGCTCACCTTCTGATATTTCGGTCAACTGTTGCGGTCTCAGAAGTTCCAATGTGCTGCTATCGCGGTCTCGAAGTCAACGAGCACTTCACCGTCCGATCGCTCAGATTTATACACGATTCCCCACTTTACTCAGACGTTGGAGTAGGAACTGCTATGCGCATCGACGAGTCCTGAGCTTCACATATGATGAACTTGATGGCTTCCCGGCAATCAATCGTGCTCAAACACAATTACGAGAAATCGACCTCGCGCTTATATAACAAACATCACATCGGAACCGGTGTATTCTTCTCAACACTCACGAAAAAGAACGGACTCGCTAGCTTGCCATATACCAAAGCAATGAAATATAGTAACTTCGTTACATCCTCCCCTTACAATATAAGAAAAATCTATCATTATTATTTTTTCCCGTTTTCTCACCAAAATAAAACAAATATGTGAAAAAAAATAACAAAATCAAACGGTATATATCAGATGAGTTTCTTCCGGCTTCCTACCAGTGCCTGGGGTGAACTTGAGCATACGAGCACCCGCATGTAGGGCAGGGTCTCCTTTCCTCTCGGCGCGTGGGTCCAGGCTTCTCACGTCTCTGTCGTGTGTCCCTCCTGCACCAGCAGTGTTTTGACATCATCCCGATCAGGCCACATCAGGAACAGAACACCCGGATCGTCTCGCGACAGGTGATTTTGCGGTGTCCCACCTATCCGCAGCGCCAACACGTCTCCGGGAATATCAGGGTGTACCCCGCTCTGCGCCTCCTCTCCTCCGCCACGCATTTTTCATGGGCATGGAGTGTCCAAAACTCATCCCGCCTAGGGTCCTCCTCGGCCGGGACATCTAATTGGCTCGGGCCGGACTCCTCGCATCTTATCGGGGCTGGCCCAGCTCCTGCAATTTTGGGCTCGGGGGCGGCTCCGGTTGTCGGGGTCTGCTCGGCTCCCGCAGGTTTGAGCTTGGGGGTGGCTCCGGTTGTCGGGGTCGGCTCAGCTTTTGATCGGTCTGCTTCTTTCATCGCCCTCTCCAATTCCTGGGCAACGTCTTCCAACCCATCGGCGCAGATGGCTTCCATGATAGGGCTTTCCATTCTTCTTCCGACACTCTTCTGACACTCCTCTGATACTCTATAATGATTTTTTTTCTAAAGCAATGACTTTTATGCGACTGACGGTTTAGGACGATAGAAACAATAATTCTACTTATCACCAGTATTTATTCGATACTAAAACTAATTGTTAGGTTAAAAAAACAGTCTAACGTTGAACATTAAAAAGGGAAACAACCCTATCACAAAATAAAACCCTATAATCAAAAAAGTTTGAATGGCACATCCATTTGGCGTTATTACAGGATGGGCCAAATAGGACACCTTTGCAGTAAAAGTCCTGCTTCCAAACTAGACAGATGAAAACTGATGGCAGTGTCTGAGAGTCAAATTTTATGACGAACTATCTAGTATAGAAACAGGACCCTTCCCTCAAAAGTGTCCAATTTGGCCCACCCTGTACAACTTAAATCGTTCATTTTGATTGAATAATATATCCTTTTTTTCACCATTTCTGCTTGTCAACACCTCATATTGAACTGCATCAAACAGTCTCCTTCTTATTTTCAATTGAGACATTTCAGGTAATTTTTTTGCATCCTCATACATGCAGTTGAAAAACAGCTTCAGACTGTCATGATAATTTTTTTCTTTCGTTTTCGTGGAAACAATTTTTATAGTTTTTTTGCACTGTATGAGTGGATTGTATCGATGATCCTACATTATTATACTCCTCTATTTCAACCTTCAAGTCTTTCCTGACATTATTCGAATCATCCAACATTATACAATCATCATCACTCGGCAAGATATTCATTGAATTTTCCTTGAGGGTCTCGCTCATATGAGGAAGTAGAAATTCCATCTGCTTTTGATACCTCCACAGCTTCATCGTAACAGCAGACCCACTTTGTTTCTTTGACTGTCTCCTTAGGGCACTTCTATAACAGTACTTTAATTTCATCCAGGTTTCTTTCACTTCCTGTCCGTTTGAATAATTGAGGTTTTTGGCGATTGAACCCCACAATTTATCTTTATAACTTGCTGTTTTATAATTTTTATCCATCGGATCGTACAATGCTTTATGCTTCTTAACACTCTCGATGAGCAACTCCATTGAAATATAATGAACAAAAACCGAACTTCCAGCTGGCTGACTGCTTCAGACAAGAGTCTGAATAAATCCACTTGTTCATATTATCAATAATTCCTTCGAGTATGAAATATTTCCCAGTCTTCTAAGAACAGCTTTAGTAAAACCTATATTGAAAAAAGGAGATCCCTCTTAATTGGAAACCTTCAGGCCAATAAGCCTACTATCCCCTTTCTCGAAAATCTTTGTCAAAAGCATTTGATTGCTTAAATCACAAACACTTGTTTGAAAAACTTAATGCTTATGGTATTCGGGGACCTCCACTCAAATGGTTTAGATCGTAATTAAGCAATCACAAACGAAATGTTACTCAGAGTCGACACCTATCGAAATGGGAATCCCACAAGGAAGTGTTGCAGGTTCTTTTCTGTTTATAATTCATCTAAATTATGCTGAAAAAATAGGCAAAAAAAATTTGAAAAAGATCAATTATGCGGATGACTCTAACTTACTAATAAAAGCAAAAGATTTTCCCAACCTGATACTCAATACTGATAATGGGCTCAACAGAGCAGAAGAATGGTTCGCTAGAAACAAATTGATCTTGAACGAACAAAAAACAACTACAATACTTTTTACCACCATCCATCCTGGTTCTGAACCTCCTACTGAAATTGCTATAGAAAATTGTGTCTTACCATGCACAGATGCAACTAAATTTTTAGGAATCTTTATTGATAGCATTTTATCATTTCACTCGCACATGAATAATATAGTCAGCAAGTTAAACACAGTAACATACTCGATCAGAGTTACTAGAGACTATTTAGATATGAATACTATTAAAATAGTGTATTACGCAAATTTCGAAACTGGTATGGAATTATATTCTATGGGAGCAGTGGGGAAATACATCAGGTTTTTACTTGTCGGAAAAGGACCTTAAGAGCCATGCTTAAAACGAAATTTATAGAGTCTTGCAGAGGAAAATTCAAAAGTCTTTCAATACTTACTGTCATGGCAATAAATAAGTGCTTCTTTTTTTTTCAAAAACAAAACACTGTTTGATGACTATAAATCAAAAAATATATACCCAACACGATCACTTGATTATACTTGTGTATAGAGTGTTTTTGAGAAAGGACCATTGTATAAAGGCCTGAAATTTTATAATAAGCTTCCAAACTCGATCAAGCTGTTAACTGATTTAAATAAATTCAGAAAAGCAGTACATACAGTTCTAATGGAGTTGGAACCTTATGAAATAGATGACTACCTAAAAAGTTAGCCCAGTTCTAGGATATATTTGTACTTGCACGTACTTTATTTTATTTTTCATTTTAAGCAGTTGTTCCAAATCTTCCTATGACACTATTCGGTTTGGTCTTAGCTCTTACTATGTTGAACAGTGTAATGTGGGATCCCTCAAAATGAAGATGATTATTATCATTATTATTATTATTATTAGGTAATTGTACCCGAATGGTGCGACCATTAGAGGTGCACAAACGGATGCGTGTGCGGCGGTTGGCAGGTACTCCTGGATCCCGTAGCGCTCGGAGCCTTTCGCGCAGTTCCGGGGACTACGGAGCATTTGGTCCCGGACTGAGCAGCACCGAGGCAATTTTTTGGTTTTCGGTAGCCGCCGGGTCGGTTTGCGGCTCCCCTCCGGAAGTTGGTTCATGGGGGGGGGGCTGTCACATCCGGCTTTGTTCATCGAGACAGTTGCCACTTTCAAACGAGTGGGTGCTTGCTTGGAAACCGGTGCGGGCGTACACGGATGACTGCCGGAAGGAGCAGTGACGGGGTGCTCACTGCCAGAACCTTGACGGCTCGCACTCTCCTGCCTTAACGGATGGCTTTTACTTCTGCATCCTGTCGGGGGTTCCGCACGTCCCTTGGTGCTTCGGTTGTAACTATTTACACTTAAGTTAAACCTATGCCTTTGGACTGCTCAGATAAATGCGGTAGGTCGTGAATTAAATGAGTTGGGCGCCAGACTTGCAAAAGGCAAAAGTTAATCAGAAAATGATATAACCTTGCTTGGGAAGGAAGAAGAAAAATCCAGATAAAGACTACGAATTTAATGACAAAAATCTAGCAGAAGGCTCAAAATAACAAAAAAATAAGGTGCTGAAGCCTAACAATAATTAATGATAAATCAAACGTGAGCCAGAACATTAAACCTAGATCTGCCAAGAGCCCTCTGCTGTTTGATGTTGGTTGGATTCACGAATCAGCCACCTTCGTTCTATCACCGTTCGCTTGTGTCTTAGCGGTGGCGGAGATGCTAACACTCATTCACAAAGGGAAATCCAGGGAATGAGATCACCAGCAAATCTTCCTGCTGAATGAAACCTCCGGAATTACAGTCCACTGAAAAATAAATGGATTAATAGGGGATGGGCAACATGGCTAATGCTCTGGCCTCAGATCAGATAAATCATCAACCAAATAAAGAGAAAGAGAGAAAAAATATATATCTGAGTCAATTATCATGTTAAGCTAATTATATAACGTTAAGTAGTAAATAGGGTGGCTAGCCCTTGAAATAACAAGCCAAATTAATTCAGTGCTCCCTGAGCCAACAAGTTGAATCCCCAACTGGCTGTCTGGTACACGTGCCTTACAGGAAAAATGGAAAATATCAGAAAATATGTGAAAAATATCAGAAAATATGTATGCAGAAGCAATCCCACCCCTCCCTATACCGCCATCACCCCCCAAGCCTCGGTCTCGGAAAATGAGCAGAGCCCTCTCTTCCTGACAAGAGTGTTCGCCCACTCTCTCACAGGAAAACCACTGCAAGTATCGGAATCCCTTGAAATGAGCAGAGCCCTCTCTCGCAGGAAACAGATCCAACAGGTTCCAATATCAGTACATGTCGGCACACCTTCTGATATTTCGGTCAACTGTTGCGGTCTCAGAAGTTCCAATGTGCTGCCATCGCGGTCTCGAAGTCAACGAGCACTTCACCGTCCGATCGCTCAGATTTATACACGATTCCCCACTTTACTCAGACGTTGGAGTAGGAACTGCTATGCGCATCGACGAGTCCTGAGCTTCACATATGATGAACTTGATGGCTTCCCGGCAATCAATCGTGCTCAAACACAATTACGAGAAATCGACCTCGCGCTTATATAACAAACATCACATCGGAACCGGTGTATTCTTCTCAACACTCACGAAAAAGAACGGACTCGCTAGCTTGCCATATACCAAAGCAATGAAATATAGTAACTTCGTTACATCCTCCCCTTACAATATAAGAAAAATCTATCATTATTATTTTTTCCCGTTTTCTCACCAAAATAAAACAAATATGTAAAAAAAATAACAAAATCAAACTTTCTCCTCCTCTCCTTTCCTCTCGGCGCGTGGGTCCAGGCTTCTCACGTCTCTGTCGTGTGTCCCTCCCGCACCAGCAGTGTTTTGACATCATCCCGATCAGGCCACATCAGGAACAGAACACCCGGATCGTCTCGCGACAGGTGATTTTCCGGTGTCCCACCTATCCGCAGCGCCAACACGTCTCCGGGAATATCAGGGTGTACCCCGCTCTGCGCCTCCTCTCCTCCGCCACGCATTTTTCATGGGCATGGAGGGTCCAAAACTCATCCCGCCTAGGGTCCTCCTCGGCCGGGACATCTAATTGGCTCGGGCCGGACTCCTCGCATCTTATCGGGGCTGGCCCAGCTCCTGCAATTTTGGGCTCGGGGGCGGCTCCGGTTGTCGGGGTCTGCTCGGGTCCCGCAGGTTTGAGCTCGGAGGTGGCTCCGGTTGTCGGGGTCGGCTCAGCTTCTGATCGGTCTGCTTCTTTCATCGCCCTCTCCAATTCCTGGGCAACGTCTTCCAACCCATCGGCGCAGGTGGCTTCCATGATAGGGCTTTCCATTCTTCTTCCGACACTCTTCTGACTCTCCTCTGATACTCTATAATGATTTTTTTTTATAGCAATGACTTTTATGCGACTGACGGTTTAGGACGATAGAAACAATGATTCTACTTATCACCAGTATTTATTCGATACTAAAACTAATTGTTAGGTTAAAAAAACAGTCTAACGTTGAACATTAAAAAGGGAAACAACCCTATCACAAAATAAAACCCTATAATCAAAAAAGTTTGAATGGCACATCCATTTGGCGTTATTACAGGATGGGCCAAATAGGACACCTTTGCAGTAAAAGTCCTGCTTCCAAACTAGACAGATGAAAACTGATGGCAGTGTCCGAGAGTCAAATTTTATGACGAACTATCTAGTATAGAAACAGGACCCTTCCCTCAAAAGTGTCCAATTTGGCCCACCCTGTACAACTTAAATCGTTCATTTTGATTGAATAATATATCCTTTTTTTCACCATTTCTGCTTGTCAACACCTCATATTGAACTGCATCAAACAGTCTCCTTCTTATTTTCAATTGAGACATTTCAGGTAATTTTTTTGCATCCTCATACATGCAGTTGAAAAACAGCTTCAGACTGTCATGATAATTTTTTTCTTTCGTTTTCGTGGAAACAATTTTTATAGTTTTTTTGCACTGTATGAGTGGATTGTATCGATGATCCTACATTATTATACTCCTCTATTTCAACCTTCAAGTCTTTCCTGACATTATTCGAATCATCCAACATTATACAATCATCATCACTCGGCAAGATATTCATTGAATTTTCCTTGAGGGTCTCGCTCATATGAGGAAGTAGAAATTCCATCTGCTTTTGATACCTCCACAGCTTCATCGTAACAGCAGACCCACTTTGTTTCTTTGACTGTCTCCTTAGGGCACTTCTATAACAGTACTTTAATTTCATCCAGGTTTCTTTCACTTCCTGTCCGTTTGAATAATTGAGGTTTTTGGCGATTGAACCCCACAATTTATCTTTATAACTTGCTGTTTTATAATTTTTATCCATCGGATCGTACAATGCTTTATGCTTCTTAACACTCTCGATGAGCAACTCCATTGAAATATAATGAACAAAAACCGAACTTCCAGCTGGCTGACTGCTTCAGACAAGAGTCTGAATAAATCCACTTGTTCATATTATCAATAATTCCTTCGAGTATGAAATATTTCCCAGTCTTCTAAGAACAGCTTTAGTAAAACCTATATTGAAAAAAGGAGATCCCTCTTAATTGGAAACCTTCAGGCCAATAAGCCTACTATCCCCTTTCTCGAAAATCTTTGTCAAAAGCATTTGATTGCTTAAATCACAAACACTTGTTTGAAAAACTTAATGCTTATGGTATTCGGGGACCTCCACTCAAATGGTTTAGATCGTAATTAAGCAATCACAAACGAAATGTTACTCAGAGTCGACACCTATCGAAATGGGAATCCCACAAGGAAGTGTTGCAGGTTCTTTTCTGTTTATAATTCATCTAAATTATGCTGAAAAAATAGGCAAAAAAAATTTGAAAAAGATCAATTATGCGGATGACTCTAACTTACTAATAAAAGCAAAAGATTTTCCCAACCTGATACTCAATACTGATAATGGGCTCAACAGAGCAGAAGAATGGTTCGCTAGAAACAAATTGATCTTGAACGAACAAAAAACAACTACAATACTTTTTACCACCATCCATCCTGGTTCTGAACCTCCTACTGAAATTGCTATAGAAAATTGTGTCTTACCATGCACAGATGCAACTAAATTTTTAGGAATCTTTATTGATAGCATTTTATCATTTCACTCGCACATGAATAATATAGTCAGCAAGTTAAACACAGTAACATACTCGATCAGAGTTACTAGAGACTATTTAGATATGAATACTATTAAAATAGTGTATTACGCAAATTTCGAAACTGGTATGGAATTATATTCTATGGGAGCAGTGGGGAAATACATCAGGTTTTTACTTGTCGGAAAAGGACCTTAAGAGCCATGCTTAAAACGAAATTTAGAGAGTCTTGCAGAAGAAAATTCAAAAGTCTTTCAATACTTACTGTCATGGCAATAAATAAGTGCTTCTTTTTTTTTCAAAAACAAAACACTGTTTGATGACTATAAATCAAAAAATATATACCCAACACGATCACTTGATTATACTTGTGTATAGAGTGTTTTTGAGAAAGGACCATTGTATAAAGGCCTGAAATTTTATAATAAGCTTCCAAACTAGATCAAGCTGTTAACTGATTTAAATAAATTCAGAAAAGCAGTACATACAGTTCTAATGGAGTTGGAACCTTATGAAATAGATGACTACCTAAAAAGTTAGCCCAGTTCTAGGATATATTTGTACTTGCACGTACTTTATTTTATTTTTCATTTTAAGCAGTTGTTCCAAATCTTCCTATGACACTATTCGGTTTGGTCTTAGCTCTTACTATGATGAACAATGTAATGTGGGATCCCTCAAAATGAAGATGATTATTATCATTATTATTATTATTATTAGGTAATTGTACCCGAATGGTGCGACCATTAGAGGTGCACAAACGGATGCGTGTGCGGCGGTTGGCAGGTACTCCTGGATCCCGTAGCGCTCGGAGCCTTTCGCGCAGTTCCGGGGACTACGGAGCATTTGGTCCCGGACTGAGCAGCACCGAGGCAATTTTTTGGTTTTCGGTAGCCGCCGGGTCGGTTTGCGGCTCCCCTCCGGAAGTTGGTTCATGGGCTTTGTTCATCGAGACAGTTGCCACTTTCAAACGAGTGGGTGCTTGCTTGGAAACCGGTGCGGGCGTACACGGATGACTGCCGGAAGGAGCAGTGACGGGGTGCTCACTGCCAGAACCTTGACGGCTCGCACTCTCCTGCCTTAACGGATGGCTTTTACTTCTGCATCCTGTCGGGGGTTCCGCACGTCCCTTGGTGCTTCGGTTGTAACTATTTACACTTAAGTTAAACCTATGCCTTTGGACTGCTCAGATAAATGCGGTAGGTCGTGAATTAAATGAGTTGGGCGCCAGACTTGCAAAAGGCAAAAGTTAATCAGAAAATGATATAACCTTGCTTGGGAAGGAAGAAGAAAAATCCAGATAAAGACTACGAATTTAATGACAAAAATCTAGCAGAAGGCTCAAAATAACAAAAAAATAAGGTGCTGAAGCCTAACAATAATTAATGATAAATCAAACGTGAGCCAGAACATTAAACCTAGATCTGCCAAGAGCCCTCTGCTGTTTGATGTTGGTTGGATTCACGAATCAGCCACCTTCGTTCTATCACCGTTCGCTTGTGTCTTAGCGGTGGCGGAGATGCTAACACTCATTCACAAAGGGAAATCCAGGGAATGAGATCACCAGCAAATCTTCCTGCTGAATGGAACCTCCGGAATTACAGTCCACTGAAAAATAAATGGATTAATAGGGGATGGGCAACATGGCTAATGCTCTGGCCTCAGATCAGATAAATCATCAACCAAATAAAGAGAAAGAGAGAAAAAATATATATCTGAGTCAATTATCATGTTAAGCTAATTATATAACGTTAAGTAGTAAATAGGGTGGCTAGCCCTTGAAATAACAAGCCAAATTGATTCAGTGCTCCCTGAGCCAACAAGTTGAATCCCCAACTGGCTGTCTGGTACACGTGCCTTACAGGAAAAATGGAAAATATCAGAAAATATGTGAAAAATATCAGAAAATATGTATGCAGAAGCAATCCCACCCCTCCCTATACCGCCATCACCCCCCAAGCCTCGGTCTCGGAAAATGAGCAGAGCCCTCTCTTCCTGACAAGAGTGTTCGCCCACTCTCTCACAGGAAAACCACTGCAAGTATCGGAATCCCTTGAAATGAGCAGAGCCCTCTCTCGCAGGAAACAGATCCAACAGGTTCCAATATCAGTACATGTCGGCACACCTTCTGATATTTCGGTCAACTGTTGCGGTCTCAGAAGTTCCAATGTGCTGCCATCGCGGTCTCGAAGTCAACGAGCACTTCACCGTCCGATCGCTCAGATTTATACACGATTCCCCACTTTACTCAGACGTTGGAGTAGGAACTGCTATGCGCATCGACGAGTCCTGAGCTTCACATATGATGAACTTGATGGCTTCCCGGCAATCAATCGTGCTCAAACACAATTACGAGAAATCGACCTCGCGCTTATATAACAAACATCACATCGGAACCGGTGTATTCTTCTCAACACTCACGAAAAAGAACGGACTCGCTAGCTTGCCATATACCAAAGCAATGAAATATATATATATATATATATATATATACTTTATTGTCCAAGAATATTCTTATTGACAAAGTAAGTTATAAAATACAAATATATATTTGGTCATATGTTATTAAATATAGAACAGATAGGTGCAAATACAATACACACAGTCAAACAAAGAATGAAAGAAAGGAAATATTAACAATAATAACAAATAATAACAAGAAAGAAACATAACAACTTTGCATAATATAAATGCAATTGAATCACAATATATGTATATATATATAAAAACATCTCAGCAAGCATATAACAACATGTTAATCTACATGCAAGTGCACTGAAGAAACTAATGATAATAATAATAATAATATGCAACATCATTTTACGGCCTTTGAAGCATGTCAACATAATATTCCTGCAGGCTATAGTATGCTGTCTCAAGAAGCAGATTTTTAACCGATTTTCGGAAAATTTTATGATCCAATATAATCTTGATTAGCTGTGGTAGGTTATTGAACATTTTCTTCCCTTCATATATATTAGAGTGTTTTGTTAAATTCAGTTTAGGTATTGGCAAATGAATATTATGATTCCTACTCTGTCTGGTATTGTAAGATCTATCTTCACGAGTAACAGTAACGCATCTCTTGTGAATCAGGCACACCACTTCCAGAATAAAAATGCTCACCACAGTTAGAAT
Source organism: Plagiodera versicolora (assembly GCA_037013635.1). Taxonomy (NCBI): domain Eukaryota; kingdom Metazoa; phylum Arthropoda; class Insecta; order Coleoptera; family Chrysomelidae; genus Plagiodera; species Plagiodera versicolora. Next base: position 5,323,050 of record CM072993.1, on the reverse strand, counting down.
CCTCTGTTGTACAAAGAGATGTCTACAGCTATCTCTATAGTTAACTCTACACAAATATCTAAGAGATCTCTTTTGCAGTACGAATACCTGATTAAGGAGTTCTTGATTACAAAATCCCCAAAACGCAATGCCATATCGTAGATGGGATTCTACTAGGGCAAAGTAAGTCGATCTGGCTGTGGATATGTCGAGTTCATTTGCGACAACCCTTACAGCATATGATCCAGAGGCTAACTTCTTACATAATGATGTAATATGTTCATTGAATTTCAACTTATTATCAATATGCAATCCAAGAAACCTAGTACAGTGTGTTTCTGCGATATTGATACCATCCAGTTGCAAGTTATCATAGCTGAATTTAAAGTTTACAATTTTCGTCTTTCGTTACATCCTCCCCTTACAATATAAGAAAAATCTATCATTATTATTTTTTCCCGTTTTCTCACCAAAATGAAACAAATATGTAAAAAAAAAAAAAAAATCAAACGGTATATATCAGATGAGTTTCTTCCGGCTTCCTACCAGTGCCTGGGGTGAACTTAGGCATACGAGCACCCGCATGTAGGGCAGGGTCTCCTTTCCTCTCGGCGCGTGGGTCCAGGCTTCTCACGTCTCTGTCGTGTGTCCCTCCCGCACCAGCAGTGTTTTGACATCATCCCGATCAGGCCACATCAGGAACAGAACACCCGGATCGTCTCGCGACAGGTGATTTTCCGGTGTCCCACCTATCCGCAGCGCCAACACGTCTCCGGGAATATCAGGGTGTACCCCGCTCTGCGCCTCCTCTCCTCCGCCACGCATTTTTCATGGGCATGGAGGGTCCAAAACTCATCCCGCCTAGGGTCCTCCTCGGCCGGGACATCTAATTGGCTCGGGCCGGACTCCTCGCATCTTATCGGGGCTGGCCCAGCTCCTGCAATTTTGGGCTCGGGGGCGGCTCCGGTTGTCGGGGTCTGCTCGGGTCCCGCAGGTTTGAGCTCGGAGGTGGCTCCGGTTGTCGGGGTCGGCTCAGCTTCTGATCGGTCTGCTTCTTTCATCGCCCTCTCCAATTCCTGGGCAACGTCTTCCAACCCATCGGCGCAGGTGGCTTCCATGATAGGGCTTTCCATTCTTCTTCCGACACTCTTCTGACTCTCCTCTGATACTCTATAATGATTTTTTTTTATAGCAATGACTTTTATGCGACTGACGGTTTAGGACGATAGAAACAATAATTCTACTTATCACCAGTATTTATTCGATACTAAAACTAATTGTTAGGTTAAAAAAACAGTCTAACGTTGAACATTAAAAAGGGAAACAACCCAATCACAAAATAAAACCCTATAATCAAAAAAGTTTGAATGGCACATCCATTTGGCGTTATTACAGGATGGGCCAAATAGGACACCTTTGCAGTAAAAGTCCTGCTTCCAAACTAGACAGATGAAAACTGATGGCAGTGTCTGAGAGTCAAATTTTATGACGAACTATCTAGTATAGAAACAGGACCCTTCCCTCAAAAGTGTCCAATTTGGCCCACCCTGTACAACTTAAATCGTTCATTTTGATTGAATAATATATCCTTTTTTTCACCATTTCTGCTTGTCAACACCTCATATTGAACTGCATCAAACAGTCTCCTTCTTATTTTCAATTGAGACATTTCAGGTAATTTTTTTGCATCCTCATACATGCAGTTGAAAAACAGCTTCAGACTGTCATGATAATTTTTTTCTTTCGTTTTCGTGGAAACAATTTTTATAGTTTTTTTGCACTGTATGAGTGGATTGTATCGATGATCCTACATTATTATACTCCTCTATTTCAACCTTCAAGTCTTTCCTGACATTATTCGAATCATCCAACATTATACAATCATCATCACTCGGCAAGATATTCATTGAATTTTTCTTGAGGGTCTCGCTCATATGAGGAAGTAGAAATTCCATCTGCTTTTGATACCTCCACAGCTTCATCGTAACAGCAGACCCACTTTGTTTCTTTGACTGTCTCCTTAGGGCACTTCTATAACAGTACTTTAATTTCATCCAGGTTTCTTTCACTTCCTGTCCGTTTGAATAATTGAGGTTTTTGGCGATTGAACCCCACAATTTATCTTTATAACTTGCTGTTTTATAATTTTTGTCCATCGGATCGTACAATGCTTTATGCTTCTTAACACTCTCGATGAGCAACTCCATTGAAATATAATGAACAAAAACCGAACTTCCAGCTGGCTGACTGCTTCAGACAAGAGTCTGAATAAATCCACTTGTTCATATTATCAATAATTCCTTCGAGTATGAAATATTTCCCAGTCTTCTAAGAACAGCTTTAGTAAAACCTATATTGAAAAAAGGAGATCCCTCTTAATTGGAAACCTTCAGGCCAATAAGCCTACTATCCCCTTTCTCGAAAATCTTTGTCAAAAGCATTTGATTGCTTAAATCACAAACACTTGTTTGAAAAACTTAATGCTTATGGTATTCGGGGACCTCCACTCAAATGGTTTAGATCGTAATTAAGCAATCACAAACGAAATGTTACTCAGAGTCGACACCTATCGAAATGGGAATCCCACAAGGAAGTGTTGCAGGTTCTTTTCTGTTTATAATTCATCTAAATTATGCTGAAAAAATAGGCAAAAAAAATTTGAAAAAGATCAATTGTGCGGATGACTCTAACTTACTAATAAAAGCAAAAGATTTTCCCAACCTGATACTCAATACTGATAATGGGCTCAACAGAGCAGAAGAATGGTTCGCTAGAAACAAATTGATCTTGAACGAACAAAAAACAACTACAATACTTTTTACCACCATCCATCCTGGTTCTGAACCTCCTACTGAAATTGCTATAGAAAATTGTGTCTTACCATGCACAGATGCAACTAAATTTTTAGGAATCTTTATTGATAGCATTTTATCATTTCACTCGCACATGAATAATATAGTCAGCAAGTTAAACACAGTAACATACTCGATCAGAGTTACTAGAGACTATTTAGATATGAATACTATTAAAATAGTGTATTACGCAAATTTCGAAACTGGTATGGAATTATATTCTATGGGAGCAGTGGGGAAATACATCAGGTTTTTACTTGTCGGAAAAGGACCTTAAGAGCCATGCTTAAAACGAAATTTAGAGAGTCTTGCAGAGGAAAATTCAAAAGTCTTTCAATACTTACTGTCATGGCAATAAATAAGTGCTTCTTTTTTTTTCAAAAACAAAACACTGTTTGATGACTATAAATCAAAAAATATATACCCAACACGATCACTTGATTATACTTGTGTATAGAGTGTTTTTGAGAAAGGACCATTGTATAAAGGCCTGAAATTTTATAATAAGCTTCCAAACTAGATCAAGCTGTTAACTGATTTAAATAAATTCAGAAAAGCAGTACATACAGTTCTAATGGAGTTGAAACCTTATGAAATAGATGACTACCTAAAAAGTTAGCCCAGTTCTAGGATATATTTGTACTTGCACGTACTTTATTTTATTTTTCATTTTAAGCAGTTGTTCCAAATCTTCCTATGACACTATTCGGTTTGGTCTTAGCTCTTACTATGATGAACAATGTAATGTGGGATCCCTCAAAATGAAGATGATTATTATCATTATTATTATTATTATTAGGTAATTGTACCCGAATGGTGCGACCATTAGAGGTGCACAAACGGATGCGTGTGCGGCGGTTGGCAGGTACTCCTGGATCCCGTAGCGCTCGGAGCCTTTCGCGCAGTTCCGGGGACTACGGAGCATTTGGTCCCGGACTGAGCAGCACCGAGGCAATTTTTTGGTTTTCGGTAGCCGCCGGGTCGGTTTGCGGCTCCCCTCCGGAAGTTGGTTCATGGGGGGGGGGATGTCACATCCGGCTTTGTTCATCGAGACAGTTGCCACTTTCAAACGAGTGGGTGCTTGCTTGGAAACCGGTGCGGGCGTACACGGATGACTGCCGGAAGGAGCAGTGACGGGGTGCTCACTGCCAGAACCTTGACGGCTCGCACTCTCCTGCCTTAACGGATGGCTTTTACTTCTGCATCCTGTCGGGGGTTCCGCACGTCCCTTGGTGCTTCGGTTGTAACTATTTACACTTAAGTTAAACCTATGCCTTTGGACTGCTCAGATAAATGCGGTAGGTCGTGAATTAAATGAGTTGGGCGCCAGACTTGCAAAAGGCAAAAGTTAATCAGAAAATGATATAACCTTGCTTGGGAAGGAAGAAGAAAAATCCAGATAAAGACTACGAATTTAATGACAAAAATCTAGCAGAAGGCTCAAAATAACAAAAAAATAAGGTGCTGAAGCCTAACAATAATTAATGATAAATCAAACGTGAGCCAGAACATTAAACCTAGATCTGCCAAGAGCCCTCTGCTGTTTGATGTTGGTTGGATTCACGAATCAGCCACCTTCGTTCTATCACCGTTCGCTTGTGTCTTAGCGGTGGCGGAGATGCTAACACTCATTCACAAAGGGAAATCCAGGGAATGAGATCACCAGCAAATCTTCCTGCTGAATGGAACCTCCGGAATTACAGTCCACTGAAAAATAAATGGATAAATAGGGGATGGGCAACATGGCTAATGCTCTGGCCTCAGATCAGATAAATCATCAACCAAATAAAGAGAAAGAGAGAAAAAATATATATCTGAGTCAATTATCATGTTAAGCTAATTATATAACGTTAAGTAGTAAATAGGGTGGCTAGCCCTTGAAATAACAAGCCAAATTAATTCAGTGCTCCCTGAGCCAACAAGTTGAATCCCCAACTGGCTGTCTGGTACACGTGCCTTACAGGAAAAATGGAAAATATCAGAAAATATGTGAAAAATATCAGAAAATATGTATGCAGAAGCAATCCCACCCCTCCCTATACCGCCATCACCCCCCAAGCCTCGGTCTCGGAAAATGAGCAGAGCCCTCTCTTCCTGACAAGAGTGTTCGCCCACTCTCTCACAGGAAAACCACTGCAAGTATCGGAATCCCTTGAAATGAGCAGAGCCCTCTCTCGCAGGAAACAGATCCAACAGGTTCCAATATCAGTACATGTCGGCACACCTTCTGATATTTCGGTCAACTGTTGCGGTCTCAGAAGTTCCAATGTGCTGCCATCGCGGTCTCGAAGTCAACGAGCACTTCACCGTCCGATCGCTCAGATTTATACACGATTCCCCACTTTACTCAGACGTTGGAGTAGGAACTGCTATGCGCATCGACGAGTCCTGAGCTTCACATATGATGAACTTGATGGCTTCCCGGCAATCAATCGTGCTCAAACACAATTACGAGAAATCGACCTCGCGCTTATTTAACAAACATCACATCGGAACCGGTGTATTCTTCTCAACACTCACGAAAAAGAACGGACTCGCTAGCTTGCCATATACCAAAGCAATGAAATATAGTAACTCCGTTACATCCTCCCCTTACAATATAAGAAAAATCTATCATTATTATTTTTTCCCGTTTTCTCACCAAAATAAAACAAATATGTAAAAAAAATAACAAAATCAAACGGTATTTATCAGATGAGTTTCTTCCGGCTTCCTACCAGTGCCTGGGGTGAACTTAGGCATACGAGCACCCGCATGTAGGGCAGGGTCTCCTTTCCTCTCGGCGCGTGGGTCCAGGCTTCTCACGTCTCTGTCGTGTGTCCCTCCCGCACCAGCAGTGTTTTGACATCATCCCGATCAGGCCACATCAGGTACAGAACACCCGGATCGTCTCGCGACAGGTGATTTTCCGGTGTCCCACCTATCCGCAGCGCCAACACGTCTCCGGGAATATCAGGGTGTACCCCGCTCTGCGCCTCCTCTCCTCCGCCACGCATTTTTCATGGGCATGGAGGGTCCAAAACTCATCCCGCCTAGGGTCCTCCTCGGCCGGGACATCTAATTGGCTCGGGCCGGACTCCTCGCATCTTATCGGGGCTGGCCCAGCTCCTGCAATTTTGGGCTCGGGGGCGGCTCCGGTTGTCGGGGTCTGCTCGGGTCCCGCAGGTTTGAGCTCGGAGGTGGCTCCGGTTGTCGGGGTCGGCTCAGCTTCTGATCGGTCTGCTTCTTTCATCGCCCTCTCCAATTCCTGGGCAACGTCTTCCAACCCATCGGCGCAGGTGGCTTCCGTGATAGGGCTTTCCATTCTTCTTCCGACACTCTTCTGACTCTCCTCTGATACTCTATAATGATTTTTTTTTATAGCAATGACTTTTATGCGACTGACGGTTTAGGACGATAGAAACAATAATTCTACTTATCACCAGTATTTATTCGATACTAAAACTAATTGTTAGGTTAAAAAAACAGTCTAACGTTGAACATTAAAAAGAGAAACAACCCTATCACAAAATAAAACCCTATAATCAAAAAAGTTTGAATGGCACATCCATTTGGCGTTATTACAGGATGGGCCAAATAGGACACCTTTGCAGTAAAAGTCCTGCTTCCAAACTAGACAGATGAAAACTGATGGCAGTGTCTGAGAGTCAAATTTTATGACGAACTATCTAGTATAGAAACAGGACCCTTCCCTCAAAAGTGTCCAATTTGGCCCACCCTGTACAACTTAAATCGTTCATTTTGATTGAATAATATATCCTTTTTTTCACCATTTCTGCTTGTCAACACCTCATATTGAACTGCATCAAACAGTCTCCTTCTTATTTTCAATTGAGACATTTCAGGTAATTTTTTTGCATCCTCATACATGCAGTTGAAAAACAGCTTCAGACTGTCATGATAATTTTTTTCTTTCGTTTTCGTGGAAACAATTTTTATAGTTTTTTTGCACTGTATGAGTGGATTGTATCGATGATCCTACATTATTATACTCCTCTATTTCAACCTTCAAGTCTTTCCTGACATTATTCGAATCATCCAACATTATACAATCATCATCACTCGGCAAGATATTCATTGAATTTTCCTTGAGGGTCTCGCTCATATGAGGAAGTAGAAATTCCATCTGCTTTTGATACCTCCACAGCTTCATCGTAACAGCAGACCCACTTTGTTTCTCTGACTGTCTCCTTAGGGCACTTCTATAACAGTACTTTAATTTCATCCAGGTTTCTTTCACTTCCTGTCCGTTTGAATAATTGAGGTTTTTGGCGATTGAACCCCACAATTTATCTTTATAACTTGCTGTTTTATAATTTTTATCCATCGGATCGTACAATGCTTTATGCTTCTTAACACTCTCGATGAGCAACTCCATTGAAATATAATGAACAAAAACCGAACTTCCAGCTGGCTGACTGCTTCAGACAAGAGTCTGAATAAATCCACTTGTTCATATTATCAATAATTCCTTCGAGTATGAAATATTTCCCAGTCTTCTAAGAACAGCTTTAGTAAAACCTATATTGAAAAAAGGAGATCCCTCTTAATTGGAAACCTTCAGGCCAATAAGCCTACTATCCCCTTTCTCGAAAATCTTTGTCAAAAGCATTTGATTGCTTAAATCACAAACACTTGTTTGAAAAACTTAATGCTTATGGTATTCGGGGACCTCCACTCAAATGGTTTAGATCGTAATTAAGCAATCACAAACGAAATGTTACTCAGAGTCGACACCTATCGAAATGGGAATCCCACAAGGAAGTGTTGCAGGTTCTTTTCTGTTTATAATTCATCTAAATTATGCTGAAAAAATAGGCAAAAAAAATTTGAAAAAGATCAATTATGCGGATGACTCTAACTTACTAATAAAAGCAAAAGATTTTCCCAACCTGATACTCAATACTGATAATGGGCTCAACAGAGCAGAAGAATGGTTCGCTAGAAACAAATTGATCTTGAACGAACAAAAAACAACTACAATACTTTTTACCACCATCCATCCTGGTTCTGAACCTCCTACTGAAATTGCTATAGAAAATTGTGTCTTACCATGCACAGATGCAACTAAATTTTTAGGAATCTTTATTGATAGCATTTTATCATTTCACTCGCACATGAATAATATAGTCAGCAAGTTAAACACAGTAACATACTCGATCAGAGTTACTAGAGACTATTTAGATATGAATACTATTAAAATAGTGTATTACGCAAATTTCGAAACTGGTATGGAATTATATTCTATGGGAGCAGTGGGGAAATACATCAGGTTTTTACTTGTCGGAAAAGGACCTTAAGAAATTTAGAGAGTCTTGCAGAGGAAAATTCAAAAGTCTTTCAATACTTACTGTCATGGCAATAAATAAGTGCTTCTTTTTTTTTTCAAAAACAAAACACTGTTTGATGACTATAAATCAAAAAATATATACCCAACACGATCACTTGATTATACTTGTGTATAGAGTGTTTTTGAGAAAGGACCATTGTATAAAGGCCTGAAATTTTATAATAAGCTTCCAAACTCGATCAAGCTGTTAACTGATTTAAATAAATTCAGAAAAGCAGTACATACAGTTCTAATGGAGTTGGAACCTTATGAAATAGATGACTACCTAAAAAGTTAGCCCAGTTCTAGGATATATTTGTACTTGCACGTACTTTATTTTATTTTTCATTTTAAGCAGTTGTTCCAAATCTTCCTGACACTATTCGGTTTGGTCTTAGCTCTTACTATGTTGAACAGTGTAATGTGGGATCCCTCAAAATGAAGATGATTATTATCATTATTATTATTATTATTAGGTAATTGTACCCGAATGGTGCGACCATTAGAGGTGCACAAACGGATGCGTGTGCGGCGGTTGGCAGGTACTCCTGGATCCCGTAGCGCTCGGAGCCTTTCGCGCAGTTCCGGGGACTACGGAGCATTTGGTCCCGGACTGAGCAGCACCGAGGCAATTTTTTGGTTTTCGGTAGCCGCCGGGTCGGTTTGCGGCTCCCCTCCGGAAGTTGGTTCATGGGGGGGGGGGGCTGTCACATCCGGCTTTGTTCATCGAGACAGTTGCCACTTTCAAACGAGTGGGTGCTTGCTTGGAAACCGGTGCGGGCGTACACGGATGACTGCCGGAAGGAGCAGTGACGGGGTGCTCACTGCCAGAACCTTGACGGCTCGCACTCTCCTGCCTTATCGGATGGCTTTTACTTCTGCATCCTGTCGGGGGTTCCGCACGTCCCTTGGTGCTTCGGTTGTAACTATTTACACTTAAGTTAAACCTATGCCTTTGGACTGCTCAGATAAATGCGGTAGGTCGTGAATTAAATGAGTTGGGCGCCAGACTTGCAAAAGGCAAAAGTTAATCAGAAAATGATATAACCTTGCTTGGGAAGGAAGAAGAAAAATCCAGATAAAGACTACGAATTTAATGACAAAAATCTAGCAGAAGGCTCAAAATAACAAAAAAATAAGGTGCTGAAGCCTAACAATAATTAATGATAAATCAAACGTGAGCCAGAACATTAAACCTAGATCTGCCAAGAGCCCTCTGCTGTTTGATGTTGGTTGGATTCACGAATCAGCCACCTTCGTTCTATCACCGTTCGCTTGTGTCTTAGCGGTGGCGGAGATGCTAACACTCATTCACAAAGGGAAATCCAGGGAATGAGATCACCAGCAAATCTTCCTGCTGAATGGAACCTCCGGAATTACAGTCCACTGAAAAATAAATGGATTAATAGGGGATGGGCAACATGGCTAATGCTCTGGCCTCAGATCAGATAAATCATCAACCAAATAAAGAGAAAGAGAGAAAAAATATATATCTGAGTCAATTATCATGTTAAGCTAATTATATAACGTTAAGTAGTAAATAGGGTGGCTAGCCCTTGAAATAACAAGCCAAATTAATTCAGTGCTCCCTGAGCCAACAAGTTGAATCCCCAACTGGCTGTCTGGTACACGTGCCTTACAGGAAAAATGGAAAATATCAGAAAATATGTGAAAAATATCAGAAAATATGTATGCAGAAGCAATCCCACCCCTCCCTATACCGCCATCACCCCCCAAGCCTCGGTCTCGGAAAATGAGCAGAGCCCTCTCTTCCTGACAAGAGTGTTCGCCCACTCTCTCACAGGAAAACCACTGCAAGTATCGGAATCCCTTGAAATGAGCAGAGCCCTCTCTCGCAGGAAACAGATCCAACAGGTTCCAATATCAGTACATGTCGGCACACCTTCTGATATTTCGGTCAACTGTTGCGGTCTCAGAAGTTCCAATGTGCTGCCATCGCGGTCTCGAAGTCAACGAGCACTTCACCGTCCGATCGCTCAGATTTATACACGATTCCCCACTTTACTCAGACGTTGGAGTAGGAACTGCTATGCGCATCGACGAGTCCTGAGCTTCACATTTGATGAACTTGATGGCTTCCCGGCAATCAATCGTGCTCAAACACAATTACGAGAAATCGACCTCGCGCTTATATAACAAACATCACATCGGAACCGGTGTATTCTTCTCAACACTCACGAAAAAGAACGGACTCGCTAGCTTGCCATATACCAAAGCAATGAAATATAGTAACTTCGTTACATCCTCCCCTTAAAATATAAGAAAAATCTATCATTATTATTTTTTCCCGTTTTCTCACCAAAATAAAACAAATATGTAAAAAAAATAACAAAATCAAACGGTATATATCAGATGAGTTTCTTCCGGCTTCCTACCAGTGCCTGGGGTGAACTTAGGCATACGAGCACCCGCATGTAGGGCAGGGTCTCCTTTCCTCTCGGCGCGTGGGTCCAGGCTTCTCACGTCTCTGTCGTGTGTCCCTCCCGCACCAGCAGTGTTTTGACATCATCCCGATCAGGCCACATCAGGAACAGAACACCCGGATCGTCTCGCGACAGGTGATTTTCCGGTGTCCCACCTATCCGCAGCGCCAACACGTCTCCGGGAATATCAGGGTGTACCCCGCTCTGCGCCTCCTCTCCTCCGCCACGCATTTTTCATGGGCATGGAGGGTCCAAAACTCATCCCGCCTAGGGTCCTCCTCGGCCGGGACATCTAATTGGCTCGGGCCGGACTCCTCGCATCTTATCGGGGCTGGCCCAGCTCCTGCAATTTTGGGCTCGGGGGCGGCTCCGGTTGTCGGGGTCTTCTCGGGTCCCGCAGGTTTGAGCTCGGAGGTGGCTCCGGTTGTCGGGGTCGGCTCAGCTTCTGATCGGTCTGCTTCTTTCATCGCCCTCTCCAATTCCTGGGCAACGTCTTCCAACCCATCGGCGCAGGTGGCTTCCATGATAGGGCTTTCCATTCTTCTTCCGACACTCTTCTGACTCTCCTCTGATACTCTATAATGATTTTTTTTTATAGCAATGACTTTTATGCGACTGACGGTTTAGGACGATAGAAACAATAATTCTACTTATCACCAGTATTTATTCGATACTAAAACTAATTGTTAGGTTAAAAAAACAGTCTAACGTTGAACATTAAAAAGGGAAACAACCCTATCACAAAATAAAACCCTATAATCAAAAAAGTTTGAATGGCACATCCATTTGGCGTTATTACAGGATGGGCCAAATAGGACACCTTTGCAGTAAAAGTCCTGCTTCCAAACTAGACAGATGAAAACTGATGGCAGTGTCTGAGAGTCAAATTTTATGACGAACTATCTAGTATAGAAACAGGACCCTTCCCTCAAAAGTGTCCAATTTGGCCCACCCTGTACAACTTAAATCGTTCATTTTGATTGAATAATATATCCTTTTTTTCACCATTTCTGCTTGTCAACACCTCATATTGAACTGCATCAAACAGTCTCCTTCTTATTTTCAATTGAGACATTTCAGGTAATTTTTTTGCATCCTCATACATGCAGTTGAAAAACAGCTTCAGACTGTCATGATAATTTTTTTCTTTCGTTTTCGTGGAAACAATTTTTATAGTTTTTTTGCACTGTATGAGTGGATTGTATGGATGATCCTACATTATTATACTCCTCTATTTCAACCTTCAAGTCTTTCCTGACATTATTCGAATCATCCAACATTATACAATCATCATCACTCGGCAAGATATTCATTGAATTTTCCTTGAGGGTCTCGCTCATATGAGGAAGTAGAAATTCCATCTGCTTTTGATACCTCCACAGCTTCATCGTAACAGCAGACCCACTTTGTTTCTTTGACTGTCTCCTTAGGGCACTTCTATAACAGTACTTTAATTTCATCCAGGTTTCTTTCACTTCCTGTCCGTTTGAATAATTGAGGTTTTTGGCGATTGAACCCCACAATTTATCTTTATAACTTGCTGTTTTATAATTTTTATCCATCGTATCGTACAATGCTTTATGCTTCTCAACACTCTCGATGAGCAACTCCATTGAAATATAATGAACAAAAACCGAACTTCCAGCTGGCTGACTGCTTCAGACAAGAGTCTGAATAAATCCACTTGTTTATATTATCAATAATTCCTTCGAGTATGAAATATTTCCCAGTCTTCTAAGAACAGCTTTAGTAAAACCTATATTGAAAAAAGGAGATCCCTCTTAATTGGAAACCTTCAGGCCAATAAGCCTACTATCCCCTTTCTCGAAAATCTTTGTCAAAAGCATTTGATTGCTTAAATCACAAACACTTGTTTGAAAAACTTAATGCTTATGGTATTCGGGGACCTCCACTCAAATGGTTCAGATCGTAATTAAGCAATCACAAACGAAATGTTACTCAGAGTCGACACCTATCGAAATGGGAATCCCACAAGGAAGTGTTGCAGGTTCTTTTCTGTTTATAATTCATCTAAATTATGCTGAAAAAATAGGCAAAAAAAATTTGAAAAAGATCAATTATGCGGATGACTCTAACTTACTAATAAAAGCAAAAGATTTTCCCAACCTGATACTCAATACTGATAATGGGCTCAACAGAGCAGAAGAATGGTTCGCTAGAAACAAATTGATCTTGAACGAACAAAAAACAACTACAATACTTTTTACCACCATCCATCCTGGTTCTGAACCTCCTACTGAAATTGCTATAGAAAATTGTGTCTTACCATGCACAGATGCAACTAAATTTTTAGGAATCTTTATTGATAGCATTTTATCATTTCACTCGCACATGAATAATATAGTCAGCAAGTTAAACACAGTAACATACTCGATCAGAGTTACTAGAGACTATTTAGATATGAATACTATTAAAATAGTGTATTACGCAAATTTCGAAACTGGTATGGAATTATATTCTATGGGAGCAGTGGGGAAATACATCAGGTTTTTACTTGTCGGAAAAGGACCTTAAGAGCCATGCTTAAAACGAAATTTAGAGAGTCTTGCAGAGGAAAATTCAAAAGTCTTTCAATACTTACTGTCATGGCAATAAATAAGTGCTTCTTTTTTTTTCAAAAACAAAACACTGTTTGATGACTATAAATCAAAAAATATATACCCAACACGATCACTTGATTATACTTGTGTATAGAGTGTTTTTGAGAAAGGACCATTGTATAAAGGCCTGAAATTTTATAATAAGCTTCCAAACTCGATCAAGCTGTTAACTGATTTAAATAAATTCAGAAAAGCAGTACATACAGTTCTAATGGAGTTGGAACCTTATGAAATAGATGACTACCTAAAAAGTTAGCCCAGTTCTAGGATATATTTGTACTTGCACGTACTTTATTTTATTTTTCATTTTAAGCAGTTGTTCCAAATCTTCCTATGACACTATTCGGTTTGGTCTTAGCTCTTACTATGTTGAACAGTGTAATGAGGGATCCCTCAAAATGAAGATGATTATTATCATTATTATTATTATTATTAGGTAATTGTACCCGAATGGTGCGACCATTAGAGGTGCACAAACGGATGCGTGTGCGGCGGTTGGCAGGTACTCCTGGATCCCGTAGCGCTCGGAGCCTTTCGCGCAGTTCCGGGGACTACGGAGCATTTGGTCCCGGACTGAGCAGCACCGAGGCAATTTTTTGGTTTTCGGTAGCCGCCGGGTCGGTTTGCGGCTCCCCTCCGGAAGTTGGTTCATGGGGGGGGGGGGCTGTCACATCCGGCTTTGTTCATCGAGACAGTTGCCACTTTCAAACGAGTGGGTGCTTGCTTGGAAACCGGTGCGGGCGTACACGGATGACTGCCGGAAGGAGCAGTGACGGGGTGCTCACTGCCAGAACCTTGACGGCTCGCACTCTCCTGCCTTAACGGATGGCTTTTACTTCTGCATCCTGTCGGGGGTTCCGCACGTCCCTTGGTGCTTCGGTTGTAACTATTTACACTTAAGTTAAACCTATGCCTTTGGACTGCTCAGATAAATGCGGTAGGTCGTGAATTAAATGAGTTGGGCGCCAGACTTGCAAAAGGCAAAAGTTAATCAGAAAATGATATAACCTTGCTTGGGAAGGAAGAAGAAAAATCCAGATAAAGACTACGAATTTAATGACAAAAATCTAGCAGAAGGCTCAAAATAACAAAAAAATAAGGTGCTGAAGCCTAACAATAATTAATGATAAATCAAACGTGAGCCAGAACATTAAACCTAGATCTGCCAAGAGCCCTCTGCTGTTTGATGTTGGTTGGATTCACGAATCAGCCACCTTCGTTCTATCACCGTTCGCTTGTGTCTTAGCGGTGGCGGAGATGCTAACACTCATTCACAAAGGGAAATCCAGGGAATGAGATCACCAGCAAATCTTCCTGCTGAATGGAACCTCCGGAATTACAGTCCACTGAAAAATAAATGGATTAATAGGGGATGGGCAACATGGCTAATGCTCTGGCCTCAGATCAGATAAATCATCAACCAAATAAAGAGAAAGAGAGAAAAAATATATATCTGAGTCAATTATCATGTTAAGCTAATTATATAACGTTAAGTAGTAAATAGGGTGGCTAGCCCTTGAAATAACAAGCCAAATTGATTCAGTGCTCCCTGAGCCAACAAGTTGAATCCCCAACTGGCTGTCTGGTACACGTGCCTTACAGGAAAAATGGAAAATATCAGAAAATATGTGAAAAATATCAGAAAATATGTATGCAGAAGCAATCCCACCCCTCCCTATACCGCCATCACCCCCCAAGCCTCGGTCTCGGAAAATGAGCAGAGCCCTCTCTTCCTGACAAGAGTGTTCGCCCACTCTCTCACAGGAAAACCACTGCAAGTATCGGAATCCCTTGAAATGAGCAGAGCCCTCTCTCGCAGGAAACAGATCCAACAGGTTCCAATATCAGTACATGTCGGCACACCTTCTGATATTTCGGTCAACTGTTGCGGTCTCAGAAGTTCCAATGTGCTGCCATCGCGGTCTCGAAGTCAACGAGCACTTCACCGTCCGATCGCTCAGATTTATACACGATTCCCCACTTTACTCAGACGTTGGAGTAGGAACTGCTATGCGCATCGACGAGTCCTGAGCTTCACATATGATGAACTTGATGGCTTCCCGGCAATCAATCGTGCTCAAACACAATTACGAGAAATCGACCTCGCGCTTATATAACAAACATCACATCGGAACCGGTGTATTCTTCTCAACACTCACGAAAAAGAACGGACTCGCTAGCTTGCCATATACCAAAGCAATGAAATATAGTAACTTCGTTACATCCTCCCCTTAAAATATAAGAAAAATCTATCATTATTATTTTTTCCCGTTTTCTCACCAAAATAAAACAAATATGTAAAAAAAATAACAAAATCAAACGGTATATATCAGATGAGTTTCTTCCGGCTTCCTACCAGTGCCTGGGGTGAACTTAGGCATACGAGCACCCGCATGTAGGGCAGGGTCTCCTTTCCTCTCGGCGCGTGGGTCCAGGCTTCTCACGTCTCTGTCGTGTGTCCCTCCCGCACCAGCAGTGTTTTGACATCATCCCGATCAGGCCACATCAGGAACAGAACACCCGGATCGTCTCGCGACAGGTGATTTTCCGGTGTCCCACCTATCCGCAGCGCCAACACGTCTCCGGGAATATCAGGGTGTACCCCGCTCTGCGCCTCCTCTCCTCCGCCACGCATTTTTCATGGGCATGGAGGGTCCAAAACTCATCCCGCCTAGGGTCCTCCTCGGCCGGGACATCTAATTGGCTCGGGCCGGACTCCTCGCATCTTATCGGGGCTGGCCCAGCTCCTGCAATTTTGGGCTCGGGGGCGGCTCCGGTTGTCGGGGTCTGCTCGGGTCCCGCAGGTTTGAGCTCGGAGGTGGCTCCGGTTGTCGGGGTCGGCTCAGCTTCTGATCGGTCTGCTTCTTTCATCGCCCTCTCCAATTCCTGGGCAACGTCTTCCAACCCATCGGCGCAGGTGGCTTCCATGATAGGGCTTTCCATTTTTATTCCGACACTCTTCTGACTCTCCTCTGATACTCTATAATGATTTTTTTTTTATAGCAATGACTTTTATGCGACTGACGGTTTAGGACGATAGAAACAATAATTCTACTTATCACCAGTATTTATTCGAAACTAAAACTAATTGTTAGGTAAAAAAAACAGTCTAACGTTGAACATTAAAAAGGGAAACAACCCTATCACAAAATAAAACCCTATAATCAAAAAAGTTTGAATGGCACATCCATTTGGCGTTATTACAGGATGGGCCAAATAGGACACCTTTGCAGTAAAAGTCCTGCTTCCAAACTAGACAGATGAAAACTGATGGCAGTGTCTGAGAGTCAAATTTTATGACGAACTATCTAGTATAGAAACAGGACCCTTTCCTCAAAAGTGTCCAATTTGGCCCACCCTGTACAACTTAAATCGTTCATTTTGATTGAATAATATATCCTTTTTTTCACCATTTCTGCTTGTCAACACCTCA
Source organism: Plagiodera versicolora (assembly GCA_037013635.1). Classification (NCBI taxonomy): domain Eukaryota; kingdom Metazoa; phylum Arthropoda; class Insecta; order Coleoptera; family Chrysomelidae; genus Plagiodera; species Plagiodera versicolora. Next base: position 5,306,392 of record CM072993.1, on the reverse strand, counting down.
TATTGAACTGCATCAAACAGTCTCCTTCTTATTTCCAATTGAGACATTTCAGGTAATTTTTTTGCATCCTCATACATGCAGTTGAAAAACAGCTTCAGACTGTCATGATAATTTTTTTCTTTCGTTTTCGTGGAAACAATTTTTATAGTTTTTTTGCACTGTATGAGTGGATTGTATCGATAATCCTACATTATTATACTCCTCTATTTCAACCTTCAAGTCTTTCCTGACATTATTCGAATCATCCAACATTATACAATCATCATCACTCGGCAAGATATTCATTGAATTTTCCTTGAGGGTCTCGCTCATATGAGGAAGTAGAAATTCCATCTGCTTTTGATACCTCCACAGCTTCATCGTAACAGCAGACCCACTTTGTTTCTTTGACTGTCTCCTCAGGGCACTTCTATAACAGTACTTTAATTTTATCCAGGTTTCTTTTACTTCCTGTCCGTTTGAATAATTGAGGTTTTTGGCGATTGAACCCCACAATTTATCTTTATAACTTGTTGTTTCATAATTTTTATCCATCGGATCGTACAATGCTTCATGCTTCTTAACACTCTCGATGAGCAACTCCATTGAAATATAATGAACAAAAACCGAACTTCCAGCTGGCTGACTGCTTCAGACAAGAGTCTGAATAAATCCACTTGTTCATATTATCAATAATTCCTTCGAGTATGAAATATTTCCCAGTCTTCTAAGAACAGCTTTCTCTCTCTCTTCTCTCTCTTCTAGCCGTTTTCTATCCTTTGGATATAGGCCTCTCTCATATTTTTCCATTTTTCCCTGTTCTGTGCCACTTGGTACCAGGTCCGGCTGTTCTTTTGATAACATCATACCATCTTTGTTGTGGTCTGCTGGTGCTCCTTTTCTCTCCCCAAGGTCTCCACCTTGTTGTCTTTCCGCTCCAATTGGTTGTGTTTCGGGCAACATGTCCGGCCCAGTTCCATTTAAGACTACCTATTCGCCTCGCTATATCTTCGACCTTGGTTCTATTTCTTATCCACTCATTGGTTTTATGATCTTTAAGCGTTATTCCTAGCATTTTTCTTTCTATTGCTCTTTGGTGTATCTTCAATTTATTCAGGATTTTCTTTGTTAGAACCCATGTTTCACATCCGTAGGTTGTTACTGGGAGAATGCATTCCATGTAAACCTTGGTTTTTAGTTTGAGGGGTAAGTTGGAGTTGGAGACTTGTCGCATCATCCCGTAGGCCGCCCATCCTAGATGTATTCTATGGTTGATTTCGAGATCTTGGTTGGTTTTTTTCCCAATGTTATTTCTTGACCTAGATAGACATAAGAGTTCACTTTCTCTACTTGTTGTCCTAGCACACTTATACTCTCAATGTCCGTCCGTTGGTTTGTCATGAATTTGGTTTTAGAGATGTTCATTTCTAGGCCTACTTTCCCTGCTTCTTGTTGTAGTTCTATAAGCATTTGTTCTAATTCTTCGTTGTTTGGAGCAAAGATGGCAATGTCGTCAGCAAATCGTAGGTTACTGAGTTTTTCTCCCGATATATTAATTCCTCTGTCTTCCCAATGTAGGCTTTTGAAAGCATCCTCTAGCACCAGTGTAAACAATTTGGGTGATATTATGTCTCCTTGTCTAACGCCTCTCTTAATCAGGATTTCATCAGTGTCTTCATGCAGCTTTACTTTCATTTTTGAGCGATCATTTAATGTCTGTATGATGTTAATATATCGTTGGTCTATTCTTGCATTTTTCATTGACCTGATGATTGCCCAAAATTCGACTGTGTCGAAAGCCTTTCTAAAGTCTATGTAGGCGACCCATATCGGGATGTTATATTCCGTTGTTTTTTCGTTCAGTATCCTTACGTTGTGAAGATGTTCTATTGTACAGCTTTAGTAAAACCTATATTGAAAAAAGGAGATCCCTCGTAATTGGAAACCTTCAGGCCAATAAGCCTACTATCCCCTTTCTCGAAAATCTTTGTCAAAAGCATTTGATTGCTTAAATCACGAACACTTGTTTGACAAACTTAATGCTTATGGTATTCGGGGACCTCCACTCAAATGGTTTAGATCGTAATTAAGCAATCACAAACGAAATGTTACTCAGAGTCGACACCTATCGAAATGGGAATCCCACAAGGAAGTGTTGCAGGTTCTTTTCTGTTTATAATTCATCTAAATGATGCTGAAGAAATAGGCAATAATAATTTGAAAATGATCAATTATGCGGATGACTCTAACTTACTAATAAAAGCAAAAGATTTTCCCAACCTGATACTCAATACTGATAATGGGCTCAACAGAGCAGAAGAATGGTTCGCTAGAAACAAATTGATCTTGAACGAACAAAAAACAACTACAATACTTTTTACCACCATCCATCCTGGTTCTGAACCTCCTACTGAAATTGCTATAGAAAATTGTGTCTTACCATGCACAGATGCAACTAAATTTTTAGGAATCTTCATTGATAGCATTTTATCATTTCACTCGCACATAAATAATATAGTCAGCAAGTTAAACACAGTAACATACTCGATCAGAGTTACTAGAGACTATTTAGATATGAATACTATTAAAATAGTGTATTACGCAAATTTCGAAACTGGTATGGAATTATATTTTATGGGAGCAGTGGGGAAATACATCAGGTTTTTACTTGTCAGAAAAGGACCTTAAGAGCCATGCTTAAAACGAAATTTAGAGAGTCTTGCAGAGGAAAATTCAAAAGTCTTTCAATACCTACTGTCATGGCAATAAATATACAAGAAGTGCTACAATTTCTTTTTCAAAAACAAAACACTGTTTGATGACTATAAATCAAAAAATATATACCCAACACGATCACTTGATTATACTTGTGTATAGAGTGTTTTTGAGAAAGGACCATTGTATAAAGGCCTGAAATTTTATAATAAGCTTCCAAACTCGATCAAGCTGTTAACTGATTTAAATAAATTCAGAAAAGCAGTACATACAGTTCTAATGGAGTTGGAACTCTATGAAATAGATGACTACCTAAAAAGTTAGCCCAGTTCTAGGATATATTTGTACTTGCACGTACTTTATTTTATTTTTCATTTTAAGCAGTTGTTCCAATTCTTCCTATGACACTATTCGGTTTGGTCTTAGCTCTTACTATGTTGAACAGTGTAGTGTGGGATCCCTCAAAACGAAGATGATTATTATCATTATTATTATTATTATTAGGTAATTGTACCCGAATGGTGCGACCATTAGAGGTGCACAAACGGATGCTTGTGCGGCGGTTGGCAGGTACTCCTGGATCCCGTAGCGCTCGGAGCCTTTCGCGCAGTTCCGGGGACTACGGAGCATTTGGTCCCGGACTGAGCAGCACCGGAAGTTGGTTCATGGGGGGGGCTGTCACATCCGGCTTTGTTCATCGAGACAGTTGCCACTTTCAAACGAGTGGGTGCTTGCTTGGAAACCGGTGCGGGCGTACACGGATGACTGCCGGGAGGAGCAGTGACGGGGTGCTCACTACCCAGGGTGCGTTCCATTAAGCGCTCACAACGATCACGCTCACGACCACGAATTTTGTCGTTCCACTTGGTTCTGTGCGTCATCGAAACGCTCACGCCGACCCACCTATTGAGATGGGTCGTCGTGAGCATGAATCATGACATCATTCATGACATTTTCGCCACGACCCCAACGATCGTGGTCGCCATGTGGAACGTCTGAATGAGTGTTTTGGGCATTGTGAGCGCTTAATGGAACGCACCCCCAGTGTCTTTGAGCCAGGTCCCTGGCCAGAACCTTGACGGCTCGCACTCTCCTGCCTTAACGGATGGCTTTTACTTCTGCATCCTGTCGGGGGTTCCGCACGTCCCTTGGTGCTTCGGTTGTAACTATTTACACTTAAGTTAAACCTATGCCTTTGGACTGCTCAGATAAATGCGGTAGGTCGTGAATTAAATGAGTTGGGCGCCAGACTTGCAAAAGGCAAAAGTTAATTAGGAAATGATATAACCTTGCTTGGGAAGGAAGAAGAAAAATCCAGATAAAGACTACGAATTTAATGACGAAAATCTAGCAGAAGGCTCAAAATAACAAAAAAATAAGGTGCTGAAGCCTAACAATAATTAATGATAAATCAAACGTGAGCCAGAACATTAAACCTAAATCTGCCAAGAGCCCTCTGCTGTTTGATGTTGGTTGGATTCACGAATCAGCCACCTTCGTTCTATCACCGTTCGCGTCTTAGCGGTGGCGGAGATGCTAACACTCATTCACAAAGGGAAATCCAGGGAATGAGATCACCAGCAAATCTTCCTGCTGAATGGAACCTCCGGAATTACAGTCCACTGAAAAATAAATGGATTAATAGGGGCTGGGCAACATGGCTAATGCTCTGGCCTCAGATCAGATAAATCATCAACCAAATAAAGAGAAAGAGAGAAAAAATATATATCTGAGTCAATTATCAAGTTAAGCTAATTATATAACGTTAAGTAGTAAATAGGGTGGCTAGCCCTTGAAATAACAAGCCAAATTGATTCAGTGCTCCCTGAGCCAACAAGTTGAATCCCCAACTGGCTGTCTGGTACACGTGCCTTACAGGAAAAATGGAAAATATCAGAAAATATGTGAAAAATATCAGAAAATATGTATGCAGAAGCAATCCCACAAGATATGTAAATCAGAACCTCCGAGGGCGTGGATCGGTTTCAACTGGAGAGATAATACAAGATAAAATTTAGACTGACTTACCAGTTGAAGACGCAACCGCTCGCCAAGGAAACTTGAAAAATCATCTCAAAAATCCATTTCATCGATCAGCGCATCCTTCCAGGTCCCCTCTCTTCACAATTTATCCCGATCATGCGTCTCAATGGTATCAGATTTTAGAAGTGGCTATTACTACCACAGGATGGAGACATGGAAAGGATGTTGATAAGTTATTCAATCAAATGATTTGAAGATGAAACGAAATTTTCGTTACACACCACCTCAACGGGGGGTGAAAATTTACCAAGAGGTAAATGCATTCGAAAGTAAACTTCGAGCAACAGGACTGCCACTTGTCACAACACGATTATTTCTTGAGAAAGCTCAGGAGGAAGAGAATTAAGGGAGAAGGTAACTCTGTAAAGAATTGTTTCATTACTATTATAATTATAGTATTATTATATTATAAGATAAGTTATGGATTATTGCGAGATACTTATTTGGGGCAAAGAAAAATATTTACTAAGGGTGACTTTGGAGGAATAAAAAAAATAATCCTGGATATTGAAGGAAGATATAAAAGGAGGATGAATATTGTTATAATAAACTGTACAAGATTGGAGATTATCTTACACTTGAACCAGTGGCGAAGACATTTTTGAAGAGGATTATTCTGGAGGCGGAAAGAAAAGTACAGACCTCGTCAATACCGGATTAGATTAGATCAGATTGAGAGGAGTTTTGGAACCGGTCTATTACTCCCCTAGGCATTGCAGGATTATTTGCTTTTCGTACCTTTCCAAACTCCCTAGTTCAGTCCCTTATCTTCAATTCTCCTGTTAAGGAGTAGAAGCTCAGGTACTGCTATTGCTCCAGGTTGGTCTTGTACATACCCCTGGTTGTGCCTCCACTGAGCTGTGGCTTCGCTGTTTCCTCCTCCTCATTAAACAGTCTGCATCAAACACTCCTATGTTGTGCAGATGTTTCCTCAGAAACCAGTGCCCGGTACAGAGGCTGGTGACCGTTCTGAGTTTCTCCCTACTCAGCAAGAGTAATTTAACTGCTTGCTTGGGTGAGGGCTCTTTCAGCATTAACTTGCTGTGTCTAGCTCCCTCTGATTGTGCCCACCTCAGTCGGTGTTGAGAGTAGACCCAATCATTGATCGCTGCTTTAACGCTGGCTTTGGGTATCCCTATCGCTGGTTCCGGCCCAACAATTGGTGTTGCAGAGCCTCGCCTTGCTAGTTTGTCCGCCTCTTCCTTGCCAGAAATACTCCTGTGCCCTGGCACCCACATCAATGTTACTTCGTTATGGTTTGCCAGGTCCTGCAGGTTTTTGGCACATTCTTTGACAATTTTTGAGTCTATGCTCCGGGATGCCAATTCCGAACATAGGCCTGATATAACTGCTGTCTAACATCAACAAATGATTTAGGAAGTTCCTGCACATCATCAAATCGCTGTAATTTTTCAGAAATATTAGGGATGTTATTCTCATTATCGGATATTTTGCCATAAAAATCACCAGATACTGGAATATTTCTAGCAAAGTTTGAGAAAGATGGTGAATAGCCGGTTACATCGTGCTTTGCTAACCTTATGGCTTGGGCTACTTTATATGGAAGAATCCCAAGTTCTATAATTATCATGAATTAACACCGAATTAAGAATAAATCTAGGACTATAGATATTTTCATGGGCGGTGCTCTTCTGAGATATCAACAATCGTTCCTCCTTTGGCGGTCTCTTCGAGATTAAACCGTCAAGTCCAGTCTTCACGCCCCTTTGTGGTTAATTTGGTGACCTGCAGATCATCTCTTTTCAAAGACTCGTTCATCCAACGAACAGCGGGGGCTCTGGAACACATTGCCCAGGGAGGTGTTCCCCGAGGCATATGACCTTCCGAAATTTAAAAAGAAAACCAATTCCTACCTTCTTTCCCTTGCTTCTCACGATGTTCTCTGAACATTACAGGATGTCTCCTTTCGTGAGAAGTTTTATATAAAAAAAAACTATAACTTTGTTTGTGTGTAAAATTAACCTGCGGATGATATTTCGCATTGTACCAAAATTTTCTGGACCTCATATTCGTTCATCAACTTTCTGAATTATTTACTCGTGAATTGGCTTCCGTTATCTACCATTACAATCTGAAGCACTCCATATATAAGAAAAACGCTATTTTCGATAAACTTAACGATACCTTTGGAAGTAGCTTTAGACATTGGATGTACCAAGACATATTTGGTGAACCAGTCAGTAACCACTAGAACATACTGATTTCCGTTTTTGGATCGAGGATATGGTCCTAACAAATCGGCAGAGATACATTGAAAAGGAAAACTTATATTTTTGTAGGAACTCATCTGACCAGCTTGAGGTAAATTGGAACTTTTGCAAGCGGATCAAACAGGGCACTTCCTAACACAACGATATACATCTTTTCGAATCTTTGGCCAATAATAAAGTTTAGTAATACGGGATAAGGTTTCAGATATTCCTAAATGAGCTGAAGTCTCTTCATCATGATAAAAATTCGAGATTTCCTCTCTATTTCTAGAAGGTACGACAATTTTCCAGTCCGTGAGATTACTTACGATATTATGAAGAGATAAAATATGTTTATATAAAATGTTATTTTTGACTTGGATGGAAGGATAATCATCAGGTTTTTCAAGGACTCTCTTAATCAAGGAAGAATACCAGGTATCAGAGAGAGCATTTAGAGAGCCTTTCCTATATTTTATAGTGAAATCAAACTGAGACAATTCAACAGCCCATCTAGTTGAACGACCGGAAGGATTCGAGAGATTATGAAAATAAATCAGAGAAGCATGATCAGTTTCGATGGTGAACTTGGTGCCTTCAATATAACTTCGAAACTTTTTTATACCAAGAGCAGCTAGTAATTCCTTCTCCGTTACATTATATTTCCTTTGACAGGTGTTAAGAGTCTTACTTGCATAAGCAACTGGATGTTCGATGCCATCACATTCCTGATACAAAACTGCACCGACGTCGGTATCCGAAGCATCACACTGAATAATGAAGGGACAGGACTTGCCAGTACCGGAGCGGATGTGAGACGTGATTTGATTTCCGTGAAGGCTGCTTCGGCTTCAGATGTCCAAGATATCGGTCGACCCTTCTTTCTACCATGGAGAAGATCTGATATGGGGAAACAAATAGCTGAAAAATCTTTAATGAACCGACGATACCAACTGACAAGACCTATCAATCGTTTGATTTCCGTGGTGTTCTTCGGAGTGGGGTAGTTCATGATGGCTGCAACCTTCTCAGGATCTGTCCTTAAACCCTGTTGATCTACAACAAATCCCAGATATACTAATGAGGGACGGCAAAATTCGCACTTATCCAAGTTAACTGTCAATCTGGCGTTCTTCAACCTTTGAAACACCTCCTTCAAGATCCTGATGTGAAGCTCGAACGTGGGAGTCGCTACAATGATATCATCAAGATAGACGAAGCAAAACGGAGCCAAGGAAGGTCCTATAACAATGTCCATAAGTCTAGCCATAAGTTTTGGACTATTACTTGAGCCAAAGGGAGTTACCAAAAATTTAAACAGACCTCTGCCATGTACTGCGAATGCCGTCTTTTGTCGAGAAGATTCATCTAGAAGAATCTGAAAGAAGGCTTTTGTCGAATCAATGTAGGAAAGGTATCTCGCATCCCTGAGTTTATTCAAGATATTATCAATCAGTGACATGGGATAACAATCATTTACAGTTCCTTGATTGAGTTTCCTACCATCAAAACATACCCGATATTCTCCTGAGCGTTTAGGAACTAACCACAAAGGACTGCACCAAGGAGACTGGGAAGATTGGATAACGTTAAGTTTCAATATCTCATCAATTTATTCATTGAGATGTTTTTGCATAGCAGAAGACGGGGATATTGACGCTGTACTATCGGCTTTGCATTTCCGGTATCTATTTGATGGGTTAACAAGCGCGTACGACCAAGTCTGTCCTTAGGAGCTATAGATCTAAAACTCTTAATAACCTTTTCGAGCTCACCCTTCTGGACAACCAACAATGCTGAATGGCATTTACTACACATGCCGAGGACTCTAAATAATAAGACAAATTTAGTAATTTTGCTTCTATCTGAAATACTCTGAAGACATACATTCCCAAGATCAGAGAATGAGTTACTGAGGGAATTATTAAAATTTTTAGCTTCTTGGATATACCGTTAAGAGAAATGGGTATCAAAATATATCCCAGCAAATCCTGAGGCTTGCCATCTGCAGTAGTGACTTGAACCTGTTCCTACCTAATAGGAATATTGTTTTTTAGTATTAGATTAAAACCTGTTGAACCCAATATGGAGGAATTACTGCCGGTATCAGCAAGTGTGAGAATTTCATGGCCAAAAATATCGATATTAAGATAAGGCCGATTATCGTTAGATTTCATGACAAAAATGGAATTGATATTTACCCGACTAGATAAAAATTGTTTCACAAAAGATAACCAATCCTGCCATTCCACAAGAGAAGTCTTTATTTGTCCTGCTGGTTTCGCCTGCCTTTCGCCCTTGGGGATTGCGACTTGGTGGTGCTGGTTTCTGGATTTTCTAAACTTTGACTGGTGACGACATTCAGGTTCTCGCCACCAGCTGTCCCGTTTTTTGAACACCTTCGGCATTTGGATTTAATAGTATTTTTAGAACCACATCCGTAACAAAATATAGTTTTTGGTTTTCGACATCGATTATAAGAATGACCAACCAAATCACAATTTCAACAGCGAGAGTTCGATAACATAGATATGTCACGAACAGGAACTGGTCGAGTCTTCAACGGCCCTTCTTCATCACTAGAAGATTCACTGGAACAAACAACTGAACTGTGTGCGGCTGGTGCCGACATGGATTGTCTCAAAACAAAAATATCAAAAACCGAAGGGTCTCTATGACTTTTGCGAGCCTTTTCTTCCAACTTATCTAACAACAACAATGATTGTACTCGATAATCAGCCTTCAGTTTCCTTTAAGCATCATCCTGAGGACTAGACCTATTGACACGACCAAACACATGAGCCAGTTTCGATGTTATACCAGTATATTTATTGTCTCTTCCATTTCCAGAAAAATCATCAATAAGGTTTTTCAAAATTTGAATATTATCAGATATAGCTGTGGAGTCTTTGTGGATTTCTAATAGCAAGGTTCGTTTTCTCCAAGGACAATGCTTTCCGCAAAGCTGTTCGAAGATCAGCAACAGTCAGGTCCGCACCATCTCCAAGACCCCGTACTTTAATCTCATAGATAAATTCGTCCTTAGCCAAACGACCAACACCCAATCTAATTTTGGATGAACTCATTTTCAAAAACCGATTTCAAAAATATCAACCGCCAGAATATTAACGTGACTCACTCTGTAGACATAAAAATCCACAGAAAATGAGAAAATTCAACCTCAATATCAAAATCTATCAAAAATTATATTAATATCAATAAAAAAACTATTTGATCAATTAGGAAAATGAAGCTCCGAAAGGCAATAATCAGATTGACTATATCCCTTGAAACTAAAAGGTATCTAACCCAAATTATTCTATAAAGAAAAAATGTCAAATTTCACCGAGCACTTGACAGAAAAAAAAAATTAGTTGGGCGCCAATCTGTTAGGGCAAGATTTGGTTGATAAGTTATATTGCATTACGAACATACTGAACAATGTGTAACTGATGCCACTGACATTTAATTTGCAATGTCATCATTTTCTTTAAGATGACAATTAGTTTAGATAGTGTATTATGTTAGAAATGATATTCAGTCTAGATTCAGAATTTTTATTTATTTATTTATTTAGCTTATGGCGTGTACAAACATACATAAAGAAATAAGATGTACTAGCACAATAGAAGTTACAATGAATAGACAAAAAAAAAATTGTAGGTATTGGTCACAGCTCCATATTTAGTTGGTTAAGCCATTGGATGGCCTGGGGTGTTGCATGTGACAGGTCAAGAGTTGTGCCAGGAAATGCTCTTGTCGGACATTCATAGGTAATGTGGTGTATTGTTTGGGAAGCTGCGCCGCAATCGCATTCTGGGCTTGCACTCATCCCCCACTTGAAAAGGGCCGATCCGCTTCTGCCATGGCCAGTCCGGATCCTGTTTAACCGGACCCAAGTTTTCCGGGGCACGTTGAAGCCTTGTGGTGGATTATCCGGGTCCAGCAAGGAGTGCCAGGCTGGACTAACCTTGTTCTGCCAGTTCGATATCCACTCGTTGTGTCCGTTAAAGTTGTTGGTTATGAGCTGTTGGGCGGTTTTGACAGTTGGATTCCTAGATTTTAGTCGGTTGAATCTAATTATATCTTGATGGATCGGTAAGTCTAGGTTACCGCTGACCTTTTCAAACTCTCGTACTAGTATCTGCTGTCTACGGATTTTCGGTGGTTCGATATGACACAACACGGGTAGCCATTCGATGGGTGTGGATTTAATAGATCCTGTAATGATTCTCATAGTTTGGTTGAGAACGGTGTCCACCTTACTAACGTAAGGACTGTTTAGCCAGACCGATGCGCAATATTCGGCCGTAGGAAAGACCAGACTGAGTGCGGACGTGCGTAGTGTTGAGGCGTCAGCTCCCCAGGTCGACCCCGCCAGTTTGTACAGAACATTGTTACGAGTTCTCAGTTTCGCTGCCAAGTTTGTTAGGTGTTTGTTGAAAGAGAGGGTGCGGTCCAATGTAATACCAAGATATTTGGGATAGTGGTTGTGGCGTAGAATATTATCATTTAAGATGATATTTAAATTTTCCGATGCCAGTCTATTATTAAGGTGAAAGCAGCATGACTCCGTTTTTGTAGTGCTTGGTGTGAGTCGCCATCTCCGGAAATAGTTAGATAGTATGCTCAGATCATCGGATAGGGTTGTTTCCAAATCTCCCATATTGTCATGTTGTTTCGCGAGAGCTAGGTCATCAGCGTACATGAATTTACGGCTTGATGTTTGCGGTAAGTCAGCTGTGTATAAGTTGAAGAGGAGTGGCGCCAGTACAGATCCCTGGGGGAGATCATTGTTAAGCAGCCTTGGTTTGCTTAACATAGATCCGATGGATATTTGGAGGATTCTGTTGGACAGCATGTTGTTCACCAGTGATGTTAACTTAATGCAACTTGTAACGTTTAGGAATTTGTACATGAGCCCCTCCCTCTATACCGTATCGTACGCAGCCGTAAGATCTATAAAGACAACTCCCGTTTTACTGCGTTCTTCGAAGCCTCTTTCAATAAATGTTGTCAGCGCAAGTACTTGGTCTTCGCAGTTTCGCCCGAGTCGGAATCCGGCTTGTTCTATGGGTAGGATCTCCAAAATTAGTGGGTTTATTAGATTGTAAATCAGGCGCTCTAGAAGTTTATATGTGACACTTAGCAGGGCAATTGGTCTATAACTTTCGGGCAGGTCAGCAGGTTTACCCGGTTTAGGAATGGCAATGATTTTTGTTCTTTTGAATTCGCTTGGCAGCCGCTCGGATTGGAGGACATTAGTGAAGAACTTTGCTAGCCAGCGCTTCGTGTTTATTCCGCAGTATGTAAGGAATTCTGGATGTATGTTGTCGAAACCAGGTGACTTGCCATTTTTTACGAGTTGGAGGGCTTTTGTCACTTCGTCCTCGGTGAATACGCCAGATAGTTGTTCTTGTGTATTAGATGTTTGTTTTGGAGCTCTGAATTCTTTCTTGATTATGGTTGAATGCCTTTTGTCCTTTTTAGCGCTAGATAGACTAACTACGCGATTGGCTACTTGGTCGGCTGTAACACCTGCCGGCTTCGTGCCACTATGGGTTTCCGCTCCCAGCTTCTTGAGCAGGTTCCATGCCTTCCTACTTGAGTGTTTAAAGTTAAGATTTCTTGTGGTTTCGTTCCACTTTACCTTACGTGTTTCGTCAAGATTTTGTAGTAGGGTGTCCGCGACGTCCGATCTACCGTTTTCTACATAGTCTTCATATATAAGTTGGTTGGCTTCACTCCAGCATGGGATGTATTCCCTTCTTACGCCTCGGGGTATGTATTTTTTTGCAGTGGATATAACCATAGATTCAGAATCCTGTTTGTGAACACATGACAAAATAAATCTTTTTGAAAAAAGTAACTTAAACAAAAAGTTATTTGAGTGGCGCAGTCGGTAGGATAGGTTGATCAACAGTTAGGGAATATAACAAGTTGATTCGTTTAAACGATTTATCGACCTATTCGAAAAATCGGTACGCGTACGGCAGAAAAATCCAGTCAGGTGAACTGAGTAGCTTGACGAGAAGAATCCGTTCGTTTTCCAACCAACAGTCAGCAACCAGAAGTACAATCGCTGTCTCTTCCAATGCCTGGCCCTGGACAAATGAAGTGGGTTTGGATTTTGGTGTAAGTACCTATGTCATACAGAGGTTTTCATAATCATTACGATACAGAAAATTCTGAACTCTCAAACAATTCTGATTCGGACTCAAACTTCCAAGAATACCCCTCGAATCGCTCGAGATCCCCAAATTTCATAAGACCTTCTCAATTATCCCCGATTCAAACAACTAACACAATGGCAGTGTTAAAGCAAGAATATTTTAATATGATTCCAGATTTCCACGGTGAAATGGAACTATTACCGAGATTCATCGAAATCTCCGAGAAACTTGTAAACAAATTTTATAACGTTCAAGATATAAACGATTTTCAGAATGAATATCTGATGTCAAGTATCTTAGCAAAAGTCAAAGGCGATGCCGCTTTGAAAATATCGTCCTGTATCATAAAAAACTGGGCAGATTTGAAAAATGCTCTACTCAATACTTACGCAGACAAACGCGATATTTTTACATTAAACATTGAAATGACTGAATTGCGACAAATTAACGAAACGCCTTTTGAATTCTACAATAGAATCCAACATATTTCAAATTTACAAATTGCACAGTTGACCACTAGTGCATCACCGCAAGAAACGATTATATTAGGTTCATATGTTCGTAGTTTAGGACTTCGAGTTTTGTTAAGAGGATTGAAAGATCCTATTGGCTCTTTAATGCGAACGAAAAATCCGAAAGATTTGAACGATGCACTTAATATGCTAACGAATGATTTTCAATTAGATACCGCCCCACAGAGGTCAATGAAAAATCAATTCAATTCAAAACCACCATCTCACAATTCTCAAAATCGACAACGCATCATTCCACCATTGCAAATCACAAATTTTACTAATAATTCCCGAATACCTAATAGACCGATAAATTCATTCCAACACCACCAACAACAACCAAACTCATTCCAAAATCAAAATAAAAACTTTTCCGCATTTAGACCCAATCAAAAACCGAGTTTACCGAAAACAACACCAATGAGTATCTCTACTAGAAATACCGGACTCTCCCGAGTACCTAATCAATCAAATTTCAGCCAAACTCATCGATTAAATCAAAATCCCAATTTTAGACAAAATAGACCAAATTATATTGCTGAAGAATTATTCAACATAGAAGATGAACCAATAATAGATGAATATTCAATAGAATCAGATCAAAATCAAGAAGAACATTTTTTAGTGGAAGAAGCCTCGGAATTAGAGAACCAGATAGATTTGAACTAATGAATTTGACTAACAATACTAGTGAACTTCCATATATCATATTTCCAGAAAATAATTTGAAATTTTTGATAGACACAGGTAGTACAAAATCATTTATCAGACCTGATATTGCCAAAATTCATTTTAAATCGTCCATTAAAAATGACCCTTTTCAAATTACAACTGCACATGGAACATCTACCGAACAATATAGTACAGTGATACCCTGTTCTAAAATTCTCAATAAATTGAAATTACCTTTGAAATTTCACTTATTCAAATTCCATGATCATTTTGATTGTCTCTTAGGACTCGATAATTTGAAATTATTGAATGCTGTAATAGACTTGAATAACAACATGTTAATAACTCCAAATTCACAGGTGAAACTGAAATTCCACAAAGTATCTCCATGTACAAATATTATGATAATACCCCCAAGATCTGAACAAGTAATCAATGTAAACATCAAAAACGTTAGTGATGGACAAGCTATTATCCCATATACAAAAATTTCGCAACTAGAAATTCCAGAATGTTTGACTACTGTCAAAAATCATCGAGCTATCTGCACAATAACGAATTCATCGAACTCTCAATTGATTGTAGATATGACAGAACCAATGGATGCCGAAAATTTTGACGATAATGAAACCATTTCCAATCCAAATTTAAATAATGTTAATTTCGAAAAATTTCAATTCGATATTGCCAAAATCAGAACCGAACACATGAATTCTGAAGAACAATACGAAATAACTAAATTGATTAAGGAATATTCTGATATTTTTCACATTGACGGAAACCAATTATCTTTTACAAGCAAAGTTAAGCACGTCATTAAAACTTCTGATGAAATACCGGTGTACACTAAAACTTATAGATACCCCGAAGTACATAAGCAAGAAGTCAACACTCAAATCCGAAACATGCTAGATCAAAACATAATTAGACCATCTCACTCGCCCTGGTCATCACCAATTTGGGTTGTACCTAAGAAGCTAGACGCTTCCGGCAAGAAAAAATGGCGAATAGTTGTAGACTATCGCAAATTGAACGATAAAACTATTGGCGATCGATATCCTCTGCCAAATATTACAGAACTACTAGACAAACTTGGTAGATGCCAATATTTTTCAACTCTTGATTTGGCATCAGGCTTCCATCAAATTGAAATGGCTGATAATGACATCGAAAAAACCGCTTTTAACACAGGCAACGGTCATTATGAATTCCTTAGGATGCCCTTTGGCTTAAAAAATGCACCAGCCACGTTTCAGAGGGTTATGGATAATATCTTGAGAGAGATACAGAATGAAAAATGTCTCGTGTACCTCGATGATATCATAATTTTCAGTACAAGCCTCCAAGAGCATATCAATCGTTTGCGAGAAGTATTCCAGAGATTGCGTGATTCCAATTTCAAGATTCAACTAGATAAGTCGGAATTTCTCAGAAAAGAAGTAGCTTATCTAGGACACATTGTAACACCTGAAGGCGTTCGCCCGAATCCAGAAAAAATTAAAGCTATTATAAATTACCCTTTACCTAAAAATACCAAACAAATCAAAGGCTTTCTAGGACTCTTAGGTTATTACAGAAAATTCATTAAAGATTTCGCCAAGATTACCAAACCATTGACAAAATGTTTAAAGAAAGAAGCGCATATCGATACCAAAAATCCAGAATACCTTAAATGTTTTGAAACATGTAAAAACTTGCTAATAAATGAACACATCCTTCAATACCCAGATTTCACTAAAGATTTTGTTCTTACAACTGACGCGAGTAATATAGCGATAGGAGCTGTCCTATCTCAAGGAAAAGTCGACCTACCAATAGCATATGCGAGTAGAACACTAAACGAATCCGAACAAAATTATTCAACCATCGAAAGAGAGCTTTTAGCAATTGTATGGGCTGTCAAGTACTTCCGACCATACTTATTTGGAAGAGGATTCAAAATTGTTTGTGATCATAAACCGTTACTTTGGTTGTTTTCACTCAAGGAACCAAATTCTAAATTACTTAGATGGCGTCTTAAGTTAGAGGAATTTGACTATGAAATTGAGTATAAAAAAGGAGTACATAATAAAAACGCAGATGCTTTATCAAGAATAGAATTGAACATGAACGAGACAAATAATGACGAACCAAATGATATTTTTGAGTACATAACAAAATCCAACCAAGATTTAGAAAAAAATAATACTAATATCGAAACGGATAATCAATCTTTGATCGTAGAAGCTAACGATTTAGATCAAGAAAATATAATAATAATAATAATAATAATGTTTATTGACATAAATAAATAAAAATGTTTACACTCAGGTGAAATGCAATAAACATGGTTGAGTCACAGAAGTGTACAACAACTATGAGTTATTATACTACTTGTGCGTGACTATAAGGTTTTTTCGTTAGTTGAGGGTTACATGGAAAAGTATAACTAGTATATAGACATAAGAGATAAAAAGTGGTACACAAGTTATTGAGTGTATGTAAAATTACCAATGGGACAAAAAAGTATAACGGATATATAAACATAATAGATCAAAAACACAAACATAATAGATCAAAAATAACATAGAGTCACCTATTGCCGATATTATAATCATAAGCATAGCGCATGTAATGGAAGTTGAAAACCCACAAGGGTAAGACCCGCGCGTGGATATGAACATTCCATAATGCATCGTAAAATTAATGTGTGTGTGAGAATGAGGAGAAGAGAAGATGTTATGGGGTAACAAATATTCAGTTAAGAGATAGATTAACAGTGCAATTACTCATGTCGTGGTTCGATTCATTGAGAAGGTAAGTGGATTAATAGCTGAAGATGTTTTTAATGTCGACAAGTTCATGGATTTTTTTCCTAGTTTGTAGAAATATCCAAGATGTTAATTTGGTTTTGAAAAGTGAAAACGAATTTATGTGTTTGATTTCATCTGGAAGGGTGTTATATATTTTAGGGCCCAGGTAAGTGTGACATCTTTGTCCTACAGTTTTAAATGTTCTCGGTACATGAAGTGTATATGCCTTTCTCGTACTATACCGGTGTTCAATGATGTGGTATGTTGTATTCTTATGTTGATTCAGAAGTAGACGCTGACAGTATAACTGTCTGATGTCAAGAATTTGGGAAAGGTCATATAACTGGTCACTTGGAAAAAGGTGATTTTTTCCATAAATAATCTTCAGAGTTGTATTCTGAATAACAGAGAGGTATTTGATGTGAGTGTTCATTGCCCCACCCCAAGCGATAATTCCGTAAATGATATGTGAATGTACAAGGGCGTAATAAATTGTTTTGAGGTGCGGAATATCAAAATATTTCTTGAGATACTTGAACTTATAAATTATTCGGCGAAGTTTTTTCACTACATAGTTAATATGTTCATCCCACCTGAGATGACAATCGATTATGATGCCTAAGTATTTCATTGTTAACTGTGACGATATTTCTACATTTTGGTATTGATTTCTGATGTGAAGTTTTTCATAGGGGGGTAGCCCTGTAGCGTAACTTGTGAATGGAATATACTTCGTTTTTTGGAAGTTAATCGTCAGGAGCTTAGAATTAAAGTACTGTATGACTATTTCCATATCCTTTTCCGCCTTCAGCTTCAGGTTCGACCAATCCTCATCCTCATAAAAAATTGCAGTATCATCTGCAAATGTTATTATTTCCCCAAGAAGTGGGAGTTTGAATAAATCATGCAGATATGCATTAAAAAGGATTGGGCCCAAAACGGTCCCTTGTGGGACTCCATATTTGATATCTCTAGGAGAGCTGGTTACATCATCAATCATTGTTGACTGCGATCTCCCAGTCAGGTAGCTACACATTAGATCATAAGCCGGTCCTCGAAATCCCATTGATTCCAATGTTCTCAGCAGTCCCAGGTGACTGACAGTATCAAACGCCTTGGCCAGATCAAGGAAGACGCACATTGCCGGTCTCGACTGATCTACTGCTTTATACAATCTTGATGTTAAATCTACAATTGCATCCTCGCTTGATCTGTCCTCTCTGAATCCATACTGCTTATTTGAAAGCAGTTTATATTTTTCGAAATATGAGTTTATGCGGTTTTTTAATATTTTTTCGAAGATCTTTGAAATGGTGGAAATAAGCGATATGGGTCTATAATTTGACATATCCTGTCTGTCACCTGTTTTGTGAATTGGCCGCACCATAGCTATTTTGAGATTCGAAGGGTATATGCCATCCTCCAATGACTTGTTGAAGAGGTAAGTAATCGGAGTTGAGACATACTCGATACACTCCTTCAGGGCCTCAGCTGTTACATTATCCTTACCTGGTGCCTTTTTTTTTTTTTTCAGGCTGCCTATTATTCTTTCCACTTCATCTCTGCAGGTAGGTTTCAAGAATATTGTGTTTATTTGGTTTTCGTTCTGCATTGGAGGAGGGGTCAAGGATATTTTGCTGGCAAGTGTCTTCCCAATGCTTGAAAAGTGTTCGTTGAATGCTTCGCTCATTTCAAGCTTGTCTGTGATTATATTATCTCCGCTTTTTACCTTCGTTATTCTCGTGTTTTTCTGGTTTTTACCCTGTAGATGATTAATTGTTTTCCATAGATTTTTAGGTGATGTCTTATTTTTTTCTATTTCGGTTCGATGGTAGTCAGTTTTCGCCTTAAGTATGAGATTGTCTAATTTGTTCCTATAGTTCTTGAAATCTTTCGCTAGCTCCTCATTATTTGGGTGTTTTTTAATTTTTTTATACATTTCATTTTTTTTATTAATCGATCTGACTAGCCCATCTGTTATCCAAGCACTCCTCTTTATATCCTTGTGTGGCATTTTGAATGTTTTGGTGTGTTTTCTAGTACAATTTTGCAATATTTTTATGAAGTAGTTGGTAGCTGCATTTATATCTTCTATGTTATATAAGTCATCCCAATTTTTTCTGGAAAGTTCAGCTTTCAATTGACCGTAGTTGGTGTATGTTTTATAATTAGGTGAGTTGATGATATTTTGGGTATTTTCAGTCTTGGGACTGAATTCAAGTATGGTTGAATAATGGTCAGTGATGCTGGATTCCAGTAGAATTGTTTTGAATTGTGGTAATTCGATGTCTGTCTTCAGGAATAGATGGTCAATACAGGTTTTGCTATCATGGTGTATTCTAGTTGGAACATTGATTGTAGATATATAATTGAATTCACTCAAAATATTCTGATACTCCGCACTATCCTCGGTGTTAGACATTAGATCTATATTTATATCCCCCACTATTACATCAATACGGGTTTTTTGTGTGTTGTTCTCGAGGTATTGTTTTAGGTTTTCAATGAATGTGGTTGGGCAAGTGGAGGGTGGTCTGTATATTGCTAATATGTGGATTATATTTTTATGATAGGTTATATTCAATTTCACACATTTAATATTTCCCAAATCAACGATTTCGTATGTATATTCTAGACTATTTTTAATGTATACCACAACTCCATCATTCTTATTAATTTTCCCTTCATTGTATATTAAATCATAATTTGACATGGAAAATATATTTGGGTCTGGTATTCTCCAGCTTTCAGTCAACACCAAGCAATCAAAGGGTTTTCCAAAATTTCCAAGGACAACATGGAGCTCATTGATATTTTTGGAAATGCTTCTGATGTTATTATGAAAAATGGTAAATTTTTTGTTGTTGCTCGACATTAGTATTTCATTACATTTTTTGTAATCTTCAGCGTCTGGGACGTTTTCAATTTCAAAAGATTTCACATACTCATCCATGGTGAATGTGAATGTAAAGGTACCAGACAAAAAGATATAGGCAACAGATAATAGAAAATTATTAGTTGCTGTTATATATAAAACAGTGCGAGTACGGTAATACAATTATGAAAAATAAAAAGAAAAAATAAAAAGAAGAGGCACACTACAGGAAAATTCAGAAGGAAGACTGTGACTGCTGTTTATTTCGTAGCACTCTGCTTTCCTTGTTCTCCCTGTTTGGTACGGATGATCCTTCTTTCTTGTCTGACACAGATTTTTTTCTGGGAGGTGTGCTTTTTGCTATTTCGGATGGCGTTTTTTGTTGGCCAGTTAGTTCTTTTTGCGGTAGTAATTTTTCTTTCTGCGGTAATAACTGTTCTTTCTGCCTAGGGTTGTCTTCACTTTTCAGGGTTTTGCTACTACTTTGAGAGAGTTTGTCAAATTCTTCAAAAGAATTTTTTCTGGTTGTTGGAGTAGGTGGTGCACTCGTATTTTTTCGGGGAACTGTGAAAACGGCCTCTATATCAGTATCAATATCTACGGGGTTCTCTAGTTGTTCAGCTGTGTATTCTACACCATTTACATGTAACTTGAAATTCTTGATGTATGCGTTTTGATTTTTGGCTTTGGCCAATTTTAGATTTTGGACGAGAGTTTTATTGTTTTTTTGATCCTCGGGACGTAAATCGTCTGTTATAGATATCCCCGTTCCTTTCAGTTTGTATAGGTGTTGGAAGATTTTTCTTTTTTGTAAGTATGAAATGAACTGTATGATTATAGTGTTCTTTTTTCCAATATTATAAATATCATTTATATCCCTGTCTTCTAGATTGCATCCAAAAATCAGATTCAATTTTTCAAGTGTGGTACCTACAAGATTATCCCGATCTACTGGTATTCCGAATATGACTATATTATTTTTCCTATTTGCACGTTCGATACGGGTTATTCTCTCCTCGGCAACCTTGTATTTCTCCTCCAGATCTAGTACTCTCCGATTTATGTTATCGTTGATTGCTTTGATATCTGCTTTTATTTCAGTTGAGTTTTTATTAATCAGTGTTTCCAATTTAGAGAGCAAGTCTTGATTTGAGAGTTGTTCCATAATTCCCCTGTACTATTTGTATCAAATTCCAGATGTTGGCTGTGCGTTTTTTAGTTACAAATAGTTCGTTTTTATTTTCGAGTAGGTAGCTCTGTTGATTGTTTTTCTGTTGATTGTTTTTCAGGGCTGATTAACAGTGTTTCACATCAAAGTCATTACGTTTTCGCTACTAACTATTTACTCACTGTTCTATTTTGTTTTCTGATTCTTCAGGTGTGAATTAAACATTTTTTGATGCACATTTAACTATTTATCAACGAATTTCAGCTTAGCAACCATAAAATCACTGCTCATTCACTCAGTCGTGCGAAATGAAAATAACGCAGAAGATGATAACGATCAAACAATTCATTCTAACTCTGAAAACCCAATTGTTGGAATACCAATAATCGATTGTCCAGTAAATTTCGGAAAGAATCAATTAATAATCTCTGAAGTGAATTATGAACCAGCAAAACCAAGTATTATTAAACTTTATAACTCGAAACAAAGAATACTCATACAAATTTCACGAAATAATTACGAACAAGATATCATCAATTTTGTCAAAGAATTTATCGTACCGAAAATCAAATATTACCTTTATTTTGAAGACCCGATATATGAAAGATTTTCAAACATTCTACAGAAATTCTTCAAACATTCCCAAATCAACCAATGTGAAAAATGTTTAGTTACAAAATACGACAGGAGACCATTAAAACTTGAATATAATATTACACCTACACCTGTTAAACCTTTTGAAATTTTGCACATCGATAGTATAACCTTAGAAAACGCAAAATTCTTAACAATCATTGATGCATTCTCAAAATATGCTCAAGCATATAAATTAGATTCTGCTCAAGGTTTGGAAGTCGTAAATAAATTGATAAAATATTTCACTCATCATAGAATTCCAGAACAAATAATTTCTGATAATGGATTAGAATTTAAAAACTCGTTAGTAAAAGAACTACTCGAAATCCATAAAGTAAAAATTCATTTCATAAGCTCACAACACCCTGAATCAAATGGACTCATAGAAAGATTTCACTCGACCCTCGTAGAACACATCCGATTATTCAACAATCAAGACGAATATAAAAATGACTCGATAGAATCAAAAGTGAATTATGCTCTTTTAGCATACAACAATACTGTTCATTCTGCAACAAAATTGAAACCCTACGAAATAATCACTGGTCATCTAGAAACCGATTGTCCATTCAATATCGATATAGAAAAACAACTAGTAAATAATTATATTTCCAATCATAAAGATAAAGTTAAATTATTGTATCAAAAATTGAACGATGATTTACAGAAAGGCAAAGAAAACGTAATTCAAAAGGCTAACGAAAATAGAGAACCAATTCCAGCAATTCCGGAAGTAATTTTTGTTAAAGATAAGCAAAAACAGAAAAAGACCTCGAATAAATTCAAACGTCAAAAAATTAAAAGTATCAACCCGGAACTTAAAACAGCGGAAATTAACCCAACACATAAAAATACTGTAGAAAATATTCATTTATCAAACATAAAAAGGCCTAGACAACTAACTAAATCAAAAACTATTTCAGATCCTTCTACTTCTGCTTCGGACATGCAACAGAAATAGAAAACATCACACAGAACTTAGGAATCCTTCCTATCAAATTAGGCCATGCAAAACTTCAACGAACAGAAAATACTTTCACTCACTTTTACGATATCAAACCGATTATCGATGAATATGATAATTTGAACACTCAGTATGATAATGTCAAGGAAAATATGAAAAATAACTCTTTATTTGCCGGATCAGTAGAAAATTACGTAACCATTGTAGAATACACACGAGCAAGTATCGAAGACAAATTCGAAAACATCCGAATTCATACCTCAAACCAAAGAAATAAAAGAGGATTAATTAATGGATTAGGATCAGTTTTGAAAGGCATAACTGGAAACCTCGACGCTGAAGATGGCGAGAGAATAAACAACATATTAGATCATCTGAAATCAAATCAATTAAACCTTCAAGAACAACTGAAAAATCAATATAGTTTGAATACACAAATCATTCAAAAATTCAATGATACAGTTCGAGACATTCAACACAATGAAATTGAATTAAAATCTAGAATTTTACAGTTAAAAACAATTATGAATGAAGAGATACAACATCAACATATTTTATACGCTAAAGATATTTTAAATCAGATTGTCATTCTTTTAAATGGAATTCTCAATATTTTACAAGACATCGAAAATTCCTTAACTTTCTGCAAACTAAGTACTATGCATCCCAGCATTATGAAATCAAAAGATTTGTTTCTCGAGCTTAGGAAAGTTTCATCATATTATAAAAATCAACTACCTTTCGAATTGTCATACGAAAATATTCTTGATTTCGAATCGATCATAGATGTCAAATGTAAAGTAGAAAACAATGAGATTTATTATTTCCTATCAATCCCTATCGATTTCGAAACTATATTTGATCTCTACTATTCACTTCCTATACCCACGAGACACGAATCAGAATTTTTCACGATCATTCCAAATTCAAACTACTTATTGAAATCTAAAGATAATACAATGAAAGCCTTAAATGACAAATGTACGCAAGGCAAAATATTCCACTGTCCAAGTCATCTTCTGGGGAATATGAAAACAACATGTGAAGAACAAATTATACTCGAAGAAAACACCAATAACTGCCAATATAGCTGATTGGAAATATCAGAAAGCCAAATGGAAAGAATACCAGAAATTGACCAATACTTGGGAGTATTTTTGAAGGAAGAAAAATTGAAATTCCAGTGTCAAGAAGAAGTACAAACGAAAAACCTAGCCGGAGTATACCTGGTGAAAAACTCGCAATGCAAGTTATTCTTCCACGGACAAGAAATGGCTTTTCAAGACAAAACTTATGGTACGCCACTGGTAGCGAACAATCTTAAATTCAACTTGGATAAACAAAATTTCACGGACTTCAAGGTGAACTTGAAAACGCTGAGAATGACAGAAATCCCAACAAACAGAATTATTCCCACTGTAATTCAAGACTTCAACTATCACAAACCCAGCATATGGACTATTATCCTGTACATCAGCATTCCTGCGATAGGCACGGTCTATATTTGGTTACGATGGAAGAAAACAACGAATCCACTTGAGAAAGCAGACCAGGTTCCAGAGGTCATTCCTCGTGAAAGAAAACCGAACCTTCCAGAGGAAGCTTCATTCTAATGGGGGAGGAGTTATATTGCATTACGAACATACTGAACAATGTGTAACTGATGCCACTGACATTTAATTTGCAATGTCATCATTTTCTCTAAGATGACAATTAGTTTAGAAAGTGTATCATGTTAGAAATGATATTCAGTCTAGATTCAGAATCCTGTTTGTGAACACATGACAAAATAAATCTTTTTAAAAAAAGTAACTTAAACAAAAAGTTATTTAAGTTATATATATATATATATACATATATTATTGAAATAATGACTATATATATATATATATGTATATATAGATTATATATATATATATATATATATAATATTTAATATTAATAATAATAATAATAATAATAATATGTATTTATTCACTTTAATAAGGTTGTTTACAGCGAAATTACATGTACATATAGAAATGAACAGTGAACAAATAAAATACATCTTGCGAGGCAAAATGATCTGCCTGTGTGTAAGGGATGAAAATACTGAAACTGACATTGAATGAGACTCATGCATTAAAATAAGTACTAAGATATAAGTTAAAAATAAATACATTGAAAGAGAATATAAATAAATAAAAACAATCAAAAGTATTGAAATAATTACTAGGCACAATTGAAAATATAAGTTCAAACTGGACACATTCAAAGAGAATATAAATATTTATATATATATATATATATATATATATATATATATATATATAGGGTGGGGCACTACATACGACACGGTCTCTGTAAACCAAACCATTGAATATTTCCGAAATTTCTTCTTTTCATCATTCGTATATTCGTATATGAGGCTGCAAGAAGAAATCATTTTCAAGTATACAGGGTGGCTCAAAAAAGTGTGACATATCAAAGTTGTTTTTTTTTTAATGAAACACCCTATATTTTGTTGCAGTTTTGGATAGTTCAGGGAAAAATTATACGATTTCATGCAAGGTACCATGTACCTTACTGAAACCGTTTTCGAGTTATTGTTTTCTTTTTGAAAATGCAGGGTACAATTGGAGACTTAATAACATCGAAATGTATGGAAACCATCCCTTCAAATTCTGACCAAGCAATAGAGAGGTTTCAGGCTATTGATTCCGATAGAACCTGTTTCCCAATATTATACAGGATGTTCAAAATTCATTGTCACTTTCTTATAAGTTCAAACGCATATAACTTTGTTATTTCAAATAGAATACCCTGTATTCTTCCGATCTGAACAATACCAAATTCGATTATCTTTCATTTTATATCAGAGTTCTCTATACCTAGCTTGAATAGTTTTCAAGATATTGGCATTTTCAAATAGTAGTTATCATTTCAATGCATTCTTTGAATCGAGAGAGCTGTGAAACGACATTCATTTGATTTGGTAACAGATTTCTCATTGACAGTTATTATACTTCACTTCATCGAACTTTTACTGTTCACTAAAATGAAGTTTTCATTCAGATCCATACTCCGACAGTAGAAACAAAACATGAAAAACAAATATATTCAATTCAAACCAGGTGCTCGAAATGATGACTACAAAGAGCTACTCTTTCTATGGAAAAATGCCTAACATTTAATAACATTTGAGGCGACACTCTTCGAAAAGCAGCCCTTTTTCTTTCCTCTATATTTTTCGATGCGGTTGGAGGAGTGTCGTCAATCCCATTCCTCAAATATCTCAATGAAAAAAATTAGGGCAAGTCAAATCTGGCGATCTCGCTGGCCAATTCCGTGGTCATCCCCTACCAATCCACCTTTGCGGAAAGCACATATTCAAAAACTGTCGGACAGTGAATTTGAAATTAATATGGATCTAAATAACAGTGGAATGTTCGATCAAGTGAATCATAATAACTGTCAATGAGAATTCTATTACCAAATCAAATGAATGTCGTTTCACAGCTCTCTCGATTCAAAGAATGCATTGAAATGATAACTACTATTTGAAAATGCCAATATCTAGAAAACTATTCAAGGTAGGTATAGGGAACCTCAATATGAAATGAAAGATAATTGAATTTTGTATTGTTCAGATTGAAAAAACACAGGGTTTTCTATTCGAAATAACAAAGTTATCTGCGTTTGAAATTATAAAAAAGTGACAATGAATTTAGAACATCCTGTAAAATATTGGGAAACGGGTTCTATCGAAATCAATAGTCTGAAACCTATTTAATGCTTGATCAGAATTGGAAGGGATGGTTTCCATACATTTCGATGTTATTCAATCTCCAATCTGCAGATTAGAGCCAAGAGTTGTCGGAGCTCAAGAAATATCTGGATAATGTCGAATAACTATCTACCCTGACACGGGGAACTCCTCACTGGACGAATATGAACATATATGGCGGACAGAAAGGTTTCTAACGAATATGACCAAGAAGAGGGATCGTCAACAGAAACCTCGATGAAGGCCGCAAAGAGGAAGCCAAGAAAGATGAGGAGGATGAGGAGGACGAGGAAGAGGACCCTAGGAAAAAGGCAACAACCACAGACCTGAGTGCAACCCGATGGATGGTCAATCATGTGGTGGTGGACACTTGTACCTTCTACTAACCTCGAATATGAATGGAGGGTCGAGCATATCTGGTTCAGATGGAATTTGAACTCATTTTCTACCACTTGAAATAATCAGATAGCCAAGGTAATTAACTGGATTAATGAAGGATTTTCAACCTCAAAAATAATTTACGTACATGGCGATCAAATCCTGCTGAGCAGATATGATTTATTAACATCCACCAATGGTCCGAATAATAATGAATCATAAACTGTTGAAATTTTCCAAATCCATCCAATGATGATCGATAAATCGACGGATAACTTCCAACTCGCCACACACTTGATTTCTTTAAGGAACCAGGAAGATAATACAAACCGGAAATAGGTCAAAATGTCCGATTTCAGGGAACAACCAATAGTGTCATCCTTCTATCAACAGTATCAATCCGTGGTGCAGGTAAAAATTACTGACTATCTGTTATCAGTAAACCTCGGAGTATCACGATAAATAAACAATCGGACAACGCCATCCATGAAACGTTACCAGAAGCAGAACAAGGCAGACCAATATTTTTATTTTATAAACAAAGTAAGATTAAGTTATTGATGATTTTTTGAATTGAATTATGTATATATTTATATTTAATTGATTATTGAAATATTTATTAAAAGAATACCCATTCTAGAGAACTCTCGCCTGGTCACTAAGATAAATTAGTTGTTATCTATTCAAAACAATAACAATCGAATAACGCGATATATGGAGCGCTACCCGAAGCAGAGCACTGGGTGAAACATGATTGTAACAAATCCCCCCTCACCTCTAGGAGGCATCAAAGTTCCATAGACTTTGATGACAATGAAAGTAGCGGCCAGCCACGAAATAGCAATTAGAAGTGATTGGAAGATACAAAATTGAAAAAAGAAAACCCACAACACAAATCCAAAAAGAAACAACACATGCATCAAACAGCAACTAAGGGGAATTTCAATGCAACATTCCATGTGGGAAGGATCTATGGAGAATAATGAAGGTACAATCCTACAAATCCCTCTCTAGAGGATATCAGTACTGATGCTCACAAGAAATTCCGCAACACTAAATGCACAGCACTGAAATTGACTACAAGAAGGCAAATCCCTGGACTAACAAATAGCACTAGCAGGAAGTCACAAAAGTACAAAATTTCTAAGCAGTCGAGATAGTTATTCAATAAATATTACCATAGACCCAAGGCACTACAAACAATAACACATAGTTGAAGCGTTTCAAGTATTATCGTCCTTTTAAATGAGTGGAACTACCACTAGTCGGGAGCTTTACAGTTAACGTATTTTTAAGCCGAAGTCAGGGATAGATAACTTCCACCCCAACAGGTTCCCTAGATTGAGTAATGAAATTTAACTGTCTGCAGGTGTCAAAGAAAATGTGGATCAGTCTGACGTTCCATCATCATCTGTTGGATGAGACTTCAAGTCTTTACCGTGCCAAATAGATGTTTCACCCCTATCATCCCTCAATTCGTGAGTCTAAGGCGATACAACTCTCACAATAGTGAATGGTCCAAGATATTTCGTGGATGACTGCAGTGAAGTTCTTAGATGCATCCGATATGGCATAGTTGCGTCTCAAAACCTTCTGTCCTACAGAAAACTTAACAGGTCGTCGACGAATGTCATAGTTTTGTTTGCTCTCCAGATGAGCCTTCATTATCCAAGCCTGAACATCTTTATACATGCGAGAGAATGCATTTTTCTTATCCTCAGTAGAGCAAATAGGATATGGAGAATCACCAGGGATGTATATTTCATTTTTCCCATCGAGATACACCTCTCGCCCAAAATTAACAAAATTAGGGGTTGAACTCGTAGTTTTATGCTTGGATGACCAAATTGCATATGCTATTTTAGGAAGATGAATATCCCACAATTTATGATTTTTGGAAACATATGCAGTAAGCATGGTTTTAATAATGCGGTTAACCCTTTCAGTGGGATTCGACTGGGGATGGTAGTTGGCAGTATATGCTATATCATAATTATAAGATAATGCAAGATCCTCAAAGAGTTTGCTTTCAAATTGCACACCAATATCTACCACAATTGTTTTTGGGGCACCAAACATGAGAATGACCTGTTCCTCCATAATTTTAACAATGCTACTGGCCGTAGCAGTCCGCAAAGGAAAAAGTATGACAAATTTACTGAATGCCTCACAAACTGCCAAAATGTATGCAAATCCCTTTAAACTCCTGGGCAGTGGATCCATTAGGTCAGCACTGATGAGTTGCCATGGTTTATCAGCTGTAGGGGTTTTACTTAGCATGTGTCCCGATAAGGGTGTTTGTTCAGGTTTGATCAGATTGCAAACTTGACAATGCCGAATGTACCTTGTCACATCGGATTTTAGTTTCGGCCAAAAATACTTATTTGTAATCCGAGAAACTGTTTTATAAATACAATTGGAACTCATTAGTTTTTAATTCACAATATTTCGTCAATGTTTATTGACTTCATCAGGAGAAGGCTAAAAAATATAAATAAAAAACAGACATTATACTGTAGTTACATACAAAATTGACAGATTACTTACAACATAGAGTCAGTCATTTGAAAAACAAATTAATTAAAATATATACACATCTCTTAGACAGCATATTCAGGCTAGGACTGCAGAATTATGATTGAAGTATTCATTACTACCTGAAGAGAGAAAGAAACTCAAGATAAAAGCCAATTACAATACAAAAATGGTCCTATTGAAAAGGACTATATTCACTGCCATAGATCACAAGGATACTATTGATGTGATTTTCAATATAGCCTATCGAAGAAAGTCAATGATGAATTTGATGAAATAAAATAAAATAAAAAATCAGTCATAAATAGAAATGAGCCAACAATAGATTCACATACCAACTATAGTTTTATACAATATTAACCATGTGATGCTCATATTTTGAAGTTCAAATTAATTTTGTTATTGAGTAGTAATCCTTTAATTTTCTCCTTCAAAGTGCTTATAAAGAAATTCCTGAGGTGGGGGGGACCGAGTTCATAACTTTGCAGACAACATGGGAGAACGATCCTTGGAAAGAGGTTAAATTGTGCATGGAAACAGTCAACCAATATTTTTCTCTTATGTTCAGGTTGTGAACGTCGGTTCTGAATTTTATTTTTTGGTAAAGATATGAGGGTGATTTAGATTTAATAATTTTCGAGTATAATATATAACTATTTAAAAAACGCCTTTCTTTGACTGAGTGCCAGCCTAATAGATGAGAAAATTCGGAATTTCAATATACTCGAAAAATCCAGAGATTAAGGTTTCAAGCTATTCAGATATATATGTGTTCAGTGATCTGATTTTCTGTCTTCCACCAAGCAAGGATTAGATATGAAGAGAAATTATTACAATAATTAAATTTGTTAGGCATCACGTTGGGCGCCAATTGTGCAACCCTCACACTTATGCCTTTGGGCTGCTCATATAAATGCGGTAGGTCGTGAAGTCGATGAGTTAGTGGCCAGAAATGCAAAAGGAAAAAGTCAATTATGAAGAGATATAACCTTGCTTGAGGAAGAAGAAAAAAAAGATTCAGATAAATATTATAGGATTTGATAACAAACAGGACACAAATTCGACTGAAGACTTCAAAGAAGGGTGCTGAAGGCTACAAAAATATGATCGATAAGGCATCAAATGTTAGCCAGAACACCAAACCTAATACCGCCAAGAATTCTCTCCGGCTCGATGTTGAACGGGTTCCCGGATCAGCCTCCTGCTCTCTACCAGGTTTCTTCCCGATCACGTCCCTGTTCGCTTTGTGTATGAAATTATACCTTCCTATAGTATGTATCGGTTTCAATTCGAAGAATAATCCAAGATTAAATTCAGACTGACTTATCAATTGCAGATCCAACCGCTTGCTAAGGAAACTCGAATTCAAGACAGCGCTCGAAAAGATCAATTTCATCGATCAGCCCATCCTTCTCAAAACTTATCTTGTTCATGTGTCTCAAAGGAATCAAATTTACTATTACTACCATAGATTCAATAAGATATTACAAGATGACTAACAACAAACATTTGTTTGGCCCCAACATCACAACCCTTCCATATCAATTAGGGGAATACAAATATTTTGACTGGTTGCTACTCTGATTGTTCAATTTGAATTTCGCGCCTTCGAAAAGTTTTGACATTTGTGTCATCTGTTTGTGTGTCGAAACTTTCAACACGTCACAAAACCGTCACAATATGGTCACGCTCATGCGCAATTGATTCAATCTGTTCCAACCGAGATGTGATCGTAATCTGATCATCATCTTTTTGTTCCAACCAAACTTGTGACCGTCTTCAGCATGGTTTCAAGACGGTGATTTCGGTATATACTCAAAATTAGAGAGTTGAGGTGGACGGCACAGGACATACAGTTGAACTACATGAAACAGCATGGAAGGTAAGATATTAAAATTCTTTAACATTCTTTGCCTAGGCGAGTTCTATGCTAACGTGATAAGATACTTCAACACCATTTCAGGTGTATATCATGAACGTCATATTTCCTAAGTTACCGTGTCGAGGACTGCTCACGTACTCTGAATACTTTAACTCTTTATTCACGCTGGAGGAAGTGCTTAATTTAAACTACAGTTTGAACCATCAAAATACACACGATATCAGAATGTCTTTATCACACGATTTATATCAACTTTTTCAACCATATTATATATTCAATATTTCATTGAGTTTATCATATATAATATTGAAATGTACTCCAGTTATATGCAACTATTGATTCACCGTAGATACTTGAGAATTTGAAGGGGTAAGATCAATGAGAACCAGGAAGGCAGGTAGTGTCTCCATGATGAATTATTCATCATCTAGTTTTATTTATACCGAAGTGGCCAATTTGATCCTATGGTTCAGTGCGGACTATTTGATGGGGATTGTATATGCAATAATTTTTGTTCGTAAGTGTAATTTCACAATTTTCTGTTATTTTGGGGTTCAAAGATTTGTGGAAGCTTAGATAAATTCGGAAGAATATTATTCTATATTGATATTCGAATATATTTAATGTGAAGAATCCATCATTTTCTAGTTGTTGCTTTATTTTTTCCTGAACCCACCCATTCTGGCCCTGATAAGGAGTGCAAGACCTACAAGAAGAACTCACTAGAGGTAAAACAACCACATGGCTAGTAACATTCTATACTGTTTGGAATCCTGCTTGTGTGGCATTTGCTCCTACATTTGCAAAATAAAGTAGTGACTATCACCTGGAGAATCTCAAATTTGGAAAGGTTGATATTGGTCGTCATCCTGATGCTGGTGAAAAGTATCCCAGGCAGCAAGCTGACGTCATAATGACGTCTCTTTTTGGTATTTATTGGTCTGCAACGTCATATTACCAAAAAATGACGTGAAAACTGACGTCATTTCTTGAATGTACTGTAGACGTCATAACCAGGACGTTAGTTTGACGATATTTTTACGTCATTATAAAACGTTAACTCATTGTTTTATATTTTTGCATTTTGATGATTATTCCAATGATCCTTATAGGTTCCTAAATATTTTTCATCGAAATGCAAAAGTTAAACGAAAGTTTACCATAGATACCTTAAAGTGTGTATAGGCAAGTGTACATTGTAGGTACAGAATGGAATCAAATTTCTCTTTAGGCGAATAAACAGACGCAATATAGGTATCATTATTCAACCACAGCCCATCTTTTATGAGGTTCGTATGATTATCAACTCATTGAAGAACAGTTTGAATTTGGCGCTCCAAAACAAAACGTTCATTATTTGTTTGGCGTTCGGCAATCTCCGGAGTTATCGGTATCGGACAAGTTCGGCCACAAGCCAACACGCAACCACGCAACGTTGACGACGCACACGCCATTATCACAACAATTTTGAGGTTGTTATGTATTCGATTTCGATTGAAATTTCCTATTGATTACAGAAGTCGATTTCCGACCGTCGGTTGTGAATTGTGCATTTCCTTTACTAGTGATTTGTAAGGTAAGTTTAATATTTGGTCTATTGCATGTATTGGATTTGATGTCAAGTACTCACCACTTACCATGATTCCTGTACCTTTATCATGATGCTACGTTATTTTAAGGCTTTTTCCTTTTTGTGAAAATAATTGTATCCTTAAGGTTAGTGTGCTGATTAAACTCACTAGGATTTTTTGTCGAGATACTGAAATAATTTGATGAAAAATCAAGAAACATATGATGAGAGTCCAAATTAATGTGTTAATACTGGTGAAAAGAAGCTTCTTATCAGTGAATCTACCTATAGAAAAAGAAAGAATCTTAGTTATATATACACAATTCACTTATTTTGGTTAACTGTATAATAAATAGAGTCGACTCTTTTAAGCTATGAAAGATCTTGAGATGAGTCTGCACAAATAACTTTCTGTTCAGACAACTCAAGGTACTTCTTTCTTTCTAACTTTTCCAATGGTTTTTTCCTACATATCTGTTATAACTGGTGGTACTCTAGAAGACAGAACTCTCAACAATTTGTTCGACCAAATGAAATTTTTAAAATACCATCACATCTGTATATTTTTGAAATTTGTTGTTTTAATAGTTAGTGAATAATAGTAGAGTTTTCATTTATCTATTGGTCATTAACCATTAAATTATATATATTTTTTAACAATAATTTTTTATTTCTAGAAAGTTCCTGTGCCTTGGGAATTTCTACTCTTCTCACATCCCCAACAAGTGGAACAAGTACCCCTACATCAACTATTCACAATAAAATTTGGCATTTTTTCTTCCTAATGAGCTAATCAATTTTTGGTTTAATTCAAATGTTCTGAGTTAACAATTTTACTCTTGATAATTGTGATCCTCATAGTTCAAAAAAATAACTCCCTCTACTCAAACTGTTATTTTATATATATAATATGAATATATATTATATTTCATTATATCTTTATTATATCCTTTGATGCCGATGGAACATATAGATTTTCGTTCTCTAATTGTGATTTTATTTACATACCTTATAACATCATAGATAGGATATTGATTCGTATATGCACTAACATCCAAATAATATGAGCTTGAGACTAGCAAGTGAATACAAATAATTTTGAACCAATATCAATATATATATATATATATAATAAATAGGGACGGCCCATTAACGTCGAAATATAACGTCATAATGACGTTACAGAATGACGTCTTTGGTCTGTGACATAATCACGTCATCCTACCGTCTTTATGGCGTCATTCTTTTCGTCAGCAGGACGTGTCTGGTGTCGAGAAAATGACGTTAAAATCACGTCAGCTTGCTGCCTGGGATCATGTCAGTGATAGCAGTATGAGTAAACACTTACCAACTGTGATATTATTTCAAAAAGAAAAGGAGGTTATAAGAAGACCTATGGCTGATTCAAGAGGAAAACTTATCAAACTTTTATTTTCTGAGGAAAACTTTAAAGCTGGCTTTGGAATGAATAATCTTTATGAAACGCGTAAAAGCCAACTAAATGTAAAAAGCAAAGCTAATGCTGAATAGTTTGGATCCACATCATTTTCTATGAGAATACTTTTTTTGTGTTTTCAAATTGTAATCTATTCATACAACGAAGTTTTCAGCAGGTTATTATTTACCTGTAACAAACTAAAACATTTTTTCAATCATCCAAGGATTTTATGAGTAGTATATTGATATGAATAGTGTGAACCTGTGTGTTTGTTTGGGCGAGCATATCCGGAGTGGAGTAGACGTGTTTACAAGTGCTGTTCAAAACAGGTGAAATATTGTGCATCTGATTTGTTAACAGTAGCAGTGACTGAAAGAAAGTGACGAGTGCTATCATCTTAAAAAAAAAGAACAGAAATGGTTCTCACAAGAGAAGTTACTGAACAAATCAAATCCGATGTGAATATAGCGGTGAAAAAATGTCTAAAAGAACAGTCGTTCATAAAAACCATCTGTGAAAACGTGTCGAACGCAGTCAGTAAAACAATAGAGCAAAAACTTATCTAAATTGAAGAAGAAATTGTAAGCCTACAGGCTGAGTTCTCCCAGATGAAAACCGATATGGAATGTGAAATTAATGTAATGGATACGGAAATCGCAGGACTTTTAAAGGAAAAAAGTATTATGGAACGAAAATGCGACATCCTAGAACAAGCAACGAAGATGAACAAAATCAGAATTTTCAACTTACCCGAAAAAACAACGAAAAACTAAAAGATGAAATCATTGATCTCCTAAATACGAAGTTGTCGACTGCACTGAATGGTAATGATGTCACAATCTGCTGGGAGAAGGAAGAAAAATATGAAGAGAGGTATTTTCCTGCAACTTAAGAACCATGAACTAAAAAAAGGAATAGTTTTAGTAAGTATTCTCACCCGTACACACCTGTGATATATCACAGTCTCAAGTATTGTGATAAAACAGTGGTTGTATAGTGAAAAATTGAAATTATTTCATATGCCTGTCTTTATAGTGAATCAGTCTATGCAGTAGTTATAAAATCGCGTGGTGGTTTGTTAAAGAAAAATCGGCAAAATTGTATGATTAACTTGAAAAAAACAGTCCTTTTCTGTTGACAATATATTAAGTGTCTGAAAGCAATCAACACAAAAAGAGCCTGTGATAAAGAAGACAGTGCCGGACTTGGATAATTATTAGCAAAAATGGCCTGTTTTATTTGCAAGGATGTTAAAACTTAAGATGTCGTCAACTGTGATGGGTGCAACAATTGTATTTGTGAGGGATGTGGAGGATTGACTGCATCAGAAGTTAAAGTTTTGCAGTTAGTCTCTGGGGTAGAACCCTAAAATTTTATTGTCCCAAATGCATCACAGGAGATTATTTTGATTTATATAAAGAATACCTAACATGTAAGGAGCAAATCATTGAAGAGAAAAATCAAATTATCAAACTCTTGAAGAAAGATATAGAAGATGTGATAGTCAAAGAACCAGTGTCTGGAGCAAAAATGGGATATAATGAGGTACTCAAAAGTAATAAAACGAAAGAAGTTTATTGATAAAGTCCAAAAATACAGAGCAAAAAAGTAGTCTTACAAGGAGAGAGTTGGAAGAGACAGTAAATCCCTGCACTTAAGATAGATAGATCCGCAGCTTGAGTGGCTACCGGGTGCGTCACAGGTTGCGGATAGTGAACGGCCACAGCAAATGATCAGAAAGTGACGCAGTGGTTAGTAGAGGAATAAGAGCTCGTATGATCTAAAACTGTACTGGTAGCTCATAAATACTCTACCGCAGACAAACTCCTCCTGCCTAGCTGTCGTGTCGTGGCTAAAGGCCTGCACAGGAGCATAACGGCGCCAGTATCTGCTAGACCCTGGTCTGCAGGACTGATATACCTTACAGGACCTCTGCTGTAGGCATGTATTACGGGAGGTCTATGCGGGGGGTCTGGGCTTGAACACCTGAACCAAGAGGAGACAACCTCAATAAAAACCTAAATCCTACGGTAAGTGGACCAGGCTTATGGGATGCGTGGCTGAGTAGAAGTTCAGCCAATGCTGGTCCCACCTTGAGGCACCGGGCGACACCTCATTGTATTAGCCTTCTCTTCCAGTGAATCGGAGTAGCAGGAGAGTGACCGTTCAAGACCCTGGTACTCGTGGGATATAGTATGGACACGGATACAAAACTTCACAAAAAGGAGGAATCCTAAGAGATAGACTCCCTCAGAGAGGAACCTGAAAAGGTAGACTCTCAACAAGTAGCTGGAGCGGTTCATGGGGTTGCGCAAGCAATGGACATGGACAAGGGCTCCAAACCTCGACTTTCTGGTGCCCTTAAAAGGAAACTCCGGAAAGCCGAGAAGATTGCCTCTGGGAAATGGACAGAGGACAATCCTAACAAACCTGCTCCAAAAAAGCAGGTTCCGGGGAAAAAGGCGGAAGAGGTCAAAAAACGGCATCGCTCCGACTCGAGTACCCCCGGATCAGGGGAAAGCGGACGCTATACAGGGGAAGCTTTTGGAACTGATCGCTGGAACGCCGTCGGGAAGTTCAACCCCACCTCAATTTGAACGCTCGTCGTCTGTCACAGGGGTCTGTTGGATGTACTGCGCAAACGACGTGACGAAAAACTGGCTGAAGGCCAACATTGCCTCGCTTGGGAACCTTTGGGAGGGTGCCGATTTGACTGTGGTTGAATCGAAAGACCTCCCGAAGCGCCCGAGAGTGTTGGTACATGTGCCGGACGCCAGTGGAGAGAAAGAGGTCCGAAGCTGGATCAGCAAACAAAATCCGTTGCTGAAGACAGTCGGGTGGATCCAGATCAGCCGGAAGGTACAGGACAAGGGCCAGACGCTGGCCTACTCTATCGATGAGGCATCCATGAAGGCTCTGGAGGCGAACAACCTCAGGGCCTACTATAAACTGGGGAAGTTATTCTTCAGGACCCTGAAGTCTGATCCTAGTGATGCAGACAAAGGTAAGAATACTTCAAGCGAACCTACAGCACAGTAAGGCAGCCTCAACTGTCTTATCTGGGCTAATGGGTTCATTTGACATAACATTGATTCAAGAACCCTGGATTAATGGGGGCGTTATCAGGGGACTAGGAGCGAGTGGTGGTGAGCTATTCTGTTGCCGAACTACTGATCGCCCTAGGGCCTGTATCCTTGTTAAAAAGGGCTTGAAAGTATTTCCTCTAACGAGTTTTTGTTCAAGGGACCTTGTTGTAATAAAGTTTACCCTGGAGAAGGGGGGAACGAAGGCAGGGGAGATCTTAATAGCCTCTGCCTACTTCCCCAGTGATGCACCTACTTCCCCACCACCAAGCGGAGTAGAGGAACTGATGGCTAGTTGTAGAGGAACTGGATCACAACTAGTCATGGGATGCGATTCTAACGCGCACCACCACTATGGGGAAGAAAAAATACAGACCTCAGAGGTGAGTCGCTACTGCAGTTCATTCTAGCTAACAACTTGGATGTGCTCAACAAAGGGAATACACCAACCTTCGTGACGACACGGGCCAATGAGGTTATAGATATAACTGTAAGTACTAATATTATTTCTAATAACATTAAAAATTGGCGTGTATCTGACGAGGTTTCTTGCTCAGATCACAGACACATTAGATTCGAAATAACGGGCATTAAAACCCAAACTTCAAACTATAGGAATCCACGCAAAACTAACTGTTCACAAGGAGTTACAAACGTAACGCACCATGGTGGTGCAAAGACCCCGCTGATTTAAGAAAACAGGTCAGACGCAAATTTAACCAAGCAAAGAGTAATGGAGAATGGGGTGAATACAGAACCATTCTAACAGATTACAACAAAAATTTGAGAAAACTTAAGAGAGACTCTTGAAGGAAATACTGCGAGGATATCGAAAAAACCGCCGCAGGTGCTAGACTTCAAAAGGTACTTTCAAAAGGTCCACAAAGTCCGATCGGAGCTATAATAGGCTCTGATGGAAAATACACCCAGGATGAAAGAGAAACACTGATGGAACTTTTCAGAGTTCACTTTCCCGAATCCAAGGTAATTGACGACGCACCTGTCGCACAAAGACCGCTTTATCCAGTAACTCTCAACAGAAGAGTGACTAGGGAAAACTGGGAGTGTGCTAAGAAGATAATCACGTGGCACAAAATGAAATGGGCTATCAACTCGTTTGAACCATTCAAATCTGCTGGACCCGATGGCGTTCATCCCAAAATGCTACAAGAAGGGCCAGAACTTCTACTTCAAAAACTTTGTATGGTACTAAGAACCAGTCTTGCAATGGGATATGTACCAAAAATATGGTCTAAAGTAAGAGTCGCTTTCATACCTAAACCTGGCAAGTCAGAACAGGATGGGGCGAAAGCATTCAGACCAATAAGCCTAATGTCTTTCATACTGAAAACGTTAGAAAAACTTCTCGATAGGTATATTAGGGTTGAGGTGCTTGAGAAGAAAGCTCTGCATAATGACCAATATGCCTTCAGAGGAGGAGTCTCCACGGAGACAGCACTACACAGACTCGTTAAAAGACCAGAAAATGCGCTTGAGAAAAAGGAATTGCTTCTATGCACATTCTTAGATATAGAGGGGGCATTCAATAACACCCATCTAAAATCCATCACACGAGCTCTCGCTCATCATAATATCGAGGAAACTATTAATAGATGGATCGAGAAAATGCTGAAGAGCCGTGTGATAAAAAGGGTGTCCACAGGGCGGGGTTCTGTCACCGCTTCTATGGAGTCTTGTTATTGACGGACTGCTGCGTATTCTAACCCAAAATCACCATGCAACAAGCATTAGACCTCACTACTGAATGGATCAATGAGGAGAGCCTAGCAGTTAGCCCTCACAAAACTACAGTAGTAGCATTCACAAAACGAAAACGAAAGGAAGAGCTAGGACCTCTTTACCTGAATGGTACACCTATAGAGATGTCGGGGGAAGTTAAATACCTGGGAGTCATACTAGATTCCAGGCTAACTTGAAACCAACATCTACAAAGGGTTACAAAGAAGGCAACCATGAGCCTTATGGTTGTGAGAAGAACATTTGGCAAAACTTGGGGTTTGAAACCAAAAATTATACATTGGTTGTATAAAGTGGTAGTTAAACCAGCCATACTTTATGGTGCAATCGCCTGGTGGAGCAAGAGGTTGCAGCATAACGCTATTAGAACACTAAGCAGGGTGCAAAGACTTGCTTGTCTATGCATAACAGGGGGAATGAGGACTACCCCAACAGCGGCCATGAAGGTAATGCTCTATCTTCCCCCGCTTCACCTTGAAGTGCAAGGGGAGGCTAGAATGGGGCTCCTCAGATTACCTGTAGCGTCAAAAGATAATGGGAAAAATACACCACTACAATTCGTTGGGGACAATATCTTGCAGATGCCAAGAGATAATATGATCCCTAAATACATCTTCGAAAAACCCTTCGAGGTGGTAATCCCGGATCGAAGGGAGTGGCACGAAGTTCACGCTAGAGAAGAGCAAAACAGAATGATCTGGTACACAGACGGATCAAAGACTGAACAAAGATCTGGTGCGGGAATTTAATTCCTCTACCCTGAAGGAGAAACACTCCTATGCGCTTGGTGAAAACACCTCGGTGTTCCAAGCAGAAATATTTGCAATTTTACAATGTGCAAAAATATGCAATGAGAAGGCCTTCAAGAGGAAAGGAATCCATATTTATTCGGATAGTCAGGCCAGCCTAAAAGCCCTTGCAGGTTATAAGGTGAAGTCCAGACTCATCTGGGAATGTATCAACGAACTTCTGACGCTGGCAAGGTCAAACAGAGTTAAACTGATCTGGGTACCTGGGCACAGTGGAATAGAAGGCAACGAAATAGCTGACGAACTAGCTAGGCAGGGGTCAGCTACACCTTACTTTGGCCCGGAACCAGTACTTGGAGTACCCAAGAAACTACTTGGTAACTCCATAAAAAGACGAGTCAAAGAGTTACAAAGGATAACACACCGGGACAAGAATATAGTAAACCTGTTATTCAGATAACAAGTGAAAAACGAACTGATGAGATACTTAGATTAAGTAGAGATCAGATAAGACTAGTAACAGGTCTCCTTACAGGACATGCTCCTATCAGAACACACCTACAAAAGATAGGGCTATATCAAGGTGACCAGACTTGTAGATTGTGCGGCTCAGAACCCGAGACTATTGAACACATTTTGTGCTATTGTGAGGCACTAAACTATAGAAGAGTAGTACAACTAGGGGAACCTGACTTGAACCTAGAGAATGTGGGAACCCTGAAACCTAGTGACCTTTGCAAGATAGTCAGAGGGACCAATGTGTTTTAGGGTATTGGAATGATAGGGGAAATACAATAAGCCTCCGGCTGCAGTATATCCTTTGGACCCCTGTAGTAATAAAAAAAAATAAGATAGATAGATAGATAGATAGATTTTTATTGGTGTAGCTGATTTTTACAAATCTTTATACAGGTCATCAAAAAGAAAATGTCACAGACAGTAACGAGTAAATATGTACGTACACGCACTCACATATGTATAAAAAAAATATATATAAACAAAATACAAACGTGTTCAATAATAAAATGAATAAATCACAAAATAGGGTAAAGTGAAGTGCCACATATACAATTGCACACTAAAAAAGTAGGTATTACTTTATGTGTGGAAAATAGAGTTAGGTAAACTGAAGTAATCTTGTAAATTATAAATAGTGGTTGGGGATAGTACTTTCTTGACGATTTTTTCGAAGTTATGATGTGTGAGGTTCTTGGTTTCCTCTGGTAGTTTATTGAAAAGTTTTATATCTAAGCTATTTTTGGCTGCAATTTCCAATCTAAATACACTATTAACAAGGTTGTTGGCATTTCTTGTTTGATAACAATGAATATCACTGTGTGTCTGGAATTTTTTGGAATTTTTGTGGATTTCAACAAGCGACTGATAGATGTACTTATAATTCGCGTTTGCAACTATTCTAATTGCTCTCTTCTGCAACAGAAAAAACCAAATTGAAGATGAAGAGTTGCCCCATAGATATGTGCCATATGATAGGTGGGAATGAAAGAGAGCGGAATAGGCTTGACGGAGTATAGTAGGACTTATGCAGGAGCTGATTTGCCTCAAAAGAAATATTTGTGTTGACAATTTCTTACACAGCTCATCGATATGCTTTGACCATTTCAAGGAATGATCAATATGGATACCAAGCAGTTTAACTGACTGCTCATTTGTTACATTTTTTGTTGTGAATAATATAGATTTAGTTTTGTTTTCGTTACACTTTAACGTATTAGGGATTAACCACTGGTTGATTGAGAGAAGAATCTGATCTGATACTTCATTTAATGCATTCGAGTGGTAGAATGTTGCATCGTCAGCAAACAGTATGCTGTCAATAAAGTTCATATGGTCAAATAAATCATTTATATAAATAATAAACAGGAGTGGTCCTAACACTGACCCCTGGGGAACCCCATGCATAATTTGAGCAGTATTTGAGTTTTTATCATTAAAAACCACAGCCATGTTTCTGTTGGATAAGTAGGACTTGAAAAAATCTAAGGCTACTCCTCTAATACCATAGTGTTCCAGTTTGTCGAATAATACATCATGTGAGATGCAGTTACAAAGCTCTGAAAGAGGATCAGCAATTTTGTTTTCAATTGCTTCAATTATTTTTCCATTTAGATCAAACATATCAAATGTAGATGTGTTTTTCAAGTCATTTATAATCTCAATGATTTCATTTCCCAGATAGCACAAATACGTCTTATAGACGTTTTTAAAACGTCTTCCCTGTACATTCAGGACATTCTTAAAACTTCCATTTTACGGACGAGGACATATAATGGACGTCTTCGGAACGTCCATTGTTAATAATCAGGATGTCTTTGGGACGTCCATTATAAATACTTCATGGACCACTCCAGGTACTAGAATGGACATTCACAGGATATTCCATATCTTCAGGTTCAAAATTGGGAATACCTTCTTATGTTTTAATGCATGAGTAGGCTTGGCTCAGATTGCATCAGTGCAAAAGTATATACGAACTCTCGACGTGTATCAGAGAGCTCCGTAAAAAGTGGTTAATTCACCAGTAAATAATATCTGAAAAAAATCGAATTTTCACACATGCATGGCTCAGTGACAATACTGCAAATTTGTGTAACTCATAAAGTGAATCTTTTCAAACGATAGGAGAAAGTTGCAGTTTTATTGTGCACACAAAGGAATTTAAACATCTACAAAAAATAAGTCTCTTAAAAAAACAGACTTTTTGTGTTTGTGTCTGGCTGATAATGAAATCAAACTATGGAATAGAAATCAGAAAAACAAAGGATTTAAACCTGTAAGAAATTCGTCGAGGATATCTTCAACGCAGGCCAGGAGGTGGATGATCAGATCCTTCACATATACGAGGTAAATTCAGAAAAACAGTGAATAATGAGTTTCAAATGCTGCAAAACAAAAACTTGCAGTTATTACGTCTGCATAAACTGTGCTGGTATTCTACATAAGAGCTGCATATTACGTAGCAAAGGAAAGTATAGTATACTAGAAGGAAATAAAATAGTATGCTGCGAAACAAAAAACAATGACAGTTTCATCTATCAATGCACAGAAAAGTCTCTTCTGGAAAAAACCATCTCGGAATTAACGGAAGACAGAGATATGAAGACGAAACATATTCAAAAGATGAAAACTGATTCAGAGAATTTCGTTAGGGAGGCCTC
The DNA here is from genome assembly GCA_037013635.1 of Plagiodera versicolora. Taxonomy (NCBI): domain Eukaryota; kingdom Metazoa; phylum Arthropoda; class Insecta; order Coleoptera; family Chrysomelidae; genus Plagiodera; species Plagiodera versicolora. Next base: position 5,263,315 of record CM072993.1, on the reverse strand, counting down.
CTTCTTAGAAGATGAGCTGAATGAAGTCATTAAAAAGCAGGAAAACACAATAACTGAACTTACAGAAAGAATAAAAGAAATGACGAAATCTCTTGACCGCCATGGAAATGGCATAGAAGTAGAAACACAGACACAAAATAGTTACAAACATGTAGCGACTCAATCAGAAACAACTTGGACAACTGATTTGTCAAATCTTCGTGAAGAAATAATTGAAATAAATAAAAAAAATAATGGATTAGAAGCAGATTTACTGAATAGTATCAACCAGAACTCAAAGCTAGAAGAAGAAATTGAATATTTAAATACAGTTAGCAGGGAAATGATAACCACTATTAGCATCTTGGAAAAAGAAAATTCAAGTCTTGCTAGCGAACTGAACAAACTTGAGCATACCAACAAATACCTCATGGATGAGATGAAGGAACATCCTTTGCTATTTAACTACAATGGAAAATCACAATCCATCCAGTTAACAGCTGACTCTACTAAATTGGAAGAACAGAAGAAACTTGGCAAGGAAAATATTAAACTACATACTGTAGAGAAAGTAAATCAGAAGTTAAAGCTTAGTAATGAAAATGTTATCAAAAAAACACCACAAGGGCAGGAATTCTGTTCTTTGGAAAATGAACTCCGAACCACAAAAAGCAGGAAAGGCACCAATAGCAACAAGTCTTCACCTAAAGGAAATATATTAATCGTCGCAGGAAGTTTGGGTAAAAATATGGCAAGTGTTATGAACGAGCAAACCCATGGAAATTACACTATTCAATCAATGATAAAAACCAATGCGCCTGACGAAGTTTTGATAAAAACAGCTGTGCAGAATTCCTTGAATTTCAATAAAGGTGATTTAGTCATCTTGTGGCCGAATATGTTGGATTACAGTCTCAAAACAAAAATTTTTGACAAACTGAAAAATACCAATCTGATCTTGATCTCTGAACCATTTAAACACAATCTACATGGACATTGGAATGGAGAAGTTTATAGAAGAAATCTAGCCACCTTCGAGAAATTTCATCAAGAGCAATTACATATTCATATACTGGAGTGCAACAACTTTCTAAGAAAATCGAATTTCATAACAAGAGGCTACAGGACCGAACTCAGTAGAAACGGAACCTATTTCCTTACCAAAGGCATAATATCTCATATGTTTACCAAATTTGAACTAAACAAAACCGAAAAAACTCCCTTATCAAGAGAAGTGAAGATCAGAAACAGTGGAAATTTTAATCAGCACCTAGCTTCACCCACAACACATCAAAATAAAAAGAATACTTCCGATTCTTTTTTAGGACGACCAAAAGAGGTGAAAATGATACAGAACTCATAATGCTGTTGTTAAATATTCAATCAGTGAGAAACAAACTTGATGAACTATTATTATTATTGGATCATAACGACTACCCAGACATAATACTTCTTACAGAACATTGGCTTAAACCTGAAGAACCTTTTTTTTTACCACATTATAAGTTAATTTCTGGGTACTGTCGATTAAACTCAATTCATGGTGGTACCCTTGCTCTAGTAAAGGAATGTTCACAAAATTGTTTCATAAGTGTGGACGGGTATGATCGTTTGCTGGTGGAGGGAGAGTTTGAATTCTCAGTTATTCATTGCTCAAAATTAAACATTTTTGTATTATGCATTTACAGGCCTCCCACAACTAATATAAAAATATTCCTTGACAGATTGGAAACTCTTTTAGTTCAGCTACCCATCAGTGCATCCATTGTTTTAAGTGGTGACTTCAATATAAACTATCTACATAAAACATCCCCAGATACTCAGTCATTATCAAATTTGTTAAACTCCTTCAATTTACATATGCATGTTGAAACACCAACAAGAATTTCGGGCTCTTCTTCCACTATCATTGATTATGTCTGTACCAATTTGAACAAAGTCGCCTGTAGGACTATAAATTCCGGTTTATCTGACCATGAAGCCATTATATGTCATATGACATTTGACACTGAAGTGTCAAGAACTGAATCCCGACGAGGCAGAATATTCAGTAAACGTAACTATGATGGGTTTTCTCAGCTATGTTCCGAATCGGATTGGGATAGTGTTATTCTGCTCCAAAACCCCCTAGGAGAATTTCATAAATTGATATCAGAAAATTTCAATAAGGCATTTCCTATTAGAAAACTAAAAAAAACTAAAAAAAAAAAACCCTGGTTCACTAAGGGTCTTGTAAATTCGGCAAAAAATATGCGCTCCTTGCATGAAATTAGAAAATATATAAGAAATGACAGTGTAAATTTTCTATATTTTTATAATAAATATAGGAATATTTACAGAAAGACAATTAGGGCAGCAAAAAATATGTATTATGAAAATAGAATAGCTCATTCGCACAATAATCAAAGAGAAACTTGGAAAATTATAAACGAATTGAGGGGCAAAAAACAAGCTGATGCTAATGTACAAACACAATTGAGCTCAGACGAATTGAACACCTTTTATTGTTCAATAGCAGAAGAATTGCAAAATTCAATAAATGTCACGAAAGATCCATTGACCTACCTCAGCTCAACAAGGGTGCCAGAAACTTTCTTTCTCATACCAACTGATATACAGGAAATCAAGGGTATCTTTGCTGAAGCAAAGAAAAAAACCTCCTCTGGTTGGGATGACATTTCCCTGAAAATAATGGAACAACTTCCTGATAATGCACTTACGATCCTGGCAGAAGCAATAAATATTGCCTTCTCTCAAGGGGAGTTCCCTTCATTCCTGAAAATGGCCACAGTAGTTCCTCTGCACAAAGGCGGAGATCATGATTTGCCTGCAAACTTCAGGCCAATATCACTGCTACCCAGTTTTTCGAAGTTAATTGAGAAAATTGTAAAAAAAAGGGTGATAGCTTTCCTCAAAAAACATAATATTTTAAATTCATACCAGTTCGGATTTCAATCATCAAAAAGTACACAGGATGCCATATTCTCGTTTCTGGAAACCCTTTATCTAAATCTAAATGACCAAGACGCTGCGGCTGCAGTGTTCTGTGACTTAACAAAGGCATTTGATTGTGTGAATCATGAGATACTCCTCCGAAAGCTGGAACTGTATGGTTTTAGGGGTACTGCACTGACGTGGTTCAGTTCGTATTTGGCTGACCGTCGTCAGACAGTGTTGTTGAATGGGACAGTTTCAGGAGAGGGCATGGTGAGATGTGGTGTACCACAGGGATCGGTATTGGGACCAATACTGTTTCTGATATATGTAAATGACTTAACTGAAGTGAACATTAAGGGAAAATTTACAATCTTTGCGGATGACGCGACGATACTATGTCATAACAGGAATATCACAGAGCTTCAAAACGATATAAGCGCGGATGTGGAGAGAGTGAAGGAGTGGTGTGATGCCAATCTTTTATCTTTCAACATCAGGAAAACCAACATTGTGTCATTCAAGTGTGCACTGAATGATGTCAGTCTAGCTGATGAAGTCATCCCAAATGTCTCTGACATTAAATTTTTAGGACTACATATCGATGACAAATTGACCTTTGACGCTCATATTAGTCAATTGTGCAAGAAACTAGCTTCAGGATGTTATGCAGTCAGAATTGTATCAAATGAGCTGTGCATCGCAAATGCCAGACAGGTATATTTCTCTTTGGTAGAGTCACACCTTCGTTATGGCATTTGCTTCTGGGGTATGTGTTCAAAGAACCGATTCAATATGGTCTTCTTGCTACAGAAACGGGCTATGAGATATATTTGTAAGGCCAAGTACAGGGACTCTTGTCGTCCACTATTTTTAAAACATAAAATCCTAACTCTGGTTTGTATTTTTATAATGGAAACGGTATGCCTTCTGCATAGAAAATACAAGAACAGATTGGATTGCTCCCCCTCATATAGCACCCGTCGCCCAAATCAGATTTCTCTTTTGAAACCTTCATCTGCTCTTACTCAGAAGTCGCTCATCTATCAAAGCAGAAAAATGTATAACCACCTGCCTTTAAGAATAAGAGAGATTGGGGATCTCAATAAATTCAAAAAAGAGGTAAATAAGCTTTTGGTTGAGAAGGCCTATTATACACTGGAAGAATTCTTCCTAGATTCAGTAAATTGAAATGTTTGTATCAAACTAGTCAAATATTGTGAGTAGTAACTGTGTGTATATTTATTTATAAACCTAAAATTATTTTATATTCTTTTTATTCATATCTGTCCATTTCAATATACTCATTTTTTTTAAGACCAGAAAATGTGATGAAATTGTCTTACACTCTATGTTTGTTATATTTTTTGACCTTTATTTATATATACATGTATTTATATGTTTGTTGTATGTTTGTATATGTGCTCAAATATGTTTGTGTATTTTGTGTTTGTATGGGTCGATTTATATCATTATATTGTATTATTATTATTATTATCATTGTCTATCGCTTTGTCTATGAGATGTTTTTTGTGTCTTCTGACAATAAAGTATATTGATTGATATTGATTGCATCGATACAATCAATGAAAATATCGAAAATTTCAGAATACATTTATTTGGAAATGAAAATATCAGCAGATCTAAAACTTTTTCACTGTGTTTTTTCTCTCCCTTGCTCTTTTCAGCCAAGCTTGTATGGACTTTTCAGTGTCCTTTCTTGTTCCTGCCATGTTAGCCTTCTCGACTGAACCTAAAAATAATTAGTTTGTATACAATCTAAAATAATTCTGAAATTGGATTTAGTAGGACGATAGCTCTCAGGAAAAATCAAGTATACTACATGAATATCATAAACATATAGATACCCTTTTATTATGAAATATATGAAGTGAACTTTCTATGGCTATGTATTAATTTGAAATTAATTTTGGTATGTATGTCATATATGTAGGAAGTAAAAAGATACTCACTTATTACGAGATTATTTTCAAATTATAGAAGGGCTTTTTCCCTTTTCGCCCTAGCCAACTATATTTCATTGCTTCTTCATTGGTTAACAATGAAGTCAAAATTCGCTTCACCATATTATAGTTGTTCATACCTCCTATTTTTGCTAACTCTTTCACCTGAAAAGTGGATATGTTCAGTAAGGACAATTTAATGCACACACTAAAAATATCATGAGCCTCGTTTTTTGGCACTTGAACACTTATATCAATTATTAGAAATACAATATTTTGAAAAATAAATTTACTTACAGCTTCATTGAAATTGGCATCAATTTTCAAAATATCATCAAATTCAAGGAACTCTTCTTCAGAATTCAGGGGAAAACTCAAATTATATTTGATGAATAATGATTCACCACAGTATGTTCCATTCTTATTTTCTAGTTGTCGATGTTTTGTTTTGTTCGATGACAGTTTTCAATTTGTTTTCTGGAAACAATGCAAAACTGAAATGGATAATGATGTGGTTGACATAATATCACCCTTGAAAACTTTACTGAAATGTCAAATTTGACAATTTTACAATGCATTTCTATAGTTCCACTGATGGTGATCAAATGAAAATCGGGTGATTCTTCGAGAGATACAGATCATAGTTTTGATTCATGAAATTTTCTTATCAGAAAAAATGTGTGTGAAGTAAACTGCACATTATTTTTGACATAACCACAATCATGCAAGTTAATGTACTTTTTCACAAATTTCAGCTAGCATTTGTGCATATTAGACAAACATTTCCAGTTATTTCCATTGCACTTGTAATATTACTATTGACAATATTTTGAGCTTTTGGGCAGTCAGGTAATGACAGGCCAATATCAGTATACTATTTTGCAGTATTTCATACAAGATATTCACCATTATTTTCACATCCTTTACAGCAATAATTTGCCATTTCCTCCTGAGTTCCATTTGACTTGGTTGGATGCTGATCTTTAGCTACAAAAAAACAAAAATTATATTCAATTGATCATGGAAATATTGTTGATGAAAGGTCCATATAATGAAAAGTCAGCTCACGATTTTCATTTCTAGGATTTGACCCAATTATTTCATTATGAATTCACTAAACTTTTTCTTTTTGTATTCACTAGAAAACACTGAAATGAAATATCTCTCCAATGCAACAATGTAACAATTCAACCATCTAAACAATCACGATTCACAGATATCACTAATCAAGTAATCAATCATAACGAATGGCACCTAAGACAATTGACAATAACGATCACGCACGACACCACCGACGTATATGCGATCCGCCTGCACCAATCAGAACTATCCTCGCGCGAATTTCAGCGTCTCATTGGCCCATCTTTTGAATGAGAAATATTATTCAAATTTTGAGGAACGTAAGGTGAAACACCTGGACACATCGAACTCACTTTCAAATGAAAGGTAAATGGTTTATTGTAGTGATACTGCTATGGGGCCATGAGTTTAGTCTAGATTTACCTGAGTTTAGGATAGACGATTCAGATACAGCTGAGTAGTTAGATGGCGGGAAAATTCAAACAGTTACAATCATAGCAGTAGATCCGTTTCGCTGATAAGGCTGCAGCGAAGAACATATACAGAACGTGACAAAAAAACATATACAAGGTGAATCAGAAAGCCAAATCGCTACTTCGATGTTGGAAACTTTACATGAATGAGAAGTGATAATAAAATGAGAAAAACGATACCAACCTCTGATATCGACAATATTTAATTTTTATTGGAATATTGAATTATCATCTTAAAAAAAACGAATTTTCACTACGCATAGCAATTTCGACATACTCACGACATTCTCAGTCAGAATGAGTACGTTTTTAAAACGTCCGGTCTGGACGTCCTGGGAACGTCCACGCATGTACGTCCCCAAAACGTCCAAACTAGGGCCCTGGACGTTCGGACCTAAAATGGACATTGAATGGACGTCCCCGGGACGTCGAGTGCTATCTGGGTCACTATTCTCCATGATTGTCTTGGAAAATCTGATGTATATTAAATGCAACATAAATAAATTCTCTTCACATAGGGACATCCACTCCTATAATACACGAGGTCAGGATAGGCTACTTCACTCTCGCAAAAGTATAAATAAATCAAGAGTCTTAGGCATAGACCTGTATAATGCAATACCACATGCCATATCATCCCTACCCAAGGATAAATTCGAGTCAAAGATAAAAGGTATTCTGAAAAACATGTGCTTGTATAGTATTGGGGAGTTCTACACAAGCATAGGCACGGTAGAAGTGAATTAGCTCACCTGGGTGTGTAATTTGTCTGTTTTCGATTGCTGTCCTGTATTGTGTATACTTGTCACTAGTGCGTATGTGCATATGTTTAATTTTTTCTGTAATTTTGACGTTTCCACAAATGTAAATTTAAAGGATGAATAAATATTGTATTGTATTGTATTGTTGGGGTAGTAGGTAGAAAGAAAAATGAGGATTTCATCCTAGGAAGATTTTTCAATAAGTCATTAGCAGTATCATTCGAGATTGACAAGCTATCAATAATGACTTTCGCAACGGTAGAGAAATAAGAAACGAATTCATCAGCTGAAATATTGCTCGCTTTTTGGTGCGTTGATTTTGAACCCCGTTCATTGTTGATCAGTTTCCAAGTATCTCTACATTTATTTACAGAGTTCATAATATAATTGTCATAGGCATTCCTTTTAGCCTCAGTCAAAGCCTTTTTGTAAGATTTATTATAATTCTTAAAAATATTTTTATCCTTGAATTTGTAGAATCGCTGATAGTTTTTAGAATAGAAAGATTACTCCTCATGTATTTTCATCGGTCATATGGTCATTGAAAAAATTTATAACGGTTTTTTTTAAGGTTTGATTTTTTTAAGAGGAAAATGCTTTTCAACATATTGCTTTAAAGTGCTTGTTAGGTAATCAGACAGCAATCTTACCTTATCGTTGTCATCAGCTGAAAATATAGTTTGCCAGTTACTGATATCGAAATCCATTTCAAAATCATTCAAATTTGCTGCGTAAATAGGACGAGTAGTGATTTTTTTCTGCGGCATTAAATGATTGCAAAGCTTGATAAACTGGGCCCGATGATCTGATATACAAATATCCACCACTCCACAATCACTTATCTCATTCTCGAAGTTTACCACTATATTATCAATACAAGAGCCAATAACACTCACAGGATCAACTCTCGTTGTTTCATTAATTAATTTTATATAACCATAAGTTGAGATTAAATCTATAAATCTACTGTGAATTGAATTTTTGTTTTCGAAATGAATATTGAAATCGCCTGTTATAATAATTTTGTTATACCTTGTATTTAAAAAGCAAATCAGCTCCTCCATTTTGTCCATAATGATATCGATATTTCCAAAAGAGGGAGATCTATAAACGGTTATAATAACAACATTAATATCTAGCAGTTCCGCTCCACAAACTAACAGTGAAATTCCACGTGAAAAGAGTCAAGAGCAACAGGCTTTGTTTTCACAGATTTATCGACATATATTGCTACCCCTCCATGAGCATCTACCTCTCTACAAAAGTGGGATACCAATAAATAATTTTCAAACTGAATTGAATGTAGTTTTTCCCTTGTGAGCCAATGTTCACTTATGCAAAGTACTGTAATATTACTATCGTATAAAATATGAGATAAAGCATTAGTTTTATTTCTGATAGACTGGATTAAGGGGCAACAGTATCCAAAGTAAAGAATGTCACACAAAGAGGAGTAGCCATAAAATGTAGTTATCAGGAAGAAACAAAAACAATTTGTGAAAATGTTCGAAAACAAGTAGGAACAGATTATGAAGTTAAAGTACCAGAGAAGAAAAATCCACGAATAGAAGCGTTCAACGTTGGTCAGAAGCTATCAGAAAATGAAGATGAGTTGATAGAAAAAATGGTAATACAAAACTGTATTACAACAGATATAGAAAAAAAGGAGCTGAAGATATCAAATATATTCAAGAACAGAAAAGGGATGATCAATGTTATAATGCAAACTATAATAAATGAATTCATGCCTAAGAAGGAAATCACAGTAGGGGGGTGCAAAGAATGATGGTTCAATGATATTCGTCAAGCAATTCAAGAGAGAGACATAAGTTTTAGAAGATTTAAATTCACTAGAGATCTGATTGACTGGGAATATTATGAAGATAAAAAAAATAGAGTGAGTATACTAAGAATAGAAAAAAAAATGCTTATTATAACCAGAAAGTTGACATATGTAAGGGTGATTCTAAGGAAATGTGGAAAACATGAAAAAGCATTATATAATCTAAAACTGAAGATCATTTGACAAAAATTTATTTATTTAGTAAATAGGACATTCCTAATAATACTTTAACAATTACATGTGATAAATTCCTTAATTATTATTCTAAACGTGGTAAATTACAGACAGATATTATTGAGCAAGGCAATTTATTGTATGCATCAAAACCCTTGAAGGAGACTGAGTTCATGCTGCTTTTGTTACTAGTTCTGTTTATAAATAAATAAATGAATAAATAATTTATTGCACGTATTACATAGGGAAATGTAACAGCCAGTCAAAAAAAAGTACACAAAAGATGAATAAGGATAAATGCTTTGATTCAAATTAACCTACTGAGGTATTCCTCAACACTGTATGGTTCTAATTCAGTAAGTAGCTTCAATAGAGGTTGTAGTGGATGTAGTAGATGTGGAGTCAGCTAAAAATCCTCTCCTTTTCGTTCGTATTGATGATATTTTTGAAAGTTGAATCGCTTATATGCCACAGATCGAGGCCAGGATGACGGCTTATAAATTTCTTTTTTCAAACTGTAGTTGATTCCAAACATAAAACATTTATTTTGGTTTACATCGGTTGTTAGCTCCTTGACTATAACATCCGCATTTTTGAAGATTTCTTGATCTTTGATGAACTTACAGATTTTATCATCAGTGACATGTTTAATTCTATATAGGTAAAGCCAAGCTTTCTTCTGGACGCCAAAGTCTTCCATTCCATTGCCTTCACCAATATTTATTTTCGTAGGTTTTTTCGTTGGTATTTTCTTTTTATATGTCACTTCAGTATATCCATCACTTTCACCAGTTTGAATATCATGTTCTAGGTTTATAATATCATTTATTTTTTTAGTTTGATTCCTTTCCTGAGCATTATTTTCCGATTTCAGAATGTCAGAGAAACTAGGTACAACTGGCAACACTGTTTTGCCAATTTCACCAGTATTTACTTCATCAGCAGAAGTGTTTTTTTGCTCCTTTGGGATAATTGGTTTTTTGTTTTCTTCGTTCCTGTTTACTTTTTGCAGGTCATTGTTTTGTTTTAGTTTTTCTTCCAATAGAAAGTTATTTCGTTTCAAAAGTTTATTGTTTTCTAGTAAAAGTTCATATTTACCATCCTTTTCAATTAATATTTTCTTGAGCATTCCATTCTCGTATTCCAAGTTTTGATCAATTGTATTTTAATTTGGGTGGTTGATGTTACTAGGAGATATCACAGATCACAGCAGACAATCCTTGATTCACAAATCTTTATGCACTGCACTTTGTTTTTCACAGCACATTATAGATGAAAGATGTTTCCACACTTTACACATACTAGGTTTTTACTAGGTTTACTTTGACAACATTTAAAATATTTTTCTTTGAAGTTATCTTCATTAATCAAACAGACTACATCTGATGGTTGCACGCCAAATGCCGCCATCTTGAAATAATATATATGTATGTATATATGTATGTATATATGTATGTATATATGTATGTATATATGTATGTCAGTCTTGTTTCGAGTGTTGTATTGATGTACATCACAGTTGAAACTCATGGATTGTTTGAGATATGTTGCTTTTAGATCATTAAAATTTTATGTACGAATATCATTGTCTGGTATAATAGTCTTTGAGATACCGAAAGCCAGTGCAAGGTTGACAGCATCGTGATAATAGAGGTATATCGGTTCACTTTCAATATAATTCTCATTCCCCCATTTTGTAGTTTTTGTAGTTGTAACTGTTTGTTCAGGTTTAAGGAATACAAAATTGAAGAGCAATAGTCGAAGTGTAACTGTATGATTGTTTTATAAACTAATATCTTAGTATTTGACAGGTGCCTTGAAATTCTAGAGTAAAAGTGTAGTTTCTTTGAAATTTTTTGTATATATATTGAAACCCTAGATATTGTACTGTTTTATTTATTTTAATATTTTGTTCATTGATACCCAGTAAACATTTTTGGTCGGCAAAGAAAAGGCCTCAGATTATTCCCCGCACATATGAATATCGGTCCGACGTCGTTTGTGTTATTAATAGTAAAAAACGTAGCAACGATATTGAACTCTTTTATTTTATATCCTGAGAATAACTAACTACAACAACAGATACAAAACGAATGTCCTACAAAATTATACCTAAACAGCTAGTTGCCCATAGATTAGAAATAAACAAAAAAAAGGAAAAACTCGGAGAACAAGTTTTTTGGGATACAAATATCAACACCCCCACTATCACAAAAAACCTAATTCTCAGTTACTAAACCCAATTTATTAACAAACAAATTATGTTTTACTGTTGGCAGACTCTTAGTCAAAATATCGGCTGTCATTTCATTTGTAGGAAGATAATTAATATTGATCTGATTACTCTGTATCAATTCCCGAATGAAATGATGCCTAACATCTATATGTTTAGATCTTTTGTGGAAAATTGGATTCATAGCTAATTTACCAGCACTCTGATTGTCATTAAAAACCGTCACAACACTCTTATAATCGATCAACTCTGACAAGATATTACCCAGATATATGGCATCTTTGGCAGCTTCACTTAGGCTTATATATTCAGCCTCAGTGCTCGAGAGTGCTACAGTTTTTTGCTTGTTACTTTCCCAGCTTATAGCTGCTCCAGATAAAGTGAAAACAATGCCACTGTAAGACTTTCTGTCATTTTTATTGCTAGCCCAATCAGCGTCAGCAAAACCCTCAAGTTCAAAATTAGTACTCTTTCTAAATTTAAGTTTGAAATTTTTTGTACCCTTCAAATACCTAAGCACCCTTTTTGCACTTTGCCAATGTAATTCTGTGTAATTGTTATTAAATTGGCTAAGAAAACTCACACTATATGTTATATCTGGGCGAGTAAGTACAGCTAGGTACATAAGGCTACCTATTAATTTTTGATAGGGAATATTTCGATTACAGATTTCCCCTTTAATATTCTCAAAATCAATATTACTGTCAAGTGGAGTGGAGACACTCTTACAATCTGACATATTGAACTTTTTGAGTATTTCATCAATATAACTTTCCTGATCCAATGAAATTGAATTATCAGAGTAATTTTGTTCAATTCTCATTCCTAGACATTGCTTAGCATTACCTAAATTTTTGATCTTGAAATTATTGATTAAATGCTTTTCCAAATCCTTAAACTCTACTGTATCATTGGAAAAAATAAAGAAGTCGTCTACATAGAGAGCCACCACTGTTATGAGATTATTATTCTTTTTGACATATAAGCATGGTTCATATTGAGATTTTTTATAATTTATTTTACATAAGATTTTATCTACTCTTTCATACCAAGCTCGGCTGGATTGTTTCAATCCATAAACTGCCCTTTTTAGTTTATAAACTTTATTTTCTGATCCCTTCAAAATGAAACCTTCTGGTTGCTTCATGTAAACACTTTCTTTTAAAATTCCATTAAGGAAAGCTGTTTTTACATCCATATGGACAATTTTTAAATCAATTTGCACTGCTAAGGCTATCAATAACCTCAATGTGGAATGCCTTACCACTGGTGCAAATGTTTCAGTATAATCGATACCCTCTCTCTGAGTGTACCCCTTTGCCACTAAACGAGCACGATAACTAATGTCTTTTTCACTATTGCACTTTAACTTATAAACCCACTTGCTGTCGACTATTGCCCCCTGCTCTGGTTGATCTACTAGTTCCCAGGTGTCGTTCTCCTCGAAAGATCTGATCTCTTCCAACATGGCCTGCTTCCACTTAGATCCATCAGCTCTGGAAAGTGCTTCAGAAATAGTCACAGGAACATCATGTATTTCTCCAACATTATTTGAGCTTATCTCCGTGGTCATATATGTCACAAAATCATTGAATTTTGTTTTCTTCGGGACTCTCTGTGATCGCCTCACAACTTCAGAGTTTTTATGCTCTGTCATAGGATTGTCGTCACTGCCATAGCTGTTAACTGCTTCTGAATACTCAGTTGAATCTTCATACAATGTTTCATCTGTCTCATCTACAGTGTCTTCCTTTTCAAGTAATGAAGAATCTTTCCTCTCAGGTGATGAAGAAGATGCTTCCCCCACTGAATCTGATGTATCTGTATTCATGACATTGACTATAGTTGTTTGCTTTATGTTTTCCATTATAGTGACATCTCTGGTAGTAATTACCCTTTTGAGAGTTGGGTTATAACATCTATAACCTTTGGTTACTGTATCATATCCAACAAGAATATGTGGTATGGCTTTTGTGTCCCATTTCTGTCTGTTGGCTTTTGGAACATGGACTAAAGCCTTACTTCCAAATATTCTTAGATGGTTGAGGCTGGGTTTTTTCTTTGTCCACAATTCATAGGGAGTTTTATGGACACCACTGGTCACTGATCGATTTTTTAGGTAACAAGCTGTATTACAAGCTTCAGCCCACAAAAACTTGGAAATATTTTCATCAAACAACAAACATTTTGCTTTTTCAACAAGAGTTCGATTGAACCGTTCTGCCATACCATTCTGTTCTGGGGTATGACTGTTGGTTGTTTGATGTATGATACCCTGTCTTTTCAGGTAATTTTCAAATTCCTGACTACAATACTCCCCACCATTATCTGTTCGGAGTACTTTAATGATCTTGTTTTGTTGCCTCTCAGCCATTGCCTTGAATTCTTTGAACTTATCTTGCATTTGATCTTTCGTCTTCAGAAAATATATAAAACACATTCTAGTGTAATCGTCTATGAAGGTTAGAAAGTATTTTGCCCCACCTAATGATGTTGTTTCCATAGGACCACATATATCACTATGGATAAGTTCCAAAATATCATTCGCTCGGCTACCCCTAGTAGGGAATGGTAAACGAGATTGCTTACTCTGGCAACAAACTTCACAATTTTGTTTATCTATGTAAACAGGACCTTTATAGTCAAGACCATCAACCAAGTTACACAATTTTTCCATGTAAACACAATTTAAATGTCCTAGGCGTCTATGCCAAGTCTCATTACTTATAGTTCTAGCAAAAAAACATGAACTCATATCTTTGCAATTGAGTTGGTAAACGCTGTTCTTCAATGTACCTGTAGCCACTAACTTATTCTGAGAATTATAAATCTGGCAACCTTTCTCATCAAAATTTATTCTGTTCCCATTGTTTATGAGTTGTGAGACTGACAATAAATTGGTTGTCAAATTTGGTGCATACTGTACATTTTTCAACAGTATATTGTATTCAGAATTATTCACCATAGATCTGATATTAACATCACCTGCACTCTCTACTGGAATTTTTGACTTGTTAGCCACTACAATCTCTGGTAGATCTGGTCCTCTAACATTTATCAACCATTCTTTTCGTGCAGTCAAGTGAATGCTTGCACCACTGTCTATGTACCAGTCTGAATTTTTGAAATCTCCCATTGTGAACACTGCATTAAAATTGCTGTTCATTTTTGTTGGACATTGGGAAACATAATGTCCACGTTGCTTACATTTGAAACATGTCACATTATTTTTGTCTTTGCCTGACTTATTTCTGTCATAATGCACATAACCTCCAGTTGAACTTCCTTTAGATGGTGCTGATTGGTTGTCGCTGCTGCCATCTCTTGACGTACCTTTGTAGTTTTGTTTGGGTGGATAACGCCGATTCCTTGAATTTGCAACAAAAGCGCCGCTACTAGTAGAGCCACCTACTTGCATGTCCAGTAATTTTGTTTTAATGGAATCTGTTGCGATTTTTATACCAGAATGTTCCACGGCCATGATCATCGGAGCGAAGCGTTCTGGAAGTCCTGCCAACAAAAGTGACCCTATCCATTCTTCGTTGATTTTGAAACCCGTCCTTCTCAGTTTTTGGGAAGTCTCGACTACCTGATTGATGTAGGATTCCATCGAGTCGTGGTTTTCTAATCTTGCCGATATCAATGTTCGGAGGAGCCCTATTTTTCTTGTAAAACCGCTATCATCATATAGGTTCTTCAAGTTGGTCCATATTTCCTTTGCTGTGGTTACATCTTTAACGTGAGGATACAAGGATGGATCGATGGTTAACACCAATTTTGCTTTTGCTTTGGCTATCAACGTAGTGTCTGTTTCAGTGCCTTCAATACAACTACTGAGTCCTTCTAGTACTAGCACATTTTCAACTGCGAAAGACCACTCGTCGTAATTATCCCTGCCAATTAACTTTGGCACACTGGTTAGATAATTCACTGCCATTTTTCTCCAAAAAGTACTGTCCAAGTAACTATCGAACTACACAACTGTTTTTTACTTATATCAAAAAACAAAGCAACACCAGAAATCGTCTGGGCCCATAACCTGTTATTAATAGTAAAAAACGTAGCAACGATATTGAACTCTTTTATTTTATATCCTGAGAATAACTAACTACAACAACAGATACAAAACGAATGTCCTACAAAATTATACCTAAACAGCTAGTTGCCCATAGATTAGAAATAAACAAAAAAAAGGAAAAACTCGGAGAACAAGTTTTTTGGGATACAAATATCAACAGTTTGTCTGCATCGGACCGGGATCTATTGGTCACTACGGCCGACTTGAATGCCGCTTCTACTTTGCCGACAGAATAATGTCGGCTGAATAAATCGACCCGACATATTGCCTTCCATATTTATCGGAAAATCGACGGGCTTACGCCGTATCATAGTCGGTTGATTGAAAGGCCGATTATACCAGCAGCTCACACCCACCCCTTCCCCTTTAGCTTTCAAGGGGTGTAATGAATGACAAATATTTCTAGAAATTCATAATTTTATTGCAATAAGCATCACATTTGAAAAATAACACAAAATATCTTAAATAGAGGACAATTCATTTAGATGATTTCAAAATTCCTTACATAACATTTCAATTTGATTCTGTGCTGAACAATACTTTTTTTTCATGATCAACTCATAAAATGTATGATGATATAAACAATAAATGAAATGAATCAGCACGTTGGATCAATTTTGTATAACTTATTCTTTCACTGTAGCATTTGGTTTGTTCATACAGCAAATAAGGAAAATAATGCACTAATTAAATCACATATTTGTTACAATTTGAATGAAATGTGATTTTATTGGTGCATTCCTTTCTGATTATTTTCCCTATTTGCTGTATGAACTAACCATTACAATTTCCTCCTATTGAAATTAAAATATCAAAGTCCACAACATATCCTATTCAGGAATGTTCAGCATTGAAAAATCTAATTGATTATATTTCCTCTGCTATTTTATTCTCCTTGACATTGCATGGAATTTCTGAACCTGGCCTTGACAATTTCTATTCATTCTGTACCTTCGAAAACAATAAGTTTCTTCTTGTCATACCTGGAAATACCAATTCATTAATTTCTTTGATGACATCTTATATGGAACGAAGATGTTTTATATATTTGAAAAATACATGAAATTTCCATACCTATAATGAAAGATCAGTTTGGCTAGCTCTCTTGGACAGTCTATTTCTTCCTGAACTAGTGATAGTTCATGAAAATGGGTTCATTTCAACTCCTCACTACATCAGTCATCTTCTTCACCAAGTATCTGAAAAAATGTGACTCAAAACATTTGGACAAACTCAGAAGAAACATTCAATAACATTGATCTTGAATGAATAATATATAATAGATAGTTGAATCTCCATAATACTTACAATATTTGTCAGAATGAACATCCGTCTTTGCTTGGAATAAGTTATAGAAACAATCCAGATCAACTTTTGTTCTCAATAATGAGCCACCTTGAAATATATCACTACCGTGCCTGATTTCATGATGTTGAATACTGAACATCCCCAGAAATAACTTCCAATTCTGTACATACTTTCTTGATGCACACTACAAGTACAAAAAATATGGTTAACATTTTGCTATTTAAAAATATTGAAGAAGAATCATTCCTCAAAAGAGTTTAATTATCACCACAAACAATTAAAACTAAGCTAGGAGATTGTTGTAAGTTGATGAGATAGACATCTTCGTAGGATGTATACTGAATTTACTCCAGAAAGAAATGATATCATACTCACTTGTCCATGCATGCTCATATTTGTTCAGCATAAATAGGCCATGTATATTGATAATTTGCAAACTACAAATGATGTTGAAGGACACTATGCACACTAATCTGTCGAGATGCTTTCAGCAATCAGCACACTTTTAGTTCGGTAATTCAAAATGGAAGGCAAAACAAAGAGAATGAAATTTGACGATTGACACATTTGATTGTCTCTTCAGTGTGGTGCCGAGTGCAACACCAGTGCAACACTTTATTTATGCAAGGCCTTTGATGGGCCGACGTAGAAATTTGATTGAAGGCAAATGTACGGGGGCCGATCAAAGGGCTTTAGAATATTATATTCAGTCATCATTTGATGAAGGCATACTACTGGATTCTCGTAGGTTTGCCGATCGTCGTCATTTACCCTTCATCGACGACAAAAGGCCGACATTTTGCCGATCGGAAATGTTTACTGGGTAGTAACATGAATCCTATTGAAATCAATTTTGTCATACTTGTACTTTGAAGTCATGATCATAGCAGTGGTTTTGTTTACATTCAGTTTCAACTCGATGATTTTGATGAATCTATCAACTGTCTCACATTCATTTTTTGCACAGCGGTATCTAAGTTTGTGTCGCTACAGGCTATCAGCGTATCATCAGCAAATAAGTTGATAAATTCAGTCAACACATAAATTGATATCATTCAAATATATAATAAATAATAAGGGGCCCAAAACACTTTCCTGGGGTACTCCTTTATCGTTTAATATTTCGTTTGAGATAGTGTCATTTATTCTTACTTTTTGTTTTCTGCCTTTAAGATATTCTTTTAACCATTCATACACATAGCCGTCGATACCATATCTTTTCATTTTACTGAGAATTATATTTCTGTCAATGGTTTCGAAGGATCGCTTCAGATCCAAAAATACAATCACATACTTGTTCTCATCTAATTTTTTTATCATAAAGTTAAGAGACCTCTGTAGTGCCGATTCACATGAATATTTTGCCCGAAACCCAGATTGGTTATCAAAAAGAATTTCATTTTCATTGACAAATTCAAGTACTTGCTTATATACGGCATACTCTAAAATTTTCTCAAGGGGCGGTAACGTGTTAATAGGCCGAAATTCCTCAGCTTTGATTGTTTTATCCACCTTTATTACTGGGATAATAGTACTAATCTTTAGTAGATCGGGTATTTTTCCTGTCTGAAGTGAAGTATTGACAAGATTCAGTATAGCTTGCCCAGCAGTTTCATAAACTTGCTTCAACAATTTGGCATTCAGGATTTCATGGGTGTTACATTAATTATCTAATGAGGTAACAATATCACGTAGTTCCCTCATGGACACAATTTTGAATTTAGTTATGGGCTTAAAATCGTAATTGGACCAGAATTCTGTACTTTGTATACTCTCGATTACCTGATTGATACTCTTCCTTCACCATATATGAGTCATCCTCATAAACAACCCAGATAGCACAAAGACATCTTTGAGACGTCTTAAAGATGTCTTGTTCAGACGTTCACGATGTCTCAAAGACGTCCATGTACGCCTTAGAGTCGTCTATAAGACGTCTTTTTCAGGCCGGATGTTAAAAATCACGTCTTTAAAACGTCTTCATAAGGTCCATTTTTGGCATTGTACAGGCTTACAAAAGACATGAAAAAGACGTTATTCGTAGCTGGGTTTCATATTCATCTATCTTATCTATGGGAATTGGTTGAAGTGATGTCTTTAAATAAAAATACATTTTAATTCGAGAAAAATATTTATTCAAAAGAAATACAAAATCGAACGAAACAAAATGTTTTAATAATTTTGCTGTTTTTTCTGTCACATGCACGCCACGTTTGCATAGCTGTTTCCGTGTCTGCTCTATTTTGGGACATGTGAGCTCTTTCTGCAGCATCTAAAAATATAAAATTGATAATGAAATATCATGGGGACGTTGATATTATTGGAACTCACTAAGTAAAAAATCCACAAGTGAAGAAAATAAATAGATTCGAAGACTTAAAGTAAAGTAAAAACACAGTGAAACTAGTGAAAGTAATAAGGTACGCTAGTCTGTTACTCGGTTAGCTCTATGATGATCTAATCACAGATCTAATACACGAAACACAGTACACGAAAGAAGTTGACAGAAGTGACACTCACAACACACTAGCACAGGAATCAGATAGGTTGAGAATAAGGTGTCTACATGATGGTGAAACTACTCTCCAATTGTTTGTGGGTCAAAAGTGTCGATGGGAATTTCATGGAACATATCCTATACGACTACTTATCGAATCGTCATGAGATGGCGACACAATCGTGTTCGGTAACATTGTTTTCTTCCACGTCAGTCAGAACTGGCGGGAAATCCAAGCTTCTCTAGTTCATTAACCTACTTTTGAATTTAAAGTCGTATATTTTTTGCTGTGTGGTGTTTTTTAGTTAAAGTGAAGTTTTGTGTAGTTTGTGGACAAGCAGAAACCGTCTCCCGTCATCTTTATGGAACTCCAAAGGTAATTTGAAAGTTTTTGGAGTTGGAATCAATAATTTACTTTTTCATTACTCACAGAGGACGAAACCGTTCGGAAATTATTGATTCTCGCATTGGGAAAACATTCACAAGTATATTGAAAACATCTACTATTCAATTTTCCGACTGTATATATTTTCAGGAATCAATAAAAGATAATATTTCCACGAGAATTTGTCATTTCTCAATCTGACTGACAACTAAACTGACGAGCATAAAAGTCAGCGTTGCCGCTTCTGAAATGAATGATTCACGTTTTCTGCGCGAAACAAATAGTCGCTTCCAACAAAGCCAAAGTAACATTTTTTTTTTCAAAATACAATTCGACGTTTTTGAATCCCCACAATTCGTGAAATAGTGTCGAATCAAGACTTTGTAGACAAATTACTGGTGTATTTCATTAACAATTACCAACGTTGCATTTTGCATTATCATAGCGCCGACGGTGTCGCCATCCGTGGTGATTCAAAAAAGCGTTCGTGACGGTTCAAAAATATGCTTTTTGATCGAGGGATTTTGGTCACGGGTCGAGATAGGGACTGGTTTCACCATAGTTGTAGGCACCTTAGTTGAGAAATAACTGAATATACTTTTTCAGTTCAATGGAAATAACAAATGATCACAGTGTCACATCATGATCTATGATATATTAGATCAAAATACAGCATACTAGTTGTTGAAGAGCAAGGAGGGGGAAGAGGACGTTGGTTGTTTACTTGCCGTTTCCACTACGTCACACATCACAAGCGCACGCGCATTGTCGAGTGATGCGTCCATAATTTCTTTCAACTATAATGATCGTATTATTGACGACGTCTCTAAGACGTATTTAAGACGTGAGGATCAGATGTCTGAAGAAAGACATCTTCAAGACGTCTTATTCAGGGACTAAGACGTTCAGACCAAAATAAGACATAAAACGTACGTCTTTAAGACGTCTTGTGCTATCTGGGAAATTGTACCTGGTTGAACGAGTTTTGATTACTGCTTTAAACAAGTACTTTTAAAGTTTTCCACATCATCTGAGAAATGTTTTTATATCTGTAAATTTTTTCATAATAGTGATTTTCTTTTTTCTTTTTTAACATATTCACAACCTCATTTCTGATAACTTTAAAACTATTCCATCTGTATAGTTTATCATTTGGTGACGATTCAATAAATGATTTATAGGCTTTATCTCTCTCCTTAATCTTACTGTATATTTCGTTGTCAAACCATGGAACATTATTTTTATAATGGCGATTTTTTAAGAGGGCTATTTCGCTTTTTTGATAAATAATATCTACATCATCTGAATTCAGTGCCCATTCACATATTCACAACCTCATTTCTGATAACTTTAAAACTATTCCATCTGTATAGTTTATCATTTGGTGACGATTCAATAAATGATTTATAGGCTTTATCTCTCTCCTTAATCCAACTGTATATTTCGTTGTCAAACCATGGAACATTATTTTTATAATGGCGATTTTTTAAGAGGGCTATTTCGCCTTTTTGATAAATAATATTTACATCATTTGAATTCAGTGCCCATTCACATGAAATCAATTTATTTTTTATTTTATCAAGATTACCCTCACAAAAGTTTCTATATCTTTTAATTGTATTACTTTGGTTTCCTGAACTTGAAAGAAAGTTAACCGATATTACCAAATGATCTGTGATTCTCGGACTTAAATGGACCTTAGGTCTAATATTATTTTGGTTTGTTATAACAATCAATCGATGTTTCTGATTCTAATGTGATGCGAGTTGGTTCTGATACATACTGCTTCAATCCATAGGTTGTGAATAAATTCTTAATTTTATTTACATAGAATGTATTATCTGCAAAGTTCAGATTAAATTCATCAGCTAATATAAAACGACCCTTGGCTATCATCGTCACTAATGCCTTCAAGATATTCCAAAAAGGTAGCATCTGACTCGACGGTGAATGATACAAGCAGCCAATGAACCATGATGAAGATTTAAAATCAATTTTTAAAATTTTACACCAAGAATTACCCTCCAGTACAAATAATTTGTAGATAGAAAAATTAATAGATTGTTGTATATAAAAGACTACACCTCCAGTATAGCGACTATTAGAGTCACATCGCACACAATTATTCTGTTCCATCTTCATTTCTGAATCTTCAACATCCAGCGTTGTCCTGGTGTCACTCAGTAGTAGGACTTTTGGCTTATAACGTACGAGGCAATCATGAATCTCATCATTGTGCTTGATGAGACTCTGAGCATTCATGTATATATAATATCCGAGTTCAGTTGTATTTTATTAGGAGTACTTACAAGTTGTTTTTAAATTGAACCTTTTTATTTATAAATTTGATAGTTTTTGTATTAACACCACTTGCAACTATGTTATCCAGTTGTGCCTTTATTTTACGGAAATAATCCCTCTGCGATAAGGTTTGGTCTCCTGAAATCTTGAAGTTTGAGGTTTTAATCAATTGTTTATTCTTTAGTATATGTTTAGCATCTTCCGGCGATTCCAAAATAACCCTTATAGGTCTATTCTTGTTCGATAATGATTTACCTAATCCAAAAAGTTCAATATTTTCCGAATTCAGGTTGAAATTTTGAAGTTCATTTCTAATAGTTTTCTTCTCCTCGTTCACCTTTTCAGTCTTATTTTGTAGTGGGCATCCTTCGACATTGTAGAGGATGACATTGGAAGCTCGGTTTTGTCTGTCAACCATTTCACAAATTATATCTTCTTTTTCAAATCCTTCATTGGCTCTTTCCTCAATTTTTAGTGTTTCAACTTCTTCTTTGAGTTTTATTATTTTCCCTTCGAGTAGGGAAATCTTACGTGATAATTGTGGTACTTGAACGAAGTTGTGCGGTCGTCACAAAAAATGATCAAATATCGTTTTTGTAATTCTAGGACTTTTATCTCTGAGGCAGTAAGTTTGGAGCAAATTTTGGTCATGTGAAAACAGATTCTGCAACTATCACATCGTAAGAAATCCTCTGAGTTGTTAGTGACAAGTTGCTTATGGTAGAAAGACTGAATGAATATTACATTAAAAGTATACAAGATATTGTAGGTAGCATTCCAAATAATGTAACCAATTCCAATTTGTCTGATAATAACAACGATAATAAATCTACTGAATTCAAACTTTTAACCAAAATCGAATTGGAAACAATCGTCAATACATTAGCGAATAAAAATAGTCCAGATAAAATTGGGGCATTTGTGTTCAAAAATCATTTCACAAACATAGCAGATCCTTTACTGAATCTGATTAATAGTTCATTAGAATAGGGAATTTTTCTTGACAAACTCAAAGTCTTCAGTATAATTCCTATTGAAAAAATTGCAAACAGCAGTAATGCTGAAGATATGCGACCAATAAATACGTTACCGGCTATTGAAAAAATCCTTCAAAAAGCTGTATATGTTCAACTTAAACAATACATAATTTAAAACAAAATATTAAGTGAATATCAGTCAGGATTCAAGGAGGAATATAGTTGTGAACGGCACTACAATATGTTTTAAATGAATGGAAAGATGCGAGTAAAATAGTAGGAGTTATAATTGTAGACCTGAAAAGAGCATTTGGAACTATTGACAGTATAAAATTACTAGGCAAATTAGAGGCATATGGTATCACTAGCAATGTATATAAATGACTGAAAGACTATCTGAATAATAGAAGACAAAAAGTTAAAATAGTAGACACAGAATCAAATGAATTAGATATTAACTTGGGAGTACCGCAAGGTAGCATACTGGTACCATTATTATTTATAGTATATTGTCACAAACACCGCAAGACATGGTCCGGGAATTATAATTACTCACTATAATTAATCCATGTTCGACCTCAGGTGCGATTATACCTACATGATTCGAATGTGAGTTATTTCAAGTTCACGAGTTCATTACCAGACGTGTTGTTACAATACGCAAAATAATCACGTTGAAGGCATGTTCGCATAACAATCAAAACGAATAAAAGTAATTGAAGACATAGTCTTAAGAAATTCTTGACTGAGTTTTCAGAGAGTCCTGAGTTAATCTAGAAGGGTAGGTAGGCGTCCGAAGGCCTAGTTTGGAAGCCTATGCTACAATTCTTCTTGATAACCCTCATTTCTCCTGAAGACTGGGTTTCCAGCATTATTGTGTATAAGGGGTAAGCAATTGTATTTTCTCATTTGTTCTCGTTTGTATCATTAAATATTTCTTGAAGGATGTACCATCAAAAATGTTAATAAATTATATGTTTCTCTGGTATTTCATTATGTAATTAAAATAGTCATATTTATATTTCCTGAGTACGACTCAAGCGACAGGGGTGACCCCCAAAAACACCCCCTGTACGCGACAATATATAAATGATATTCAGCATATATTTCAAAATTCTAAATGTAATTTGTTTGCTGATGATACAATTATTTATATGGGAGGAAAACAACTGAACACTGAAGGATTGGTAAGAAGTAAATAAATTGAAATTGAATGTCAAAAAAACGGAAGCAATGCTGATAGCAAACGGCAATGTCCGCACACAATTCGAAGAAAACAATTCGAGTTCTTAAATTCATAATGAAGAAATTGAACTCGTGGATGAAATTAAATATCTGGGGGTAATAATTGATTGTAGGCTGATGTTCAGTAGACACATACCGGGTGATTCTTCAAGGTGGCTCGCCCCTATGACTTTTTTATTATTGGAGATAGAAGGACAAAATTTGGGAGTTGTGTATTATATGTCAATTCGCATTATTTGAGGTATTCACTTGCTTTGCAGTACTTCCGGTTTGACTGGAAATGACCTCAACTTTCGATTTTCAAATGGAACACCCTATATATTTCAACATATTTCGATCGAGGATGACATTACTATCCAACAAAACTTTGTGAATATTTGACGTATGAAAGAATTCTTATTTCAATTTTTATTTTTCGATCTAGCGTGCCATGGATCGATTGAAACGCTTCCTTTTTGATCAAGTGTCATGGGAAAAATACCCATTTGTTTGTTTATAGTATCCTAGCAACAGCTTGAATTGTTTGTCACGATTAACTGAGACTTAGTGCATGAGTATACCGAATACGTATTATTTGTTGTTAGGTATTGGGCTTCTTGCAATTATTGAGAAAGATAGTGAAAATGAAGTGGAAGTGTGTGATATCAAATTGTTCGTAAGAAATTGATCTTTCACAAAAACCCGACAAAAACTCCTCTTTCCATTTGAAAAAATCGATGAATCGATGAACTGGAAAAAACGATATTTGTGACATTGAAAAAATTATTGGAACGACTCTGAAGTCATATGCCCCAAAGTTGTATTTTTCCCATGTCACTTGATCAAAAAGGAAGCGTTTCAATCGATCAATGGCACGCTAGATCGAAAAATAAAAATTGAAATAAAAATTCTTTCATACGTCAAATATTCACAAACAAAGTTTTGTTGGATAGATAATGTCATCCTCGATCGAAATAAGTAAAAATATATAGTGTAACGAGATGATACGCCTATGGCTTGGCCACGCCCACTCCAGGCGACGCGGATCATGAACGTTCGAGACGCGAGGTCTGAAATGTTCGCGTGCCGCCAGGAAACTTCTGGAGAAGCGTGCAGGTATAAAGCTCCGCGGACAGAGGCGCAGGCAATCAGTTGATAATCGAGCGTTGTAAATAAATCGTGTCAGTGGAAATAAAAGTGTATATAAATCGAACCCAGTGTTTTAGTTAATAGAAACGTTACAGTGGTGTCAGGTGTGGGGTTAAAAAAATAAATACAGTGTGGACTTGGAAAAAGAAATAGTGACATTGAACTTCTGTAGTGAAAACAGGACATTTTTGAACGATTGTTTAGTGCGATAATTTTTGTTTTCAGAACTGACTATTTTGCATCATAAATAAACCAAAATGAAGTTGAAAGACCTCTCAGTGAAACAATTGCGTGAACAATTGGAGGAACGTGATGCCGATAGTAGTGAAACTAAAAAAATCCTACAAGAACGATTGATTGGTGTTCTTTCGGATAATGGAGATGATCCAGAAACGTTTGAATTCCTGTCGGAGAACGAAGTCATCATGTTAAAAATGGAAGAAACTTCTAGAAAGATAGAAGAAGCTTCTAAAAAAAGTGACGAAAAAATGGAAGAAACTTCTAGAAAGATAGAAGAAGCTTCTAGAAAAAGTGATGCAAAATTGAAAGAAGTTTCCAGAAAAAGTGATGCAAAATTGGAAGAAGTTTCCAGAAAAAGTGATGCAAAATTGGAAGAAGTTTCCAAAAAAAGTGATGAGAAACTGGAGAAATTGGACAAAAAATTCGATGAAGTTTCTGCAAGAACTGATGAGAAATTCGAGAAAGTTTCTGACATGATCAATGAAATTTCGAAAAAGAACGACGAGCGATATGAAGAAGTTTCTAGAACATTCGACGAAGTGCATAAAAACGTAGATGGACTAGAAGAGAAAATAAAGCAGCTGGAATGTCTGATAACTAAGTGTGGCTCAGCAGTACAAGTACCAACTACTGATATGGATAAAACCGCAGTAATTACAGGTCAGGAAGTTAAAGAGGAATGGACAAAAGAAGAAACAAAACATCATTTGAGATTCAAATTGCCTCCGTTTGATGGAAAGTCATCTTGGTCCGTATACCTCAGACAATTTGAAGCCATCGCTACGGCCAATAAATGGACTCAAGAAGAAAAAGCTGTTTCCTTGACTGCGGCTCTAAGAGGTGATGCTGCGGATATTTTAAGATCGATTCCTATAGGCCAAGAAAAATGTTATCAAACATTGTTCAACCGACTTGAGAAACGCTATGGAGATGCCCATCTGCAACAGGTTTACAAAGCACAACTACGCAGCCGAATCCAACGTGCAAGTGAAAGCTTGCAGGAATTTGAAACAGACATTGCTCGAATGGTGCGTCTAGCCTACCCTGAAGCTTCAGATAACATCTTGGAAGAAATAGCCGTTGACACATTCGTCAATGGATTGAGAGAGAGCGAAATACAGAAAGCTCTACGATTGGCCAGACCGAAAGTATTGGATGAAGCACTTGCTATTGCTTTGGAGCATGAAACGGCCAATCAAACTTCAAAAGGTCATCGAGTTAGAACCATTGGCGAGAAAGATGAAGAGAATGATCTGGAAGATATGGTTCGGAAAATTATCCAGAAGACGATGCCCAAGAAACGAGATCCCAGATGCTGGAATTGTGGCGAATTAGGTCATCTTCGTCGCAATTGCCAGAAACCCATACAGCAGTCGGAAAACTAAAACAGGTCGACATGAGGGGGCGATCGTCGACCTTGAGAATTAAAGCCCCTGTAGTTACCGTCAACGTAACATCTTCTGGTGGAGCCCATAGCCTGTATGTTGATGGTCGGATTGACGGAGAGAATGAGTTGTTCTTGATAGACACTGATGCAACAAGAACCATTGCACGACCGGAAATAGTGAGAGATCATTCCAGAATGTCGCCAGCAACAGCACACCTCAGAACGGCGAACGGTGAAAAGATAAAGGTCTATGGCGAAGTTAATGTTCCTGTCTCCATTGGTAAGACCACTATCAAGCACAACATACTGGTCGCTGAGATTTCTGACCAGTTAATCTTGGGTATGGACCTTTTGAGGAAACTTGGAGCCGTATTGGACGTACAGAGAGGAGTTCTCAAGGTCGAAGGTGAGGAACTCCCCTTTCATGAAGACAAAGAAGATGTAGTCCGCCTACTAACTACTAGTGATGTAACTATACCCGGCCATAGTGAGAAAATTTTAATGACCAGTCTCGAGGGATACTGTAGGAAAGGAAGTCTGAGGATGGTCGAAGAAGTGGGCAATAATGAGTTCTTGACTGCGAAAGCTCTAGTGAGGGTTGGAGATGTAATTCCTGTTAGAGTTATGAATGTGAAGGAAACTCCCATCGGGCTGAGCCGAAGAACTGTGGTAGGACAGTGTGTTCCTGTTTCGTCGATCCGCTGTGTGACTACAACCGACCAACCACCGAAATCTAAGAACTCAAAGGAGCTTGTAGACACCGTCATTAATACTTGTCAAGATCTGGACAGAGAACAGACCCGTCGAGTGAGAGCCATGCTTGAAGAATTCCAAGATGTGTTTGCCATCGATGAAAATGACAAAGGAAGAACCAGCGTCGTGACCCATAAAATCAATACTGGGGATGCTCAGCCAATAAGACAGCAACCGAGAAGACTTCCGTGGGCAAAGCGGGAGGAGGCGGAAGAGATTATCAAGGATATGGGCAAACAAGGTGTTATAGAACCATCGAATAGCCCGTGGGCTTCGCCAGTTGTCCTTGTGAAGAAGAAGGATGGTTCCGTACGTTTTTGTATTGACTATCGCCAACTCAATGCAGTTACTAAAAAGGACAGTTATCCCTTACCCAGAATTGATGACACTTTGGATACTCTTTCCGGGTCCCGTTGGTTCTCTACCCTCGATTTGAAAAGTGGCTACTGGCAAGTAGGAATGGAGCCTGCTGATCGGGAGAAAACAGCTTTCTCGATAGGATCGGGTCTTTGGCAATTCACGGTCATGCCTTTTGGGCTATGCAATGCTCCTGCCACATTTGAGAGGCTGATGGAGGCAGTTTTGAGGGGGCTAACATGGCAGACATGTTTAGTGTATCTGGATGACGTAATCGTAGTTGGAAAATCATTCGACGACCATTCCAAGAATCTGAAGGAAGTGTTTCAACGATTACGTGAAGCTAACTTGAAACTGAGCCCCAAGAAATGTCACATATTCCGGCGAGAAGTTAGATACTTGGGCCATATTGTATCTAGTGATGGTGTAACAGCCGATCCCGAGAAAATAGAAGCAATTCGAGGATGGCCAGCACCCAAGGATAGACATGAGATCAGAAGTTTCCTTGGCCTATGTACGTATTACAGGCGTTTCGTCAAAGGGTTTGCTCACATCGCTAAACCTTTAACAAAGCTAACGGAGGAGGGCAGAGAATACTTTTGGGATGCAGAATGTCAAAGAGCTTTTGAACAGCTACAAGGAGCTCTTACCAATGCACCGATATTGAGTTATCCCAGAGAGACTGGAAAATTTGTTTTGGACACGGATGCTAGCAATACTGCTATAGGAGCTGTCCTTTCTCAGCTTCAAGAGGGACAAGAAAAAGTAATTGCCTACTTTAGTAAAGCCTTGTCTAAATCAGAGAGGAACTACTGTGTTACCAGAAGAGAACTCCTAGGCGTAGTGAAGGCTTGCGAACATTTTCACAAATATTTGTATGGCCGAAAGTTCCTTCTTCGAACCGACCACGCAGCCTTGAAGTGGCTTCTGCAATTCCGTAATCCAGAGGGTCAAGTAGCAAGGTGGATAGAGCGGCTGCAGGAATATGATTATGACATCGAACACAGGGCAGGAAAAATCCATCAAAATGCTGACGCCCTATCAAGAAGACCATGCAGTGAGAATTGCAGCCATTGTTCGAAGCTAGATGAACGACTTTGCCATATTCGAAGAACTACCATAGAAAGTGATGATTGGCAACCTCAACAATTACGAGTCGCTCAAGAGAACGATCCGTGTCTGAAACGTGTTCTGGGTTGGAAGCTTCAAGAGGAAAGACCGTCCTGGCAAGATATTTGCGCATGTAGTCCAGAAGTAAAATCGTATTGGAGCCAATGGGATTGTCTGGTACTGAAAGATAATCTTCTGTACAGAAAATTTGAAAACGAAGATGGTACGGAGTCCAGGTTGCAACTGGTTGTACCTAGGAGTAAAGTGTCGGAGGTATTGCGTCAGTTACACGATGGTGCTTCTGGAGGACACTTTGGAATTACGAAGACTTTACAGAAGGTTCGAGAGCGGTTCTATTGGGTGAACTGTAAAGAAGACGTACGAAGATGGTGCCGGAAATGCGAGTTGTGTGCAACGGGCAATGGTCCAGTTGGTAAGAAGAGGGCGCCCATGAGACAATACAATGTTGGTAGTCCAATGGAAAGAGTAGCTATCGATATTGCTGGTCCATTTCCAGTAACAGATGCTGGAAATAAATACATCCTAGTGGCCATGGACTATTTTACGAAATGGACTGAAGCTTATGCGATCCCTAATCAAGAGGCTTCCACAGTTGCCGATGTTCTGGTCAAAGAATTCTTCAGCCGATTTGGTGTTCCTTTGGAGATCCACTCAGACCAAGGACGAAATTTTGAATCGGCTCTCTTTCAGAAAATCTGTCAAATGATTGGTGCTGAGAAGACCAGAACAACACCCTTGCACCCTCAGTCGGATGGAATGGTTGAGAGGATGAATAGGACCATGGGCAAACATCTTTCCAAGGTCGTATCAGAACACCAGAGGGATTGGGACCAGTGTATTCCTTTGTTTTTGATGGCTTACCGATCGGCTACCAACGAGACTACTGGCCAGACCCCTGCCTGCTTGATGTTTGGACGTGAACTCCGTTTGCCATGTGATCTGGAATTCGGCCGTAAACCATCAGAAGGGAATGTGGCCGGTGAAGGCTATGCGGACGAATTGAAGCTGAGGATGAACGACATCCACGACCTTGCTCGACGGAATATGCAGATAGCCAGTGATCGGATGAAAAAACACTATGATTCCCGTTCCGCGAAGGGGACCTTCGAAGTAGGTGATCTTGTCTGGCTGTATAATCCACGACGACGTCGAGGCTTTTCTCCTAAGCTCCAAAGACAATGGGAAGGTCCGTATGAGATCAAGAAGAGGATAAATGACCTGATTTATCGAATCGGAAAGCTGCCAAGAGGGAAGCCGAAAGTTGTTCACATAAATCGTCTTGCACCATATGCTGGCTCGAATGACGTCGAAGAAGCAAGAACTCTTCAACAAGTACCAAACGGTGACGACCTCCAACCGAGTTACACCGAATTCATGTCGGATTACGCGAGCAGGGGGAAGATCAGGCTTGGCGTGACCGTTGAGGTCCAGCAAGATCTTTTCACAGTTCCAGAAGATGTTTCCATTGCACACTGCGTCGCTCAAGATCTCCGAATGAGCAAAGGAATTGCAACAGTCTTTCGCAAGAAGTTCGGCCGCCTGGATGAATTGCGAGATCAAATGCCCAGAGTAGGAAGAGCACTACGACTAGAAGATGGCAACCGATCCTTATTCTACCTAATAACTAAGAAATTATCGATAGAAAGAGCAACCTACGAGAATATATGGTACGCGTTAGTAGACCTAAGGAAAGTCGTCTGCCATTATGACATAAAGAAATTGGCTCTACCTAAAATTGGCCATGGGTTGGAAAACCTGGACTGGAAGATCGTGAGGAGCATGATAGAAGTCATTTTCCGAGACACAGGCATACAGATCACGGTGTGCTGCTTTAACCCGAAAAGAGTATGTCCCTCAAAGACGATCGACTGTTATTTCTTTCTCCGAGGGTTCTGCAGGGCCGGAAACACCTGTAGCTTTCGCCATCAAGAGCCGACGTCAGGGGTTGCCACATGGAGAATTTCTGATCGGGGCGATCAGAACTAAGGAGGGAGCAGTGTAACGAGATGATACGCCTATGGCTTGGCCACGCCCACTCCAGGCGACGCGGATCATGAACGTTCGAGACGCGAGGTCTGAAATGTTCGCGTGCCGCCAGGAAACTTCTGGAGAAGCGTGCAGGTATAAAGCTCCGCGGACAGAGGCGCAGGCAATCAGTTGATAATCGAGCGTTGTAAATAAATCGTGTCAGTGGAAATAAAAGTGTATTTAAATCGAACCCAGTGTTTTAGTTAATAGAAACGTTACAATAGGGTGTTCTATTTGAAAATCGAAAGTTGAGGTCATTTCCGGTCAAACCGGAAGTACTGCAAAGCAAGTGAATACGTCAAGTAATGCCAATTGACATATAATACACAACCCCCAAATTTTGTTCTTCTATCTCCAATAATAAAAAAGTTATAGGGGCGAGCCACCTTGAAGAATCACCCGGTAGATTACACTTGTGGTAAAATAGCGAAAAAAATTGGTGTAGGGTGAGTGAATATTTGACGTTGTATTCTAGAAAGTTGATTTATAACACAATTTTTCTGCCTCATTTCAATTATTGCCCCACAATTGTATACATGGCAAGTCAGAGTGAAATAGAGAGATTGCAAAAAATGCAAAATAGAGTCAGTAGAGTTATATTACGGTGTGATTATGGAACTTCGGTTCAATCTATGTTACACAACCTGAACTGGCTGGATGTCAAATCATTCATAAAGTACAATGTCCTGGTATTCATCCACAAGATCAACATGAACACATGTCCTCAATATTTAAAAAATATATTAGTAAAATTCAAAACTGTGATACTAGAGGTAATATAGATTGAGATAATTTTGTTGTGAAGCAAGCAGAGAAAACACAGACCAGTGTTCATTATTCTACAAGGGTGTGGTGGAATATAATAAATTAGGAAAATAACTGAATTTTATTTTATTTATTATTTTTATTTATACAGGAGGAATACAAACGGGACTAACCCAAAACAGTATTCACATATAGGTTATAATCTATATATCTATAAAATTAATAAAGAATTCAAGCAATAAAATGGTACATGTGGTGAATGAAATAAGTGAATGAAAAGAAACAAAAAGGTGAAAAACATACTCATACAGTATACACATATACATACACACATAAGTCAAGTCTGTGAAGCAAGAAAATGTTTTTTCAAGATGTAAGAAAATTTTGAAAAAAAGTAAGAGAAAACATCAAGAGAAATTGAACTTGATAACGCATTGTAGGTTATTTTGCATCTGTGCATTGGAGAGTTAAAAAAATAATTAGTTTGTGATTGTTCATATCGGAAAGGATGCTGATGCCTAGTAATATATGTAGGAACATTCAGATAAATGTTACCGAGGATGGCAGGCGAATCAACTAAATTATTCATGACCTTGAAGAGGAATTTCACGTCTGAACATTCCCTTCTATTCGCCAATGTTAATAAGTTCAGTTCCTTTCGAACGAAGATACGGTTGTTGGGGTTAAATGGAAAACATTTTTTATTGATATAGTCTATGAATATATTCTGAACCCGTTCAAGTTTATTTATATGAATGTCGTATCTGGGGTTCCATATTACAGAACCATAACTCAAAACACTGTTGACATATGACATATAGAGGGTTCGAAGAGTCTGCATATTCTTGAATT
Source organism: Plagiodera versicolora (assembly GCA_037013635.1). Taxonomy (NCBI): domain Eukaryota; kingdom Metazoa; phylum Arthropoda; class Insecta; order Coleoptera; family Chrysomelidae; genus Plagiodera; species Plagiodera versicolora. The sequence goes on along the minus strand of CM072993.1, from coordinate 5,230,442 downwards.
CCCGACAAGTTCTCATTATGAAACCTAGCATTTTATAAGCTTTTTTGGAAACGTGAAATATATGTTTATCGAAAAGCATTTTGGAATCGAATACAATTCCTAGGTCCTTTATTTCCGTGACAGTTTGTAAGGGACGAGAAGATATTTGATATGAGTGATCTAGACTGCTTTTTCCGCGTCCAAACAAAATGTGGTAACACTTATCGAAATTCAGATACAGACTGTTCACCTCACAGTAATCATAAAAGTTATTGATATCTTGCTGCATCAATGTGATGTCGTCAGAATCAGAAATTGAATGGTATATTTTTAGATCATCCGCATACATCAGAAAATTAGCAAATCGAAAACATTGTGATATGTCATTAATATAAATATTAAATAAGAGTGGCCCAAGATGTGATCCCTGAGGCACTCCAGAGGTGATTTGGCGATATTCCGACCTATGGTTACCAACTGTTACCGCTTGACAACGATCAGTCACATAAGATTCGAGCCAATTTAGCAGATTGCCACCAATCCCGACCTCAGCGAGCCTCCGCAACAAAACTGAGTGATCGATCTTGTCAAACGCTTTGCTGAAGTCGGTGTAAATAGCATCAACTTGGTGTTTGTCATTGAGGCTATGCAGGATATACTCAGTGTAGGTAAATAAGTTCGAGTCAACTGATCGTTTTTTCATGAAGCCATGTTGTTCAATATTAATTATGTTTTTAACGTCGAAGATCAGGTAATCATATATAATGGATTCGAAAATTTTTGCTACGATTGATAGTTTTGAAATTGGTCTATAATTTTTAACAAGTTGTTTGTTGCCAGATTTTAAAATCGGGATTATATGAGCTTTTTTCCACACTGAAGGAAATACACCCTCATCGAGGGATTTATTGAAGATCGTATAGAGTGGTAGTGCGAGATATTCAGCACAGTTTTTGAGAAATATTGTTGGGAGCTCATCCGGTCCCGCTCCTTTATTGGGAAGATTTTGGAGTTTATGAAGAATAGTCTGCAATGGAATATTGTAGGGAGATATGTTATTGGTAGGTGATTCATGAAGTGTTGCGTTATGAGCTGGAATAATTCTTCTCGGATTGAAAACCGGGAGAAAATATTCAGAAAATATTGTGCAGATTTCATTAGGGCTTGTAATTGACCTATCATTTACTCTCAACGTGTTGATTGATGTAGTACTGTCTTTTTTAGATTTCACGAATTGCCATAGATATTTAGGGTTGGGGTGAATACTGGTTTCACAATTAATGATATAGTTTTTGTAATCTTCACCAATTAAGTATTTTGAACGACCTCGCAGTAGTTTGAATGTTAAGTAGTCGATATGATTATTGTACTTTTTCCATAATCCATGATATCTTCTCTTCTCTTTGATGGCTTTAATCGTACTATATGAATACCACAAAGGATATCTCTTGTGAAAATTTGGTTTTCTCGGAACAACAGACCCGAATATCGAGTAGATAGTTTCATAAAACATATTAGTTGATTCTTCGCTATTCAAATTTTGAAACAAATCCTTCCAATCAATTTCAGACAACTCTAATTTCAATAGTTCATAATCAACTTTACAAAAATCATAACAGTTATGTTTGTTGTTAACATAGGGAGATAGGTATTTCTGGATATTCACAGAGAATTCTAAAGTATTATGATATTTGTCTTCTGGAACTAAGGGTGAGGTGCTCAGGTGCACATTTTGTATACAGAAAGTGTTATTGAAGACCAGATCAATTGTGTTACCAGAAGAATTAGTTAAGTAATTGTATTGCGATAGCTCGCCGAAAGAGACAGTGTCAATCAATAAGTTTGAAAATTGATCATAAAAGTTATGAGGCTTACAGATATTGTTGATGCGGTCTAGCAACCATTTTATATTAGGAGAATTGAAGTCTCCACAAATTACAAAATTGTCATCAGAATTAGATAAAAGTATATCACTTAGTTTCGTGCAAAAACATTCGAGACTTGAGTATTCACCTGGAGGTATATAAACACATCCAATATGCGTTTTTATGTTGCATGACGTAATGGTCACCCATAGATCTTCAGCATCTGAGTACAAAGAATCTTCAGCGTAGCTATTGAAAATTTTGTTAATGGCTATCATAACTCCTCCGCCATCTGATTTGGGAGATGAAGTTGTTTCGCGATCCCTCCGGTAAACGTTGAAGGTGTCACAAATTATTTCCGAGCTGAATATAGAGTTATTCAACCATGTTTCGGTCAAACATATTACACTTTGATCACAAGTTAGCGAATTTTTGTATATAATGTTAGTTCTAGATCGAAGACCACGAACGTTTTGATATAATACTGATAATTCCATGAAAAAACAGGTATGCATACACCTTTGGTTGTGGAGGGAGTGACAATTCAAACTCAGGTCATTTTTTGGACGTCACCCTCAGTAACAATCCTCAAAACTCTTGACCGGTCATTTTTTCTGGCGAAGACGCTACCATTTCGCACCCAAACATATTTAAAGTTATTGGATCTGGACATATCTTTGGCTTTTTTTAAGAGAAGTTTGGTGTTTGTTGTAAGATGTTCATTTATAAAGAGACCTCTTGAAATGTTGTCAATAACAAGACCCGGTTGGCTTCTGTCAGGATAACTCAGCCTTTTTGTTTTGGCCGCTGCTAAGATCTCATCCCGCTTTACCTTCGATTGGAATTTGACGATGATAGATTTGGGTTTATCAGATTGGGAAGAGTGAGCTACTCTATGAGCCGAGTTGACATCAGAAGGCGAGATCGCGCAATGAATATGTTTTCCAATATTATCAAGTATTTGGAGGATGTTCTCATTGGATTTATCAGGCACACCCTGTATTTCAATATTATTGAGGCGCGCTTGTTGTTCAATATTATCAATTCTGGTTGTCAATTGTCCAACCGTCACCTTCAGATCTGAATTCTCCTTCGACAACTTCTCTATTATAGTCATTCTCTTACCTAACTCGCTCACCATTTTTTCGAATGTAGTTATCTGATTACTGCAGAAATTGACCGATTCTAATATATTATCATATTTGGTATTGAACGTCTTCATCTCCGTTTGAATTTGTTTAAGAATGCTCATCGAGCTGATAGAACATTCGTCTTCTGGTTCCTCATCTCCGGTAGCCAAAAGAGAAGCCCGTTTCTGACCAGCGCGCCTGCAGTCAGCACAGTTCCAGAGAGCCCCCGGCATGATGAGTCGTCCGACGTCATGCTTACTCAGGCCGACACACTTTCCGTGGAAGTATTCCACGCAAGAACCACTGCACGGCAAACCTGGGGTCTTGCTGGTTATCGCTGACGTACACGCTGAGCAGACCGGCATCGTTTCTTTCCACCAGACACAGAGAGGAAAAAACTTTGACCTTTTTTGCTCTCGGATGAGATTATTAGTTTTTACTGTTTACAGGGAATTGTTAAATTGCACCATATAAATCCGCAAATTCACCCTTCACTGGAGATATGTAAGACTGGTCACATATGCACCACAGAATTCAATTAATGATGAATACAATTTAAATCGTGAGAAAGCACGAACCTTTTACGCGAAGTTTTACCGACAGAATACAGGAAAAATCGTGGAGCAAAACAAGCACGTGCTCACCTCTCGATAGCCACGCGACGTATGAAGATGAGTATACTGAAAATGTTTAAGAATCATGTTAAGGATTTTATTAGAAGTGAACATATTGATGTAATATTATCGTTTTGTAGTGACATTTGTATTTGTATTTGTATTTATTTATTCACTCATTATAACAATGATTTGGTAATAATATGATATATAACAAATTGAGTGCACCTGATCTCATGATGAGATCGTTTTGTGCCTGAATAATACTTAATGACAATAATTTACTAAGAGTATTATGAACATTTGATAGATATAAGAAGTTGAATAAAATAAGTAGAATAATAAATAAACTAAATTTATGACAAACAGTAAAAGATAAGATATCTATTGTAGGAGTACTTCAAGAGCTCTAGAGCTCAGAAAAATGTAAGATATCAGCTTTCTGCAGAATGATTTATAACTATGAATACTTTTTATGGACTCTGGGATGAAATTGTATATTTTAGGGCCATTGAATGCTATTGACTTTTTATAAAGAGTAGAATTAGGACGAGGAATATTCAAATATTTGAGACTTTTTTGTCGTGTACTGTGACGGTGTGAAATTTCTTGATGTTGCATTTTGTTTTTGTACATAAATTTTGCAATATTGAAAATATATAGTTGAGTCAAATCAAGCAATTTACTTTCTATGAAAAGTTGTTCGGTGGAGAATCTGCGTCTTTTTCTCAGTATTACTTTTAAGATCCATTTCTGTGTGATTTTGAGACAATTTATTTGATTATTATATGCAGCTCCCCATACTGTTATTCCATAGGATAAGACAGACTCTACTAAGGATTTATAGGCTAGTTTCAACATTTTATATATGTATTGTTGAATATATAGCGGAAGGCTAAATAAAAATTAATACTACTCTAGTCATCCGAGAAGATTTAACAAGACTGAGAGTTGAACTACTAACAAAGACTATAGAAAAAACTTTAATGGAAAACGTTTGAACTGATTCGGGAAATATTTTCGTTAACTATCATAACAAGCTGTACATCATAAAATCAAAAAATGATTACGATAAAATTTTCGGATAGATATGTCTTCCTTGACTAATTTACATAAATATTTCAATTCTACAGTGAGGAGAGAGGGAGGCGAACTGTATGGTACTCAATCGGCTCAAGAAGCGAAGTGGACTGTATTTTTTTGTGAAATTGAAATAAGTGGAATTGATGAACGAGCTCTCAGAAATTACCTTAACAGGAATCTCCTTGCAGGCTGATGTTCTGCCGGCCGGCCAGGATCTGGATGATCTGTAAGACGGTGTCTCTCTCACTATTACACAATCACTTTGTCCGTTCACCAATTCGAGACTGTTTTGCGATTATGGAAAGCGGTTTGATAAAAATGCGGAAAAAGAAGATGCGGTTTAGTTAAAGAATATGGAACTCATAAAGTTTCAACTAAGAAGGTTATAACGACAATGCGCACACAACATGTGTGGAAGAAAATCTGAGAGATGATCTGGCAAGGTTGCCAGATTGTGCGTTGAAGGGTAATTTCTGAGGCAATTTCGCGGAATATAAAATATGATATAAAATATGATACGGAATATTCATAAACAATACAAAACAACAAAAACAGAGCGTAGGGACGCGACATACTCCCCACCAAAAATGCGAGGTATTTTTCAATCCTCTATTGGTAATGGACAAAGCTTGTTCACGGGTCTCTTAAGAATACCCGTTGCTGTCTTGATTGTGGCTACCCTAATGTGCCCATCTGCCCCTGGAAATACTTCTAGGACTCGCCCTAAAGACCATTGTAATGGTGGCAAATTGTCTACCTTGATAACGACTAAGGCGTCAGGAATGATTGGGGTATTGGCATTCAACCATTTACTCCTTTGATGAAGGGAATGTAAATATTCACGTGACCAGCGCTGCCAGAAATGCTGATGCATTTGCTGTAGGAGCTGCCAGCGTGTCAAACGGTTAGGGGTTGTGTCTAGGTAGGAAGGTTCTGGAATGGCAGATAGAGGTGCTAGGGTAAGGAAGTGTCCAGGAGTGAGCGCGCTGAAGTCGTTTGGATCGTTACTCAAAGGAGTGAGTGGGCGCGAATTTAGTATAGATTCTATTTGAATTAATACCGTTGAAAGCTCCTCGTAGGTAAGAATTTGATCACCAACAATTTTGACCAGATGAGTCTTGACAGACTGAATATTCCGTTCCCATAAGCCACCAAAGTTAGGACTATTAGGAGGATTGAAATGCCAGGTGATGGATTCATTCGTGGTAACTTCTCTCATGTGAGTGGATAGTTCTCGATAAAACCCAACAAAATTCGTGCCGCAATCAGAATATATGTGCAGAGGTCGGCCACGTCGGGCTATGAAGCGCTTGAGAGCGGCTGAAAATGCAGCGGTAGACAGATCGGAAGCAAGCTCCAAGTGGACAGCTTTTACTGCAAAGCAAATAAATAAACAAAGATATGCTTTCAGAGTTTTGGCCCCCCTAACTTTAGATAGAGTGATCCGAAATGAACCTGCAAAATCGACGCCTACGTGTTGAAAGGGCTTGCATTTTGAAACACGAGTAGAGGGAAGGTCTCCCATTAATGGTTGGATAGGCTTAGGATTAGTTTTCCAGCACCGAACACATTTGGATAGCACTCGTCGAATAGAGCGTTTTGCTGAAATGATCCAGAATTGTTGGGTAATGAGAAATTGTACAGTTTGATTACCTGCATGTAAATATTTCTCATGAAAATAAGTGATCAACAGATCAGTGAATCGACTATGATTAGGTAAAAGAATAGGGAACTTACGATCATATTTAATAGGAGCTCGTGATAGCCGTCCACCCACTCGGATGATGTCATTATCATCAAGGAAAGGTGACAATTTTTGGAAAGACTTCGGCAATATTTTTCTCGATTTGAGTTGACAGAAAATTTCCGTCAAATGAACGGTTTGGGTATGTTTGGCCAAAATGATGAATGATGAATTAATTTCCGCACTTGTTGAAGGTCCTTTCAATGTATGGGTTGTCTTGCGACTATTATGAATAAATCTAGAAATATAGGCCAGTATGCGGGAGATATATGTCAGAGAAGAATGCTTCGTCAAAATAGAGTCTAACACAGATGATGAGAATACGTTGGTATGGACCAATACCACTTTCTTCTCTTCTGCTAGGGCTTCAAGGGAGATAGGTGTATTGAAAATAGTACTCGTTAACTCAAATTCCGAGTCTCTCAAGAAACTCGGACCTCTCCACCAAAGAGGAGAATTAAGAAGTTTAGAGGGCAGAATACCTCTGGAACCACAATCGGCAGGATTATCTCCTGATGCTACATGAAACCACTCGGCGGCAGGAACTTGATTTTGAATGAACGATACCCGATTGGCAACAAAGGTTGTCCATCTCGAAGGGGGAGACTTCAGCCAATCCAGCACGATTGTAGAATCAGACCAGCAACAAATTTTACTGAATTGAAGATAACCATTATAAGTTCGAAGTACGAAAGCAACCAATCTAATCACCAAAACCGCCGCACACAGTTCTAATTTAGGAAGGGAGATAGATTTCAGCGGAGCTACTTTTGATTTAGATATTACAAAGTAAGTAGAAATCTCACCTGATGAAGCACGAAATAAAAAATACAAAACTGCACAGTATCCTTTTTCAGAAGCATCTCCGAAGGAATGGATTTCAGCTGATTGATACTTTGATGGTGCAATCAGACGTGGTAATTCAAAATACTTGAGAGCGTTAACATCCGAAAGATATTTATTCCAAAGTAGAATAATATCTTCAGAGGGAGTTTGATCCCAAGAAAGTTTCAATATCCATATTCTTTGGATAAGATGCTTTACAAGGAAGGTAACAGGTGACAAAAATCCTAGTGGATCAAAAATTCTAGCAAGATTTGATAGTAAATTCCGTTTCGTGCATGAAGAGGTGGATGGGTTGATTAGGAAGCGAAAGCGATCAGATGGTGGGCTCCATTGTAAGCCCAAGATTTTCAGAGGCCCATCTATGTCAGAGTCGAATGAACGAGAACTTATGCTTAGATGAGACTCGGGAAGATGATTTAGCAAAGAAACCTCGTTACTTGCCCATTTACGTAACTCGAACCCACCTTTGGATAAAAGGGTCACCAGTTGACTCTGGAGGTTATGTGCTTCTTCAAGGGTAGGTATAGATGTGACAATATCATCCATGTAAGTATGATGAAGAATGGCATGCGTTGCTAACGGAAAATTAGTTCCTTCATCTGAAGCGAGTTGATGAAGAGTACGAATGGCTAAATAAGGAGAACTGTTAACTCCGTACGTGACAGTTCGAAGTCTATAGTCTTGAACTGGTTCAGATTGTGTGAATCGCCATAGAATTCGTTGGTAGTCTTGGTGATCAGTTTTGGTTAGGATCTGACGATACATCATTTTGATGTCAGCTGTCAGAACGAAAGGATATAGTCGGAAATGAAGCAAAATGGAAACAATATCCTGTTGAAGTTTGGGACCTATTAGAAGATGATCATTCAAAGATTTCTGTCCTGGCAGCTTGGCGGAAGCATTGAATACAACCCTCAATTTGGTTGTTGTACTGTCAGGTTTTATAACACAATGATGCGGGATGTAGTAACAAGAAGAAGAAGTGAGGTCATCCTTGATAATCTCCATATGATTGAGATCCAAGTATTCTTGGAGAAAATCAGAATACTCTTTGTAAAGCAGAGGCTGCTTCAGGAGTCTCCTCTCTAAAGAAAAAAATCTATTGAGGGCTAGGGAACGTATATTCGGAAAAGTTGGTTCAGTATCACGAAAAGGTAGTGAGACAATATATTTACCAGTTGGATCCCGAGTGATAGTGTCAGAAAATATTTTCTCGCAGACCGCGTCTTCCTGAGACGATATTGCTAATGCTGGAAGTTGTTCAACTTCCCAAAACTTCTGTAGAGTTTCATCTAGAAGTGAACATTCATTGGTACAACAAAATAATGATGTAACTGAAGATTTTCGAAAAGTATTGATTCTTCCCATTAGCACATAGCCTAAGACGGTGTTGAATGCATTTGGAGATCCCTCTTCGCCGTTGACAGCACCGTCTAAAAGCAATTGGGAAAAAATATCAGCACCAAGCAATACATCTACCTCACTGGGGACATCGAAAGTTGGATCAGCTAAAGGTAGATTAGAGATGTGTGGCCACTTCATTCGAGGCATAGGAATGGAAGGAAGATTGTCGCAAATACGAGGGAGAATCAAAGCATCTGTTGAGACAATTGGGTCTGACTTGTTAACTGGTTTGAATGTGAGAACTACCTCTCCATGATTAGATAAGGATTGCATAGAGCCGAGACCCTTGAGGTTGATTGTCAAATTGGATTTACGAAGTCCTAGACGTTTTACTGCTCGACAGGTTATGAAAGAGGTCATACTGCCACTGTCGAGGAGACACTTCAACCTTTCATAAGTTCCAGACGAATTCAGAACATCTATCTGAGCTGTCGATAAGAGGACGCTTGAAGATGCAGATAGAAATGCGGTTTGAATAGAAGGTGAATTCGAATCGGAAACTTCATTTGGGGTAGAGTTTTTAGAGCGTTCAGAATGGACAATTGTTGAAGGAGAAGAAGATTCAAAATGAAGCATCGTGTGATGCAATTGACCACAATGATGACAACGAATAGAACTTCTGCAATTTTTGGTCGAATGAGTGGAACTCAAGCAATTGATACACATTTTTTTTGATTTAGCAATTTGAAATCGTTCTGAAGGATTTTTTATAGAAAATTCTGGACACTTGTAAATAGAATGATCATTAATACAATATGAACATTTGACAGTACCTGTTTGGACCATCAAATTTGTGGAAGGTCGGAATGAGGTGGGAGATTTTGAGAAAGTTTTCGGTTTTGGTTTCACAGCGAGTTTTACACTATCCAATGCTATGCACTGTTTCGAAAGGAAAGTAGTTAGCTGTTCGAATGAAGGGAATTCAGTGGAATCATGATGCAATTCAAAACGAGTAGCAACTGATACATCCAATCTTTTTAATAGCATTTGGACCAATATAAAATCCCACTGATCCACAGGTTGATCCAATTTTTTTAAAGCTGCTAAGTTATCTTCAAAAACATCAAGAACATTCCTCAAGGCCAATGGGTCACCGGAAGTGAGCTTGGGTGTTTCATCAATTGCAGCCCAATGAGAAGCTGCAATGAGGCGTTTATTTTTATAGCGCTTAATCAAAGTGTTATAGGCAATCTGGAAGTTATCAGAAGTCATGGGGATTTGTTGAATAAGAGCAAGGGCCTGACCTTTGAGGGAAGAAAGTAAATAATTAAACTTCTCGATATCTGATAGAGAATTATTGTTCAAAATAATTGCATCAAACATATCGATATAAGATATGAAAGTAGAAATATCTCCATTAAAAATAGGTAAATGGATTTTCGGTAAAGAAATATTCGAGGAGGCAGATGGGGCAGACGAATGCGGTTGTGATCTGTCTGGAAATAATTTCGACCTGATGCATTTGATGCTGTAATATAATTTTTCAAATGATGAACGAATAGTATCTTCATTTTCGAAATCGTCGACAAGACCAATAATGTGGTTATGTTGTTTAAAAAATTCATCTTTCACTGTTTCCAGACAGTCGAATCGAAATTTGAAGGAATCCAATTGATTTGTATCATTTTGAGCTGCTATGCCTGCTGAATGAATATCTTTTAATCGCCGTATTTCTATCTCTCTAAATGATTTGAATTTTTCAATTTTATCTGACGGTTCACCAGGAGCCATTTCCTTTCAGTTGAAGAGATATTATATATTACTTGAAATAAACAAAAGATATTGAACAACTCAATGAAAGTTAAGATTTTTAGAAGAAGAGATACGGCAACAGCGCTTTTACCAGAGAACGCGCGACCAAGCAGTGTCCAGGCAAACCAACAGAGTATATAAAAAAAAACTATAAAAAGCTCGGAAAAAGTTGAACGATAACAACGATAATTTGGTTAAAGGAATAAATTTTTGTTTTTAATCGTTTTGTCTTATTAATGAATGAATATGAGATTGAACTTTTGATTAAACCAAAAATGAACAATGAACAAATTAATTTGATATGAATAATGATTCAAATATCCGGCTCGAAGGACCAAAATGTATGGTACTCAATCGGCTCAAGAAGCGAAGTGGACTGTATTTTTTTGTGAAATTGAAATAAGTGGAATTGATGAACGAGCTCTCAGAAATTACCTTAACAGGAATCTCCTTGCAGGCTGATGTTCTGCCGGCCGGCCAGGATCTGGATGATCTGTAAGACGGTGTCTCTCTCACTATTACACAATCACTTTGTCCGTTCACCAATTCGAGACTGTTTTGCGATTATGGAAAGCGGTTTGATAAAAATGCGGAAAAAGAAGATGCGGTTTAGTTAAAGAATATGGAACTCATAAAGTTTCAACTAAGAAGGTTATAACGACAATGCGCACACAACATGTGTGGAAGAAAATCTGAGAGATGATCTGGCAAGGTTGCCAGATTGTGCGTTGAAGGGTAATTTCTGAGGCAATTTCGCGGAATATAAAATATGATATAAAATATGATACGGAATATTCATAAACAATACAAAACAACAAAAACAGAGCGTAGGGACGCGACACGAACAGTTGATGACGATTATACATTTCAACATGAGTATTAAAAAAAATATGACGAGTTATTAGTTTATTTAGAGGGAAAAACAGAGTTTATAGATGTTATAGTACAATCATAATCATCAAACATCCAAATGGTGAGTGACTTTTACATACCCAATTATAACCTTTACTATAATGGCTCAACAAAAAACCAAAATGATGGACTTCTTGTTTATATAAATTTCAATGGAGGTACGTACATGTTGTAAGTTTAAGAGATACAAATTTACTAAGATTATATTTGTGTATTGATAACACGAGTATTGGTATAACAGCATATGATAGACCTCCCTCCACTGATCGAAATGTTTATTTGAATGATCTAGAAAATTACTTCATGAGCTTACGGAAAAAAAAGTATAGAAATATTAGTGGGAGATATTAATATAAATATAATGGACAAATCTGCCAACGAAACCGTCAGGTACCTAAACCTTATGTCCGGAAATGGTTTTTTTTTTCTCATATAAATGAGCCCACCAGGGTGACGGAATCTACTAATAAGTATAATTGATAATTTTTTGTCAGATGTGTATCAAATAAGAATATCAAATAAGAATATCAAATTTAGTCTAATTGTTTTCCAAACTTACCTATCGGACCATTACTCAATATTCCTCAGGATGTTCAGTAATGAAGCGGACAAGCTTAATAACAAACCGCGAAAAAAATTGTAAAAAATATTGATAAACTGAACTCAATATTAATAAATGAAAGTTGTTGAATAATTACATACGTCTTTCAACGACGACAAAAACCATGAATTATAATAAAATGTACAAAATCAAGCCATGGATAACAACTGAATCAATAGCCTCTATAAGGCAGCGGAATTATCTTGAACAGAGACTCGCACCGACAAGTGCACAAGAATTGAGAAATGAATACAAAGCCTGTAGAAACAAACTTTAATCAGTTAATAAGGAAAACAAAAAATGAATATCATGAAGATAAACTAACTGAGGCTCAAGGAAATGGGAAAAAACATGGGATATCATCAATGAAGTAAAAGATAGAAGTAATGAAAAACAATCACTAAACAGTATTCGTATTAAAAACTCAAAAGGTGAAATAATAGGAAACCACAAAACTAAAACATATATTTTTAACGAGTATTTCACCAGTGTAGGAATAGATATGTCTGAAAAAATTAGAAAATATGAAACCCTCCCTGAGAACTTTCTTAATGATCCATCGATCTCAGCATTAGTTTCTTTTTTTTCAACCTGTCACATATAATGAGATTATTGTCCTCATGGCCAATTTGGAAAATAACTGTGCACCCGGCCCTGATGGTATAGCTAGTAAAATGATCAAAATTATACATGAAGAAATTGTTCTTCCATTAGTTCATGTCATCAACCTATCTTTCAAAAATGGGAAAATTCCAAGGCAATGGAAAGAATCACTAGTTACCCCAGTATATAGGTCTGGTGAACATGACGTCTTGAATAATTACCAACCTGTCTCTGTGATTAATAATTTTGCGAAGCTATTTGAACAAAGTGTCAAAGGTAGACTAACGGCTTTTTTGACAATCATGATATTATCACAGATAGACAGTTTGGCTTTAGAAACAATTCTAATACTGAGAAAGCAGTCTTGGATTTTGTTGAAAAGACTGCCATTTTTCTTGACCTGGCCAAGGCATTCGACACTGTATCACACGAATTGTTGTTTAACAATATTAGAGAATTTTGGTGTTAGAGGTAATGTACTCAATATGATGAGAGATTAATTGTCGCAGAGATCGCAAATTGTGAAGATTGAAAACTGTCTGAGTGAACCAATTGATATCAAAATTGGAGCTCCGCAAGGAAAAATATTGGGCCCGGTACTTTTTTTTGGTTTACATCAATAGCATAGCTTTTATAAAAAATCTCAAAGGGAGTATTATGCTGACGACATAGCATTATTATATAGGGGAGACTCGTGGCAGTAACTAAAGGCTCATACAGAAATGGATCTACGATATCTACAAATATGGCTTAACCATAATCTTTTGAGTGTTAACGTAAGCAAAACTACAAATACAAATCCGAACAGCCTCTCTACAACTATCTAACAATACATGACTGTAATGACGCATACAAGTGCACTTTCCCACCTATAGAAAAAACACCCAATATGAAATATATCGGTATTATACTGGATCAACATCTACGGTGGGATGATCACGTGACCCATGTAACAAAAAGGATCAGACAACTAATCCATAAATTTCACAGTATCAGAGAACAAAAATAAACCTTTTAATATTATACAACTCCCTGGTTGAATCAGTTATTAGATATTGCATAACAGTGTGGGGAGGTCTATACGATAATGCATTGGGTAAACTTCAATCAACATGAAATTGCTTACTAAAAATAATATTGGAAAAACATAAACTTCATTCCACCGATCAGCTTTATAAGGATATTGAAACACTTGATACAAGAGGGTTATATATTTATCAGTCTTTGATCTGGATGTTCCATAATAAACAAAAATGCCACATGACATATAAACTATAAACTACTCGTCAAAGTACAAAAACACTATAAAAAAATTCATTTACGAAAATAAAAATTTGTTGAAAATTTTCTGACAACAAAAACAAATCATCACTCATTGATAATATCACTTCTCCACTTTCTCGTTTGTTGGAATCAAATCCTCGTCACCTACCTCATGCTCGCTTACCGTGGTATTTTTCCTTCAACTGTTATTATCTGCATAATCATGATTACCTAGTTTTCGGTTCTCTTATTTATCTCTTAACCCTTTATTTCTGTTTGTATTTCTCAATAATAAAGTAGTTGATCTGTTACTACTAAATCATGATGAAACACTTAAACCACTTCAAATACAATTCAAGGCCACAACACAAGCATTTGAGTTGCTTAGGTGGCTTGATTGGTTCTGAAGTAGAATATAACATTTATTTAGTAATAATAATAATATAATAATAATGATCTCTATTTATCCTTTGAGATCATACACATGATATAGGACAAGTCATAATATCTATATATACACACATATATAGGTACATATACACACATATAAATATGTACGGTAAACAAATAACTATAATGAACATATCGTCGATACAAGCAAACAACAAATTTAAAAAAAATTATGAATTGGCAAAATATTCACCAATGTCATGAGAGCAGGATTCCACTAAATATTTTTTCAACCTTGTTTTGAATTTATTAATATTTTTTTCGTTTTTTATGTCACTGGGGAGATGATTAAAAAACCGCATTCCATTATGGTTAGGACTGTTTTCGTGAAGTGAAGTACGATGCTTTGTACTTCCTAATAAGTCACCACGCCTCGTAGAATGGTCATGACAGTCAGAACCCTTTGTTCTCGAATGATGTTGAGTTTAACGTATGTTACCGTTTTATAAATGAAGATCGATGGTACCGTCAGTAATTCGTATTTTTTAAATGACTTCTACACGTGATTCGGTAATCTAAGTCAAAGATCAGATGAATCAGTCTTTTTTGACCGATGAAAACTTTCTGAGCAAGTGCCGTACTTCCCCAAAGGACAATATTATAAGAAATATGTGAATATGAGAGAGCATAGTACGTACACATTCATGCTCTAGCGTGAATATATTTTTCCCCGAGGCATATGACCTTCAGAAATTTAAAAAGAACACCAATTCCTACCTCCTTTCCCTTGCTTCTCACGATGTTCTCTGAACATTACAGGATGTCTCCTTTCGTGGGAAGTTTTATATAAAAAAAAGCAGAAATTGCATAATAACTACTATTGAGTTTTTACACACCTGATCAACATGTGTATTCCACTTCAATTTTGCATCTAAATATCTGCCCAGAAATTTTATTGAATTCGAAAAATACATATTTTTGTCGTTAACGCAAACAAAATAATCATTTGAGATTTTTGTACGGGAATAAAACTGTAGACACACTGTTTTGTCAGGATTGACAATTAAGGAATTGCTACCACACCAATCAGTAAATTCATCTTCAACACAAGTTCCTCAGGGGTTTCAGCATCAGTGGCGATCGTCGTATCATCTGCATATTATAACATTTGAATTCTGTAAATTATGGTATGTGAATGAAATAAATAAATAAATTAAAATAAGGAAATGACAGTTTGAACATACCAATTGGAAAATTACTCATCTTCCATATAGTAATAAGACAGAGAGAAGAATGACCTGCATAAAATTGAGATAGAGACGAGTACGTAGGGTGGGGATAGTGGAAGAGTAGCAATTTCGGCGAAAAGCACTATCTCTATTATGTAGGATTAATACACTCGCCTTCCTTATTCCTCGTGTAGGTTTCTCCCTATGAACCCTTTCACTCCTCACCATTCTGCTTCATTTTTCAATCCTAAGGATTTCCAATTTTGTGAACATAATATTTTATGCATACTGCTCATTTTGCCATTTGCCGTGCATCTATCTTATCTTGCATCCTACATTTGAGAAAGCATTTTATACTATTTTCTGTCATATAATCTACTCAAATGTTCATTTATTTCTTAGATGAGATGTATGTATTGTGAATAAAATAATCCACAAATGCAATGTATCCTGAATTGACAATTTACCCAGGTAGCACACAATAATATCCTATGGATGTCCGTTTCAAATCCATTTCAGGTCGGAATATCCTCGTACAAAGAAAGGATATCCATGAGATATCCATCAACGGATGATACATGGATATCCCATTGTGGATATCCCATGAACGCCCTCAATAAGCGGGGCTCAATTTATATCCTTTTTTCGCAATCATGAATTTCCTATACAGATACAAATCATATACACTGTGTCCAAGATAAGGATGTCTATCATGGGGATCTCGGAAACCATAAGAGATTACGAAGATGGTCAAATTAAAGAAAAGTTGCGCATTTCCAAGTCTAACAATGTGCCGTTCAAAAAGTTTCGAAATTACGATCAACTTTATTTTTTTATATGGTTCGTGGAAAAAAAAACCCTGTATTGAATAGCATATTTTATAACTAATACAACGATGTATGACACAATATTGTCAAGATATACATTTTTCAAAATCCAATTCAGTAAAACACCAAGTGTAATTCTATTCTAAATTCAATTTCATTATTGTTCTAAACAAATCACATATTTACAAGTCCATGATTAAAGTAGGTCAGTAGAAATTATATTATGGAAAGCAAGAGAATAACTAATGCAATTTTGCTGATGTTGCGGATTTATAATCATAGATTTGATAAAAGTAATTGAAGACGGTTTTTTCAGGGAGTCTTCAGGGGGTCTCCTCCTAAAGACTGAGTTCTCAACATTTTCGTGTATCTTTGGGTAAGCATTTATATTTCTTTGTATTTCTTTGTATCATTAAATCTCTCTTGAATAATGTACCATCAAAATTATCATTAAATTATATGTTTTGTTTCGTATTTAATTTTGTAATTGAAATCATTTAATTTATATTCCCTGAGTACGACCCAAGCGACACTAGTGACCCCCAAAAAACACCCCTGTACGCGACATATGGTGGAGGCGCCGTAGCTCAATCTCGTAGGTTAATTCTTCATAATTAACCAAACTTAAGAAAAAAAAAATGAAATATGACGAGAATAATATTTATTTTTTTCCTGTTTTCTTGTTGATTCAATGCCGAAACTTAATCAAATATTTTATTTAAGCATGTGATTTTGATGGTACAAAAATCATTCGGTAATATTTATAAATCTATCAATAACGTAAATAAAATAATATTTTTTTCTGAATAATAATGCAACACAAATTTCAATATTTTAAGAATCTTAATAATTCATATTATCCACTAATTGAAACGATTCTCGAATATAAATGCATATTTTGAATGTAGATATTTTTCCTCATGAATCATAGAAATTTTGAATATTCAGAATGAATTATCAAAATCAATTCACGGGCTCACATTTCTCTTCACATAAATAAAAGAAAATAAGTGAAATTGGAAAAATGATGAAATAACATTTGAAGTTGATTACCAAGATTACGTAATTGTACCATTGTTTTTGAGTCGAGAATAGCCTCAGGTTAAAGTATAGCATGGAGTAGTGCTATGAAGTGGTATTTTATATTCAAGTAATGCAATAGAACAACGTTCTGAGATAGTTTGTGAGAATTTTAACAAATCAATGAAGTGAGGCACTATTTGAAAACTTTTGAATCAATCAAGCGGAGTAAGAAGCATATGGAGAATTGATATAAGATAATTTTAATCCTGATTTCACTTATTCATAAATGAGAATGTCTATTTTGTTATTTTGATGTTTTATAGTCTATAAAATGTGAGTTCCTGAGTTAAATATATTTTTTTAGTGAATTAGAGAAATTGAACTGGTAGAACTTATTACAGTGAAAAATACGTAATTTACAAAAAATTGGGTGAATTCAAATTTTAAGTGGAATAAATCATTTATTGAATTATGTTATGGAATTTACATAAGAAATATCTGTTTTAAAATCTTGTTGTATGTTGGGAATTTTATGTAATGGTATTGACTTTCTGAAATATATGTTATTCTAGAAAATTTGAGGGTATTTGGAAATGTTTTTTTTTTTCATCGGGACAGCTGATTCGTACTTAAGATTGTTTTTCTCTTTCTTATTTTCCATGTAACGGTACACACATAACACACGAGATCTCAACGAAGATGGATCCACCAGAGCACGGACAAGGCAAGATGATGAGGAAAAATTAAAGGGAGAACCAGCGCACAATGTGGAAACCTATGTGAAACCAAACTCCTGTGGGAAAGATGAAAACGTCTGCAACAAACTCTGGTGAATTGAGTGTATCACTATTTCAGTACATGGATGGGGAACCATGCTGGATGAACTGAGTAGTTTGGCCGTCCCATTCATTGACTTCCTGAAAATGGTATTTACTATAAGTCGATATATTATTAACCATGTCGAGTTGCAATTATACATTCAAGTAAGACCCAAGAATGTGCTGACCGAAGGATAAAAAGGTCATGATCAAGTTCAATTCTGAAACTGCTGATCAACAATTGTGGAACAATCCCGGATAGCCCAATGAGACTTTCGACTTTCAACTAAAATCAGGGTGACAGCTGAAACAGGACTTCAAATCTCCTACAGAACTAACAGGAATCCGCTTCTCCGCATTGTATTCAAAATCTGCCTCATCTAGGCATATCGCAGGACCGGAGCCAAATATAATAGTGCAGCCAGAACCGGAATGGAAAAAATGTGTGTACCGAAGACTTAATGAATGTGGATAGGAAAACAATGTAGGGTATCAATTTGAATTCAGGAATTAGCTGATTGATGAAATTCTTGTTGTTATTGAAAGCTGGGGGCCAGCTTTTTCGAGAAAGGGGCATATGTCAAGATATACATTTTTCAAAATCCAATTCAGTAAAACACCAAGTATAATTCTATTCTGAATCCAAAAAGTGTGTTTTCACAAGCAAGAGAATAACTAATGCAATTTTGCTGATGTTGCGGATTTATAATCAGAGATTTGATAAAAGTAATTGAAGACGGTTTTTTCGGGGAGTCTTCGGGGGGTCTCCTCCTGAAGACTGAGTTCTCAACATTTTCGTGTATCTTTGGGTAAGCATTTATATTTCTTTGTATTTCTTTGTATCATTAAATCTCTCTTGAATAATGTACCATCAAAATTATCATTAAATTATATGTTTTGTTTTGAATTTAATTTTGTGATTGAAATCATTTAATTTATATTCCCTGAGTACGACCCAAGCGACAGGGGTGACCCCCAAAAAACACCCCTGTACGCGACAATATGATTATGTGATATTTAAAACAGAAAAAAATTGTTTTTATTAAATATCGAATGTTTTGGTGTAGTGTGCGGTGAAATGATGACTGATAATGGTATGATTACTTATTCATTACAAAATGCCCTAGTAGTGCGCGAGTTTCTATTGACTATATTTTCGGGAAAATGGATAGGTACGCACACATTTAGCAGTTTCGTGGCCCCCTCGTTCACCGGACATCACTCCGCTATTTTTTTTTGGGGGTATTGCAAAAATTATGTTTAACGGCGTTTTTTTGGATCTGAGGATCAGTTTAGGAAACTAGATCTTCAAGCGTGCGAGAGCATCACACCTGACATGTTGAGACGTGTTTTGAATTCAACAGTTAGAAGGTGCCATCTATGTTTAGAGAATAATGGTAATTTGTTCAACATTCTCTATAATAGGGATTAGTTGTTCAATTTTCTAGTCAGTAGTTCTTAACTGAATTGGTTGATTGATTAACATATGAACATACGAATGAAGTTCTCAAATTTTCAATAACGTGATTTCAATTCAATATTCAGAAACATAAGTAATCATAGCCTACTATACCATATTATGGGTCATCATTTCACGGTATAACCTAAAATTCCCCGGTTAGGTTATAAGCAGGGGTCACTGTCACTCTTAACAGTGGTACTCGCGGCTAACTCTAGTGCGGTAGGGAGTGGGTCTGTATCTCTCTCGGTGATGATCAGGGCGCCAGGCAAATTATTCCACGCAGTACCCTTTAGCAGTCTATTATCAACTCGTTTCATTTGTCAAGACGAACTGACTAAAATAAAACCGCCAGAACGATGTCCTTCAATCTTGGAATTTCCTCAGGAATGTAGACTGACAACGGTAATGGGTAAATACGACAATTATATCGACTTGTATTGGAATTGTAACAGTAGGAGAAAATCTCAAGGGATGTAGACCAGGAATATACAAACAAAAATCAGGTAAGGGACAAGATTGTAGAGATTCGCTCCAAACAATTTGGCATCGTTGTGAAGTGAACGATGCCAAATCCTTACAATCGTTTGTTCATATACGAATTGTTCTTTTATTGCGATTTTTTAAAATTGTTCTTTAGAGAGCTTAATATCATCGTATTCTCATCAAAATGTCGAGAAGATTGAGTAGATATGCCCAGAAAATGATTGCATCTTCATCAGAACATTTTAAACACGAAATGGATCAGCCCAGGCAGCAAGCTGACGTCATAATGACGTCTCTTTTTGAAAACTGACGTCATTTTTTGAACGTACTGTAGACGTCATAATCAGGACGTTAGTTTGACTCAACTCAACACAATTGCTTATCAATATAGAAATATTAGAGGAATTTTGAACCTGGATCAGTTGTTGCAGCTCTATTGTGCGTAAGTTGAAAGTAGGCTTCGGTATGGTGTCACCTTCTGGGGATCATCAACCTCAGCACCGAATGTCTTCATTGCCCAAAAGCGTATTGTTCGGTCAATGTTGGGACTCACCAAGCGGACCTCATGTAAAAATGTTTTTGAAGATCTTAAAATTTTAACCCTGCCGTCAATTTTCATTTTAGAATTATGTTTGTATTTGTTCAAGAACAAGAATGAATTTCTCCGGAATGACACTAAGCATAGGTACAATACCCGAATTAAAGAAAATTTCATTGTACCATTTTCGAGAATAAGAATAACTCATAATGCTCCAAATTCCATGGCACCAAATATATTCAATTCACTCCCTAATGACATCGAAGGAAACAATTCAATATATATTTTCAAAACGAGACTGAAGGAGTTTTTGATAGAGAATAGTTTCTATTCAGTAGAAGAGTTTTCGAATAATCGATTTCAATGTAATTCAATATGGATTATTTATTTTATATTTACTCATATTTGTACTGTGTTCTTCCTGTAGGTACCAATTGTGCTTTTATTTTGTTACATGTAAATTGTGCTATATGTTGTTTTTAACTAGAGATAATTCAACTCACTTCTACAAGTTCTGACACTTCTGACTTTTTCCATACAGTTTGTACTGTCTTAAGGAAATAAACGATATTCTATTCTATTCTATTCTATTCTATTCTATTCTATTCTATTCTATTCTATTCTATTCTATTCTATTCTATTCTATTCTATTCTATTCTATTCTATTCTATTCTATTCTATTCTATTCTATTCTATTCTATTCTTACGTCATTATAGAACGTCGACTCATTGTTTTATATTTTTGCATTTCGATGATTATTCCAGTCATCCTTATAGGTTCCTAAATATTTTTCATCGAAATGCAAAAAGTTGCGCAGTTAAACGAAAGTTTACCATAGATACCTTAACGTGTGCGTGTAGGCAAGTGTACATTGTAGGTACAGAATGGAATCAAATTTCTCTTTAGGCGAATAAACAGACGCAATATAGGTATTATTATTCAACCACAGACCATTTTTTATGAGGTACGTCTGATTATCAACTCATTGAAAAACAGTTTGAATTTGGCGCTTCAAAACAAAACGTTCATTATTTGTTTGGCGTTCGGCAATCATCGGACAAGTTCGGCCACAAGCCAACACGCAACGTTGACGACGCAACATGTCATTATCACAAAAGTTTTGATGCGAGTCGAAGTAATTGAGGTTGATATGTATTCGATTTCGATTGAAATTTCCTATTGATTACAGAAGTCGATTTCCGACTGTCGGTTGTGAATTGTGATTTTCCTTTACTAGTGCTTTGTGAGGTAAGTTTAATTTTTGGTCTATTGGCGTATCATTGCATGTATTAAATACTCATCCAGAGTATCGAGTATCAAAACTCTACATATTATAAGTGTATTTTGTAGTTTGATGTCATGTACTCACCACTTACCATGATTCCTGTACCTATATCATGATGCTACGTTATTTTAATGCTTTTTTCTTTTTGTGGAAATAATTATATCCTTGAGGTTAGTGTACTGATTGAACTCACTAGGATTTTTTGTCGAAATACTGAAATAATTTGATGAAAAATCAAGAAACATGATGAGAGTCCAAATTAATGAGTTAATACTGGTGAAAAGAAGCTTCTTTTCAGTGAATCTACCTATAGAAAAAGAAAGAATCTTAGTTATATATACACAATTTACTTATTTTGGTTAACTGTATAATAAATAGAGTCGACTCTTTTAAGCTATGAAAGATCTTGAGATGAGTCTGCACAAATAACTTCTTGTTCAGACTATTCAAGGTACTTCTTTCGTTCTTACTCTTCCAATGTTTTTTTCCTACATATCTGTTGTAACTGGTGGTAATCTAGAAGACAGAACTTTCAACAATTTGTTCGACCAAGTGAAATTTTTAGAATACTACACTGTTTGTGAATAATAGTAGAATTTTCATTCATCTATTGGTCATTAACCATTAAATTATATATATTTTTTAACAATAATTTTTTATTTCTAGAAAGTTTCGGTGCCTTGGGGATTTCTACTCCTCTCACATCCCCAACAAGTGGAAAAAGAACCCCTACATCAACTATTCACAATAAAATTTGGCATTTTCTCTTCCTAATAAGCTAATCAATTTTTGGTTTTATTCATATGTATTGAGTTAATTATTTTACTCTTGATAATTGTGATTTTCATAGGTCAAAAAAAATAACTCTCTCTTCTCAAACTGTTATTTTATATATATAATATAAATATATATTATACTAGCTGACCCGGCAAACGTTGTTTTGCCATAAATAATTTTCAAGGAATTGTAGACAAAAAATAGCTTACTTATTTCAAGTGTGTAAGAATGTGGTATATGCCTGAAATAGGCATGGAGCTTTGTGAACAATGAGGGAATATGTAAATAACAAAAGGCAAACATTATTTTTGAGTTATTATAATTTATTCCTCGAAATTATATATCATTATTCACAACAGTAACACTAACAAACAATATCACTCTCTTAATGCTATAGTGTGAACATTATTTTTTGTTAGTCCATCTTTAGCTAACACAAACTGGATGGTTTACTCACTCAAGAGCATGCCACGTATAATTGTCCGTGTGAAAAACATGGTGTTCTCAAATCTAAGCCACAAATAGACATCGTTTGACCTTGGGATTTGTTGATAGTCATTGCAAATGCCAATCTAATAGGAAACTGAATACGTTTGAATTGAATTGGCACAACTGTAGGTATAATAGGAATCCCTGGTATTAGTATATTTTCACTTCGGAACTTGCCATTCAAAATGCTGGATTCGGTCACGTTTTTCATCAATTTTTGAATGACTAATCGCGTACCGTTGCACAACCAGGGCGGGTTCAAATTACGAAGCAAGATAATCGCAGATCCAACCTTTAATTGTAAATTATGCGATGGCATGCAAATCCAGTGTTTTCAAAAACTCTGTGGGAAAATTTACAGCCTCGTTGTCGTCGCACTAAAATGGCTATTAAAAAATAAGGGTTGATCGTATAAGGGTGGAAATTGTGGATTGTATGTATTTTTGTATGTCGTATCATGGAAAAAATAGAAATTAAAAATTTTGTCTAAAAAATAAAGAAAAAAAATTAGGGCGGACAACCCCTAACATTAAGGGGGATGAAAAATAGATGTTGGCCGATTCTCATAGATACCGGATAAGCACAAAAAACTTTCATCAAAATCGGTCGAGCCGTTTCGGAGGAGTATGGCAACGAAAACTGTGACACGAGAATTTCATATATTAGATAGATTTCATTATATCTTTATTCCCGCGGCTTAAGTGGCTACCGGGTGCGTCACAGGTTGCGGATAGTGAACAGCCACAGCAAATGATCAGAAAGTGACGCAGTAGTTAGTAGAGGAATGAGAGCTCGTATGATCTAAAACTGTACTGGCAGCTCATAAATACTCTACCGCAGACAAACTCCTCCTGCCTAGCTGTTGTGTCGTGGCTAAAGGCCTGCACAGGAGTATAACGGCGCCAGTATCTGCTAGACCCTGGTCTGCAGGACTGATACATCTCACAGGACCTTTGCTGTAAGCATGTATTACGGGAGGTCTATGCGGGGGGTCTGGGCTTAAACACCTGAATCAAGAGGAGACAACTTCAATAAAAACCTAAATCCTACGGTGGGTGGACCAGGCTTATGGGATGCGTGGCTGAGTAGAAGTTCAGCCAATGCTGGTCCCACCTTGAGGTACCGGGCGACACCTGTGAATCGGGGTAGCAGGAGAGTGACCGTTCAAGACCCCGGTACTCGTGGGATTAGTATGGACACGAATACAGATATTTCTAAAAAGGAGGAATCCAAAGAGATAGACTTCCTCAGAGAGGAACCTGAAAAGGTAGACTCTCAACAAGTAGCTGGAGCGGTTCATGGGGTTGCGCAAGCAATGGACATGGACAAGGGCTCCAAACCTTGACTTTCTGGTGCCCTTAAAAGGAAACCCCGGAAAGCCGAGAAGATTGCCTCTGGGAAATGGACAGAGGACAATCCTAACAAACCTGCTCCAAAAAAGCAGGTTCCGGGGAAAAAGGCGGAAGAGGTCAAAAAACGGCCTCGCTCCGACTCGAGTACCCCCGGAAAACAAACTCCTACAAAGAGACATAGGAGCCAAGAGCAGACTGTCTTTTAACGTAGTAGCTAGGGGGCTAAAGATGGCGATCATAGATCGCCGTCATCCAGAGGTGCTCCTGGGTCAGGGGAAAGCGGACGCTATACAGGGGAAGCTTTTGGAACTGATCGCTGGAACGCCGTCGGGAAGTTCAACCCCACCTCAATTTGAACGCTCGTCGTTTGTCGCAGGGGTCTGTTGGATGTACTGCGCAAACGACGTGACGAAAAACTGACTGAAGGCCAACATTGCCTCTCTTGGGAACCTTTGGGAGGGTGCCGATTTGACTGTGGTTGAATCGAAAGACCTCCCGAAGCGCCCGAGAGTGTTGGTACATGTGCCGGACGCCAGTGAAGAGAAAGAGGTCCGAAGCTGGATCAGCAAACAAAATCCGTTGCTGAAGACAGACGGGTGGATCCAGATCAGCCGGAAGGTAGAGGACAAGTGCCAGACGCTGGCCTACTCTATCGATGAGGCATCCATGAAGGCTCTGGAGGCGAACAACCTCAGGGCCTACTATAAACTGGGGAAGTTATTCTTCAGGACCCTGAAGTCTGGTCCGAGTGATGCAGACAAAGGTAAGAATACTTCAAGCGAACACAGCACAGTTAGGCAGCCTCAACTGTCTTAACTGGGCTAATGGGTTCATTTGATATAGCATTGATTCAAGAACTCTGGATAAATGGGGGCGTTATCAGGGGACTAGGAGCGAGATATTCTATTGCCGAACTACTGATCGCCCTAGGGCCTGTATCCTTGTTAAAAAGGGCTTGGAAGTATTTCCTCTAACGAGTTCTTGTTCTAGGGACCAGACGGATCAAAGACTGAACAAAGATCTGGTGCGGAAATTTATTCCCCTACCCTGAAGGAGAAACACTCCTATGCGCTTGGTGAAAACACCTCGGTGTTCCAAGCAGAAATATTTGCAATTCTACAATGTGCAAAAATTTGCAATGAGAAGGCCTTCAAGAGGAAAGGAATCCATATTCATTCGGATAGTCAGGCCAGCCTAAAAGCCCTTGCAGGTTATAAGGTAAAGTCCAGACTCATCTGAGAATGTATCAACGAAATTCTGACGCTGGCAAGGTCAAACAGAGTTAAACTGATCTGGGTACCTGGGCACAGTGGAATAGAAGGCAACGAAATAGCTGACGAACTAGCTAGGGAGGAGTCATCTACACCTTACTTTGGCCCGGAACCACTACTTGGAGTACCCAAGAAACTACTTGGTAACTCCATTAAAAGACGAGTCAAAGAATGACAAAGAATAGCCTGGGATAACACACCAGGACAAGAATATAGTAAACTTGTTATTCAGATAACAAGTAAAAAACGAACTGATGAGATACTTAGATTAAGTAGAGATCAGATAAGACTAGTAACAGGTCTCCTCACAGGACATGCTCCTGTCGGAACACCCCTACAAAAGATAGGGCTATATCAAGGTGACCAGACTTGTAGATTATGCGGCTCAGAACCTGAGACTATTGAACACATTTTGTGCTATTGTGAGGCACTAAACTATAGAAGAGTAGTACAACTAGGGGAACCTGATTTGAACCTAGAGAATGTGGGAACCCTGAAACCTAGTGACCTTCGCAAGATAGTCAGAGGGACCAATGTGTTTTAGGGTATTGGAATGATAGGGGAAATACAATAAGCCTCCGGCTGCAGTATATCCTTTGGACCCCTGTAATAATATATATATATATATATATATATATATATATATATATATATATATATATATATATACAGGGTTATGATAAAGTTATGCACAAAATTCATAAAACGTACAACGATCACTTTTGAAAAGAATGCAAAAACGCGTCAAACTGTTCTTTTTATTCCGTATCTTTCGACATGAGTTACAAAAATAACACGTCACAGTTGTCAAAGTTATGACGTCATCAACAATTTTTTTTAATGGGAAGCTAAGATTTTTATCACATTATGTGATAGGGCTTGTGTTTTTACACACGGGAAAAATAGTTGCAGTAGGGCTCACATAAGAAAAAAAAAACGAGAAAAGGACGTGTTTTTGCATTTTTTTGAAAAGTGATCGTTGTACGTTTTATGAATTTTGTGCATTACTTTATCATAACCCTGTATATCTTTATTATATCCTTTGATAGAACATATAGATTGTCGTTTTCTTATTGTGATTTCATTAACAGACGTTAAAACATCATAGATAGGTTATTGATTTGTATATGCACTTACATCCAAATAATATGAGCTTGAGACTATAGCAAGTGAATACAATTCAATTTTGAACTGATATCAATATATTATTCTGAATAGAGCAATGCGTTATTTTGAAGTCAGTTGAGCATTAGGCTGGATCCACATTGATCCGTGATACGCATCCGTTGTGTACCACATGATCAATATGAACCAATGAAATTTTAGGGAATAAAATCACGCACGTTTCAAGGTCGCCACGGATTGAAGTTAGTCAATTTCAACTTTTCATGCGTGATTGAGGTTAGGTTATTGTTGTGGGTTTGGTGGTGGACTGTCCTTTTTTCAAATATTTTTTACTTTCATTGAAAAGTTAAGACAAATGTCGAGCCAAGTCGCGTACCAATGTGCGTACTGCAAAATATTAAAATATTTTAAGGTTGGGTTTCAATTAGGCAATCCAAACCACGTGACATCCAATGTGGCGGCTTGGGGCACACAATGCGATACCTTGGCTAGTAAACAGTAAATTTTATTTATTTTCGGAGTTTTTTGGTGTTTCAAAACGGTATTCAGATGGAGAGGGAATATTTGAAGACATTGATGTTGAATAGCAGAGACGTTGGTGAAAAGTATGCTTGGAACTATTCATTCAGTTCATTCTTGCAGAGATAAGCTATAACTTATTGTAACTTATTATCTCTGATTCTTGTCACAGCATTCGTTTTCGATATTAAATGAAGTTGGGATTAATTAATAATCTAGATCCTTTCACATTGGATACTGATGCTGATTTAGATTATTCAATTGATGCTGTTCTTCTTGTAATATTCTGGTCAAAAAAAAATGTCTACTGCAGACTCTCTGATACATCAGTTTGGAGTCAGTGAGATCATATCTCTTGATCGCAGCTAACCATAGGGCCCTTCGCTTCCTAGTTAAATCGTTCTTTCTCTATAACTGCTCTATAAGAACATGTGATTAGTAACAGTAGAAACCGATTACATGCCGACTTTATTTCGGTTAGTACGAGATCTACAGCCAACCACAATGCATGTGATAGGCCTTTTCTTCAGTAAAAGAGTTAATAATTAGCCACAATTCAAAAAACGCACTAGAGATAACTGAATGTAACAGTTTTCAACTCAAGTGACATATGTAAACACCAAATGTGTGCCCCAAGCCGCCACATTGGTTTTTCGCTTTGACAGATCGCTGGATTGCCTAATAGACCATTCCAGGTCACCTGATTTTGACAGTTCCGCCATATTGCTTGTGGGGCACACAAAGAATCGATCCCCATTTATTTAACATTGATGGTTCTGACCTGTTGTGCTGAATTTGGTGATTATAAAGTTTTTTCTTGTGTTTTCCGAAGGATTTTGTTGAAAATGAATCGCAGTGATTATTATCTTTCGCTTGAGGAAGAAATTAGAGTGCGATATGAACAAAAGTTGGGTTTTATTAACAATATAGACCCGTACGCTTTAGTGCCAGCAGAAATGACCAGAGACTTGAGTTTTCTGCCCAGTGAAGGCCAAATAGACTTATTTAATTACTAGTCATAGTTTTTATAGCGGGAAGCAGATGAAGGCTTACAAGTATTTGCTAGCCTATAAAGTATTATGAGGCTGGATTTGTTTTGGAAGTTTTAGCAAAGAAAATTGATACACATTTTGTTGTTGTTGCCAAGGTAGATTATATACCTGAATATTATCGAAAACTTGTTTGATAGATGGAAGTTATAGTAATATTCATAAGTTTTGCCTTGTTTATTAAAAACAAGAAGAGATAAAATGTACACTTTACTTCTGAGACTATTTATTACTAAATAAATAAATTATTCCATCCTGACTTTCAATACTTTGATATCCCATGTTCACTGAGGGTACACAATCAGGATTGTTTTCATCCTCTGAGCTCAGCTGGCACCACTAAAATCAAAAATTATACATATAAAAAAACGAATTACCAACAGAAAAAAATACTCTTATTAGTACACCTATTTTAAAAAGACAACTTACATACCTGTTACAAAGTATTTTTCACATATTCTTGCATTGTTTATAAACGATTCATTCAACTTTCCACGTTTTAGTGCTCGAATCCATGCCATTCGACGTTCTTGTGATAATGCATCTAAATTTTCTCCACGCCCTTTGTACGCCCTAGGAATTCGAAAAAGACGAAGTTTATCCCTTCCCCTCCTTTTAGAACACCCAACAACTGCACAAAAAGCTGGCATTTTTAAGAAAAACCAATTCATTTTGACCTGTGATTACGTTGTTTCTAATGGGGTTATAGATTAGTGTGCCCCACAAGCAATATGGCCGCCTGTCGATGACGTCAACCTGGAATGGTCTATAACGAAGGCGTATAAACGTATTAAACGGATCGACCTATGTGGATGATGAACTTTTCGGCTATTCTTGAAACGGACACGCACGTCCGTGATCACGGATCAATGTGGATCCAGCCTTATTCCTCAGTGGTTATCTTATCGTTAATATGACGTCAGGGACGGTCTATTAACGTCGAAATATAACGTCATAATGACGTCATCCTACCGTCTTTATGGCGTCATTCTTTTCGTCAGCAGAACGTGTCTGGTGTCGAAAAAATAACGAGAAAATTAGGTCAGCTTGCTGCCTGGGAGGGGCCACTTACTTTTATTGGATTTTATTCGAAATGTAAGTAAATCTTCATGAATATTTATTCACCACGATCTCACAATGGTTCAATAATTTTTATTAAATATGATTATATACCCAAGTTTCGGAGCATCGCTGAAAAAGTGAAAAACATGTGGCATCACGGCAAAATCTGGCGACGCATCACAGGTATCAACCCAGTTGAAATAGACCATTTTAACGGTAGGGCATACAAGAGTGCGTCTGTTATAAGCTTCATTGTTATCTGCAGTTTTGAGTTGTTCAGTTCGAGTTTTTAGTGTGTGTATTGCGTGTTTTATCAACTTCTTCTACAATGGCTTGTAGTGAATACTACAATGACAGAAACGTTTTGTGTGCCCTACCGGTAATATGGTCGTGACGTCACCTCAAAATGATCTATACCTTCTTTGTGCGTTTTACTTCCATCGTTTCTCATTTGGCAGCAAAGGGAAACAACTCCAATTTTGTTGAAATTTTCACAGACGCTTCGGACCAGTGATATAAACACTCAGTGATAAAAATTTTCCCGCGGAAAAACCTATAACATACTTTTTTTCAGGAAAGTTTCTGAAAAGCGATCACGGTAAGACCTAAGAATTTGATTGATATTGTACTCACGTGATTAGTAGGACAGATTTTGAATAGACTAAAACATCATTCACATATCCTGAAATCATTTTCCAAAAGAAATTTCATGATGGAAAGCAGTGAAAATTCTCATTTTCATAATTTAATATCGCATATTTTTAACCCGATATGGCGTGCAATAATTGAAATATCAAATAATTATTGTCCCATAACAAGCAATTTTGCCAAGTGAAGAAAAAATCATAGATTTGATTTATTTCAGAGTTCGGGATACAATCATTCAACGAATCCAAATAATTCGATGGACACGGCTCCTGCGATGCCGATGGCGCGATAGATCAATCAAACGTATATAACTCAAAATGCAAGTAACTCGAGGGAGATGATTAAAAACATCACTCTCGCCGGGATTTACCCCAAACGTAGATCAATTACACCTAGATCAATCAAACGTAGATAATTCAAAATGCAAGTAAATCGATGAAGCTGGTTCCTGCGATGGCGTGCTAGCGCAGGAGCCTGATTAAAAACGTCACTCTCGCCGGGATCCATCCCAAACGTAGATCAATTACACCCAGATCTATCAAACGTAGATCAATCAATTGGCCACATAAAAATATATTGTACTTATATGTAGACTCAAGTTCTATGGTCTACCACACAAAACAGAAATGCAACTTGGCAACCTTGCTTTTTGTGACATGACAGATCTCATTTGACATAGCAATAGACCATTCCAAGGTGACGTCATTGGCAGGCGGCCATATTGCTTGTGGGGCACACAAATCAATAATCCTATTAAAAACAACGTAATCACAGGTCAACATTTTTTGTTTTATATCTTCTTGTTTTCAATAAACAAGGGAAAACTAACAAAACTTATGAATATTACTATACCCAGCAAACATGAATGAGCGGTAAACAGACGGGCCGTTGCCGTTTACAGCGGAAAATCATCGGCAGCGGCATACTGACATCGGCAAAATGTTAAAATGACATCAGTCCTGCCGCTACGGCTGGACGTTCGCATTTTTATGTCGGATGTCCGTAATTTTGCCAGAAATTACCCGTTAAAAAATTTCTGACAATCGCGCCGATGTAGTTTTGACGCTGAGAACCACCACAGAATTAAGTACGTGGTGATATCTATTGGTATTACTGACAGTCATCACATTGGTATCACTGCTGTTGTGTGGTTATGTTAAGGATTTAGAAACAACAAAAATATTCGTTTTCTTATATTCTTCGTGAAATTGTTTTCATATTCCATCCCATTCTTCTTGGAGCTGACTTAGCAGATGATGGCCGATAAGTGAGTACCATTTTCCGTTCTTAATGATAATATAATATCATATAATCTCGTGTAACATGTAATCCACTAGAAGCACTCGTCAGAAAAACCATGTTGCAAGAAATATGGTCAATAGTAGAAATCATAATGATATTGATGTCAATAATGTACCTGGCCCCAGTATTGCAAAACGACCTAGACCATCAATCCATGAAAATTGATTATGATGTTAAATGTTTGGAAAATGAGTTGACTGTTATAAAACATGCTTCCTTGAACAATCTCAGTGAATCTGATGATAATATAATACATCATAGCTTAGATGAAACTGGAAGTGATTCTGAACCTGAAGTTGTTAACAATAATTGTTGTGATACATCAACATTTCTGTTTCACAGCTACTTAAATGGCTGAACACCCAACCCAACTTGTCAAATATCCCTCTCAATGCTAGAACATTGTTGAAAACCTTATCTGAAAACTGCTTGAGACAAATGGGCGATGGAAGCTTTTATTATTTTGGTAATACCAATATAAATGTACTACTTTTGATCTAGATCTCAATATAAATGGCCTTTCAATACATAAAAGCACTGAGATATCTTTTTTGAGCTACTGGCCAGTAGAGTTCAATCGTAAACCAAGAACAAGAATTTTCTATCACTTTGAATACTTTCGAATATGTTTCAGATATCTTGATTTCACAAATATTTCAAATATGATGTAATATTTTGTAAGAGATGTTTTCCCCTCAATATTCCATTGTTTGTTTTTTTTTTCAGAATTGCTCACAGAAATTCTGAGGCAATTGAAGATAATTAAAGAGGATTCCAGTTATCTGATTGAATTGTACATATATTGATGATACTAAAGAAACAAGTATCTTCTGGTAAGGCATCCAAAATTTATAGTTTTGAAGAGTTATCCATATTGAATGATGATTTGTCAAATAAAACTAAATTTGCTGAATGGGTATGTTGTCTCAAATTATAATGTTATTATTTTTTGAAATACTAATTAGTTGAAATTAATTTCAGTGTTGTAAGTTGCAATATATTGGGAGGAAAATGAATATGAACTTTTATAACAAATGATTTGGCAAGGAAATCAAACTGGACAGGGAGGAATGAGAAGACAGGTTTTAAAGATTTAAAAAATGTGATTCAATTATTACATGGTAAGTTGCTTTCAGGCTTAGTATTTCTTTATATGTATATAATATTTTTACCTTGAAAATGTTTCCAATAATTTGGACCTAACAGCCGTTATTATTTTCATATTTCATATTTATTTTTACTTTTTCTGTGTAGCTGCTGTCCAAAGGATATATATTTTTTGTTTATTTTCTAATATCATTGTGATGTTATTTTCTCATTATATTGTTTTATATTTTACTCGTTGTATTTTATTGAGATACCTAAAACTATGGTGTAAAGCCATCATCCCACCTCAATCTGTAAGATGTAATACCAATGCATCGGAACTTCAAATACCCGCTAAAGTGCCGCTATCTAGACAGGGCGGCTGATAGTCTGGTGGCCTACTAGCGGCCGCCGGGACGCGGGCTAGCCGGGCCGACGGCGTATCACGATTGAGGGCCGCTGATGTCGGCATCGGCAGTTTTTAAAGTACCTCAAGCGGCCCGTATTCACTATGTTTGCTGGGTAACTTTCATCTATCAAACAAGCTTTAGATAATATTTAGGTATATAATCTACCTTGACAACAACAACAAAATTTTCTTTGCCAAAATTTCCAAAACAAATCCAGCCTCATAATACCTATAGGCTCGCGAAGACTTGTAAGTCTTCATTTTCTCCCCGCTATTTGAACTATGACTGGTAATTAAATAAGTCTATTTGGTCTACACTGGGCAGAAAAGTCAAGTCTTTGGTAATTTCTCCTGGCACTGAAGCGTAGGGGTCTATATTGTTTATAAAACTCAACTTCTGTTCATATCGCACTTCAATGTCTTTCTCAAGCGAAAGATAATAATCACTACGATTCATTTTTAATAAAATCACTCGGGAAACACAAGAAAAAACTTTGTAATCACCTAATTTGGCACAACAGGTCAGAACCACCACTGTTAAATAAATGAAGATCGATTCTTTGTATGCCCCACAAGCAATATGGCGGAAATGTCAAAGTCCGGTGACATGGAATGGTCATGGAATATACTGTTTTGAGTCGAGAATATACAAATATAAAAACATAAAAATATCTTATTCCAAAGTTTCTCATCATGAAATTTCTTGTGAAATTTGATTCAAGGACATGTTAATTATGTTTTAGTGTAATAAACATTATCTCAAACCATAACGTAAGTACGATATCAATCAAATTCTTACGTGATCGATTTTCAGAAACTTTTCTAAAAAAAGTATGTTAGAGGTTTTTCAGCGGTAATTTTTTTATCACTGGGTGTTTATATTATAGTGTTTCGGAGTTTCTGTGAAAATTTCATCAGAATCAGAATTGTTTCCCTTTGCTGCAGGTTTACCATAATCTTTTAATTGTTCTTGATAGGTGAGTATTGAAAAACGTTGATTTGCATAGCTGACAATAATTACAAAAATTATGAAATTATATGACATAGGTTATGAAAATGGACTACCCTAAACGCAACAAGAGAAAAATAATTCTGAACAAAATTCATAACAAACCAGGAAGGAATTGAAGAAAGACTAT
Source organism: Plagiodera versicolora (assembly GCA_037013635.1). Classification (NCBI taxonomy): domain Eukaryota; kingdom Metazoa; phylum Arthropoda; class Insecta; order Coleoptera; family Chrysomelidae; genus Plagiodera; species Plagiodera versicolora. The sequence goes on along the minus strand of CM072993.1, from coordinate 5,196,362 downwards.
TTTTCTCCAAACGTTTCTTCTAAATCTGATATCTCTGGCTCTACTTCATTTATTTCAGATGTTACTTCTAGTACTTCAAATTTAATGTTAATATCACTGCATTGTCACATGATGAAAAACAGACAGAAAATGCAACATTAGGAGGTGTTATAATATATAATATATTTTCAACTTCGGAAATCAAAATCTATATCAATTTTAATTTTTTTCCAGATACCCACTGCTGTACATGTCTTAAAAATGGTATGTTTTTGTAGAAATTTCCACTCATCAGTGTATAAAAACTTTTAATATTTATTTCAACTTTCCCATGTTGAAATTGAAACGGAATCTACTGAAATATTTATCTTTGTTCCAGATGAAGTTTTGAAAAAAAATATTCAAACAACAGGCACTGATGAAAAACATTGTAACAGATGTTTTGGAGGAAATAAAGAAAATTAATGTGCTGCCCATATCAATAGATGAAGAAATCATCTAATGATGATATGAAGGAGTCTGAGACAATGTTGGAAAATAAACAAACTTTTGATTGTGCTGTGAGTACAATATGATAATTCATTTGCTAAACTGAATTTTATTTGATATTTCAGGTTGAAGAATTTTCCAAGGTAGGAGGTAGTACCCTGTATGATTTCATACAGAGGTGCCTGAATCAGATCATGACCAATCAATACAGCTGGTTGGGGGCAAAGAAAAAAAAGTTTTTGGTTCCACAAAACTAGCTGAACTATTGATGAGTAGGTTTTGTAACATGGAATTCATTATGAAAATAAAAACCAACTGAAATATTGCATTTCAATTATATTTTGATAGCAAGCTCAACTCTCAACTTAACCTAATAAATGAAATATATTTTTTAATACATTATTGGTTTAGTAGTGAAAAGTTAATCATTGATGTGTACCATTGCATTGAATAAGAAAATGTCAGAAGTAATTATTTCAAAAATTTCAATTAATAGGTAATGTTAAAAGTTTCAGTTTTCTGATTTTTATTTGTATTCTTAAGTGGCTACAGATAGAAGTAAATACATCTTCTGATAGGAAGGCAACTGAAACTGCTATAAAAAATTGGCTCAGAAGGGCAAAAGAAAGGTACATGGCCAGCGAAAAGAAAACAGAACCTCAGATTTGATTTTTTCACATTTGAAATATTTTGTTGGCATTTTTGAGGATGATTTTTCATTTTATTTGTGTTACAGTTTTATTTTGTTTTAGAGTCACACATATTTGTACATATATACTTATATATTATATACGTATATGTAAATACTAATGTGTACTTTGTTTCATTCCATGTTCCTATATACAGGGTGGGGCACCACATACGACACGGTCTCTGTTAACCAAACCATTGAATATTTCGAAAAATTTTCCTTCCCATTATCTGTATATTCATTGAGGCTGCGAGAAGAAATTATTTTGGAGTATACAGGGTGGCTCAAAAAAGTGTGACATATCTGAGTTGTGTTTTCTCAAATGGAACACCCGGTATTTTGTTACAGTTTTGGATAGTTCTGGAAAAAAATTAAACGATTTTATGAAAGATACCATGTACCTAACTATAACCGTTTTCGAGTTATTGTTTTCTTTTTGAGAATGCAGGGTACAATTGGAGACTGAATAACATCGAAATTTATGTTGTATGTAGCATTAAAGAGGTTTCAGGCTATTGATTCCGATAGAACTTGTTTCCCAATATTATACAGGGCGTTCAAAATTCATGTTATGAAATTCATGTCATTTTCTTATTACAAACAAACATACAGGTTCACATTATTCATATCACTATACTACATAAAAACTTTGGATGATTGGAAAAATGTTTCAGTTTGTAACAGGTAAATAATAACCTTCTGAAAACTTTGTTGTTTGAATAGATTACAATTTGAAAACACAAAAAGAGTATTTTCATAGAAAAAAGAAAATGATGTGGACCCAAACTATTCAGCATGAGCTTTGCTTTTTACATTTAGTTGGCTCTTACGTGTTTCATAAAGATCATTCACTCCAAAGCCAGCTTTAAAGTTTTCCTCAGAAAATAAAAATTTGATAAGTTTTCTTCTTGAATCGGCCATAGGTCTTCTTGTAACCTCCTTTCCTTTTTGAAATAATATCACATGCCATCACTGACATGATACTTTTTACCAGCATCAGGATGACGACCAATATCAACCTTTCCAAATTTGAGATTCTCCAGGTAATAGTCACTACTTAATTTTGCAAATGTAGGAGCAAATGCCACACAAGCAGGATTCCAAGCAGTATAGAATGTTACTAGCCATGTGGTTGTTTTATCTCTAGTGAGTTCTTCTTGTAGGCCTTGGACTCCGCGAAAATAAACAACCTTATCAGTACCAGAATGGGTCGGTTCAGGAAATAATAAAGCACCAACTAGAAAATAATAGATTTTTCACATTAAATATATTCGAATATCAATATAAAATAATATTCTTTTGAATTAACCTAAGCTTCCACAAATTTTTGAACCCCAAAATAACTGAAAATCGTTAAATTACACTTACGAACAAAAATTATTGCATAAACAATCCCCATCAAATAGTCCGCACTGAACCATAGGATCAAATTAGCCACTTTGGTATAAATAGAACTAGATGATAAATAATTCATCATGGAGACACTACCTGCCTTCCTGGTTCTCATTGTTACTACTATAATAAGAAAGAATAAAATTTCCGTTTCTCTCTGGAATGAAGTGGATTCAATTTATTTCTGTGATAACAAATATACATGATCTTACCCCTTCAAATTCACAAGTATCTACGGCGAATAAATAGTTGCATATAACTGGAGTACGTTTCAATATTATATATGATAAACTCAATAAAATATTGAATATATAATATGGTTGAAAAAGTTGATATAAATCGTGTGAGAAAGACATTCTGATATCGTGTGTATTTATGTAATTTAAATTAAGCACTTCCTCCTATGTGTATAAAGAGTTGAAGTATTCTCAGTACGTGAGCAGTCCCAGACACGGTAACGTAAGAAATATGACGTTCATGATATATACCCAGAATGGTGTTGAAGTATCTCATCACATTAGCACAGAACTCGCCTAGGCAGAGAATTTTAAATGATTTCAACATCTTACATTCCATGCTGTTTCATGTAGTTCAACTGAATGTCCTGTGCCGTTCGCAAGTTATCGTCCTCGTTTCGTGAGATTTCGGTTAGCGTACGTTCTCTTTTTTAGCACCCGTTAAATAGCGTGAGTCTACGTACACCCGTAGACCCACAAAATACGAAAACGTGAAAACTTGTGAAATGCGCATGCCCAGATGACAGAATGAATCCTAACGTTACCGTTCGTGGAACCACTTCAACTCTCTAATATAAATATTTGACAGAACAGAATAATAAATTTTCTGACAGGTATATCATATCCAAGATGCTGTCAGATGAGTGGAATTTCACAATTATTATTTTCTGAAATCAATTTAGAAATTTCAATGGAACATTATCAGTGAATAAACTATTTTGCTATTTGTGAGTTGTCTTGTAAAATTGGACTTATAAAACATGTCAACTACTTGGTTTATATAAAGTTATTCACGGTTTCTCAGACACATTTCATGACGAGGGGTGTGTCGAATCTGGGATAGAAGAGAATTCGCACACAGCATTGCCAAAGTTCCCAGCCACGATTATTCATATTACGTACTTGAAACATCAATTGAAACATAAATTTTTATCGAAATGTACTGAACATATGCCTAACTAACGTTAAAATAAATGTCAAATGAATATAAAAATGTGTATATTTTTTACCCTCACCTTCTTTATATACGACGTATTTCGTCCTATAACTTTTTTATTAGAGAGTTGAGGTAATCACAGTACGTGAGCAGTCCTAGACACGGTAACGTAAGAAATATGACGTTCATGATATACACCTAAAATGGTGTTGAAGTATCTCATCACGTTAGCACAGAACTCGCCTAGGCAGAGAATGTTAAATAATTTCAATATCTTACTTTCCATGCTGTTTTATGTAGTTTACCTGTATGTCCTGTGCCGTTCGCAAGAGATTTCGGTTAGCGTGCGTTCCTTTTTTAGCATCCGTTGAAATAGCGTGAGTTTACGTACATCCGTAGAACCATGAAATACGAGAACATGAGAACTTGTAAAATGAGCATGCACAGTTGTCAGATGGAATCCTAACATTACTGTTCGTAGAACTACTTCAACTCTCTGGAACTGGGAAGACATGGACATAGAATTTGACAGGACATCAAAGAAAATTAGTTCAAAAGAGGACATGTTTCTGCAAACCATCAAAAAAGCCAAACAAAGAGACATCACATTGAAAACCAAACCAGAAACAACCAGCAAAATATCTGGGGATCCAAATGATTTTAATGATATGATAGCAGGATCACCGGAATCACCGAAAACTAAAAAAGCTGAGCTCATTTTTGGAAGGTGGTTTGAATCGACAATCTCAAGAAATAATCTAGGCGATGTTCTGGCAGATTCTGAATAAAGTTGTTGATAAATTTATATTTATTAGAATATAACCAGACTTGAAATTTTTTCAACTTTATTTCATCCTCTTTTTCATATTGTCATACAACATTTCCTAATTTTGTATAAAATTTTTAATTTTCAAGTTTATCAGCATCTCTTATTTTCCTTTTATCAAATATCAGTTTTGTTGATTCACAAAACTCGTAATTGGCTACAAAAATGTTCCATATAAGCATGTATTATACAGTACGGTAATAATTAACTTGAGTGCTGTGATTAAATATCGTAACCCAGCAAGCACGAAACATAACAGTCCCTACTGCGGTGTCACAAATATTACGTATTTTCTCAATATCTCGGTACCTGAACATATCCTGAAGCTGTTGGATTCTGTCCAAAAAAGGGCAATTCGTCTCGTCGGTGATGCTTCGCTTACTAACTCGCTTACTTCTCTGGAACACCGTAGCTCTTCTGAAATATCAACAATCGTTCCTCCCTCCTTTGGCGGTCTCTTCGAGGTTAACCCGTCAAGTCCAGTCTTCACACCCCTTCGTGGTTAATTTGGTGACCTGCAGAACATTTCTCTTCAAAGACTCGTTCATACAACGAACAGCGAGGCTCTGGAACACATATTGCCCAGGGAGGTGTTCCCCGAGGCATATGACCCTCAAATTCAAAAAGAACACTTATCCCTACCTCCTTTTCCTTGGTTCTGACGATGTTCTCTGAACATTACAGGATGTCTCCTTTCGTGGAAAGTACATAAGAACATAAAATAGACTACTTAAATTAGGATCTAGCACTACAAGATTTACATGCTTCTTTGAACAAGTTCTCAGCTAAAAACTATATTTCTATCAAATGAATTGTTGCCGAGATGTCACCAGATAGGGTTTTTGACTACTTTGAACCTAAAATATACAACATATCAGCAGTCGAGAACCAGAACGATGTAACAGAAAAAAAAAATCAAAATGAATCAACAGTGCTTCGAAGTACAATAAGAGAACAATACCATGTATTCGAAATTGGAATAAATTCAGGAAATGATACAATAAGGCATCACAGCAAACCTTCGATCTTCAATGTATTTTTTTCGCCTGAACATTTTAGAAATTTTTGTTACGTCGTTATGGTTGTCAACCCTCGATATATAAGTATAAAGAATATAAGAAAAAAAACAAATATTTGACCTAGGTAAATATGTACAGTATTAGATTCGAAAGCTTGCCATACCTATTTTGTATTTATCGCAATATTTTGAATCTGTTACTCACGGAGTAACTAAGTTCAAACATGGACACTTGAACACATGAACATATTAATAACAATTGTGCATTTTTCACTTAGTCTTCCTATTCATTTTCCTTTTCTCTTGGTGGCAAAATTGCAAACAAAATTTTAATAGGTTTGCTAGTCAATACAAAACGCTTTCACTCACTCTCAGTACTCACAATCACATGTAACGATGAAAAACGCGGAAACGTATAACAACGTATTAGACAATCCAAACCACGTGACATTCAATGTGGCGGATTAGGGCACACAATGCGATACCTTGTGTTAGTTGTATTCTGAAATGCACGTGACAGGCATTTTTCTTCAGAAAAAGAGTTAATAACCAACCACAATTAAAAAAACACATAAAAAACGCACTAGAGATCACTAAATGTAACAGTTTTCAACTCAAGTCACAAATGTGTGCCCCAAGCCACCACATTGTTTTTTTCGATTTGACAGATCGCTGGATTGCCTAATACAATTGTATAGGTTATGTTATGCGGTTAGCTTCTTTTTCTTCGTCTTTGTAAACAGGCCAATGTTGTATATACGTCCAGATATTATTTTTTCAAGAGCCCAACAAATGTCAACATTATAATGTAGCAGGTAGATAGCAATAGAATCATTTTAGCTGAAGTTATCCAATTTCTTCAGAAAAACATACACAGTACAAATGTTACTTGACCATGCGGAGCTATCACAATATTACATGAATGGTACCTCTCGGCTCTCATTGCGATATCTGGAGAAAAGTTACATAAAAACGTCTCGAAACTATTACTTGTATATACTGAAAGTATGTAGCGCTGTAACAAAAACAGTACATCGCATGTGTCCATGATATGAACAACTAACATTCATGAGATATTGAGAAAATACGTAATATTGTGATAGCTCCGCATGGTCAACATTTGTACTGTGTATTTTTTTCTGAAGAAATTGGATAACTTCAGCTTAAATGATTCTATTGCTATATACCTGCTACATTATAATGTTGACATTTGTTCAGCTCTTGAAAAAATAATTTCTGGGTGGATATACAACATTGGCCCATTTACAAAGATGAAGAAAAAGAAGCTAACCGCATAACATAAACCTATACAATGGACAGCATAAGTGTGACGTCAAAATGGGCGGAACCCATAAAACCTTTTCAAACAAAGAAATATTTGCATTGCTTTCTCCATAAAAATTTTCATAAGCATAAGTCAATGAGAACTTAATATCACAATATACAAACAATTTTATTCTTAGTTTCACCTGAAAGAAGCAAAAACGTGAAATGAACGCTTTGTATTTTGTTTCTTCGAAGGTTTTTAAGCTTGTGACGTCAAGACTTAGGCTGTCTATTGTATACATACGGTTTGTTCCAACACGTCTTAAAACCGTCACATTATGGTCACGCTCATGCGCAATTGATTTAATCTGTTTCAACCGAGAAGTGATCATAATCTGACCATCATCTTTTTGTTCCAACAAATCTCGTGACTACCGCTGCATCGTTTCAGGACGGTAATTTCGGTACATGCTCAAAATTGAAAACTGTTTTGATTCATGAGTATTGACATGCGCATTAAGAAACTCTTTGCCAAAAGAATAGGTTAGCTAACCTAGCTTTTTGTTTGAGTATTTATTTACTTTCATTTGTGTGAATAATAATTTCTTTTGTTCGAATAAGAAAAAATGAATATGAATGACGAAGGAGATACTGATTATTTATTCGAAACAAGTGAACGCACGATTTTGATATTCAGTACAATGAAACGAGGATCGAAATGAAAATCATTCAGGAATAGGTTCAGGAATATATTGATGGGAATAATGACAATGAAGACGATGATATAGCACCTTCAATTATCAGAGACAAGGTAGCAAATGCTCTGCCATTGTAATATTTCTAACATTACAAAATATACTTCTTGAATTCAATTGTCTTTTATTAATTCGTAACCGTCACCCATGCTATGGTATTCACTTGCTGGGTCAAGTTTCGGATAGTGCTTATCTACATAAAACAATTCATTTTTCAAAAAATATAACATGTATATAAATATAAATAGCAATCGTAGAATGTTCCATTTTCATATTATTTTAATTATTGCAACCAAAGATCATTCTTGAACAGAAGAACAATAACCTTAATCTTGTAGAACGTGGGTAGCCAAAAACCGTCAATAAAACCCGATCCAACCCTCGAATGCTTTTGTACCGTTACGAAACTATGCGAAGTTTGCGCAACCGAAAACGAAACCGAAACGGCCACAAAACAGTTTCGAAACCATACAGAAATATTTGTTGAAACAAACCTGTTATTATACGTTTCCGCGTTTTTCATCATTACATGTAATTGTGAGTACTGAGAGTGAGTATAAAGCGTTTTGTATTGACTGCTCAACGGATAATAATTATCTATTATCTCACTGAGCAAGGTAATATATTTGATATATTACAATAATCAACCCACGTGTTCAAATAGGAGTGTTTCAGATGTAGATAACTCAATTGAATCTGACGTTTCCTCTGATACTATTATTAATATTAAGCTGAGTGTCAAAAAAATGTAAACAGTGTACCAATACCGAAACATAGAAATAAAAATGGTCAACGTTTTATCAAGGGCACAAAAAACAATGTGAAAAAACGATCGTCTGTTATTGTGGGTACTGCAAGTAGTCAGCAATCAATACCACCATCGAATGATAATGTACAAGGTGATACAAAGCGCCTCAGCGAGGATGTTTTCGAAGGAGTACCCAGAAGATTATGGCTTTACGTTGGTAGATGCAAGCCATGGTCAACATCAGAAGGAGTAAAAAAATACTTGGAGGGAAAATCACCGGGACACATTTTTGAAGTGACAAAACTCAATTCAATGGGTCGAAACTTATCGTTCAGAGTTGAAGCCGACCCTGAACTTGGTGACGTTTTATACAATGCCAGCCACTGGCCTCAAGGTGTAGTCGTCAAGAAATTTCTTTTTCGCAGACAACACAGGTCAAATCGAGCATTCTGAAATTGAAAACTGTCCAAATTCAAAGCACCATGAAAATTTCAAAATAATGTATGCGAATTGTCAATGCATTACCAATAAAACTGATAAAGTCGAGATTTTGATACATGAGGTAAACCCTCACATGTTATGTTTCACTGAATCATGGTGTAATGTACCAAATATTGGTACGATTCAATTCAAAAACTACGTACTAGCAAGTTATCACGTACGACACAACCATGAACATGGTGGTGTTATAACCTTTTTAAAGAAAAATATTCCTTACAAAAACATAGATAACATATGTGAAATATCACAAGAAATGCATGCCGAATATTGTGGAATTACCTATGATCCAAACAATAAAAAACACTACTTGATTGTAACCTATAGACCACCCTGTGGAAATTAGTCCGGGAAAAAAACCGTAAAACAAAAAACAACCAGCAACTTGAAATTATCATTAACAACAATTTGACTACTGACAAAATTGTGACAGCAGACGAATTCTGCAAATATTACGCAGAGTCACCCAAAATCATACTAGATCAGCACTTTCCAAATTCAATACCGGAGGTATGTACTGTAAGTAATCCACGAATAAATTCCTTTTTTTTGACTGCTGCCAGCCCCACAGAAATACTAGACATAATAAATAATCTAAAAAACACCGATAGTGTTGGTATCGATTGCATTTCCACCAAAATCATTAAAAGCATAGGACCCTACATCGCAGAACATCTTGCGTATATTATCAATTGTTCGATTGAACTAGGTAGATTTCCTGACAATTTGAAAATTGGAACAGTTACACCAATCCCCAAAAAAATTAATTCCCAATTTCTGGAAGATTATAGGCCCATAACTGTTCCCACGGCCATTTGTAAAATAATAGAGAGAGCATTATATAACAGGATTATTACATAATTTGAGAAATGGTTTTTATCCAGGGAGATCAACAGAAAATGCTATCTATAATCTTCTCCAGTACATCCATAAACAGTTGGACCAGAAGAAACATGTGGGGATACTTTTATTTGATCTCACTAAAGCATTTGACTGCTTGGATTTGAAATTTCTTGAAACTAAGCTTCAGTCAATAGGTATTAGAGGAAGAATATCAACATGGTTAATGTCCTACTTGGAGCACAGAAAGATTTTTATCAGAATGAATGGCACCGAAACGAAAACATATGATGTGAATCTAGGAGTTCCGCAAGGATCAATACTGGGGCCACTGCTGTTCCTCATATTCATTTTTTTTATTACTACAGGGGTCCAAAGGATATACTGCAGCCGGAGGCTTATTGTATTTCCCCTATCATTCCAATACCCTAAAACACATTGGTCCCTCTGACTATCTTGCAAAGGTCACTAGGTTTCAGGGTTCCCACATTCTCTAGGTTCAAATCAGGTTCCCCTAGTTGTACTACTCTTCTATAGTTTAGTGCCTCACAATAGAACAAAATGTGTTCAATAGTCTCAGGTTCTAAGCCGCACAATCTACAAGTCTGGTCACCTTGATATAGCCCCATATTCATAAATGATCTTCCGAGTTTCATGGATACTGACTGTATGCAGATGATGTTTCACTAGCAGCATATGGTGATAATCCCCAAATATTACAAGAGAGGTTGAATTATTTAGCAAACAAAATCGCTGAATGGTCACAAAAAAATGGAATGATACTGAATACTTCGAAAACCGTTCTTCTACACGTAAACCTAAATAAAGAATTACGCGATCAAATTCACATAATTATAGGTACAGATTCGTTACAACCTCTTTCCCTCGCACGATTTCTTGGAATTTACCTGGATTCAGACATGTCTTTTGAAACTGCTGTGGAGAATGTCAGCAAGAAAGTAAACTCGAGTAACTATGCCATACTCCAACTAAAAACGATATTCAATAAAGAACAACTCCTCAATGTTTATTATGCGCTCGTATACTCTCGAATTAGCTATGACATTATCGTATGGGGAAATACGTCACTGGCTCACTGACTACTAATATCACAGAAACGTGTTATCAGACTCATATTTAGTATCAAACGAACAGACTCATGTAAACCTTATTTCAGAGATAATAACATCTTGACGGTCCCCAGTATATATATTTTCAAGTGTATTTTGCTTATAAGTAGAAATAAAGACACACTTACGCATAACTCTGATAATCATAAATATAGTACTAGACATGGCAGTTTGCTACAAATTCCTCACCACCTCACCACAGAACTTCCTTATATGAAAGAAATCCTCAATACAGTGGTATAAAGTTTTTTAATATACTTCCGGAAACAATAAAAAACGAAAGAAATGAAATACAATTTAAAAAAGAATTGAAAAGTTACCTGGTTGGTATTTTATATTTATTAATAATATTATATGAACGAAGTATTTAGACCGTACTATATGTTGAGGAACAGGTGTGGTTTCGGGTGTGCGGTCTGTGACTAATAAAACTCATTCGTCTTTTACAATTCTCAATATTTCGTCAACTTTTGTTAACTTCATCAGGAGAAGGAAAACATAGAGTCAGTCAATATATAAAGAATAAAATGAACACATTACTGGAGTTCTCACTAGTGAGTTCAAAATGGGACTGAACACAAAAATATATCTTGAAATTTTTTACACATTTCATAAATATGTGGGCACCAGTTGAGTCTATCATCTAGGGTGATTCCAAGAAGATTTGCCGTTTCTCCATTGGCGAGCATATTACTCGAAAAGAAGTTCAATTTTTGAGTTCTGTTTTGATTTAAACTGAGGAGGTTGTTCTTGTACCAATGTTGCGCTAAGTTTTCCACTTCATCTTCTATGTACTGGAGAGTTTGCAATTCTGAATCTCTTTTGCATCATCCGCATACATAACTTTTCTATTCGGAAAGAGATAATAAAAGAGATCGTTTACGTAAATTATAAAGAGGAGCGGTCCCAGGACTGATCCTTGGGGTATTCCATAGTTGATTTCCCGCATTTCGGATTGCTTTTTGTTATCAGACACACAAATATATCTGTTCGTGAGATAAGATTTTATGACCCCATAGTCTTCCAGCTTATTGATGATAATATCGTGGGAAACACAATCAAAAGCCTTGCTAAGGTCTACCAAGGTAATCGAAGTATAAATTTCTTCGTCAAGGCCCTCGACTATGTTTTTTACCACAGTATAAATGGCATCGAGTGTGCTCAGGTGTTTTCTGAAACCGAATTGGCACTTGTGTATCAGGAAACAGCTTTCGAAGAAGATCATTGAGCGATTTTTTATTATTATTTCTATTATTTTTCCTATGATCGGTATCAAGGAGATTGGACGATAATTCTCTGGATTTTCTGCGTCACCTTTCTTGAAAATCGAGATAACTCTCGCAATTTTCAAGGACTCGGGAAATATTCCTGTGCTAAAGCATGAATTAATGAGAGAGGTTAGAGGATTGTTAATTAAGTAGTTAAGAAGAGTACCATACGCAAAGACCACAAAAAACTAACGTATGGGCTGGTATTTTTTCGATGAAAACTTAAGAGGAGCATTTTTTCCTACAAAATACATCAATTCCTGAACTGATCCAGCTTTTTCCTGATATTCAAATACCCACTAATGTAGACCGCAGAATCTGGTTCAACAGGATGGCGCACCGCCACATTTCGCAGTAACTGTGCGCGATTTTTTAAACACAACTTTTCCACAAAGATGGATAGGAAAGAAGGGGACCAGTGGAATGGCCTGCTAGATCACCTGATCTGAGCCCATTGGACTTCTTTTTATGGGGTTATTTAAAATCTGAAGTCTACCTTAACAGACCTGGAAATATCCCTCAACTACAAGATCGAATCAGACAAGAAATACAGAGCATAACACCCGCTATGCCACAGAATGTTAAAGAAGAAAGTAATGCCCGGTTCAGTCATTGTCTAACGGTCAATGGAGAACAATTTCAACATTTATTGTAAATTTTCGTTCGAATCAGCTCAGCAAAGGCAATTTGGAAATTGAAAAAAAAGGGTAGGGTTCCATTTGAAAAAAATGGTGATGACGTCATTACATGAAAGTGGTTCACCCTGTATATTAGATTATGATTTGAAACAATAGTAAATTGAAATCAAAAATTCACCTGTTTTGGGAATTCCTAATTTTATTGTTCATTCAGCCAATAATGAATTTATGCGTTACTTTATGGACGCACTGTATGAATGGATATGTGATAATATATAATGATAAAAAACGAAAATTATCAGTTAGTTACGTGTTAGTACTATCACTGGTCCCATGAATGTCGTTAAAACCGGATTCTACTCCAATTCTTGTCGATAAAACCTATTTCATAACTATAAGATGATAATTTCGGGTTATTTTTGAAATGCATACAGAATTTGATTAAACAATATAGTAAATACCGCCTACAAAATGAGTATATTGATGTAAATGTAATATCGATCGATGAATTATTATTCAAACGGCGAGCCTAGTAGGAAAAAAGGAGTTAACGCCGTTGTTACGGGCTTGAGTTGATCCGACACAAAATTTTCAAACAGCTATTATTTTGATTCTACTTATTTTCACGTCCTTTTTTCGCGACCGTATCTTCAGGAGTCGGATGATTTTCCTGTCTACTTTCACTGTTCTCTTCATATTTTCATTTCTTTTCCTGAAAGGGCATTTTCAAGAGAAAATCTTCATAATATTCATTCGCTTTCGGTGTCGAAAATTTCAAAAGTTTCTTCATGTCGATCATTTTTTCGTTTTCGGTTTTCCGGCTTACTCATTGTGAATATGGATTTGACCATTCTATTCTCACCGCTTTGCTTATCGACAATATTCTCGTGCGATTGAGGATACGAAATTACTCTACATGTCGCAAATGCACACTAACTTGAATGAAAAGACTTGTACATTACCGAGGAATAGCAACTTCTTGTGTCCACACTGTAAAGCAGTGCTTTCGCGACTGATGTCTCCTCTATCATTTGGAATTTCAAACAAAACATTGTTTCTCTCTTTCACTTTCCTTTCTTTGTATTTGATAAGCGTCGGCCAGCGACTTGCTTTGTTTATGGTACTATCTTCCTTTAAACTATGCCGATTTATCCGAATTTATCATTACTAAAAGAAAATTTGTTGGAAGATACTACGAATTGAAAGGCGGTCCGCGATTCATCTGTTTTTTATACACTATCAGTCTGAATTTTGAATCGTGTCTCGAATATATGAACATCCATTGAAAACAACTTCAGATTGGCGATTTTTTTCGAGCAACTGACTCATTTCTGTAAATGATCTAGTTGTTGAGTCGGAGTTGAGGAATATTATAATTAATAACAGGTTTTAAAATGAGAGTAAATGAGCAATTTATAGACCACTCTGTCCTCTTTGTTGTGAAATTTCAATGGTTTCGTTGCATTTGTCATCGAAAAAAAAGAAACTGTTATTAGATGTGACAGTAGTAGTGTAAATTGGCCGGTTGAGGAGCCTCTGAAGGTCATCTGAAGGGCAATTGTCGCAATTACTATTCTGTTTACCCGAAGCTACAACCAGCCAAGGTTAAAAGTTTTCTCGCTCGGATGATGCCCATTGGTCGATTCCAAAACCTCTGAAGGTCATTAGAATGGTGATTATCGCGCAATTACAATTCGAATCACCCGAGACTACATGCGCTCAAGGTTTCAAGTTATTCCTGTTCGGATAACTTGAAAGGGTTGAGTTGACTTGAAAGTGTATAAATTTCTTTACTAATGTAATTCGGTTTTCGATGTATTATCCGACTGAATAGATGATGAGCTGAATGGGAAAATAGTGGGGTGGGGGGGGGCTATCACAATGGCTCCTCTACTCGATTCAAAAGAATGACAATTCTTGACCTTGTTACTTTCATGAAAACATGAGACTCTTCTATTGTGGGAAATAACGCGAGACTACACTCGCCCAAGGCTAAGTTATTGCCGTTCGGATAACATGAAAGGGCTGAGTTGACTTTAAAGTGGTTCAAATCATTATTCCTTCACTGAAATGTTTCTGTTTCTCTAGCAGTCGTTAGGACCACACCCTCTAACTGAATAGGTTGTGAGATCTTTACCTTGATAACAGTCTGTGTCGGCTGCTACCGCACCTGTCATCACGGAGACCATCATTGTATTCTATATGTATCCGAATGAATTGATGATTAGCATTTAGATGACCTCGACTCGATGTGTACCAAAAATGAAATCTAGAACTGAAGGAAATAAATGGGGAATGGTATCGTAATTCTTGGACAGAATGATAAAACATGAAAGGGTTGAGTTGGCTTAAAAGTGGTTTAAATCATCATAAATGTCATCATATTCCTTCACTAACATGTTTCTGTTTTCGTAGCAGTCGTTAGGACCACATCCTCTGTCTGAAAAGGTGGTGAGATCTTTACCTTGATAACAGTCTGTGTCGGCTATCTACCGCACCTGTCATCACGGAGACCATCATTGTATTATATGTATCCGAATGAATTGATGATTAGCATTTAGATTGCCTCGATGTGTACTAACATGAAATCTAGAGCTGAAGGAAAGAAATGGGGAATGGTATCGTAATTCTTGAACAGAATTACAATTTTTTTTTCTCTCGACCCTGAAACTCACATATATTTCGGCTACCATAGCAATCGTCACGGACCATACTATTCATTGGAGTCAATGTAGATATTGTTGACTGACTCGATGTATAGTGGAATAAAACCTTGAGCTGGATGAAAAATGGTTGAGGGGGGTATCACAATGGTTCCCTCTACTCTTGTATCATTATAAAAGCATGAGACCCTTGTACTTGGAACTACACTTCTTTGAGTTTCATCACACACACAGTGCTATTAGGTAAAATAATTTTCAAATAATTTTTCGAAATGTCTACTGCTAAATTCGATGTGAAAAAACTCAATAGTCTGATTAATCAAACATCCCAAGAATTACAAACAATACGATTATCAACGTTGACTATTAATAAATCTTATCGACTTGTAAAAGTAACTGTAATATTCACAAGATATGGAAGATCCGTCATAGTGTCATTATCAGATGATGACACTGAATTCAAATCATGGTTACCAAAACGTGTAGCTGATCGACTTACAGATGATATTATAAGTGGAATGAATTCTTGGGATAATAATTTCACTCTGAAATATCTAGGGGAAAGTGCTCCCCATTATGATGGAGCAAAAACTCGATCTTTAATGGAATTCAATTTACTATAGTTCCATGTGTAAGTATTCAAATATATTTTTATTATAATAACTAATTATATTTTCTCTTTAATAATATTACAGATATCAATATGTGGATGCTCTACTCCCAACAAGGATGGCCACACGCACAAGACTTGAAAACTGCTTTTGATAGGTTAAGATGTGAATTCAATGATTTGAGTTTCGACGCTCTACATGCCATCAATTATAACATGGATACTTGTTATGATGCTGACGCCATCCAGAAGTGCATTCAACTTCATTTCAAATATGAAGAAGGGTCCGGCATAAGTAATAAGTTTATATATGGGAGTCTAAATTTAGAACAATTTTGTGAGCAGATAATCGAAGTTGGTTTACGTAAATTTTTGTTTCAATTGATTACATATCTACCAATGGATATTCGCAATTTATCCAACCTATTTAATGATGAAAATTGTTATAACTAAGCTGTATAATATAAAATATGAATAAAAAACTCGAATTTATTTCATCTTTTTATTATTCCATAATGAAAAAATAATACACTCCATGATGAGAATAGAATAACAATATTCTTTCTTTTGATCATATTTATAGTCATTGAATATATCCAATCTGAACTGCCACACTATCTTCAATGTTAATATGGAAGTATTTGGTAGATATATTTATCAAACTCGAGATCTAGTTGATGTAAAATCATTCAATGCCTCAAACAATACTTTGATAACTTAGAAGATATATTCATGATGTTGAAAGATGAACAACAGAGTTCGAAGAACGAGATTCTGTTGAGTTCACTTATTGAATTGTTTCTCATACAAATAATGAATAATATTTCTCAATTTGCAGGTTGGGATTTGGAGAAAATCTCATTACTAGAGGTGAATGTCAATAAGTATAGTACACTAAGGGGATTTTCTTTTGTTAAACTACCACAATTCATCGAAAAGAATAGAGCTGTTGTGAATGTGGTCAATGAAGATCAGTATTGTTTCGCATGGGCAGTCACCTCGGCATTGTATCCAGTATCATATCAAAGTAATAGTGTGTTATCATATCCACATTTCTCTACCGTACTAGATCTGAAAAGAATTGAATTCCCACTAAAATTGCGCGAGGTGTCAAAGTTTGAGGTAATGAATACATGTTCAATCAATGTTCACGGTCTCGATAAATTTTATGATGGGGATAAACTGAAATATGAAATCATTGGACCACTTCATTATTCTCAAAATAGTTTCAATAAACATATCAATCTATTATATTTCACAGGTTATTACTGTAATGACCATTATTGTTAGATTGAAGATTTATCCAGATTAGTATTATTATTGAATATTATTTTTTGTGATGGTTGTTTGATATACTTCGAGAAAAAAGAATTTTCAACTGAACATCAATTATCCACAAATAAAACTTTCAAACATGATCCATACTCATTCGCATACATAATCGAATATTCATTTGATGATACTGTCACAAAGATTGTAATGTATAGAGGAGAAGATTCTGCTGAAATATTCATATCGAAACTAGAAAATGACTTGATTGTTATTTATAATGAATATTTGAAACGTATCGTTCCAATGCAAAAATTTTGTGTTGAAGAAGAGCTCGAATATGCCAATGCCACAATATGTAATATTAGCCAAAGTGAATTCAAACTTTGGGCATGTCAAGGTCAAAGATCAATGTCATTTGACCGAAAAAAAAGAGATACCGCGCCGCACATTCGATGTGTAATCTGAATTTCAAGATTCCGTATTTTATTCCCATAATATTCTATAACATAAGCAGATATGATTGCCATCTGTTCATGACACGTGAGTTCTTTTCAGAGAATGAACAATTTTCATTGATGAGAAAGAGTGGTGCATTTCCATATAGTTTCGTTCATGATTTGAGTCGACTAGATAATGTGACTTCACCATCGAAAGGGAAGAATTTTATGACAATTCGAATGATCAAGAAATATCTGATGAAGAATATAAAAGAGCAAAGTTAGTGTGGAATGTGTTTGCATGTCAAACATTGGGTGGCTATTCAGATATCTATTTAAAATCCAACGTTTCACTTTTGTGTGATATATTCAACAATTCTCGTAATATTTGTATGGACACTCACAAACTAGACCCAGCTCATTATTATACCTCACCCGGACTTTTTTGGGACGCGACGTTGAAATATACCAAAGTAGAATTGGAATTACTTACGCAGATATAAGTATGATGAATTTTTCAAAAAAAAGGTATCCGTGGTGGGGTATGTCAATGCAGCGATAGAAATAATGAATTCTTAGCAAATTTCGATCCAAAAGAATCAACATCCTATATAATGTATCTTGATGTTACTAACTTGTACGGGCATAGTATGAGTTTAAACTTACCAACAAGTGGTTTTCAATGGTTATATTATATGTTATGACTATCGCTTGTAATAGTTCCGTAGGTTTCGTGTTGAAAGGGGATGTTCATTACCCACTAGACTTACATGGTATTCATTCAGAGTTACCATTCTTAGTAGAATCAATTATTCCAACTGGGTCAAAATCGAAAGTATCCAAATTAGTACCTAACTTGAATGATAAAAAAAAATACATAGGATTCTCAGATTCAATCAATCACAATGGCTCGAAGAATATATCGACTTGAATACTATGTTCAGAAATAATGCGAGAACTTAGTTCAAAAAAATCAATATAAATTGATGAACAACAGTGTCTATGGAAAGACCCTCGAAAATGTTGATAATAATAAAAGCGATATCAATCTTTTGACAAATTGGAAAAACATTCAAAGAATTTTAGACGCCAAAGCTTACATAGCAAGACCGAATTTCAAAAACGTGTCCATATTCAGTGGAGATTTTGTAGCTATTCATATTGGTGAAGTTAAAAGTGAATTATAATGAACCACTGTATTTGGAATATGTATATTGGTACTGTCTAAAACATGTAATGTATGATTTCTTATCCTCATGAATTCTTTAGAAGAAGAAGATTGTGATGAACATTGTATCAATAAAAACTTTGTTCTATCATTTTGTAAATTGTAATTGTGTGACTCTTTATATTATGTATAAATGTCATGCAGTCATATATATCAATAAAATAATATTACATTCATTGGAGAAGTTCAAGTGTGACTATAACTTAGAGATGCAATAGGATTTGTTCCTACTGTGCAATATAATTCTAATGTTGTATATTATGTCGAAGAATGCCTAGATATCGTGGATCAGGTAGAAAGTCACATGCCCTACCACCCCATTCAGTTATACCGCATTGACCAAATCTCCTCATAAATGATCTCGTTTGGGCACGTGTCTGAAAGATGTAGGTAGAAAACCACTCATCGCAGAAGTTTCGACTATACTATAGAATTCAATGATCTGTATTATGCCGAGGAAACCAGTATCGCATAGGCATACCCAATATTATTCATTTCGAATTTGAAGAATGAAAAACTTATTTTCCTCACGAATTCTTCAGAAGAAGATAATAGTGACAGATGATGTATTCAAGAAGAATTTTTTAATATTCATGTAACTTTTCATAGCGTACATGAATGTTGTGTGATAATATCCATGAGGAATTGTTATGTTGATGTGAAATAATGAAAGTGATGAACAAACTTTAATTCCGAAAGAAATTCTGCATCTGATATCATACTGATATGATGATTTCTTCTAATTCATTAGGCACCAAATTTCAATCTGAATATAGGATGCTAAAGTTTCGTATTACAAAATAATGAATTATCTCACACTAAAATACTAGTCATCTATAAAAAATACTATATATATTCCAAACTGCACAATAAAGTTCCATTGTGGTACATAATTCATAATAAGAAAATAATTATAATAATAATAAAAATATCGTCCTCATTATTTCATGAAATTCAAATAAGAAATAAAGGGCGAAATTCATTGCTGCAATGCTATGCATCTCAGAAAATGTTCTTACACTCCACTCTAAATAAAAACAACATGTGATTGTTTTACATGATTATCGCCTACAATTTGAACACAAATAAATACATCACAGTCGAACACATAGTTTTTTCGAATTCAGTTTTGAAGAAAGGTGGGAATAGAATTATATTTTTGAGAAATTTGGTTTCTAAAAGATCGCCTGAACATTTCAGTTTTGAATTTTGGCACTGCTACCATATTTTTATATCTGATATTCAATTGTACATATCTGTATTATATGTAATTTTTCTATGCAGATATGAATGCTCTATTGTTACGATTATTTTATGGAAAAGACGAATAGCGTGAAATACTCTTCTTTTCTCTATGTTCAACCAACCGATTTCTTGAAGTTTATGTGAGATTCTTTGTCGTCGTATACCAACAAATCAATCTCAATGTCATGTTTGTGGACTAGACCACATCAAAAAAATCTTTTAACCATAGAAAATTCTTCAAAACGTTGTTTTCATTCGTGGTTGAGAAGTGCAGGTAGAAAAAGGGGCATCGTTATGTCAATATTCAACAAGGAAGGAGGGTGGATGTTGAAAATTATGTGTAAGTGTGAGAAAGAAGGGTCTATGTATGTGTGTTCTAGAGTATTACGTTGGTAAAGAGTAGAGGTATAAGATTTCTTTACGAATGAATGAAACATGTTGATGTTTCCTTAAGGACAAATCTGAAAGCTTACAGTCAATCGAATATAACTCCATAAATAAAATTCAAATCAGGAGAGATTGTGAGAATGAGGATGTTTTTACGAGAAAGGGATACTGAGAACAAGGAATTCTCAAATTAGTTGAGAAGATATTGAAACATAAAAAATAGATAAAAATAAAATGATTGGGTTTTTCAAATGAGGATATAATATAAATATAAATAGGATCAATCAATAAATCATCGAATAGAAAACATTGTTTTATGTAATCTTTATTCTACATTCCTTGAACTTTTGAGTACGTGCTAGTTGCGATAACACCACAATCCTTTCTCAATGCTTGCTTCTCGTAATTCAAACACCAATACTGTTTGAAATGATGATTATCGTTGAGAAAGAAATGTCCTTGAGAATTTAAAATTTCTCCCCATTCTCAAAGCCATCAAAACGACACGTCACATCCCATTCAAATTGAATAAATGCTGATGAGGTGGAGTGTATATTCCATTCTCAAGAGTTCTTCGAATAGTTAAGATATTCGATAAAATGAACCCAATCGAAGATATTCTTAATGAAGTGGCTGTGTTAGATCAACACAATAGAGTGTACGCTATTGATCCAATTGATTTTGATGGATATGCAGAAGAAGACGATAATTGTGAAGACGAAGGTGTTGGTGATGAAATTCCGACGATCAAAGAAGAAGTAAAAATTCTGCACCGCTACGTGGATGTTGATAAATTCAAAAACCAACGAATCCACCAAATCTATGTATGCATGTCGAACGTTGTCATCGATACTGATAATGGTTCAATCGACATATGCCATACCTGTTTTTGTAATTACGCAGATAGGTCAAGAGGTGGGAAATATAGTTTTATGGACACGCATTACTTGACAAACAGTGATAATATACCAATTTCATCATGTTGTGTTAGCTGTAAAAACCCGCTATATATTGTGAGGGTGGTTGAGGCTTGCTCAATTTGTAATTATTACCCGCTTTATGTAGATAAGTTAGCTGAATGAACAATACTCAAGAACAATATTGATTTAATAATATACCATGTAAATGTTGGAATCTTTTTTCATTTTCCTCTCAACCACAAACGTGAAAATATGAATAATACGATTGATAAATTTGGTCGTAAAAGAAGCAGATCATTAATTTCTCTAAGAGGTCCACCAGGTATAGGTTTTTTACTAGATTCTGATGGAAATTATAATATGTTAGGAAAACAATTGAAAAAATGTTGGTATGCCAACGAATGACGAAGATTGTGTTCAACTTCGGTACTTGAATGAGCAGATTATCGAAGCAAAAGAAATGACTCTACGAGCATTGCAAGCAGCAATCTCCTCAGTTATGGACAATATAAAATTACATTTTGCCAAACAACATAATGAATTGAGAATCGAATTGAAAAGGGAGCAAGGTCAGATTGATAAAGATTCCATTATGAAACAACTTGATGGATTGAAAATTCGACTCACCAAACTCACTAGAACTCAAGAACAAATAATTCAAGATTTGAAAGAAGTGAGAAGATTGGAACGTTTGGAATAGGACAATTGAAAACATACCGATTATATTGCAAAATACATTGAAATAACTCGAATAATAAATCAATATACCATAAATGTGATTAATTTCGAATTATCCTTTTAATGAAGTTTGACTATCTATGTATATAATTCCAGGATAGTTATTTTGGAATGTTTTAGAATATGAAAACATATAAAAAATAATCAAATGATCTGTTGAGGAATAATCAATTAAAAAAGGTATTGAAAAATAATCAATTGAGAAATCAAATGATCTGTTGAGAAATAATTAATTGAAAAATAATGTACTGAAAATGATCTATTGAAAATATTATTCATATTGTGGGAAGTTTGGGATATGAAAACAAATTGAAAAAATATTCAAGATGATCTATTGAAAATGATCAATGGAAAAATATTGTATAATATGTATAATATAAAATAATCTATTGAAAAATCAAAAAAAAAAAATATCGAAACATGATTTTGAATGTGTCTATTTGAGGTAGTCGGAAAATCTTGATAGGATTGCCTCTTGTTTGTTTCTTCTTTTATGAGTCTCCCCTATCAATGAATCGATAGACCGGAGGTTGGACAGGCAGAATTCTGAATTTAGTTTTGCACCCTCGAATTCTTTCCGCAACGCTTCGGTTTCTTCGAGAAGAGACGCCAGTTTTTCTTGTTGTTTTCTTATTTCAAGCTCAAGAGCTTTGGCATTCTCTTCTTTCTCTGCTGTCTCCTTCTGCACCTCCGCCATCCGTTTTTTGTATGATGCACTGTCACATTGGTATCGTTGAATATCCGCATGGTAAATCACCAAGTCATCATCACATTTTCTCATCACCATGCGGACACTGTTCACTCTCACCTCAAAAGCGCTGAACAATCCCTGCAATGCAGGAGTATCTTCCCCGTCCTCGTCGGTACTAGTAACCACCGAAGTTTGTTTTTCGTCAATTTTTGGTGGCTGTTTCTCGACTTTTTTCGGACGAGATGTTGAAGATTTGCCCAAAGCATTCGCCAATATTGGGAATTGATCTCGAGACCTCGATGTTTTCAATAGCACATTGGAATGTACTATAGGTCCCGAGTCCTTCTTCTTCCTCCCTTGCTTATTTGGTTTCACTCCATCCGCGTCAACAATAGCTTTCCTTTTTTTGTTGAATGTTTTGTAACTGGTGAAAGGACCATTGGCTGTTCCTGGACAACTTCGGCGACTGGTGGGGTGACTCCAACGATCGGTGCGGTGACTCCAACTTCATCGGCAACGGATGGCAATGACTGGTCCGGGATTAGTGTTCCTGTTCCTATTGCCATTTGAAATTCTTCCAACAACGAGTCCAAATATTCCTGACTGACTTCAAAGGTTGGTGAAGAAAGATCAATTTCATTCAATTTCCACGATGATTCCATGATGATTTTCTTTTTTTTTTATGAATGAATGGTAAAATTTCAGATGTTGTTACTGACTGAAGATGTCTTGAACTGAATGATACTTCGTCTAAGTTTCGTGAAGAAACCTAACACCCCCCTCCCTTTACCAACGTAATACTCGAACACACATCTACCCTTCTCTCTCACACTCAAACACTCGGTATAATACAGCTCTTTTGAATTCTTTAGTATAGTCGAAACATCTTTCAGACACATGCCCAAACGAGATTATCTATTAGTAGATTGGTCACTGGTAGATATAACTGAATGGGGTGGTAGGGCTTGTGACTTTCTACCTGATCTACGATATCTACGCATTCTTTGACATAATATACAACATTGGAAATATATTGCACAGTTGGAGAAAAAATACTATTGCATCTCTAAATCATAGTTGCATTTAAACTTCTTCATTGAATGAAATATAATTTTATTGATGAATATTACTACATTACCTTATATATAATATGAGAAGTTTCACAATTACAATTCATAAATGATACATGAAATTTTCAATTGATACAATGTTCATCACAATTTCTTCTTCTAAAGCATTTATGAGGAAGTCCAATCTTTCTTCTTCAGTTTTATAATAAATAATATCACAATGTCCATGCGGTAGTGTTTTCGTAGAGTTTGGTATCATGAATCTTTTATCATCATGATATGATAGAGCGATTTTATTTTTAGTAACTGTGAATATATCATGTAGAATACTAACAAAAGTATTCATTTTCCTAAAAATAAAACCACCTTTTTCTACTATTCGCTCATAGTCTGTTGAATGAATTTGCTTATCTATTACACATTTTTTCACACCCTTTGCTTTTTTCAATTCATTATTCAATGATTGAACATTGTAAGCTTTCGCACCGGTTCCGAGAAATTTTATAATTGGATCACTTGGAAATTCATCTTTCATATTCCCCAATACTGATTTGCCCACAGGAATTCCGAAAGTATTACCATTTTCATAGTTTGAAGTATCGAAGCGACTCAAGTTATTTTTGATGAAATCATAAAAGTTATCTGTTTGTACTTTGAGAATGAGAGAATCAGTGTCTGTATATAATAATGAAGCGTGATGACTGAATTCTTTTTTTATGCAACCATACAAGAAATCATACATTACAGTTTTAGACAATTCTAATATACAAAATCCTAAATACAATGGTAAACAGGATCTTCTGGATAGTACCAGTCATGTGTTTAGTGGAAAATTACCGCTCAAGTATCTAATGGGATTCGCTGAAGATTACACTAAAGGAATTCTGAATGTTAAACGAGAGCTCATACTCATTATAGCTCGTTCTTTCAAAAACTCATATATTGGTGAAGTAGAAGCTGACTTGGTCATAAATAAAATTGAATGGAAAATCAAACACATTATGCCCGAAGATAAACAAAAACTGAAACTACTCAATCGAATCAATAAGAGTAATTTGAACGCTAATGTCAAACTAGCTTTCAGAATGTGGGATTTGTATGAATTACCTTCATTGCGAGAAACAGCTTCAGATATTTGGGCTATAAAGACGACTAATAGTCTGGAACGTCCACGATATATAATCATTGGATTTCAAAACACCAATAATTACAGCAACAAATCAATGGATGCTACAAAATTCAAACATGCTGATATCAACAATATTCGACTATATCTAAACTCTGAAGTGTATCCATATGAAAGGTGGAATCTTGATTTTGATAAAAAACTATACTCACCAGCCTATTATGCATATGAGCAATTTCAACGAAGCTACTATGATAAAGATATGAGTGAACCAATGATGACTTTTGGTGAATCCCAAGAGAATCCATTATTCATAATCGATTGTTGTCATCAACCAGACGCTATGAAAACTTCTACAGTAGACATCAAAGTTGAATTCGAAACTCGCAAAAGTAAATTTCCAGAGAATACTAAAGTATATGCATTAATTATTCATGATGCGTGTATGACATATAGTGCCCTAGATGGCACAGTTCAAATTGGATCTATTCAATGACTATTAATATGATCAATAGAAAGAATATTGTAATTCTATTCTCATCTTGGAGTGTATTAATTTTATATTAAGGAATAATAAAAAGATGGAATAAATTCGTGTTTTTTATTCATATTTTATATAATACAGCTTAGTTATAACAATTTTCATCATTTAATAGGTTGAATAAATTGCGAATATCCATTGGTAGGTATGTAATCAATTGAAACAAAAAATCACGTAAACCAACTTCGATTATCTGCTCACAAAATTGTTCTAAATTCAGACTCCCATATATAAACTTATTACAGATGCCGGACCCTTCTCATATTTTAAATGAAGTTGAGTGCACTTCTCGATGGCGTCAGCATCAAAACAAATACTCATGTTATAATTGATGGCATGTAGAGCGTCGAAACTCAAATCATTGAATTCACATCTCAACCTATCAATAGCAGTTTTCAAGTCTTGTGCGTCAGGCCATCCTTGTCGGGAGTAGAGCATCCACATATTGATATCTGTAATATTATTAAGGAGAAAATATAATTAGTTTTTATAATAAATTATATTCGAATACTTACACATGGAACTATAGTAAATTGAATTCCATTAAAGATCGAGTTTTTGCTCCATCATATTGGGGAGCACTTTCCCCTAGATATTTCAGAGTGAAATTATTATCCCAAGAATTCATTTCACTTATAATATCATCTGTGAGTCGATCAGCTACACGTTTTGGTAACCATGATTTGAATTCAGTGTCATCATCTGATAATGACACTATGACGGATCTTCCATATCTTGTGAATATTACAGTTACTTTAACAAGTCGATAAGATTTATTAATAGTCAACGTTGATTATCGTATTGTTTGTAATTCTTGGGATGTTTGATTAATCAGACTATTGAGTTTATTCACATCGAATTTAGCAGTAGACATTTCGAAAAATTATTTGAAAATTATTTTACCTAATAGCACTGTGTGTGTGATGAAACTCAAAGAAGTGTAGTTCCAAGTACAAGGGTCTCATGCTTTTATAATGATACAAGAGTAGAGGGAACCATTGTGATACCCCCTCAACCATTTTTCATCCAGCTCAAGGTTTTATTCCACTATACATCGAGTCAGTCAACAATATCTACATTGACTCCAATGAATAGTATGGTCCGTGACGATTGCTATGGTAGCCGAAATATATGTGAGTTTCAGGGTCGAGAGAAAAAAAAATTGTAATTCTGTTCAAGAATTACGATACCATTCCCCATTTCTTTCCTTCAGCTCTAGATTTCATGTTAGTACACATCGAGGCAATCTAAATGCTAATCATCAATTCATTCGGATACATATAATACAATGATGGTCTCCGTGATGACAGGTGCGGTAGATAGCCGACAAAGACTGTTATCAAGGTAAATATCTCACCACCTTTTCAGACAGAGGATGTGGTCCTAACGACTGCTACGAAAACAGAAACATGTTAGTGAAGGAATATGATGACATTTATGATGATTTAAACCACTTTTAAGCCAACTCAACCCTTTCATGTTTTATCATTCTGTCCAAGAATTACGATACCATTCCCCATTTATTTCCTTCAGTTCTAGATTTCATTTTTGGTACACATCGAGTCGAGGTCATCTAAATGCTAATCATCAATTCATTCGGATACATATAGAATACAATGATGGTCTCCGTGATGACAGGTGCGGTAGCAGCCGACACAGACTGTTATCAAGGTAAAGATCTCACAACCTATTCAGTTAGAGGGTGTGGTCCTAACGACTGCTAGAGAAACAGAAACATTTCAGTGAAGGAATAATGATTTGAACCACTTTAAAGTCAACTCAGCCCTTTCATGTTATCCGAACGGCAATAACTTAGCCTTGGGCGAGTGTAGTCTCGCGTTATTTCCCACAATAGAAGAGTCTCATGTTTTCATGAAAGTAACAAGGTCAAGAATTGTCATTCTTTTGAATCGAGTAGAGGAGCCATTGTGATAGCCCCCCCCCACCCCACTATTTTCTCATTCAGCTCATCATCTATTCAGTCGGATAATACATCGAAAACCGAATTACATTAGTAAAGAAATTTATACACTTTCAAGTCAACTCAACCCTTTCAAGTTATCCGAACAGGAATAACTTGAAACCTTGAGCGCATGTAGTCTCAGGTGATTCGAATTGTAATCACCATTCCAATGACCTTCAGAGGTTTTGGAATCGACCAATGGGCATCATCCGAGCGAGAAAACTTTTAACCTTGGCTGGTTGTAGCTTCGGGTAAACAGAATAGTAATTGCAACAATTGCCCTTCTGATGACCTTTAGAGGCTCCAGAACCGGTCAATTCACACTACTGACAGTAACCATAAGCCATAAGGAACCGAAGAGCCAATCGTACATCTCTAGAATTAGTCTTTTGCCGATAACAAATATCAATAAAGTAGAAATCAAGTATCAGAGTATTTATAATTCGAAACAAAATATCATGAAATATTACAAAATAATACGATGAAATGAAAATTGATTATCGTTTTCCATATCCAGGTGGAGGAATATATTCCCGTCTCACCCGCTCCTTCGGGAATTCAACACTACAACAATAACCCAGAATGTCGCAGAGCTCCCCACACTTTTCAGAATACATTAACGGGTTTTTTTGGCTGTCCAACCGCCCTTGCCGAGGCACACCGTTGACGTTCATACCCTGTAAATAAGTAATAATTAATAACGAGAGATGCACAATTTCGAATAAATAAAATTCTGAAAATTGTTCACTGGGAGAGAGTGATGTACAGCTCGAAATCCAATAGTGAATGAATCATAAAGAATATTTACCTTACGTGCCATGGTGGTCCGCTGCTTCTCGATGTTTTTCTGCAAATAAAACAAAATATTTTGAATGAGATGCACATTTCCGAGTGAGAAAAAATCTTCAGGGTCCCATTATCGAGGAGGAAAAATTAAATGGAACCCCAATTTTACAATATAATCAATATGAAATATGTGAGAGAATCAAAAAGAAAATTTACCTTGTGAAGTTCAACTGCCATTCGCAGCATTGCTTCGTTGGTCCCGTTACAACCACTTGGAGCCGTTGATTTGTGGACTGGTTCATACGTATTCTACAAAAAAAAAATAAACAGAATTATACGACATGCCCAATTTCAAATGATAAAATATTTAAAATCATCATTGGAAAAAAATATCGAGAACCAAAATTTTATATAAATAAACAAATACCTGAATCGGCCTAGGAGAAGTGTGACGGCCATACCATCTCACCAAATCGCCATATTCCCTGTTCACATTATCATCATTATCCACTGGTCCCACTCTGCCCGTTGGTCTGGAGACTGGTTTATTTTCACGAGTGTTCATTTCGAAATCTAGGTCATCTTCGACTTGTCTACGTATGAATATCAACTAACCAACTCGGTGCGAAATGGCACTATTTAAAGGTCTCTGGGTAGTAATTAGTCCCATACCACCCTTTCTCCTAATGACTACCTGTGATTGGTTGAATTGGAAAAGGTACCACCAACTAAATAGCAAATTCGGATAAACTTCAGTACATGTGCACCTGACGTTACAGCTAAAATCAGCAAACGAATGGTAACCGGTTTGGAGGGTAAACGTAAACAATAGCTCATTTTGTTTAGAATGCTTATTTCAAACATTAAATAAATCATCAGTGCGAAACACAACACCAATTATCAACTTTATAATATAATATAAATTGACAGAAATGAAGTGTGAACAATCGTTCCCTGTATTATTGTTATTGAGAGTTTAATTTTTAAAACTCATCATGCCTTCAAGTTTTACGACTATGTTCATATGCTGATCATTTATGGAAAAAGTGGAGAAACGCTTTTTCACTAACACTGATGGCTTTTGACAATGGAAAACCTACATGAAAATTTGTTTATCGTTTCGAAGTACTTATCTCGAAAAAAAAATTGAATAAAGTTATGGCTGAATGAGCATAAGAGCGAACTTTACAATGAAAAATAATACAGGGTGTCCCATCGGAAATTCTTAAGATGATACCACGTGATCCAAGTGATGTTGTAACAACGTTACAGAGTGCTCAAATTGCGTAATATTACCAACGGTTTACAACTTCCAAATTCCAATATCGAACTCCAAATAGTTTTAGAGATATCCCAGTTAACACAAATTCGTCTCAGAGATGTGAATGGGCATCACATTCATGTTCCAGATCACAACCGTGACTCGAATTGAGATTCTCATTAACATCACAATGACTTCTATTCGGGACCCTTTTGGTCGTTTTTTGATTTTCATTCAGCATCACAATAGAAATCACATTGATGCATTGGATTACTCACAATGTGAAGTTCAAACTGCCTCACATTTTTTTATCTGGAATTCCTTATGTGCTTCTGAAGGAGGTCACATATACTTAATTTTCGGAATTAATAATGAAGTCGCATTCACGTCACATAGACGAAATAATAGGTTTCACAAGAATGCTCCATTTTATTTGATTACGAATCTCATTCTGAATCAGTTCATGAAGTCGGAAATGGGATTTAAGAAAAATGCTTATGATGAAGATTTCAATATTTATTTTTGGAGAACCTTCAGAAAATCATAAATATTATATATTCTTTATGAGTAACTGAAATTTCACTTTAACATAAGAATAATAATAATAATAATATTTTTATTCCATTGAGATCATTTACACGATATTGGAAAAGTCAGTAATAAAAAACTCACAACACTATACTGCTTTATTCTTGCAATTTTCTCTGATTTGTAGACACTATCTTTTTAGTATCTCAAACATCTCGAAATTCTTGTGTAACAGCATCTGAAAATTAATAAAATACATTTTAGTTCATGTTGTGAATGTTCAGTTTTATTATAGAGGTTGAAAAGGAGTTTTCAGATATTCACATCAAATAGATTACCTGAATCTTACAAGAAGACTTGATTATTGATGGCTGAATGATTTACTGAAGAATGGTTCATATTTAATTTTGAAAACACTGCTCAGGCCATATTGATATCATTATTACCAATTCTAGCTTCTGAGTTATTGGTATTGGCTACACCAATAACATTTTCACTGTTTTCAGGAATATAATAAAATCTATGATTTTATTCATCTCCTCCTACGTTGAGTCATATGTGATCAAGTGTGAGTGTGATCAATGAGTTATAGCCCAATAACTGAAATAAAAATAAATCAATATACGTATTATTCTGAATAATTATGTTGAAAGAACAATAATACAATACTCACCTTTTCACTGAAATGAATTACACAAACTCATGTGTTCTTATCCACTATTCTATTCTTCTACAATAGCCTCAGTCAGCCAGTTGATTTATATCACGTAATCGGTTGTTTTTTTTTGCAGAAATTTCGCTTATTCAAACGAGTCTGGCATAGCCCATCCCTTCTGCTTGCAAGCAAAAATATAACAGAAACCTCAACAACTATACTTTGTTTTTACAACACTACTAAAAACTGTTCGAAATAACAACTAATTTATATCGATTTATGAATACACCTTGTCAACTCTTCTCATCCACTTGGAGCAAATAATTAGAAAGAACAATGAAAGTAACAGAACGTGGAAGAAAACGAACCGCCATATTACGATACTGAATACACTCTTGTTAGTCTTGTTAGTCTCGTTTCACGATCTCGTCGCATGTTGCACCAGCGTTGCCGCCTGTGCATGAAATAAGCACACCCTTTCATTTTTTATGGAATTATTGTGAAGAGATGAAAAAAATGTACTATACTTTCAGATCCGAGGAATTGATGACGAAATGATTTTTCAGTGATATGTTTATATTTTTATAGACAATATGATGATATTCCTCATACATTACTATCAGTTTAAGAACACTGGGAGACTGCGAAATCTCTTGAGTCTGGAAAAATATTTGAAAAGGCAACACTGAATAGTATCTTGTTGAGTTCAATGTTGCAAGCTCTCATTTTTACATATTCAAAATCGAGAAGATCATTATATTTTTCGTGTTCTATCATTTGATTCTTATGGGTGATATCATAATTTTTGGGTATCATTTTGGGAGCAGATCGGATCATTACATAAAGCAGGTAGATATAATAAATGATATTGGGTATATGGTATTATTCATCAACACCTCTTTAAAATTCACTTGGCAACTGCGTATGCTGGGAATTTCCTAGCCAATCATATTCTTGTATTCCCAAGTCACATTGTGCGCTGTATCTATGACTATGTGATTATGCATGGGTATGCAAAAGACCGATGATAACATTGGGCTGATGATACTTAATCTTCATATGTTGAATTCAATTAATTTTTACGGCGCATATACCAAGTGTCCAAATAAGTCTTGTATAGATACCCATTTCCAATATGATACATCGATTTCATTTCATCCACGAAATTATTTCTTACATGAATTCTTTTTATAGACTTTAGAGAACTTGGTATTAGGAATTATATTAGTTACGAAGGTAAAATTGGCTTTGCGACTAATCGAATCATCTAGCATAGGTAAAATCAGTATCAAAATTTTTATTACATATAATTCAATTTTTAGGTTATCTGAATTTTGAATCGAGTTTCGGATAATGATAATAATAATAATAACTTTATTCAGAAGAAGAAATGAGTTTACAATCAGTATATAATGCGAATAAAGTTGTTTTGGCGATAAGTGCGGTTGCACTTGTTTCGCTGAAAATGCCGTTACAATAATATAAAAATACAATAAAATAGGTAATCTGATTTCAGTCGACCAAGCAATGGCAGTGAAAATTAATCAATCAAAACCAATCAAACCTAATTACAGTGAAAATATAGACTCCAACAACATACATTGAAGTAAAATAATCAATCAATAGATCGGAGTGAGACAATCACACAAATGATAAAATGTAAAGACTTCAAAGTATACACAAATGTTCAAATGTTCAAATGCCCAATAATAACTTTATTCAGAAGAAGAAATGAGTTTACAATCAGTATATAATGCGAATAAAGTTGTTTTGGCGATAAGCGCGGTTGCACTTGTTTCACTGAAAATGCCGTTACAATAATATAAAAATACAATAAAATAGGTAATTTGATTTCAGTCGACCAAGCAATGGCAGTAAAAATTAATCAATCAAAACCAATCAAACCTAATTACAGTGAAAATCTAGACTCCAACAACATACATTGAAGTAAAATAATCAATCAATAGATCGGAGTGAGACAATCACACAAATGATAAAATGTGATGACTTCAAAGTATACACAAATGTTCAAATGTTCAAATGCCCAATTATAGCAGGTACACAATTTTTTCGCACTCAACAAGTGTTCATCACTTGTTTTGAG
Organism: Plagiodera versicolora; assembly: GCA_037013635.1. Classification (NCBI taxonomy): domain Eukaryota; kingdom Metazoa; phylum Arthropoda; class Insecta; order Coleoptera; family Chrysomelidae; genus Plagiodera; species Plagiodera versicolora. The sequence continues at coordinate 5,163,426 of CM072993.1, read as the reverse complement.
ACGACGCAAAATCCACACCAGAGCTGATTAGAAACCAGATCAGCGATAGCCTGCCTTGTCCGGCCGAAAATGAATGTTTGGAGTGTCTTCCTGAAAATGAGGAATACATCGATACTTCTAATCGTATAAAAAAAAAAAAAAAAAAAGCAATTTATTTCCAACAGGGGTACCCAATTACAGGAAATGCTATCATAAAAATATAGATACTCAATATTCACACATTCAAAATTTAAAAGAGTAATGGAAAATATAGTAAATATTAAAAATATTGCACTGTAGTAATATATAAAAGGAAATGCTGAAACGAAGTATATACAAGTGTTCACAAATTCGAAATGGAATATATAACACAAAAATATTAAAAGTGGTTGTCGATACATGATACCAAGGTGTTCGAAGAGTCGAAATGAATATCACAAAATTCACAGATTTTGTTGAAGCTACTGCACATAAAATTCAGCGGTGATCGTACCATAACATTTGTTCGTGATGCTACGCAATAGAACTTTAAATTGTGTCGACCTCCAACTCTAGGTACTAAGAAATTGATATCGTTCAAAAGAATAGTACAATCAATGTTGTTATTAACTAATTTATGCAGGAATTTTGTACCAAGAATAACTCTTCTTTTTTCCAGAGATGTAATATCAAATCGCGATAACAAAATGTCATGGTCGATACCTCTCGCAGGATATTGTCCATCGACTTTTAGGCATAAATATTTCAAGAACTTTCTCTGCACGCATTCGATTGATGTTTTTTGGTAGTCGCAAACTGGATTCCATATCATAGAACCAAACTCCAACTTAGATCTAGCATATGTAAAATATAGCAATTTTAAGGTGGTTACATTCTGTAAATGAATCCAAGCATCCTATTTGCATCAGCAGTCATATTTCTGATATGTGTTGCAAATGTGAATTTACTGTCGTATGTTATACCAAGGTCTTTTATCTCGTTTACAAAGTCGATTGTATTATTGTCGATTGTATAATCGTACATTAAAGTTCGCGATTTTTTTGTGAATGATATTATATTGCATTTGGACACATTCAGTTGTAGGCGATTATCATTGCACCAAAGTTTGATTACATGTAATTCAGATTGTACTCTTTGGCAGTCAGTGATGTCATCAATTTTACAATACAATTTCAGGTCATCTGCAAAAAGTAGGCTAGGAATATTCAAAGAGATTGCTAGATCATTAATAAAAATTAAAAACAAGAGAGGTCCTAGATTAGAACCTTGTGGCACTCCGGACGTAACTACGTATGGAGTAGATCTGAAGGATTCGTATTCGACAAATTGTTTTCTGTTAATTAGATATGATTCAGTTAGAGTAAGCATTTGGCTAGAGAATCCATTTTTTTTTTAATTTGCTGAGAAGAACATAATGGTCTATTTGATCGAAAGCTTTTTGAAAGTCTGAATAGACAACATCGACTTGCTTTTGTTTGTCCAGGTAAGTACAGAGATATTGATTTAAACATGCGAGGTTTGTTATACATGATCTTTGTTTCACAAAACCGTGCTGAGTAGAAGAAATAACATTTTGAACATGAGAGTACGTAACATTTTGCACACATATTTCAAAGAGTTTAGAGAAGTTACATAAAATTGAAATCGCTCTGTAGTTTGTGATATCGCTAGGGTCACCTTTTTTTAATATCGGACAAATTCGGGCGGTCTTCCACTGGTCTGGGAAGGTACAGGTTGTTAAAATTAAGTTGAATATAGCCAATAGTGGTATGGAGAGAATGCCGATACAGTCCCTTACTACAAGACTAGGAACTCTGTCAACGCCTGCGGTAAGTTTGTTTTTTTAATTTCTTTGAAGCAGTAACAATATCGTTCTTGGAAAAAGCGGGAATGTTCAAGACATCTAAATCGGAAATATTGATGTTTTCACGAAGCATGTTCTCGTCGGAAACCAAGTATACACTCCTGAAGTACTTTGCGAATCCGTTGACAATATCCCAGGCCTGCCAAACACTGCATCACCAAACTTCATTATGCCCGGAATACGCGAATGCCCTTTCTTACCATGTATGAAAGACCAGAAATTCGAGCTGTCTGATAAAATATTATTTTCAGCTGTGTTTGCAAATTTAGCATATGCCGTGCTTATTTTATTTTTAACAGCTTTTCTCAGATCCGAGAATTGATTCTGATAAAAAGCTGTTTTGTGTTTCTTATAGTTTTTATAGAGAGAGAGAGTATGTGTTTATTATCCAAGATACAAGACCTTATTGACAAACACTGGTAAAAAGAAAACATATAAATAATCTCATAAAAAAAGAAATACAATTACATAATTACATGAAAATATTACATATAAATGTTCACACACATATATATATATATATATATATATATATATATATATATATATATATATATATAACATATAAGCACCAACAATATCATATTGCTTCGTCATTAAAATATTCTATCAGATCATAGTAGGCTTTAGTTACCAGCCTTTCATGTAACTTTTTTCGAAAGGCTTTAAGCGAGTCCGAGTTCTTTATATCTGCAGGAAGTTTATTATACATTTTGACACCGTTGTAAATTATTGAGTCTTTAATCAGTGTCGATTTAGGGATGTTTAATGACAGATTCATTGCATTTCGTGTAGTGCGATTGTTATTTTCATATAGAGATTTATTCTTGTAAATTAGACATGTAGCTTCTAACACATAAATTGAGGTTAGTGTCAGAATTCCGTGTTTCAGGAAAAGAGGTTTGCAAGAACTCAACCTATTTACTTGGCACAAATACCGCACCGCCCGCTTTTGCAGCAAAAATACACTCTCAAAGAGTTCGTTACTACATGAACCCCAGAACTGTATTGCGTATCTCAAATTTGACTCAATGAGAGCAAAGTAAACATTTTTTGCCGCAGCATAACCTAAGTCTTTAGCTGTAGATCTGAGGGCAAAACAGCCTGAGGATAATTTTTTGTTCAATATGTTAATGTGGTTTGTAAATTTCAAATTAGTATCTATGTTAAGTCCCAAGAATTTAAAATTGCTGTCAGAAGGTATGGAGTCAGCCCCTAGTTCTATATCAGGTAGAAGACATTTAAATGTGAGTAATTTTGTTTTATTGAAATTTAAACATAGAAAATTAGCATCGCACCACGATTTGATTTTTTGTAGATCTCTTGTAATATTTTTACAAAGCAAATTCACATCTTCAGAGTGCCATAGAATGGTAGTGTCGTCGGCAAATAAAGTGAAGGAACCAGATATGTCTAATAGGGATAGATCGTTTATATATAGCAGAAAAAGATATGGACCTAAAACTGAACCTTGGGGTACTCCCCAGGTAACGTTCAGTAATCCGGATGTGTGGTCAGTTTTTACTAGTTGGTTTCTTCCTGTCAACTATGATTCCATCCACCTCAAGGCCATGTCTCTGATACCATAGTGAGAGAGCTTCTGCAGCAACAGTGTGTGATTGACACAATCAAAAGCTTTAGTCATATCACAGAATGCTGCCGCCACGTTCTTTCCCACATTGATGTTGTTGTATGCCATTTCTAGACAGTTAAACATGGCATCAGACGTATTCTTGTTATTCCTGAATCCAAATTGTTCATTGCTGATTAATTTGTTAGTTTCAAAAAATTTTATCAGGCGAATTTTTACTAGCTTCTCTATCACTTTCCCTAAGGTCGGAATGAGAGAGACGGGCCTGAAGTTAGATGGATCCTGAGTATCACCTCCTTTGTGAATAGGAATTACCACACTTGTTTTCAAAAACTCAGGAAATGTGCCCTTTTTGAACCCATCATCAATCAGCATTGAAAGTACTGTCAGAGCCGAGTGAGGAAGGTTTTACGCTAACTCCTTTTTTTTAATGTGGCTAATAACATCGGCGTCGAACCACGGGGGAAATTTACGTGTTCTTACTGTTCTCAGTGGAACTGTTTGAGTGAAAATGCTGTATAATTCTTGATATAATAAAGTACATGCCGATTCGATATTATTACTTTCAGAGACGTCACACCATTCAGTTGTCCTGATCAATTCATACATAGCTGGGAAGTTTGCTTTACGAAAATTGAATTGTTTATTCGCATCTGTTGTATTAATAGAAAAGTCGTTCATATGAGGAGTGCGACAAATCACCGAAAAGAAAGTGCTGGATGATGAACATCTATGTTTACAAAAGGTTCATCATATTTCGAGACGATACAATCTTCACAGTTGGTTATGACTAGATCCAGTTTGCGATTATTAATATTCGTTATCGAGTTGTACTGCTGGGATTCAGTTGCATGCATAAAGTTGAGGATGTACTGAAATTTAGTATCATTGAAGTCTACATCATACTTAGGAATATTGAAATCACCAACCAATAGAAAATTCCCGTTAGTAACAGAATCCGAACTCTCCAAAAAACCGAACAATGTTTCGTAGTGGATATTGGAGCAACTAGGAGGAATATAAACTACAATAATACTCAAAGCCAAGTTGCCAAGCACTAACTTGGAGCCCACAATATCAACTTCAGGAAGCATGTCTCTTAGATCCAAAAACGAAATTGGTAGTAACCTATAATTATCCCTGGACGCCAACAGGACACCACCTCCTTTAGTGACACTATTGGTTCTCAGATCACGATCACATCGAAATACATTATACATTGATGGGAAGATTTCTTGATTGAACACATCATCTTGAAGGTTAGTTTCTGAGAGACAAATCATATCCATTTCTCCACTGGAGACAGAATTATAAAAAGCAGTAGTTTTTGTTTTTAATCCTCTAACATTCTGGTAGTACATGGAGAGACTACGTTTGTTGTAGTTGTGTACCGGATCTAGTTTAAATTAACGATTTTTGGAAATCCATTAAAGTATTTAATAGTGAGGTTATTTTCTCCATTATCTTTTCTTTCATTTAATTGTTGGCGTAGCTCTCTGTAGTATTGAATTTGGTGAGGTGTCTTATCGAAGGATATAAAAACATTCTTGAAGTTATCGTTTCTTAATTTTTTTTGAATTTCTTATGCATGCCATTACTGAGGCCTCATTCTCTAGCGTCACTTCAATAGGTCGAGGAGTGGTTCTATTGGTATCGTATTTTCCTAGACGCATAGGCCGAAGAAAATGTATGTGGGTTCACATTCTTTATGATCTTGGACACTTCGTTCAATTCTGCAATGAGTCGATCTTCCTTGGGTTGAGTAGATTCTTGTTCGGAAATACCGAAAATAACAAGGTTGCATTTTCTGGCATTTCTTTCTTGAATTTCTTGGACGATGTCTTCGAACACACTTGTTGGAATGGGGGTAGGTGGAGCTTTGGCCATTTTTTTCAACTCCTTTACCTCATCTTGCAAAGATATGATTACCGCTTTCAAAGAATTGATATCTGTGCCAATGCTTTCACATTGAACGCAGGTCCAAGAGAGTGACTTTTTGGCTTTGATTGTACGGGTTTCAGAAAAAGAAAGTCCGGCACATGTATTACAGAATACACTCTTGCATATACAGCAAGTAAGCTTTAAATGTGGTTCGGCTGCTTTCTGACAATTTTTACCAATATCCATTTTATCCCACTCAAGTGCGACGCCTATGTGGGCCTCCAGGAGATAATAGGTAGAGGCAAAGTGGGGTTACCTTGTATATCACCAGCTGGTAGTTTCAGGCTGATAGATACAAATCGACATAAACTAATCACTGTATGCACACATATCAACTCAACACATACGTAACAGTTACTTGCACAAATTAATATTATATATATACTCAGATACGAGTAGAAATTCAGTCGAAATTCGACGTTGCTGAAGCGACGACGACGAAATAGTGTTGAACAGCTTTGGGGCTAAGTACGTATAAGAATGTTGGATGAGTGCTTTATGAGTTAGTGGGACGATGTGGTCATCTTTTTTTCGTGTATTATAACTATGAGTCGGTAGAATATAGCTCTTCTTTCTATAGTAAGTTATGATGATGTTATAATAATAGAGTTGACGAATATCAAGGATATTGGCTTCAGAAAACAACTGTTCTGTCGAAAAGCGCTTGGGTTTCGATAAAATACATTTCAGAAATCTATTCTGTAGCATTTCAAGTGCGTGAAGGTGTATTCTAAAGGCACCTCCCCAACAAGCTATCCCATAGCGCAAGTGGCTTTCTACGAGTGCGTAGTACAAAATTTTTAGATGGTTAGGGCTTAATATGTTTCTTAAGAATTTGAATTTATAAATTATGTACCGTAACTTGTTGCAGACATATTCCACATGTGCATCCCATTTCAAATGAGAATCCAAAATCACACCAAGGTACTTCACTTTTTTATCAGGGAGAATTATTTGGTGATTACCGACGTTCAAGTGTGAAAATGAAGGTTTGTTTGCGCTATTACAACTGAACGGAAGATATTGGTTTTTTTCCAAATTAATAGTCAGTAATTTATGTTCAAGCCAGGTTTTTATCACATTGAAGTCTAGTTCCACCATATCCTTTAATTCTTGCCAACTATTCGCTTTGTAAAATATCGCCGTATCATCAGCAAATCCTATAATTTTACCTTTACTTTCGAGGGAAAATAATCCATTTAGTGAATAGGATTGGTCCGAGGACCGTACCTTGTGGGACACCTATATCAATATTCTGCTTGCTGCTAATAACCTCACCAATCCTTACGCTCTGGTGCCTATCCGTGAGGTAACTCCTGAATAATTTCAGTGGAACACCCCTCACACCAATATCTTCCATCGTTTTCAACAGCATTTCATGGTCCACTGTGTCGAATGCCTTCGACAAGTCTATGAAAACGCATAAGCTCGACTTGTTTTCGTCAAGGGCCGATGATACTTCAGAAGTTAGTGCTAATATAGCATCTTGTGTTGACAATTTTTCGCGAAATTCGAACTGACTGTCAGATATTAAATTATATTTGGAAACGTATGATGCTAGTCTTTTTTTTAGGATTTTCTCGAATATCTTGGCCAAGTGTGTGATCCGAGATATAGGGCGGTAGTTTGTGATAATGTCGTCATCACCCCTTTTATATAACGGTACCACAATCGTTTGCTTAAAAGCTGTTGGCCAGTGACCTGTCTCCATGCACATATTAAACAAATATGCTAGAGGTTTCTCTATGAACGAGAGATCAGCCTCAAAATATCAGCATTAATACCGTCACTACCACTGGCCTTTTTTGATTTCAAGCTACTGATTACGCCTTTAACCTCATTTTTATCAGTTGTTGATAAGACAAATGAGTTCAGAACAGTTGCTTTCCGGATTGTGTAATTAGGATTTCTATTTATCTTTTCAGCCATTTCCTTTCCCATTCTGGTGTATACAGTATTGAATTCGTTTGCAATTTCTTGTTTTTTTGGTAAAACTTCCCCGTTCTCATTTTTTATTGTTGTGATTGGTCGCTTGTTCTTGCTCGTATTGGGTATTTCTTTAATTACTTTCCATAAATTTCTGCTATCTGAGGAGTTTGATAAATGAACATTCATTGAAAACAATTTCAGATAGGTGAGTAATTCTAGCAACTGACTCATTTCTGTAGATGATCTAGTTGTTGGGTCGGATTTAATGCAAATTATGATTTTCGTCAAGATGAAGTATTATAAGCAATTTATAGACCACACTGACCCTTGTCATTGAATAAAAAACTATCATTAGATGTGACAGTAACCATGAGCGATGAAAAACCCATAAGCCAATCGCACATATTGCTTGGTGACTCATCTCCAGAATTAGTCTTTCGCAGATATCAAGTCTCAATAAATAAAAAATCAAGTTGAGATCATTAGAGTTTTTATTATTCGAAACAGAATTTCATGAAATGGTACTGAATGATAGGATATAATGAAAATTCGATAAAAGGAAAATTAATTATCGTTTTCCATAGCCAGCTGAAGGAATATATTCTCCTCTCACCCGCTCCTTCGGGAATTCAACACTACAACAATAACCCAAAATGTCGAAGAGCTACCCACACTTTTCAGTATACATTAACGGGTTTTTTTGGCTGTCCAACCGCCCTTGCCGAGGCACACCGTTGACGTTCATGCCCTGTAAATGAGTAATAATTAATAACGAGAGATGTACAATTCCGAATGAACAAAATTCTGAGAATTTTTCACTGGGAGAAAGTGAATTGAGTTGTAGATGAATCAAAAAGAAAATTTACCTCACGTTCCATGGTGGTCCGCTGCTTCTCGATGTTTTTCTGTAAATAAAACAAAATACTTTACATGAGATGCACATCTTCAGGGTCCCATTATTGAGAAAAAACCATATGGAACGCCAATTTCACCATAGAAACAACATCAAATATGTGAAAGAATCAAGAAAAAAATTCACCTTGTGAAGTTCAACTGCCATTCGCAGCATCGCTTCGTTGGTCTCGTTACGAGTACCCCTTGGAGCCGTTGGATTGTGAACCGATTCATACGTAGCCTGCAAATAAAATAAAAAAACTTTTACGACATGCCCAATTTCAAATGATAAAATATTCAAAAGTATCATTGAGAAAAAATATCGATCACCAAAATTTTACCGTAAAATTCACTTTTGAGTTATATATGAATGAAAAAATTGCCTGTATCGGCCTAGGAGAAGTGATCGCCAAATCGCCATACTCCCTGTTCACATAATCATCATTATCCATGGGTCCCACTCTTTCCGTTAGTCTAGAGACTGGTTTCATAAAGAATATTTACCTTACGTGCCATAGTGGTCCGCTGCTTCTCGATGATTTTCTGCAAATAAAACAAAATATTTTGAATGAGATGCACATTTTCGAGTGAGAAAAAATCTTCAGGGTCCCATTATCGAGGAAAAATTATATGGAACCCCAATTTCACAATATAATCAATATGAAATATTTAAGAGAATCAAGAAGAAAATTTACCTTGTGAAGTTCAACTGCCATTCGCAGCATCGCCTCGTTGGTCTCGTTACGACCACTTGGAGCCGTTGGTTTGTGGACAGATTCATACGTAGCCTACAAAAATAAATGAAAAAAATATACGACTTGCCCAATTTCAAATGATAAAATATTTGAAAGCATCATTGGGGAAAAATATCGAGAACCAAAATTTATATAAATAAACAAATACCTGAATCGGCCCATCTCACCAAATCGCCATATTCCCTGTTCACATTATCATCATTATCCACTGGTCCCACTCTGCCCGTTAGTCTGGAGACTGGTTTATTTTCACGAGTGTTCATTTCGTAATTCACTTAATTTTCGACTTGTTCGAGTGTAAATATCGACTAACCAACTCTATTTAAAAGTCACTGGGTAGTAATTAGTCCCACACCACCCTTTCTCTTATTGACTACCTGTGATTGGTTGAATTGGAAAAGGTACCACCTGGTGTCGAAATTGCTAACTGAATAGCAAATTTGGATAAACCACAATACATATGCACCTGACGTCACAGCTAGAAACAGCAAACGGATGTCAAACGGTTTGGTGGGTAAACAATAACTCATTGGGTATGGAACGATTTTTTCAAACATTCAATCAACTCAAACGTCCAAAACAGAATATAAACTGACAGGAATTGAATGTTAGAAGTTTTGTGTTCTCCAGACGAGAAAAACACGGCCATTTTGTGACGTGCCGCGAAAGCTGAAGTAAAATTTTGATATCTTGCAATTCTATAGACGGAATACCAAAGGCGGATTGGGAGATTTACGTCCTGTAGGCTATTCAAAATCATATTGATTATATTTTTCATCAATGAGATTTCTACTTTTCGATTCGTCAATTTCTCTTCCATTCTCGAAATCTGTGATTTGTATTTATATTGAGAATAAAAACATTGAAACTCACCACTCCTTAACCTCCCTCCTCTTGACACGTGCCTAGACAATAATGGAAATATTTTTGAAATTTTGTATAAAAAAATATGTTTATTAGAGCTATAGTCATTCTATAATAATCGAAACGGCAAGCAGAACAAGTGATATTGTAACGAAATGATACGCCTATGGCTTGGCCACGCCCACTCCAGGTGACGCGGATCATGAACGTTCGAGACGCGAGGTCTGAAATGTTCGCGTGCCGCCAGGAAACTTCTGGAGAAGCGTCCAGGTATAAAGCTCCGCGGACAGAGGCGCAGGGAATCAGTTGATAATCGAGCGTTGTAAATAAATCGTGTCAGTGGAAATAAAAGTGTATATAAATCGAACCCAGTGTTTTAGTAAATAAAAACGTTACAGTGGTGTCAGTGAGTGGGATTGAAATTAAAAAATAAATACAGTGTGGACTTAGAACAAGAAAAAGTGAAAGACATTGAACTTTTGTAGTGAAAAGAGGACATTTTTGAACGTTTAGTGCGATAATTTTGGTTTTTGGTACTGACTATTTTGCATCGTAAATAAACCAAAATGAAGTTGAAAGACCTCTCAGTGAAACAATTGCGTGAACAATTGGAGGAACGTGATGCCGATAGTAGTGGAACTAAAAAAATACTACAAGAACGATTGATTGGTGTTCTTTCAGATAATGGAGATGACCCAGAAACGTTTGAATTCCTGTCGGCGGACGAAGTCATCATGTTAAAAATGGAAGAAACTTCTAGAAAGATAGAAGAATCTTCTAGAAAAAGTGATGAAAAAATGGAAGAAACTTCTAGAAAGATAGAAGAAACTTCTAGAAAGATAGAAGAAGCTTCTAAAAAAAGTGATGAAAAATTGGAAGAAGTTTCCAGAAAAAGTGATGAGAAATTCGAGAAAGTTTCTGATATGATCAATGAAATTTCGAAAAAGAACGACGAGCGATTTGAAGAAGTTTCTAGAACATTCGACGAAATGCATAAAAACGTAGATGGACTAGAAGAGAAAATAAAGCAGCTGGAATGTCTGATAACTAAATGTGGCTCAGCAGTACAAGTACCAACTACTGATATGGATAAAACCGCAGTAAGTACAGATCAGGAAGTTAAAGAGGAATGGACAAGAGAAGAAACAAAACATCATTTGAGATTCAAATTGCCTCCGTTTGATGGGAAGTCATCTTGGTCCGTATACCTCAGACAATTTGAAGCCATCGCTACGGCCAATAAATGGACTCAAGAAGAAAAAGCTGTTTCCTTGACTGCGGCTCTAAGAGGTGATGCTGCGGATATTTTAAGATCGATTCCTATGGGCCAAGAAAAATGTTATCAAACATTGTTCAACCGACTTGAGAAACGCTATGGAGATGCCCATCTGCAACAGGTCTACAAAGCACAACTACGCAGCCGAATCCAACGTGCAAGTGAAAGCTTGCAGGAATTTGAAACAGACATTGCTCGAATGGTGCGTCTAGCCTACCCTGAAGCTTCAGATAACATCTTGGAAGAAATAGCCGTTGACATATTCGTCAATGGATTGAGAGAGAGCGAAATACAGAAAGCTCTACGATTGGCCGGACCGAAAGTATTGGATGAAGCACTTGCTATTGCTTTGGAGCATGAAACGGCCAATCAAACTTCCAAAGGTCATCGAGTTAGAACCATTGGCGAGAAAGATGAAGAGAATGATCTGGAAGATATGGTTCGGAAAATTATCCAGAAGACGATGCCCAAGAAACGAGATCCCAGATGCTGGAATTGTGGCGAATTAGGTCATCTTCGTCGCAATTGCCAGAAACCCATACAGCAGTCGGAAAACTAAAACAGGTCGACATGAGGGGGCGATCGTCGACCTTGAGAATTAAAGCCCCTGTAGTTACCGTCAACGTAACATCTTCTGGTGGAGCCCATAGCCTGTATGTTGATGGTCGGATTGACGGAGAGAATGAGTTGTTCTTGATAGACACTGGTGCAACAAGAACTATTGCACGACCGGAAATAGTGAGAGATCATTCCAGAATGTCGCCAGCAACAGCACATCTCAGAACGGCGAACGGTGAAAGGATAAAAGTCTATGGCGAAGTTAATGTTCCTGTCTCCATTGGTAAGACCACTATCAAGCACAACATACTGGTCGCTGAGATTTCTGACCAGTTAATCTTGGGTATGGACCTTTTGAGGAAACTTGGAGCCGTATTGGACGTACACAGAGGAGTTCTCAAGGTCGAAGGTGAGGAACTCCCTTTTCATGAAGACAAGGAAGATGTAGTCCGCCTACTAACTACTAGTGATGTAACTATACCCGGCCATAGTGAGAAAATTCTAATGACCAGTCTCGAGGGATACTGTAGGAAAGGAAGTCTGAGGATGGTCGAAGAAGTGGGCAACAATGAGTTCTTGACTGCGAAAGCTCTAGTGAGGGTTGGAGATGTAATTCCTGTTAGAGTTATGAATGTGAAGGAAACTCCAATCGGGCTGAGCCGAAGAACTGTGGTAGGACAGTGTGTTTCTGTTTCGTCGATCCGCTGTGTGACTACAACCGACCAACCACCGAAATCTTAGAACTCAAAGGAGCTTGTAGACACCGTAATTAATACTTGTCAAGATCTGGACAGAGAACAGACCCGTCGAGTGAGAGCCATGCTTGAAGAATTCCAAGATGTGTTTGCCATCGATGGAAATGACAAAGGAAGAACCAGCGTCGTGACCCATAAAATCAATACTGGGGATGCTCAGCCAATAAGACAGCAGCCGAGAAGACTTCCGTGGGCAAAGCGGGAGGAGGCGGAAGAAATTATCAAGGATATGGGCAAACAAGGTGTTATAGAACCATCGAATAGCCCGTGGGCCTCGCCAGTTGTCCTTGTGAAGAAGAAGGATGGTTCCGTACGTTTTTGTATTGACTATCGCCAACTCAATGCAGTAACTAAAAAGGACAGTTATCCCTTACCCAGAATTGATGACACTTTGGATACTCTTCCCGGGTCCCGTTGGTTCTCTACCCTCGATTTGAAAAGTGGCTACTGGCAAGTAGGAATGGAGCCTGCTGATCGGGAGAAAACAGCTTTCTCGATAGGATCGGGTCTTTGGCAATTCACGGTCATGCCTTTTGGGCTATGCAATGCTCCTGCCACATTTGAGAGGCTGATGGAGGCAGTTTTGAGGGGGCTAACATGGCAGACATGTTTAGTGTACCTGGATGACGTAATCGTAGTTGGAAGATCATTCGACGAACATTCCAAGAATCTGAAGGAAGTGTTTCAACGATTACGTGAAGCCAACTTGAAACTGAGCCCCAAGAAATGTCACATATTCCGACGAGAAGTTAGATACTTGGGCCATATTGTATCTAGTGATGGTGTAACAGCCGATCCCGAGAAAATAAAAGCAATTCGAGGATGGCCAGTACCCAAGAATAAACATGAGATCAGAAGTTTCCTTGGCCTGTGTACGTATTACAGGCGTTTCGTCAAAGGGTTTGCTCACCTCGCTAAACCTTTAACAAAGCTAACGGAGGAGGGCAGAGAATACTTTTGGGATGCAGAATGTCAAAGAGCTTTTGAACAGCTACAAGGAGCTCTTACCAATGCACCGATACTGAGTTATCCCAGAGAGACTGGAAAATTTGTTTTGGATACGGATGCAAGCAATACTGCTATAGGAGCTGTCCTTTCCCAGCTTCAAGAGGGACAAGAAAAAGTAATTGCCTACTTTAGTAAAGCCTTGTCTAAATCAGAGAGGAACTACTGTGTTACCAGAAGAGAACTCCTAGGCGTAGTGAAGGCCTGCGAACATTTTCACAAATATTTGTATGGCCGAAAGTTCCTTCTTCGAACCGACCACGCAGCCTTGAAGTGGCTTCTGCAATTCCGTAATCCAGAGGGTCAAGTAGCAAGGTGGATAGAGCGGCTGCAGGAATATGATTATGACATCGAACACAGGGCAGGAAAAATCCATCAAAATGCTGACGCCCTATCAAGAAGACCATGCAGTGAGAATTGCAGCCATTGTTCGAAGCTAGATGAACGACTTTGCCATATTCGAAGAACTACCATCGAAAGTGATAATTGGCAGCCTCAACAATTACGAGCCGCTCAAGAGAACGATCCGTGTCTGAAACGTGTTCTGGGTTGGAAGCTTCAAGAGGAAAGACCGTCCTGGCAAGATATTAGCGCATGTAGTCCAGAAGTAAAATCTTATTGGAGCCAATGGGATTGTCTGGTACTGAAAGATAATCTTCTGTACAGAAAATTTGAAAACGAAGATGGTACGGAGTCCAGGTTGCAACTGGTTGTACCTAGGAGTAAAGTGTCGGAGGTATTGCGTCAGTTACACGATGGTGCTTCTGGAGGACACTTTGGAATTACGAAGACTTTACAGAAGGTTCGAGAGCGGTTCTATTGGGTGAACTGTAAAGAAGACGTACGAAGATGGTGCCGGAAATGCGAGTTGTGTGCAACGGGCAATGGTCCAGTTGGTAAGAAGAGGGCGCCCATGAGACAATACAATGTTGGTAGTCCAATGGAGAGAGTAGCTATCGACATTGCTGGTCCATTTCCAGTAACAGATGCTGGAAATAAATACATCCTAGTGGCCATGGACTATTTTACGAAATGGACTGAAGCTTATGCGATCCCTAATCAAGAGGCTTCCACAGTTGCCGATGTTCTGGTCAAAGAATTCTTCAGCCGATTTGGTGTTCCTTTGGAGATCCACTCAGACCAAGGACGAAATTTTGAATCGGCTCTCTTTCAGAAAATCTGTCAAATGATTGGTGCTGAGAAGACCAGAACAACACCCTTGCACCCTCAGTCGGATGGAATGGTTGAGAGGATGAATAGGACCATGGGCAAACATCTTTCCAAGGTCGTATCAGAACACCAGAGGGATTGGGACCAGTGTATTCCTTTGTTTTTGATGGCCTACCGATCGGCTACCAACGAGACTACTGGCCAGACCCCTGCCTGCTTGATGTTTGGACGTGAAATCCGTTTGCCATGTGATCTGGAATTCGGCTGTAAACCCTCGGAAGAGAATGTGGCCGGTGAAGGCTATGCGGACGAATTGAAGCTGAGGATGAACGACATCCACGACCTTGCCCGACGGAATATGCAGATAGCCAGTGATCGGATGAAGAAACACTATGATTCCCGTTCCGCGAAGGGGACCTTCGAAGTAGGTGATCTTGTCTGGCTGTATAATCCACGACGACGTCGAGGCTTTTCTCCTAAGCTCCAAAGACAATGGGAAGGCCCGTATGAGATCAAGAAGAGGATAAATGACCTGATTTATCGAATCGGAAAGCTGCCAAGAGGGAAGCCGAAAGTTGTTCACATAAATCGTCTTGCACCATATGCTGGCTCGAATGACGTCGAAGAAGCAAGAACTCTTCAACAAGTACCAAACGGTGACGACTTCCAACCGAGTTACACCGAATTCATGTCGGATTACGCAAGCAGGGGGAAGATCAGGCTTGGCGTGACCGTTGAGGTCCAGCAAGATCTTTTCACAGTTCCAGAAGATGTTTCCATTGCACACTGCGTCGCTCAAGATCTCCGAATGAGCAAAGGAATTGCAACAGTCTTTCGCAAGAAGTTCGGCCGCCTGGATGAATTGCGAGATCAAATGCCCAGAGTAGGAAGAGCACTACGACTAGAAGATGGCAACCGATCCTTATTCTACCTAATAACTAAGAAATTATCGATAGAAAGAGCAACCTACGAGAATATATGGTACGCGTTAGTAGACCTAAGGAAAGTCGTCTGCCATTATGACATAAAGAAATTGGCTCTACCTAAAATTGGCCATGGGTTGGAAAACCTGGACTGGAAGATCGTGAGGAGCATGATAGAAGTCATTTTCCGAGACACAGGCATACAGATCACGGTGTGCTGCTTTAACCCGAAAAGAGTATGTCCCTCAAAGACGATCGACTGTTATTTCTTTCTCCGAGGGTTCTGCAGGGCCGGAAACACCTGTAGCTTTCGCCATCAAGAGCCGACGTCAGGGGTTGCCACATGGAGAATTTCTGATCGGGGCGATCAGAACTAAGGAGGGAGCAGTGTAACGAAATGATACGCCTATGGCTTGGCCACGCCCACTCCAGGTGACGCGGATCATGAACGTTCGAGACGCGAGGTCTGAAATGTTCGCGTGCCGCCAGGAAACTTCTGGAGAAGCGTCCAGGTATAAAGCTCCGCGGACAGAGGCGCAGGGAATCAGTTGATAATCGAGCGTTGTAAATAAATCGTGTCAGTGGGAATAAAAGTGTATATAAATCGAACCCAGTGTTTTAGTAAATAAAAACGTTACAATATAATGGGCTTTTGGTATGTAGCTTTCAATGAGATATTTATTTGATAAGGTTGTGTTAAGAATAATGTTTGTTTTCCGATGGCATTTCCACCGTCATCAAAATGGAAATCGAATAGTTTGGCATCATTCAATAAAATCAATTCATATCAGAAATTTCTTGATCTAGCAAGATTCACAATCGGAATTATTTCTCGAAGACATATTGGAATGAGTTCCAGTAATTTCCTACATAATAAGAGTCTTTCTTCTATAACAGGTTTACAGGTAAATGGTTAACCCTTCGATAAAATCCAAATTTGAACAGCTTCTGGAATCTCTGATGAGTTTAACCCCTGAAGAGCAAATAATGTAAACTGTGATTTTGTCGAAAGAAATCAATGAGAAATGTTCATTGTTATATCCTCAATCCTTCAACAAAATGGTCCAAACAATTTGTCTATCTGCCCTTCATAATAATGTAATATTGAGAAAAAGAAAGCACAATTTCCAATGGAATTGGCATGCTTTATGGCTGTAAACCCATAAAGTTTCGGGATTTTTATTACTTCAGTTTGAAATATCTGTGGATACTGTATCAATTTGTGATGATGAATAGGGAAGAAAATGTTAAAATCATGAAGTTGTTCAAATGTGGAATATTGTACACCGTGTATAAGTCTTCGTGAACTAAATCGAAACAAATATTTTCTTGTTTTCTGTTAATTTATTCATTATCTGATTTTCCCTCTAATCACTATTCCTCGCTAGTTTTGAAGGAAAGTTATGTAGCAAATCGTGTTTCCTTTCAATGGAATCCAACAGTCATACCCAAGGTAGAATTTTTTGAAAATCTCACGTCAGAAAAATTCCATGAAATATCACCAAGGGAGAGGGAAAGTCTAAAATCCCCAAAACTGTCATTCATAATTAATAGACGCTGCCCATCTATCCCTTCGCTCAATTCTTTATACAGTACGCCCATAAAGTAACGCATAAATTCATTATTGGCTGAATGAACAATAAAATTAGGAATTCCCAAAACAGGTCGATTTTTGATTTCAATTTACTATTGTTTCAAATCATAATCTAATATACAGAGTGAACCACTTTCGTGTAATGACGTCATCACCATTTTTTTCAAATTGAACCCCCCCTTTTTTTCGATTTCCAAATTGCCTTTGCTGAACTGATTCCAAAAATGTATAATATGTTGCTTAAAATTGGTACAGGGTGTGCAAAAATCCAAAAAAAAGTATGAAAATTGTTTATGGAAAGTAATACGTTACTGAATATAATAAACACATTGAATGGAAATGGTAGTTATGCAATTAATGTGATACACTTCCAAAAACAATCAAACGAACGGAAATTTACAATGAATGTTCAAATTGTTCTCCATTGACCGTTAGACAATGACTGGACCGGGCATTACTTTCGTCTATAACATTCTGTAGCATAGCGGGTGTTATGCTCTGTATTTCTTGTCTGATTCGGTCTTGTAGTTGAGGGATATTTCCAGGTCTGTTTAGGTAGACTTCAGATTTTAAATAACCCCATGAAAATAAGTCTAATGAGCTCATATCAGGTGATCTAGCAGGCCATTCCACTGGACCCCTTCTTTCCTATCCACCTTTGTGGAAAAGTTGTGTTTAAAGAATCGCGCACAGTTACTGCGAAATGTGGCGGTGCGCCATCCTGTTGAAACCAGATTCTGCGGTCTACATTAGTGGGTATTTGAATATTAGGAAAAAGCTGGATCAGATCAGGAATTAATGTATTTTGTAGGAAATCCAGATATAATGCTCCTGTTAAGTTTTCATCGAAAAAGTATGGACCAATAATTGTAATTATCACAATACCAGCCCATACGTTAGTTTTTTGTGGTCTTTGCGTATGGTACTCTTGCATCCAGTGTGGATTTTCATCAGACCAATAACGGGTGTTTTGCCGGTTAACATGACCGTTCAAATAAAACGTTGCCTCGTCCGAAAACGAAACGTTATCAATGAAATTGATATTTTGGTTCATCATATACTCGCAGAATTCGCAGTTCTTCGGTCAAACTCGTCTTCAGCCAATTCATGGATGAGACGTACTTTATATGGATGGTATTTTACCTTTTTGAAAATGTTTGATACTGAAGACTTTCCAATACCAAAATCCCCAGATAATCCTAGTAGTGTACAGTTTTGATTTTCTACAGCCGACAGAATTATGTCTTGTTGAATATTTTCATCAATTTTTGATCTACCTTGCTTTGCTGCATCCCTCACATGTCCTACATTTTTGAAACCAGCTCAGCGAAGGCAATTTGAAAATTGCAAAAAAAAGGGGAGGGTTCCATTTGAAAAAAATTGTGATGACGTCATTACACGAAAGTGGTTCACCCTGTATATTAGATTATGATTTAAAACAATGGTAAATTGAAATCAAAAATCGACTTGTTTTAGGAATTCCTAATATTATTGTTCATTCAGCCAATTATGAATTTATGCGTTACTTTATGGACGCACTGTATAATACAGTGATATAGTTGTAACATTCAAGTAAGGTTGCACCACAATTTCATCATTACATTTCATACTTGCAAGAATAATATAATAATAATAATATTTATTCCAGTAAGACCAAATTACATGGTGTTGGACATGTCAAAATATAAATATATAAAGTAGTCGAAATAATTATTTACAAGTGTTCATAAGTCAAAAACTATCAACTTTTTTGATAGAAAACCATAGATCAAACTTGTTCAGAATTCAACGTAGAATGTTAAAATGCAATGAAATATAGGGTGTCCCATTTAAAAAAATCAACTTCCAAGTCACCGTGCTTATTTGAGACACTCTGTATAGATGAAACTCAAACTCAAACTTATGGTCGTGAGAAGAACATATGGCAAAACTTGGGGTTTGAAACCAAAAATTGTACATTGGCTGTATAAACTGGTAGTCAAACCAGCCATACTTCAAGGTGCAATCGCCCGGTGGAGCAAGACATTGCAGCATAACGCTATTAGCGAGGTGCAAAGACTTGCTTGCCTATGCATAACAGGGGGAATGAGGACAGCGGCCATGAAGGTGATGCTCTGTCTTCCCCCGCTTCACCTTGAAGTGCAAGGAGAGGCTAGAATGGGGCTCCTCAGATTACCTGTAGCGTCAAAAGATAGTGGGAAAAATACACCAATACAATTCGTTGGGGACAATATCTTGCAGATGCCAAGAGATAATATGATCCCTAAATACATCTTTGAAAAACCCTTCGAGGTAGTTATCCCGGATCGAAGGGAGTGGCACGAAGTTCACGCTAGAGAAGAGCAAAACAGAATGATCTGGTACACAGACGGATCAAAGACTGAACAAAGATCTGGTTTGGGAATTTATTCCCCTACCCTGAAGGAGAAACACTTCTATGCGTTTGGTGGAAACACCTCGGTGTTACAAGCAGAAATATTTGCAATTTTACAATGTGCAAAAATATGCAATGAGAAGGCCTTCAAGAGGAAAAGAATCCATATTTATTCGGATAGTCAGGCCAGCCTTAAAGCCCTTGCAGGTTATAAGGTAAAGTCCAGACTCATCTGGGAATGTATCAACGAACTTCTGACGCTGGCAAGGTCAAACAGAGTTAAACTGATCTGGGTACCTGGGCACAGTGGAATAGAAGGCGACGAAATAGCTGACGAACTATCTAGGGAGGGGTCAGCTACATCTTACTTTGGCCCGGAACCAGCACTTGGAGTACCCAAGAAACTACTTGGTAACTCCATTAAGAGACGAGTCAAAGAATTACAAAGAATAGCCTGGGATAACACACCAGGACAAGAATATAGTAAACTTGTTATTCAGATAACAAGTGAAAAACGAACTGATGAGATACTTAGATTAAGTAGAGATCAGATGAGACTAGTAACAGGTCTCCTTACAGGACATGCTCCTGTCAGAACACACCTACAAAGGATGGGGCTATATCAAGGTGACCAGACTTGTAGATTGTGCGGCTTAGAACCTGAGACTATTGAACACATTTTGTGCTATTGTGAGGCACTAAACTATAGAAGAGTAATACAACTAGGGGAACCTGATTCAAACCTAGAGAATGTGGGAACCCTGAAACCTAGTGACCTCTGCAAGATAGGGGCCAATGTGTTTTAGGGTATTGGAATAATAGGGGAAATACAATAAGCTTCTGGCTGCAGTATATCCTTTGGACTCCTGTAGAAAAATGAAATAAGAAAAAAAATCCCTTTTCTTGAAAGGATTTGATTCGTCTCCCATAAACATTTTTTTTAACCCTGGGTTGAGTCTGCTCTAAGCCAGTTTCTTGCCTTTATCATCTTCCGTTTTCCTGTCCTTTAATTCTTTGTTTTTGGTGCTCTTAATATTCTGTCCCACAAGGAGCTAGGGAAAAATCAGTCCACCCCTGCAGAGCCCTGCGTGCAGGGGTAAGGCTTCTTACATTGGGAGGTCGCCAAATTCCCAAAGGCCCCGTTATCGACCATATAACGCCTGGCCATTCACCTTTGGGCACGGGTCGCGTAACACCACTAGGTTGCGGATTTCTCAAGGTTTACTCCTGTCGAGCTATCTTCAGTTTTCTCTCTCGTCCTCGACCCGTCCGACATGGGTGCCCCTACCAAGAACTTAAGTTCCCGTCGGCATGGCTCTCATCATGACTCATATTTCCGAAACAGTTGAAGATAGGTATTGGACATTGTCTAGAATTTTCTGTAGAATCCAAATTACTTATAATATACAGGGTGTTGTATTCAAAATAAGAAAGTTGGTACCGGCCACTGTCCGATTATACAGGGGTTTCAATTTTCAGTATCACGAAATGGAAAATTCGTTTTCTGGAAAACCGTATGAGTGACAAGAAAATCGTTCTCACCATAGTATTCTACATCGAAATCTACACCCTTGACATGATTTTCATCTATGCACATCTTCAGGTTCCGATTATAAAGGGATTTCAATTTTCAGTATTACGAAATGGAAAATTCGTTTTTCTGCGAAACCGTGTGACAAAAAAATCGTGATAGTAGTCTACATCGAAATCTACACCTCTGAATGATTTTTATCGACGCACATCGCCAGGTTCCGTTTGTACAGGGGTTTCAATTTTCAGTATCACGAAATGGAAAATTCGTTTACTGGAAAACCGTGTGGGTGACATGGAAATCGTTTTCACCATAGTAGTCTACATCGAAACCTACACCTCTGATAAGATTTTTATCGACGCACATCACCAGGAGACTATTTCATCGCAGGGAAATACAAGTGCAGATATTATATAACTATCCTTGAAGAAGGCGACATAGGTTCTTGACCTGAAAAAAGTTCACAATCGTTTCGTGATTTTGTTGTGAATACTGGAACAAAATCTCTACAAAATAGAAATGGTCCATTTCATCAAGATGATTCGGAAAGATCATTAAATAGTGCTTGGTTTCAACGAACGCATAAAAATGGCGAAAAAACTGAAAGAACCTAGATGTGCTATTCTGTTGCGAAAAAAGCGTTATTCTATTTTTGCTGCAAGTTGTTCCCATACAAAAACTACCAGAGTAGTTTCAGCAGTGAAAACGAAAAGAATACCATGAAAATAGTCCTGCACATCGCTCCTCGTTCTTGAAATGGAAGGATATGAAATGCTCTTAAGAAAAGGGAGGACTTCTCGACGATCATCTGCAACAACAGATTCGAGATGAAACAAAAGTATGGAAGGATATTCTCGAGCGTATTATTGCCACAATACAAACCCTCGCATAGCAGAATTTGGCATTTAGAGGAACCGGGAATCTATTTCTGAAAATCCCAATCCAGGAAATTTCCTTGCTCTTAAAAAGTATCTGAATAAATTTGATCCTGTGATGAAAGCCCACGTGGAGTCGATTTCTGCTAGTAAGAGGCAACTCTCATATCTTTCTTCCAATATTCAGAACGAAATCACTTTGCTACTAGGAAACAAAGTTAGAAAATCCATCGTTTCAGCAAAGATGCGGTATACTACAGCATTCCTTTTGATACAACTCCAGGTTCTAGTCCATGAAGAACAAATGGCTCAGATCATAAGAAACGTCGAAGTGAAAAATAATTCTGTTGAGATTAGATAATCATTCATCGATTTTATCCCAGAAGATGCAGAAGGAATGACAAATGAAATTCTGAGTGAGCTAGAAAATGGTCGGTTTGATGTCAATAACTGCAGAGGCCAAACTTACGATAATCAAGCTACAATGGCTGGCACTCTCTCTTGGGTGCAGCAAAGAACTTTAGATAGGTACCCATTGGCAACGTTTATTCCATGTAATAAACATTCGCTCAATTTGGTACGAGTTAATGCAGCTCATATCAATCCTCAGATACATTCTTTGGAATAGTGGAACGTAAATTTGGTGCTCTTTTGTTGCTAATTTGTTCGTCTTTCCAAAAATTTGTTGCTCGTGCCAATAAAAAAAAAGTTAGGCAATGCTAGCTTCACGTAAAGCTGGCACAGCAACTTTTTCATTCGGCAACTATATCGAAAAACAAATAAACCAAAAAGTAGTACTAATTTTTTCGAAAAAATCGTAATGAATGGTCGTTCCATGCCAGTTCAATGTCTCGATAACTCCGTTATCTTTCATCAAAAATTAAAAATGATTTCACCAGAATTTGTTGCTTTCTAGTCGCTAATTCATTTCCTTTTCAGAAATTTTGTAGCTCGTTTTTTTTTTTTTCGAAAAAATCGTAATGAATAGTCGTTCCATGCCAGTTCAATGTCTCGATAACTCCGTTATCATTCATCAAAAATTAAAAATGATTTCACCAGAATTAGTTGCATTCTTATTTTATTATCGTCTCCTGAGAAATCTCAATATCATTTTCCGAAACTATTTATTTATTTATTTACTTATTATTTATTTATTTATTTATTCACGACATTGCCAATTTAACAAAAGTCTTCATACATTACAATCACAGTACAATTGCCCCACCCACCACTCAACTGCATATAATAAAGAAACATATATGTACATTATAGAAAAAACAAAAATAAAATATTATATATATTATAGAATGCATCATAATGTTTTCACAACTCTCTTGAAAGTGGTTATTGACATATTGAAGAAATCAATTCCAGAACTGCGCCTATTGGCTTGGCTAAGCATTTTAACAATCGACTCATTTTGTCCATAATTAGTGTGATGAAAGGGAATGTTAAACATTTCAGAATTTCGTGTCCTCTCATTCACATTAAACGTTACAAGCTCTAAGATTTCTGGTGAATTTATATTTCCATTAATGATTTTGTATAAAAATATGAGATTTGCTTCCAACATTCTGTGTTCTAATGTATTCAAATTCATACTTTCCATGATTGTTTTATATTCATACTTTCCTCTATCATTACCTAACCTAAATGCACAGTACCTCAAAAACCTCATCTGAATGCCCTCAAGTAAGTCTCTATCCGTACTATTGAATTTGATCAGAATAATACACATAAATAATTTGAAGAATCTCAACCTCTCCTTGTAGGCAAACACGTGTTTACGAAGATTCATCAGTACGTCTATTATCTTCCCATCAATTGGGACCGCATGATTTATGACCTATTATAAAAAAAAATTGATTCCTCAGAATACTCTTTGCGACACCGCCGCGCCGACAGCGGCGGATGGTCATTGGCTCGCCAGATCTAAGAAGTAATCAATGAAGCTATCAATGACCATTACATTTCTCTTTGTTTAATTACTTTTTGGCGAGAGCAAATGAGAGGAGAAATATGAATAGGTCTGATGTGTTAGTAAGAATCACAATTGTTTCTGTGTTATTTTATACCGAATTATTATAATAAAATGAGTACTTGTCGAAGAGGAAGAAGTCCAGTTTTGGATTAACAAGTTATTCAAGATTCTCTTATCAGAAGATCTGAAAATTTGATGTTACCCAATGGAAAAGTCATCAGTAAATCAAACGAAATATGGTCTGACATTTCTAAGGAGCTTGGAAATGCTATATTGCCCAGTTCGCTGTATGTCATACCTGTTACCTGTAATCGTTTTCAAGTAAGAGATAACATGACAATGACAATGTCGAAAAATGTCTCCGAGGATTTCTCAATACCGAATAACACCAGTTCGAGTTTTGATACCAGTGGAGAAATGGAAAATATTAACGACCATTCTATGGGATCTGAAATAGATACAGGCAGTTTTCGTAAATACGTCCTACATCTTCCTGAGCATGAATTCGAATCGTTGATAATCGTAAAATTACAAGACATATGAACGTAGGGCCAAGAAGAATGTTTTGAGAATTCATAAGACACTGATGCCTGGTTTATGGGTTATGGGTATATATATGATCACTGAGAAGTTAGCTCACCAGACCCCTGTAACTTGTGGGTACAATTTCGTGAATCATTTTATCTCGATGGATACCAAATCAGGAATAATAAATGGTGAGTCAGTGATATTATAAATATTTGGTTGTTTTATCATGGCACTAATAGACTGTGTGGCTGGTTTCAGTGTTGCCGGTAATATACCGAACTACTAGAATCGTTGGTCCTTTGCTATTTTTGGCGAATGAATGATTCTGGAAATTTAACAGTTCCGAAGATATATTTGATGAAAATGTAAAAAGAAAAAAACTGAATGGGTTTTATTTCAATCTGAAATGAATTCTATTTTGTTAAGCAAACTGCAACTGTGGAGGAAAACTTCGAGGATTGATAGACAATTCAGGACCAGATGTTGCAATTGAATGTAGCATTTCGAAGGGCATAAATAAATGCGGAAAACGTTGGCTACGTGGAAAAACACGTGAGAAAATAGCGAGAGCTATCGGAGAGAAGTCAGCTCATATTTATAGAGCTCAGAAGGCCAACAAGGAAATGTGCCCTGGAGACGCAGAGCCATCAAATTTCTATTCATCTCCTGTACTTAGAAAAGGGAATCGAAATCGGAATTTATAGCTAGTCAATACCTTGATAGAGATCCAGTGAAATCGATATTTCTCTCGAAACAAACCACAGCAGCCAACATCATTCAAAATATTGGCTTAGATCCTTTTTATGTTCACTACTGGACAAGCCACCAAACGGGTATTTACAAAAAATATTGCTCCAAATATACCAGTTGTTTAGATTTAGATGACACAGGAGGAGTAGTGAGAAAAATAAAGAACCAGGTGGTTCGAAAAGTGGAAGCATATTTCTTTATCATTCGATTATTCGGCTTCAAGGTGCTTAATGGACACGTTCTGGAGCACCTATGCCGAAAGAAGTAGTCACAGATACTTCTAGAGCTCTTTTATCGGCAACTATTCGAGCCTTCACCAATTGCAAGTCGATAGAGGAATATGCAGAGAGTTTGTGGCAGAAACCAGCTGCATGTTATATGCGGGTAGATGTGGCACATTTTATCAAGATATACTCATCTTTGGTGAAAGACTTGCGAAGACGCATGAGAGTTTTTTATTTGTGATGCTTAGGGCAACTAATTCTATGTAAATCTCTACTCGAGGCTGAGAAGGTGCTAGGATCAATTTTGCTGGTATCCCAATGTGAGACTGTGGGATGTTTACCATTTGGCGAACCTTGCAAATCAGAGGTAGCAAAACATTTCTTGGAAAAAATCATCACGACTTCAGAAGTAAGTGAAATATCAGGTATTGGTCTAATGTATTTCAAATTATTAATTTACTTTCTTCCTATTCTTCCATTCTTCCTTCTTTATATAAGGCCGCTCCCAATGTTTGATATAAAATGAATGTCACAATTCTAGGAGATTGACCACTCTGCTGATGCGGAATCTTATCCTGAACGATTGCCACAAGATGAAGATTTCACGTTGAAAAGCTACAATAATATTTGGACTCAATGGGAAAGACATATTGAAGAAAGGGTTCAAGCTCCAAAGAATGAATTTGGAGATAGAGAGAACGCGCATTTTTTCCTACAATTTCGCAGAAGCTATTGTATGATCTCCATTACTTCCCACTATGGTCATGTGTGGTACAAAGCCAGTTCGGATATGGACGTATACCAGCTTCTAGCGCCCCTGTTGAAGGAGAATTCAATAAAATCAAGACACATTTATTATCTGGTGTAACTAGTCCCTTACGAACTGACGTATTCATTAACAGACATGTAGATTATTTAAGCGGTCGTATGAAGATTATACAATCTAAGATGGATTACAACGATGATATTGTGGAAAGTAAGATTCCCAATGAACATTCTGCAACAAATGAGCATTGTACAGGTGCAACGCATTTATGTGTCCCCATCGCGGCGGACAAGGCAGAACTCACGGAAGAAGCGTCGCGTTCTGTGTGCCCTGCTTGTCAGAACAATGACAAGCCTTCTGGGGCGCATGAGTGTATAATTTGTTTCAAAGCAGTTCATGCGTTGGATACTTGTTCGATTCCTTTCGGAAGCAGTGGAGAAGGTTACGGCCAAAGAAGAATTTGCCTCGAATGTTATCAAGTAGGAGATACTTTTACTATTTTGGCATCAAGTGAAGAGGAGAATTGGAGGGGTTTGGCCGAATCATCGAAACCAAAAAGAGTGGCAGAATATTTGCAAACAAAAAATTACAATTTGAACGAACAGTTGGCTAACGACACCAATAGGAAATTGCTCGTTTTTAAGAATGGAAGTAACCTAACTTTGAGTCCTATCACATTAGGAAATATCAATGTATACGTTATTTTCACGTGTACATTCGATAGTATATACCAAATAATACTGGCAACTCTTTGTGACAGGAAACACCTCCAAAAATCGGTAATGATATCATTTAGGATGATTTCTTCACCTGTCTGAGTGGTAGTTGTTTTTGTACATGTGATTTTTCAGATGAATAAAATCAAATGAGATAATCCCTTACTATTTGGCGTTAGATATACTGGAAAATGGTCTACGATCATTTTCGTACAAAAACAGAGCGACCATGTTACACAGCATATTTGGTGGAAAAAAAAACAACCACATGGATCACTGCTTATAAATTGTGAGAGTAGTGTGATGAAAATTATCGAACCTATTTTCAAAAAAACTCCCAGGTTCCGAGAATCGATCCGTTGCTCTAATAACTGTCCAATAAAAATCAATACATTAGTATGCCCGTACATTGATTTTCAGGATATTAGGAAAGGAGGGTTCGAAATCCATAATATCTTACGATTCTCCAATAATACGATACGAATAAAAGTTGTCATGGGTCTATCTCATCGTAAATATCGTTAATTGGTGAGACATTAAAATGAAAGAGTACCAATAAAAATTGATCTATTTGATATTGACTATTGTTTTGACTATAATATACAATGCATTTCTTTCTCCCCACCTTTCATTTGAATTGGTCAACTTAGGAAATCAAAACTTCAGATAAAGAAATTGGTACATGAATACTATATTTAGGAGTTTTTGACTTGAAATTTGACTTTCAAAATTAACAAAAAATAGCCTATAGAACATCACTTGTATCGATATTAATCGTATTCAAGTGATTATTGAATGTTTCGCCATTTTGTTGATATTGACTTCATATCCTAGAGTTGTGAAGTATCCATCAGAAGCTTCGAAAAGATGTAATAATAATAATGATGTATTCATTGAAATAGGATTCCCTAATATACAGGTTAGAAAAAGACAATAAATCTATAGTAATCACTCAAACTCAAAATATTATATATATATATATATATATATATATATATATAGAAAAAGTTATCGTGTATGAACACATGTCACAAGAGGCCCGAGGATAAATACAAAAAGGTTGTAGGTTAATCTCGATTCGTGTGTGGAATGTCTACCGGTGCAATACAGATCTGTTTCGGCTCGACAAGCCTCATCAGTTGCACTAGGCCAGCAGACAAACCACCAACGAATCGGCTCACTTAAGAACGCTACCAATGTAGCGTCTGACAGTGGCATACAGATATTCGTTACAGTGCCACCTACTAGCACTAAAACAGAACGTGCTTTTCGGAATAGTTTTTTGGTCAAGAACGAATTTCTTTAGAGATGGTATTCGAAATGTCCACCAGCTTCTCTTAAACACAGGCGGCACTTTTTTTGAATATTTCTCACCGAATTTATTAATTCAACGTTAGTGAGGAAAGCAAAAATTCGCATCACTGCATCTTCCAAATCGTGTCTGGAGTTGGTCGGCAGAGTCCATAGGCGTTAGGTCTGGTGACCTGGCCGGCCAATGTTTGGGTCCTTGGTTGGCTACCCAATTATTGTCAAAATTTGCAACCAAAAAACTGCTAATTATTGCAGCTTCAATAAAGGCAATTCATCAACAATCAATTTGACAACTACTATTGAACTTTGGCTTTCTGTTTTATTACCGAATTGTGCAAAGCCTACTTGTTCAAAATTTGCATTCCAAAGTCTACCTATAAAAATGAGTTTCACCATTGAATTCTACGTGGAAAAGTGTTTTGGAAATGTTTTTATAGAAACAAAGAATTTTCTACAGGAAAAAAGTTACAGCAACTTTTCGAAAATGCACATTTGCGGAAAACATGCTGTAACTCAGAAACGGTTATAGATATCGATTTGCAGTTTTCACCATGAAGTTTGTCATGAAAATTGACCCTCAGACACTGCCATCAGTTTTCATCTATCTAGTTTAGAAACAGGACTTTCCCTTTGAAAGTGTCCAATTTGGCCCACCCTGTACATAACGCAGCCTGGCTCAAATTCTCCAACAAAACAGACGATGCAGATCGTCAAACTGAGGCCTTCGCCATCACGTATGGTCTTGAACAACTTATCGAGCTACCAACCCGCATCCCAGATGTCGTCAACCAGTCTGCCAATACTCTGGATCTTTTCCTCACCACCAATCCTGATTTTTAAAGAGTAGAAGTTTGTGCCCCACTTGGAAACTCTGACCACACCCTCATCTCCTGCTCCTGCTCTTTCAATGTACCATCGAGCAGCACATTACCGCCCCGTCACATGTGGCATCATAACTCAGCCAACTGGGAAAGTCTTTGTATGTTTTTCTCAGCGTTTCCATGGAAGAGGGTTTGTTTTTCCTCAGAGGATCCAACACGATGTGCAGAGACAATTTCTGAAATCATCGTGTTGGGGATGCAAACCTACATACCGAATACCGCAAATATAACATCTTCCAATGAGACCTGGTTTAGCGGAAGCTGCTCTAAAGCTGTCGCTTCCAAACAGGCAGTATTTTATCGATGGCAAAAGAAACCGAGCCCTGAGACTAGAGCAGTATATGTAGAGGCTAGAAACATATGCAATGAGACAATCAAGCATTCGAAAGATGCTCACAATGCCAAAATACGATCAAAACTAATTGAATGTCCCAACGGATTCCGTCTATTTTAGTCTTTCGCCAAAGCTGTGGGAAAAAATTCCAATACCAGCTCGTTTCCTCCTCTAACCAAGGAAGATGGAACACTAGCTACGACTGCCCAGGAAAAAGCTAACATTTTTGCCCATTTATTTGCTGGCAATTCACTCTGGATTCATCGGGAAAGCAACCCCCGAACATTACACCTATTGATAGTCACATGCCCGAGATCACATTTCGCCAACGAACTATCCGAAAGATTTCGTTGGGTCTCAACACCGGCAAGGCCTGTGGATCTAACGAAATCCCACCTATTGTTCTCAAGAAATGTGCTGCAGAACTAACACCTATTCTTTGCAAGGCAGATCACTCCATGTGGTGGTCGATGGAGTTCCATCTGACTCTATAATTATAAATGCTGGTATTCCGCAGGGATCAATTTTATCACCAACACTATTCCTACTCCACATCAATGATCTGTTGGAGGCAGCTTCATGTCCAGTACACAGCTTCGCGGATGACAGTACTCCCCACACTGCCTACTCTTCCAGGGCTCCAATACCAGGCCGCCAAATCAAAAACGAACGAGGAAGACATGTTAACAACATAAATATGGATTTGGCAACAATTCTCGAATAGGGATCCAAAAACTTAGTAGATTTCAATGCAGACAAAACACAAGCATGTCTTTTCTCCAAAAAAGCTGACCTCACAATGCCCAACATAAGCTCATCAGAGGTGACCATACCTTTGAAGTCATCCCTCTCGATGCTTGGTATAACTATCAGCAATACCCTTTCTTGGAAAAGTAATGTGATATCAATTGCTGAAAGTGTATCCCAAAAACTTGGTTTTCTGTTTCGTGCCGGGAGCTATTTCACTTCCAGTCAGCTGCTTACGATCTATAAGGCACAAATCCGACCTGTCCTGGAATACTGTTCCCATATTTGGAGCGCAGCACCTAAACATATCCTGAAGCTGTTGGAATCTGTCCAAAAAGGGGCAATTCATCTCGTCGGTGATGCTTCGCTCACTAACTCGCTTACTTCTCTGGAATACCGTAGAAGGGTTGGCGATCTATCTGTATTCTATCGATATTTTCATGAGCGGTGCTCTTCTGAAATCAACGATCGTTCCTCCTTTGGCGGTTTCTTCGAGGTTAACCCGTCAAGTCCAGTCTTCACACCCCTTTGTGGTTAATTTGGTGACCTGCAGAACATCTCTTTTCAAAGACTCGTTCATCCAACGAAGAGCGAGGCTCTGGAACACATTGCCCAGGGAGGTGTTCCCTGAGGCATATGACCTTCAGAAATTTAAAAAGAACACCAATTCCTACCTCCTTCCCCTTGCTTCTCACGATGTTCTCTGAACATTACAGGATGTCTCCCAGAACACTCATTCAGACGTTCCACATGGCGACCACGATCGTTGGGGTCGTGGCGAAAATGTCATGAATGACGTCATGATTCATGCTCACGACGACCCATCTCAATAGGTGGGTCGGTGTGAGCGTTTCGATTACGCACAGAACCAAGTGGAACGACAATATTCGTGGTCGTGAGCGTGATCGTTGTGAGCGCTTAATGGAACGCACCCAGCATTATTCTTGATAATTGTATCTTACAGCTTTTATTAGTGATCCAGGCCCCTGGACTATAAAAATCTTTTTGTTTGGCATTATCTTTTACCATTTTCATTTGACAAAACTGTCAAAAACATTGAAGCACAGTTTCGTATTGTTAACGCTTTAGAGAAGGTACGTTCGTGAACTTTTTTTACAAAATGCCTTTAACCGAACGTGACAGGATGGAAATATTAATGATGATTGGTATTGGCGATAAGATGCGGACTCAACAAGAGCTATGCCGATTATTCCATGAAATGCACCCAGATCGTGAACCTATTTCACAATCTACGGTAAGTAGAATAGAGCGAGAATACATAGAATTAGGACATGTGAGGGATGCAGCAAAGCAAGGTAGATCAAAAATTGATGAAAATATTCAACAAGACATAATTTTGTCGGCTGTAGAAAATCCACACTGTACAGTGTGCGAGGATTATCTAGGGATTTTGGTATTGGAAAGTCTTCAGTATCAAACATTTTTGAAAAGGTAAAATACCATCCTTATAAAGTACGTCTCATCCATGAATTGGCTGAAGACGACTTTGACCGAATAACTGAATTCTGTATATGATGAACCTAAATAACAATTTCATTGATAACGTTTCATTTTCGGACGAGGCAACGTTTTATTTGATCGGTCATGTTAACCGGCAAAACATCCGTTATTGGTCTGATGAAAATCCACACTGGATGCAAGAGTACCATACGCAAAGACCACAAAAAACTAACGTGTGGGCTGGTATTGTGAGAAATACAATTATTGGTCCATATTTTTTCGATGAAAACTTAACAGGAGCATTATATCTGGATTTCCTACAAAACACATTAATTCCTGATCTGATCCAGCTTTTTCCTGATATTCAAATACCCACTAATGTAGACCGCACAATCTGGTTTCAACAGGATGGCGCACCGCCACATTTCGCAGTAACTGTGCGCGATTTTTTAAACACAACTTTTCCACAAAGGTGGATAGGAAAGAAGGGGACCAGTGGAATGGCCTGCTAGATCACCTGATCTGAGCTCATTAGACTTCTTTTTATGGAGTTATTTGAAATCTAAAGTCTACTTAAACAGACCTGGAAATATCCCTCAACTACAAAACCGAATCAGACAAGAAATACAGAGCATAACACCCGCTTGCTACAGAATGTTAGAGACGAAAGTAATGCCCGGTTCAGTCATTGTCTAACGGTCAATGGAGAACAATTTCAACATTTATTGTAAATTTTTGTTCGTTTGTTTGTTTTTGGAAGTGTATCACATTAATTGCATAACAACCAATTCCATTTAATTTGTTTATTACATTCAGTAACGTATTACTTTCCATAAACAATTTTCATACTTTTTTTTTGGATTTTTGCCCACCCTGTACCAATTTTAAGCAACATATTATACATTTTTGGAATCAGTTCAGCAAAGGCAATTTGGAAATCGAAAAAAAAGGGGGGATTCCATTTGAAAAAAAAATGGTGATGACGTCATTACATGAAAGTGGTTCACTCTGTATATTAGATTATGATTTGAAATAATAGTAAATTGAAATCAAAATTCGACCTGTTTTGGGAATCCCTAATTTTATTGTTCATTCAGCCAATAATGAATTTATGCGTTACCTTATGGACGCACTGTATGAATGGATATGTGATAAAATATTATGATGAAAAACGAAAATCATCAGTTAGTTACGTGTTACCTATTTCAGAACTATAAGATGACAATTTCGGGTTATTTTTGAAATGCATACAGAATTTGATTGAACAATATAGTAAATACCGCCTACAAAATCAGTATATTTTGATTCTACTTATTTTTACGTCCCTTTTTCGCGACCGTATCTTTAGGAGTCGGATGATTGTCCTGTCGACTTTCACTGTTCTCTTCATATTTTCATTTCTTTTACTGAAATGGCATTTTCAAGAGAAAATCTTCATAATATTCATTTGCTTTCGGTGTCGAAAATTTCAAAAGTATCTTCATGTCGGTAATTTTTTCTTTAGATATTTCCAGTGGATCACATATACACACGCACCTTTCTCAAAAAAATCTCAAGCTGCATAGTCTTTTTCAATAACAAAAGTTTTTGGTTTTCCGGCTTACTCATTGTGAATATGGATTTGACCATTCTATTCTCACCGCTTTGCTTATCGACAATATTCTCGTGCGATTAAGGATACGAAATTACTCTACATGTCGCAAATGCACACTAACTTTAGAATTTCAAACGGAACATTGTTTCTCTCTTTCACTTTCCTTTCTTTGTATCTTTGTATTTGATAAGCGTCGGCCAGCGACTTGCTTTGTTTATGGTACTATCTTCCTTTAAACTATGCCGATTTATCCGAATTTATTATTACTAAAAGAAAATTTGTTGAAAGATACTACGAATTGAAAGGCGGTCCGCAATTCATCTGTTTTTTATACACTATTAGTCTGAATTTTGAATCAGGTCTCGAATATGTGAACATCCATTGGAAACAATTTCAGATTGGTGAGGTTTTTCGAGCAACTGACTCATTTCTGTAAATGATCTAGTTGTTGAGTCGGAGTTGAGGAATATTATAATTAATAACAGGTTTTAAGATGAGAGTAAATAAGCAATTTATAGACCACACTGTTCTCTTTGTTGTGAAATTTCAATGGTTTCGTTGCATTTGTCATCGAAAAAAAAACTGTTATTAGATGTGACAGTAACCATAAGCGATAAGGAACCGAAGAGCCAATCGTACATCTCTAGAATTAGTCTTTTGCCGATAACAAATATCAAGAAATTAGAAATCAAGTTTCAGAGTATTTATTATTCGAAACAAGACATCATGAAATATTACAAAATAATACGATAAAATGAAAATTTGATAAAACGAAAATTGATTATCGTTTTCCATATCCAGGTGGAGGAATATATTCCCCTCTCACCCGCTCCTTCAGGAATTCAACACTACAACAATAACCCAAAATGTCGCAGAGCTCCCCACACTTTTCAGTATACATTAACGGGTTTTTTTGGCTGTCCAACCGCCCTTGCCGAGGCACACCGTTGACGTTCATACCCTGTGAATAAGTAATAATTAATTACGAGAGACGCACAATTTCGAATAAATAAAATTCTGAAAATTGTTCACTGGGAGAGAGTGATGTACAGCTCGAAATCCAATAGTGAATTAATCATAAAGAATATTTACCTTACGTTTTCGAGTTAGAAAAAATCTTCAGAGTCCCATTATCGAGGAAAAATTATATGGAACCCCAATTTCACAATATAATCAATATGAAATATGTGGGAGAATCAAGAAGAAAATTTCCCTTGTGAAGTTCAACTGCCATTCGCAGCATCGCCTCGTTGGTCTCGTTACGACCACTTGGAGCCGTTGGTTTGTGGACAGATTCATACGTAGCCTACAAAAATAAATGAAAAAAATATACGACTTGCCCAATTTCAAATGATAAAATATTTAAAAGCATCATTGGGAAAAAATATCGAGAACCAAAATTTTATATAAATAAACAAATACCTGAATCGGCCTCGGAGAAGTGTGATGGTCATACCATCGCACCAAATCGCCATATTCCCTGTTCACATTATCATCATTATTCACTGGTCCCACTCTGCCCGTTAGTCTAGAGACTTGTTTATTTCCACGAGTATTCATTTCGTAATTCAATTAATTTCCGACTTGTTCGAGTGTAAATATCGACTAACCAACTCTATTTAAAAGTCTCTGGGTAGTAATTAGTCCCACACCACCCTTTCTCTTATTGACTACCTGTGATTGGTTGAATTGGAAAAGGTACCACCTGGTGTCGAAATTGCTAACTGAATGTAAAGTGGTGACCGGTCGAATTTTCTGAAAGTTTGGTATGTTATTATACCCGACTCAGTAACCAAAAGTGTCAATGGGCCCAACCCAATCCTATGGCTAGTTTTCTAAATACGGGATGTTAAAGTTGAAAATTGCCCAGATTTTCGGATTTATTTTTCGTTTATTGAAAGTTAGATTGGATTTCTGTTGCATGCAGACGTTTACTACATGTTCTAGTAATGAAATTAGTGGATACGTATGATTGAAAATATTTATATTTACAAGGTCATTCACGAATGTATGTCGGTAGTTTTTTGCCAAAATTCATTTTTTCTACTGTGACGTCAGGGAGGCATATTTTTGAAACGTTCTCTTCGATATAGTATTTTGACGAGAAAATATTGCACAGTACACATTTTTTATACAGGGTGTTTCACAGAGAGAACCACTAGACATAATTATTATTTTTTAGGATTAATTCGAAACCCTGTATTTATGGATTGATTTTGGGGGAAAGTAATACCACGAACATATGTGTGTCTCTAATCTCCAAAATATTCAAGGTGGTTTATTCATAGGAAGGTATTCTATTTTGGGAAAAGTACAAAAAACATGAACAACCTGTATTCAAAAATTTCTTCGGTCAAATGTAACTATTTTCTCACTATATATTGATTTTCATAACATCTTCAGAGGTATGAATTCTAAATCCGATACTATGACCAGTTTTCGAGATACAGGGCGTTGAAGTGGAGATTTACTGATTACATCAGTTTTTTTTTTTTTCAAATTGGAAAGCCGGATCGATTTTATGTTGCGCCTATGAGTTTAATATGAGTTTCGGTCAGATGTACATGGAAAGGTTCAGCTAAAAATATTTACTGTTACAGGGTTATTCACGAATAAATCACAATAGCTTTTGCTAATACTCAATAATTCTATAGTTCCGTCACAGAGAAATTATTCCGTGGAGTTAATACCTAGTCGCTTTCTGAAATACTTCATTATGATTACTTTTCATACAGGGTGAGCCGTACAGCCAACCATACCAAAAATAATCATGCTGTGAAACGAGAACTTTTTTAGTGAATTTACTATTATTAAAATTACATCAGGTATGCATAACCGTAAGAATGTTAAATATACAAGGTGATCAAGTTATAATCACCTACCAAAAATATACATCTTTTTCAGATATAAGTAATGGACAAGATTTTATACCCGTGGCAACAAAGATTATAATAAGAAGTTTTTTCATTTGTTCATATATATAAACAATTATAATTTA
Source organism: Plagiodera versicolora (assembly GCA_037013635.1). Taxonomy (NCBI): domain Eukaryota; kingdom Metazoa; phylum Arthropoda; class Insecta; order Coleoptera; family Chrysomelidae; genus Plagiodera; species Plagiodera versicolora. The sequence goes on along the minus strand of CM072993.1, from coordinate 5,127,257 downwards.
ACATTTAATGATTCTTTTATGATATGGGTACAATATCTATGAAGCATTTTGTTCCTAATCAGCATCAGAGTGCTGGTAACGGAACATTATAATCTCAAGTGTTTTTTACATAAAGCTATAGAATTTAACATACAATATAACAACAATAACTGATGTTGATAAATAATATTAAGAATTATGTCTAAAATATTCACGATAATACAGTATTTCGTAGATTTATATGTTGGATCAGGTTTATTTCGAATGAGGAGTAACTATTTTCCTTTTTCATAGGATTTACAAATGATTTTTTTTTTTGTCCGGGGAGAGGAAATCTTTCATAAGACCCCGGTCGTTCCGGAGTGCCGGATTCCTACCGACTAAAACCTCTCCTCCTCTCGCATCTCCCAGTGGAACCGCTTTCGCATTACTTCAATGGTAGTGCTGTCCTGTATCATTCATCATCTTCCATCATTGTCTCTATCCCATCATAGTTATAAAACTCATAATAGCTATTTCCTCGCTACTAACTAAATGATTGCACTATTTTTAGCAGAAAACTATGTTGATTTTGGATCATCCACGCAGGCAAGAATTATACCAAAGGTGTATTGCAAATACTACCAGAAAAATTAACTGAACCATTAAACTCATTACCACAGAGGTAGAGGTTTCTGTACGTTTCTTTTTTTGTAGAAGTGCATCTTAAATTGAATAGTAGGTTCTATAGGATAGGGAACATAGTAGCGAGCTAACCACTCCGTACGTACATACAATGCTTATAACTGATATGAAAATGTGGAGACTGATGAGTGCAGTTACCAGATTGATGAGGAAATGAACAAGTGACGTGAAAAGGCAGAGCAGATCTGATACAGCTCAAGTTGATATTTGAAAGATGTGCAAATAAAATGAGTGATGAGTGATTCTACATGGAGACATGTTTTGAAACAGAAGTGGTCAGCTACTGATATTTTAAATCACCAGTAATGTGCACCTATTCATATCAAAAATTCACTAAAAAAGTTCTCGTTTCAATTAATTCACAGCATAATTATTTTTGGTATAGTTGGCTGTACGGCTCACCCTGTATGAAAAGTAATCATAATGAAGTATTTCGACTGAAAATAGTAAGCGACTAGGTATTAACTCCACGGAATAATTTCTCTGTGACGGAACTGTAGAATTATTGAGTATTAGCAAAAGCTATTGTGATTTATTCGTGAATAACCCTGTAACAGTAAATATTTTTAGCTGAACCTTTCCATGTACATCTGACCGAAACTCATATTAAACTCATAGGCGCAACATAAAATCGATCCGGCTTTCCAATTTGAAAAAAAAAAAACTGATGTAATCAGTAAATCTCCACTTCAACGCCCTGTATCTCGAAAACTGGTCATAGTATCGGATTTAGAATTCATACCTCTGAAGATGTTATGAAAATCAATATATAGTGAGAAAATAGTTACATTTGACCGAAGAAATTTTTGAATACAGGTTGTTCATGTTTTTTGTACTTTTCCCAAAATAGAATACCTTCCTATGAATAAACCACCTTGAATATTTTGGAGATTAGAGACACACATATGTTCGTGGTATTACTTTTCCCAAAAATCAGTCCATAAATACAGGGTTTCGAATTAATACTAAAAAATAATAATTATGTCTAGTGGTTCTCTCTGTGAAACACCCTGTATAAAAAATGTGTACTGTGCAATATTTTCTCGTCAAAATACTATATCGAAGAGAACGTTTCAAAAATATGCCTCCCTGACGTCACAGTAGAAAAAATGAATTTTGGTAAAAAACTACCGACATACATTCGTGAATGACCTTGTAAATATAAATATTTTCAATCATACGTATCCACTAATTTCATTACTAGAACATGTAGTAAACGTCTGCATGCAACAGAAATCCAATCTAACTTTTAAAAAACAAAAAATAAATCCAAAAATCTGGGCAATTTTCAACTTTAACACCCCGTATTTAGAAAACTAGCCATAGGATTGGGTTGGGCCCATTGACACTTTTGGTTACTGAGTCGGGTACAACAACATACCAAACTTTCAGAAAATTCGACCGGTCGCCACTTTACATAAGAAAAGTGCGGGGTCCTTTGGATAAACCACAATACATATGCACCTAACGTCACAGCTAGAAACAGCAAACGGATGTCAAACGGTTTGGTGGGTAAACAATAACTCATCGGGTATGGAACGATTTTTTCAAACATTCAATCAACTCAAACGTCCAAAACAGAATATAAACTGACAGGAATTAAATGTTAGAAGTTTTGTGTTCTCCAGACGAGAAAAACACGGCCATTTTGTGACGTGCCGCGAAAGCTGAAGTGAAATTTTGATATCTTGCAATTCTTTAGACGGAATACCAGAGGCGGATTGGGAGATTTACGTCCTGTAGGCTATTCAGAATTATATTAATTATATTTTTCATCAATGAGATTTCTACTTTTCGATTCGTCAATTTCTCTTCCATTCTCGAAATCTGTGATTTGTATTTATATTGAGAATAAAGACATTGAAACTTACCACTCCTTAACCTCCCTCCTCTTGGCACGTGCCTAGACAATAATGGAAATATTTTTGAAATTTTGTATCAAAAAATATGTTTATTAGAGCTATAGTCGTTCTATATTGATTGAAACGGCAAATAGAACAAGTGATATAATGGGCTTTTGGTATGTAGTGTAACGAAGCGCTTTCAGCTACCTTCATTACTAAACGTGGTATCCAACTCCGGAGGGGGCTAACCTTAGCCCTCTAAAATATACTGACCTGTCATTCCGCTTTGAATCTAGGCTATCAGTTCAATTGCCAAATTACACACCCTGTATACTGAAAACCCTGTCCAGAAAGTTATCCAGACATTCCAGATATACCGTGTGTAATAGGATCATGGTACACCCCCTGTATCTCCTTTAGTTTTGAAGGTAATTGATTGAAATTTGGGATATCTCATATACATAATATGCGGCACTTTTTGATTCACAAACGATTTTTTTTCACTTCCGGTTTCGCCGGAAGTGATACCAACTTTCGATTTTTGAATAGAACACCCTGTATATTATTACATTTCTGAAATCTGCATAACTTTCTGAATCCAATGATACCACAAAAGTGACATTTCAAACGTCAATATTTTTGATAATTCAATTTTGAGTTTTCCATTTAAGTGTGCCATGATGGTTCCGATTTATTCCAGTTTACCCGTCTAATGCTAGAAAAATCGAAATCCCGTCAAAAATACTAAATTGCATTTTTTATGAGCAAATAAAGTTCATCGTAATCGATTTCGGGGTAAAACTGAATTTTTTCAAATGGAACCATATTGCTACCGTGGTACCATTTATTAGTACTATTAATAAGGAATTTATTCATACCTGCTAATAAAATGGGCGATGAATACAATCAAAATTACAGCTGAAAGAAAATAAGATAATACAATTACTTTGTTCTAATTTAATGCTAAGAAATTACTAAGGTGGCTTTGAAATACAAAAAATTAACACAAAACATTACAACAATTGTTCGAAATGCTGTCCATTAACGTCAATGCACTTCTGAACTCGCATAGCTTCGAATGCCTGTTGAAGGTAATCAGTTACTAAGGAGGCTTTGAAAACAATGAAATTATTCATTCAGATTGTCAAATAAATAGGTATTGGTTTATCGGTGTTTTTATTGTGTATCGGAAAAGTCTTTACATTTGTTGTTATTTTTATTCAAAATGCCCCACATTTATACAAGGGATGAAAAAGTGGACATGTTAATTATTAATGGGGAATGTAGAAAAAATGCCGTTGCGGCTAGAAACCTTTATGCCAACCGATATCCTGATAGACAATGTCCAGCGAGAAATTATTTTAATCGTCTTGAAAATCAATTCCGAAGAGAGCCTAACCATGATCCCGAAGAAAACGTTGTCATTGACGAAGGAACGGAAATTAATGTTTTAGCTCGAATAGAAGTTGATAAGACTGTTTCTTTAAAGCAAATTGGGTTTGAATTGGAAATTAGTCACCAAACGGTAAGCCGAATCTTGCACAAACATAAGTATAAATCTTTCAAATATCAATTGCACCAGCACCTGTACGAAAATGATTATGAACGTAGGATGGCATATTGCAATTGGATCTTGCAGAATAATGTGCAGCCAAACAATGCTTTTTTGAGAAGGATTTTATTTTCGGATGAGTCTAGGTTTACAAATATGGGATTATTTAACAGACAAAATGCAAGGTATTGGTCACAAGAGAATCAAAATTTATTGAGGGAGGGTAACTTTCAAGTGCGGTTCGGTTTCAATGTTTGGCTTGGAATACTCGGTAGTAGAATCATTGGTCCAATAATATTTGAAGGACGCTTGACTGGAGATAGATACTTAGGATTTCTGCAAAATGAAATTGAGGACAGGTTAACTGTATCACCTGTCCATCTACGACTGTATTTCCAACAAGATGGAGCTCCTCCTCATCCTCCTCCAAGAATAGTAACTGATTACCTTCAACAGGCATTCCAAGAAAATGAATTTCGACAAATGGTCCTGTGCGATGGCCTCCAAGGTCACCTGATTTGACACCTCTTGATTTCTTTGTTTGGGGCCATTCAAAAAACATTGTCTATGCAACCGCCGTTACAGCCCGCGAAGACCTGGAGTTGCGAGTAAGACGCGCAATTAATAGTATAACGGCCCAGCAATTAGCGAACGTTCTTCAAGAAACAGCTATGCGAGTTCAGAGGTGCATTGACGTTAATGGACAGCATTTCGAACAATTGTTGTAATGTTTTGTGTTCATTTTTTGTATTTCAAAGCCACCTCAGTAATTTCTTAGCATTAAATTAGAACAAAGTAATTGTATTATCTTATTTTCTTTCAGCTGTAATTTTGATTGTATTCATCGCCCATTTCATTAGCAGGTATGAATAAATTCCTTATTAATAGTACTAATGAATGGTACCACGGTACCAATATGGTTCCATTTGAAAAAATTGAGTTTTACCCCAAAATCGATTACGATGAACTTTATTTGCTCATAAAAAATGCAATTTAGTATTTTTGACGGGATATCGATTTTTCTAGCATTAGACGGGAAAATTGGAATAAATCGGAACCATCATGGCACACTCAAATGGAAAACTCAAAATTGAATTATCAAAAATATTGACGTTCGAAATGTCACTTATGTGGTATCATTGGATTCAGAAAGTTATGCAGATTTCAGAAATGTAATAATATACAGGGTGTTCTATTTTGAAATTTAAAGTTGGTATCACTTCCGGCGAAACCGGAAGTGAAAAAAAAATCATTTGTAAATCGAAAAGTGCCGCTTATCATGTATTTGGGATATTTCAAATTTCAATCAATTACCTTCAGAACTAAAGCAGATAGAGGGGGTGTACCATGATCCTGTTACACACGGTATATTGTGAGCGAACTAAGTTTATGAAAGCCCTAGGACAGCCTGTAACCTGAGTATTCGATTCCGAACCTGAGAAGTCTTTCTGAGTGTCCCCAGAGTACTATCATGTTTACTTTCCACTTCAGATTAGATTGATGATGCCCACAAGGACTTCTGAGGGAATTGAGAGGTAATGCGGAGGAAAATAACTGAAAATAATACATTTTAAGGAATCTGAGATGACCCTGAAATCATGTAGATGTTTACCTGTAAATAACTCTTTTAGTTCTGAAGATTTTTAGCTCAAATTTGTTCAACAGCATTAGCAAAGATAGGGAATCATTTTTATATTTCTGTTTTATATGAAAAATCATTTTCTCCGCATTTCTTCTATTTCACGTGGTTTCCAGGTTTTTTTGCGCTAGTACGGGCAAAATAGTGGAAGGTCACATATCCCCAGATCTGTTTCAACCAATCAAAAGCCAGTCCTTGAGATGATTTTCCAAAGGTATAAACCCCCGAGACCCGAGTCTCGAGATGCTTATTATTCAGTGATTCGTATTCTGATTATTCTTATGATTCTTAGTCTGCTAATTCTTATACTTTTTGATTCTAATTAACCCAGTTTGTAAATTTGTTCAAGATTGTCGTAGTTAACCTGTGTTATCCGAATACCGTTTCCATCAGATTAATTTTGCCGTTTGCTTTCCGGAATCTTGTCTTGATTTCACTGGTCCGATAATTTCATTTGTTTTCATTGTAATAACCAAATTCTTGAACGTGCCTGACCCGTGTGAAGTGAGCGCTCCAGCCGACAGCCGCCTGCCTCTAGTTGCCGTAGCCAGTGTAAGCATTGTTTTCCATTTGTAACAGTCTAAATAGACTGCTACAAGTTATCATTAATTCATTTTCATTTTAAGTTGAGCAGTTTTTTTGTGTGAGAGTAGAAAAAAAAGTATGGGATAAGGTGGAGGAGATAGACGTTCGTGAAAGAGTTGTTGTAATTAGATGGTTGGTTAGCAGTGGAAATTTTCCAATATTTTATACAGACATATTTGTCTTCCTGCGAAGGGATTATATTTTTGGAAAATATAACTTTTATTTTGGGATTGTGGAATTGGCGATTTCTGTTGGTACAGAATTTTGGTTCCCAGAATAATTTCTCCTTGGGAGGATTAATTCCACAGCGTCTAACCCTATGTAATATCCAAGAGGGACTATTCACGCTAGTAACATCAAGAATAAGGCCTTCAACCACTTAATCATTATATTAAAGACGACCCCCTGGCCAGGGTAAGTGCCTTTCATTTCAACTGTGATGTCATGTCATGTAATCAACTGTACTTTGTGTATTTATTTTATTTTTTAATGTTGTATAATCTGAACAACCATTGTATTTATATATTTATATTAGGAATTCCTATTTCAAATAAAGATTTCATTTCATTTCATTTCATTGATTTTCATTCGTTTCCTTACCCATTCGATTTTTTTAGGGTTTTCTTTTCTTCTTTTTGTCTATGTTGTTAGGTTTTTTATGCGTATCTTCCTCCTAACCGGCTTATTCTACGCCATTTTCTCAAAGATCTTTCTGAAAGAATTTGACGACTTTCTTTTGGGCCTTGCTGGATTGAAGCTGTTGGCTTCTGATTGCCGAAGATTGATACAAGGTGTTTCAAGGATATTCATCCCTGCTCGTGGAGTATAAGAAAACAGAAATTGTCTACCCTCGATGGATTACACGCAAGTTTATGACCACAACTTATTGAGAATTTATGAATTTGCTATTTTTGAATAATAACTATTCTTCTGTAAGTGGAGAACTATTGATACGTGTATTTATGTTTTTTTTTTTTTGAGAACGACATTTTCTTTTCAAACCTGCGCATGAGCTCACGCGAGGCGTTTTGAAATCATTATTAAATTTTCTCGTTTCGATACTGTCAATAGTGATCTTCAATCCAGTATCTACAATAGTTCAGATCAGTTAATTTTATTTCTCTCTATATATGTTTCTTTCATGCTGTTGTGAATGATTATTTTTTTTTATCCGAATATACCGCATTTCGTGAAACCAGATAATATTGTTCTATTTTTTTTATTTCTTTTTTTTTTAACCTACAGGGTGATAGATATATATGTTGAGTCTAGTCATTGATGTTCAATTGACATATTGGTGAGCATCAGTTTATAAAGTAAATTCTGGTGGTACTCAGGGACAATTTGTCTGGCGCCCCTACTTTTTCTTCGAACTGTAATTAGTGTAAATAATTAATTTTCGAACCACACCCATACTCCACTGTTCAAGCTAGCCGTGAGTACTTATTGATTTCTATCATAGGCCAAAAATATTTCTGAACCCTAAACATATTTTTTTGTTTTGTTTATTCAACCCGAAAGTAGGGTTATACATTGATTAACGATTGTACTCTCCCCTTACCTCTACTCCCTCTCCCCAAAGCGACCAGATTCCGAGCTCTATTTTTTCCTCACCTAGATCAGTAGCTCCATATAAATGGAATATATTTTTTACCGGTTCAGGTCAGAAGGATTCTGTCAATTCATTTTTAGAAAAAGTTGAATTGTTGCGTGAAGCACGAGGTGTTTCAAAATCGGAATTATTTCAGTCTGCTTGTGATTTATTCAAAGGCTCAGCGTGGACTTGGTTTGTCAATAATAAAAGTAAATTTAGTACTTGGGATGAATTAGTTATTGCATTAAAAAAAGATTTCCTTCCTTATTTTTATGAAGAGGATTTAGAGAGAGAAATCAATTCTAGAACTCAAGGTGCCAATGAAAGAGTAGCTTTGTATATCTCTTCAATGGAAGGACTTTTCAATAGATTGACAACTAAACCAGATGACGAAACTATAGTTCGTAAAATCCGTCGAAATCTCTTGCCTTTTTTCATTTCAAATTTAGCTTTGCAGAATCCAAAATCAGTGACCGAACTTTCTGAGCTGTGTAAAAAATTAGAGGAATCTCGAATATGGGCTGATAGATATAAAGCACCACCCTCTCGGAATAGTGGTTTGTTGGAGCCTGATTTAAGTAGTCCTTTCAGCACATCCTTTTCGCCATCCTTCTCACCATCTTTCTCATCATCTTCCCGTAATAATCATTCCAAATCAAACATATCTATGTTATCGAACTCTCGCTGTTGGAATTGTGATTTGGTTGGTCATTCTTATAATCGATGTCGGAAACCGAAAACTATATTTTGTTACGGATGTGGTTTTAAAAATACTATTAAATCCAAATGCCGAAGGTGTTCAAAAAACGGGACAGCTGGTGGCGCGAACCTGAATGTCGTCACCAGTCAAAGTTCAGAGAATCCAGGAACCAGCACCACCAAGTCGCAATCTCCAAAGGCGAAAGGCAGGCGAAACCAGCAGGACAAATAAAAACTTCCCTTGTGGAATGGCAGGATTGGTTATCTTTTGTGAAACAATTTTTATCTACTCGGGTAAATATCAATCCCATCTTTGTAATGAAACCTAATGATAATCGTCCTTATCTCAATATCGATATTTTTGGCCATAAAGTTCTCGCACTTGCTGATACCGGTAGTAATTCCTCCATATTGGGTTCAACAGGTTTTAACCTATTACAGAAATACAATATTCCTATTAGGTATGAACAGGTTCAAGTCACTACTGCAGATGGCAAGCCTCAGGATTTGCTGGGATATATTTTGATACCCATTTCTCTTAACGGTATATCCAAGAAGCTAAAAATTTTAATAATTCCCTCAGTAACTCATTCTCTGATCTTGGGAATGGATTTCTTTAGACTGTTTCAGATAGAAGCAAAGTTTAGTAATTTGTCTTATTCTTTAGAGTCCTCGGTATGTGTAGTAAATGCCATTCAGCCTTTCTCTGAATTGTCGGTTGTCCAGAAGGGTGAGCTCGAAAAAGTTATTGAGAATTTTAGATCTATAGCTCCTAAGGACAGACTTGGTCGTACGCACTTGTTAACTCATCAAATAGATACCGGAAATGCAAAACCGATAGTACAGCGTCAATATCCTCTATCTCCTGCTATGCAAAAACATCTCAATAAAGAAATTGATGAGATGTTGAAACTTAACGTTATCCAACCTTCCCAGTCTCCTTGGTGCAGTCCTTTGTGGTTAGTTCCTAAACGCTCGGGAGAATATCGGGTATGTTTTGATGGTAGGAAACTCAATCAAGTAACTGTAAATGATTGTTATCCCATGCCACTGATTGATAATATCTTGAATAAACTCAGAGATGCGAGATACCTTTCCTCCATTGATTTGACAAAAGCCTTTTTTCAGATTCCTTTAGATGAGTCTTCTCGACAAAAGACGGCATTCGCAGTACATGGTAGAGGTCTGTTTGAATTTTTGGTAACTCCCTTTGGCTTAAGTAATAGTCCAAAACTTATGGCTAGGCTCATGGACATTGTTATAGGACCTTCCCTGGCTCCGTTTTGCTTTGTTTATCTTGATGATATCATTGTAGCGACTCCCACGTTCGAGCTTCACATCAGGATCTTGAAGGAGGTGTTTCAAAGGTTGAAGAATGCCAGATTGACAGTTAACTTGGATAAGTGCGAATTTTGCCGTCCCTCATTAGTATATCTGGGATTTGTTGTAGATCAACAGGGTTTAAGGACAGATCCTGAGAAGGTTGCAGCCATCATGAACTACCCCACTCCGAAGAACACCACGGAAATCAAACGATTAATAGGTCTTGTCAGTTGGTATCGTCGTTTCATTAAAGATTTTTCAGCTATTTGTTCCCCCATATCAGATCTTCTTCATGGTAGAAAGAAGGGTCAACCGATATCTTGGACATCTGAAGCCGAAGCAGCCTTCACGGAAATCAAATCTCGTCTCACTTCCGCTCCGGTACTGGCAAGTCCTGACTTCGATAAGCCCTTCATTATTCAGTGTGATGCTTCGGATACCGGCGTCGGTGCAGTTTTGTATCAGGAATGTGATGGCATCGAACATCCAGTTGCTTATGCAAGTAAGACTCTTAACACCTGTCAGAGGAAATATAATGTGACGGAGAAGGAATTGTTAGCTGTTATTTTTGGTATAGAGAAGTTTCGAAGTTATATTGAAGGCACCAAGTTCACCATCGAAACTGATCATGCTTCTCTGCTTTATCTTCATAATCTCTCGAATCCTTCCGGTCGTTTGACTAGATGGGCTGTTAAATTATCTCAGTTTGATTTCACTATAAAACATAGGAAAGGCTCTCTAAATGTTGTGGCAGATGCGTTATCTAGATCAGTGGCAGAAGTTTCAGTCATAGATGTTTCTACCTTTCAGCCTGATGCCTGGTATTCTTCCTTAATTAAGAAAGTCCTTGATAAACCTGATGATTATCCTTCCTTCCAAGTCAAAAATAACATTTTATATAAACATATTTTATCTCATCATAATATCGTAAGTAATCTAACGGACTGGAAAATTGTCGTACCTTCTAGAAATAGAGAGGAAATCTTGAATTCTTATCATGATAAAGAGACTTCAGCTCATTTAGGAATATCTAAAACCTTATCCCGTATTTCTGAACTTTATTATTGGCCAAAGATTCGAAAAGATGTATATCGTTATGTTAGGAGGTGTCCTGTTTGCTCCGCTTGCAAAAGTTCCAATTTACCTCAAGCTGGTCAGATGGGTTCCTACAAAAATATAAGTTTTCCTTTTCAGTGTATCTCTGCTGATTTGTTGGGACCATATCCTCGATCCAAGAACGGAAATCAGTATGTTCTAGTGGTTACTGACTGGTTCACCAAATATGTCTTGGTACAGCCCATGTCTAAAGCTACTTCCAAAGGTATCGTTAAGTTTATCGAAAATAACGTTTTTCTTATATATGGAGTGCCTCAGATTGTTATGGTAGATAACGGAAGCCAATTTACGAGTAAAGAATTCAAAAAGTTGATGAACGAATATAAGGTCCAGAAAATTTGGTACAATGCGAAATATCATCCGCAGGTTAATTTTACAGAAAGAGTCAACAAAGTTATAGTCACTTCAATTCGGTGTTATATTCATGATAATCATAGAACTTGGGATTCTTCCATATATAAGGTAGCTCAAGCCATAAGGTTAGCAAAGCACGATGTAACCGGCTATTCACCATCTTTCTTAAACTTTGCTAGAAATATTCCAGTATCTGGTGATTATTATGGCAAAATATCCGATAATGAAAATAACATCCCTAATATTTCTGAAAAATTACAGCGAATTGATGATGTGCAGGAACTTCCTAAATTATTTGTTGATGTTAGACAGCAGTTATATCAGGCCTATGTTCGAAATTCTCGTCGGTATAACTTGAGAAAACGCGAAGTTAAATTTCAGGTTGGTGATAGACTCTGGAAGAAAAATACCACTTTATCTTCAGTTCCTAATAATTATTCCGCTAAATTGGCTCCCAAATATGTACCTTGTATTGTTTCAAAGGTAATATCTAATTTAGTTTATGAGCTCAAAGACATGGATGGCCAGGACCTAGGACGGTGGCACGTCAAAGATTTGAAATCTGCTTTCGTTGATAATGATTCTGACTTATCTGACGAGGAATACTTCAGCGCGGATTCGGATGAGTGACGATTACCCTTCTTAAATATACTATTTCTATTTTTCATCAAAATTTGACATACCAGCATGATATCTTTTCCTTTTAGTTTCATATTCGCTCTGTGAGGGGGGCTTAAGAATTCTCTCACCATGGCATATACCAGATGATGAGTAAAAGTCTCATAACTGGCCACTTTCATGATTTTTCCACTCCTTTCATTCTCATATTCGCTCTGTGAGGGGGGCTTAAGAATTCTCTCACCATGGCATATACCAGATGATGAGTAAAAGTCTCATAACTGGCCACTTTCATGATTTTTCCACCCCTTTCATTCTCATATTCGCTCTGTGAGGGGGGCTTAAGAATTCTCTCACCATGGCATATACCAGATGATGAGTAAAAGTCTCATAATTGGCCACTTTCATGATTTTTCCACCCCTTTCATTCTCATAACTGGCCACTTTCATGATTTTTTCTTCCCTTTCGTTCTCCTTTTATATCTTCCTTTAAGATTCAGGTAGGATTATTTTTATATTCCTCCAAAATCACCATTAGTGAATATTTCTCTTTGCTTTCAAATAAGTATCTCGCAATAATTCATAACTTATCTTTCCGTTTGAATAATTATAATAGTAATTAAATAATTATTTACAGATTTATCTTCTCCCTTATCTATCTCTTGAGTTTTCTCAGGAAATAATGGTGTTGTGACAAGTGGCAGTCCTGTTGCTCGAAGTTTACTTTCGAATGCATTTACCTCTTGGTAATTCCTAAATGGAACCTTTGCGCATCTGAGAGATACACTTCGTAATACAATTGAAGGCTCTGGATCACCCTCTGAGAGTTTTTATAACTCATTCTATCCTTCCTTATATCTGGTCACAATCACAGTCACCATTCTATCTTTGCCTTTTATATCCTTTTCTATGAATGTTATGATATGGTTTTGAGGTTTATTATTTTTTTTTTAGCAGGTGAATTTTCGAGGATTTGTTTAAAATTTTTGCCTGATTTCTTGAAAAACTGGTATGTCAAAATTTGCTTGATGTGATATCTTTGTTGGGAACTCACCTGTCCAGTTTCCTCATATCCTGAATCCCTTATATAATATATAATATACCTATACCTATATCTTTACATATACCTTCCTATAACATCTTTTCGTGTAGTATCTCTACTTGCTGGTTAGTAGGTCATTCTAATTTTCCTTTTCAAATCAGGACTACCGAGATCTTGGATACCGTTTGAATTTTTTTTCCTTTGTATAATAGGGACTGGAGTGTGACAGGTGCGGGCGGGCTCATCTGGACTTCCTTTAATGGTGGGATTCTTAGGCGGGGCAAGTATTGGGGGGTGAGAGGCGAACCCGATAGATTCTACCTACGGGGGACTACTCACAGTGTTTTCCTCTCACTACTGTGCTTTCTTTTATTTCGCGTCCGTCCATTTGAGAATACGCCTTCAGTGTCACATTCCAGAACACTCCCGCTTTAGAGTTTTTTTCAACTGGCTTCACCATGTTGTTTCAGCTGGTATGACTCTTTATACCCCAATTGATGGTGGCAATTGGTATTTTTTTTATTTTTCATATCATAATGTTTTTCTTTTTTTGTTCCACCTGTGATGACTCTGGGGCAGCTTATCTCTCGGTCCGGGTTCTGGCGTTGCGGGTGGTACTGTGGGGGCCTGGAGGCGAGTGGTTGACGGATTGTTCACGGCGCAGCATTAACATCCAGCAGCGAAAGCAACATCCTGACTGGGTCTCCGTAGTGCCATCGGCGCGTCTTGGCTCGGATGGGGGGGTTGGTTGTCGCAGAGCTCACTTACCTGCCCCATAAAAGTGGTAGTTTAAAAATATTGCTCTTCTAATTCTTTGAATTCATAGTCACTTCCTTATAAATATCTTCAATTATATTCCAGATGTTTCGACAATTTATTATCATTCAATTTCTCAATATTTTCAGATATTCTAACGCTTTATTATTCAATATTTCAATATTTTCAGATAATCTAACGCTTTTCTATTTTATTGTTACTCAATTTTTCTAATATACCTTGTCATTCCGATATAGATCTATGATAAAAATTTGTCAACTCCTAGAGTTGTCAAATTTTTACCCCCAGTTGAGGTGGTGTGTAACGAAAATTTCGTTTCATCTTCAAATCATTTGATTGGGGAACTTATCAACATCCTTTCCACGTCTCCGTCCTGTGGTAGTGATAGCCACTTCTAAAATCTGATACCTTTGAGACGCATGATCGGGATGAATTGTGAAGAGAGGGGACCTGGAAGGATGCGCTGATCGATGGAATGGATTTTGGGAGATTTTTCGAGTTTCCGTGGCTAGCGGTTGGGTCTTCAACTGGTAAGTCAGTCTGAATTTTATCTTGTATTATCTCTTGAGTTGAAACCGATCCACGCCATTGGGGGGTGTAATCTGATTTATATATCTAGTAGGATTGCTTCTGCATATATATTTTCTGATATTTTTCAAATATTTACCGATATTTTCCGTTTTTCTTGTAAGGCACGTGTGCCGGTGTGGTATCTCCATTTTGTCGTGGATCGTGAATCGACCAGACTGCCAGTTGGGGATTTAACTTGTTGGCTTGTGGAGCACTGAATCAATAAGGCTTGTTATTTCAAGGGCTAGCCACCCTATTTCCTACTTAACGTTGTATAAATTGTTTAATTTTATAATTGACTTAGATATGTACGTTATATGATTAGCTTAACGTCATAATTGACTTAGATATACTTTTCTTTTCTCTCTTTCTCTTTATTCGGTTGATGATTTGTCTGATTTGAGACCAGAGCATTAGCCATGTTGCCGAGCTCGTATTAATCCATTTCTTTTTCGGTGGACTGTGATTCCGGAGGTTCCATTCAGCAGGAAGATTTGCTGGTGATCTTATTCCCTGGATCCCCCTTTGTGAACGAGTGCTAGCATCTCCGTCACCGCTAAGACACAAGCGAACAGGGAAGTGATCGGGAAGAAACCTGGTAGAACGCAGGTGGCTGTATCCGTGAATCTAACCAACATCGAGCAGCAGAGAGCTCTTGGTGGTAGAACGAAGGTGGCTGATCCGTAAATCCAACCAACATCGAGCAGCAGAGAGCTCTTGGTGGTAGAACGAAGGTGGCTGATCCGTAAATCCAACCAACATCAAGCAGCAGAGGGCTCTTGGCAGATTTAGGTTTGATGTTCTGGCTCACGTTTGATTTATCATTAATTATTTATTGTTAGCCTTCAGCACCTTATTTTTTGTTATTTTGAGCCTTCAGCTAGATTTTTGTCATTAAATTCGTATAGTCTTTATCTGGATTTTTGTTCTTCCTTCCCAAGCAAGGCTATATCATTATCTAATTGACTTTTGCCTTTTGCAAGTCTGGCGCCCAACTTATCTAATTCACGACCTACCGCATTTATCTGAGCAGTCCAAAGGCATAGGTTTAACCTGAGTGTAATTAGTTACAGTTGTGATATTCGTAATAACGCGTGCCAGGACCGATACCGTGGTCGTACTAAAATATCCCAGGGGGTTTGCTTTTTCAAGGATCAGCCTTTTGTGATATTCGTAATAACGCGTGCCAGGACCGATATCGTGGTCGTACTAAAATATCCCAGGGGGTTTGCTTCTTTCGAGGATCAGCCTTTTGTGATATTCGTAATAACGCGTGCCAGGACCGATACCGTGGTCGTACTGAAATATCCCAGGGGGTTTGCTTCTTTCGAGGATCAGCCTTTTGTGGTATTCGTAATAAAGCGTGCCAGGACCGATATCGTGGTCGTACTAAAATATCCCAGGGGGTTTGCTTCTTTCGAGGATCAGCCTTCTTGTGATATTCGACATAACGCGTACTAGGACCGATACCGTGGTTGAACTAAAATATCCCAGGGGGTTTGCTTCTTTCGAGGATCAGCCTTCTTGTGATATTCGACATAATGCGTACTAGGACCGATACCGTGGTTGAACTAAAATTTCCCACGGGGTTTGTTTCTTTCGAGGATCAGTCTTCTGTGATATTACGAGTAGCGTGTACCCGTGTAACCAGAGTTGGTATTGATATTGTCAAATATTAAACGTGATCCCCATAAGATGATGATTTCCTTTTGTAAATTCCATAATCAAAATCATCGTTCATCTTGGCCATTAATCAAAAACACTCAGTACATCATATTTCCTGTTCAATTTCTATAGAATGTAGAAATCATTCACCTTATGGAAATCATGAAATCAGCAAAATCATGTTATCGGATCTTTTCGATGCGAGTCTCCGAACAAGTCGTAGGTAAATTGCTGATTAAGTATTTAGATTTGTATAAATATCGGGAATCATTCATTCAGATTCATTAGTAATTAGAATTTTAGCATTATTCAGAATATTAGCGTTATTATCATTCGATTAGTTCACTTCTCAAGAACTGCGACTTGGTCGGAAGCCCTGCCTCACGACGATGGTTTTCACCCCTTTTTCGGCTTGGTTGGCCATTATGTAAGTTATCACGGTAATGTCTTTTTATATTATTTTTCATATATTTTTATGTTACTTATGTTTAATCCTAAACCCTCGTTTTTTATATTAATAAATGTGTTTTTGAGTATAATAGCGAGTACTTTATTTGAAAATACATGTAATTGGGTGATGAGTTAAAACTAAAAACCCCCTCGTATTGCCAAGCGAGTCTGAGTTGCGACATGTGGTGGAGGCGCCAGCTTCGATTCTTTTTAAAAAATGCAAAATCATCCAATTACAATTTTCAGATAAGAAAAAAGAGGGAAAAAAATCAAAATTTCACCTTAATAAAACTGTAAATTCCTAATACAAATTCTATTTACGTGGCCATCATTAATAAATAAGTTTAGTTTCGAGTACTTTAATTTTCTTTCAATCTCGAATTATATCCAATATAATTTCTAATATCTGTTCATCAGCTTAGAAATATATTGACAGATTTGGTAAATCATAACGAATATCTGTTCATCAGCTCATTATGATTTCCAAATTGAAAATTTGAGCATTTTGTTTTTCTCTTTTCGAATTACAAACAATATAATTTCTAATATCTGTTCATCAGCTTAGAAATATATTGATAGATTTGGTAAATCATAACGAATATCTGTTCATCAGCTCATTATGATTTCTGAATTAGTAATTCGAGTTATCTTTCCTTCTTTTTTCAAATTATAAACAATATAATTTCTAATATCTGTCCACCAGCTTGGAAATATATTGTTAAGTTCAGCTAATCATGCAGAATATCTGTTTCATCAGCTTCTCATGATTACGGAATGAATAATTTGAAAATTTCAAACGTCATCCAATTGTGACAATAGGAATGATATATTTCCCAATATCTGTTCATCAGCTTGGGTAGGTGTATTATCTTGATTGCATAATTACAACGAATATCTGTTCATCAGCTCGTTTAATTAGTAATCATACTGTTGAACAATTATTAAGATTCATTTATATTTCCACATATTTTATTTTTTGATGATGGCACGTAAAAATCCAAATGGTCGGCAACGCCTGAAACAAACAAGAGATATGGAATATGGTGTGGGTTAAAAGTTTTGGAGATTTCATTTTATCAACTTAGAATTAGGATGGTAATGTTAAGTAAATATAGAGTAGCAAAGGGTTCACGAACTGAACAAAAAAAAATATAGATATTGATTATGAAAAAAAAAACAAAAAAAAATTTGCAAAAAATATATGAATATTTTTTCAATAAACAGAATATTCAAGAATTGACACACCTTCGAGAACGAAAATGCATGATAATCAATAATAAGTATGAGTTTCATAATATAACTGTTTTTTTTAACAAGGAAATGATGAAGACATTATTAGTAGAGGTGATAGAGAGGTTGTTTCACGAATGAATATTCACGAATGTAAATTGTCGGCTAGGAGAGCGTGGAGGATGCCAGAATTCACTGGTGAACGCTTACCCTTCGGCCAAAGTTTAATTTACAAAAGAGTTGAGATATAAGAGTTGAGTTTTATATTGTTTTGTCGGCTAGGAGAGCGTGGAGGATGCCAGAATTCACTGGTGAACGCTTACCCTTCGGCCAAAGTTTAATTTACAAAAGAGTTGAGATATAAGAGTTGAGTTTTATATTGTTTTATCGGCTAGGAGAGCGTGGAAGATGCTAGAATTCACTAGTGAACGCTTACCCTTCGGCCAAGGTATAATAAATGAGGAATTGAGATATTAGAATTGAGTTGTATTGTGAAATGTGTGCACATAGTACACTAAAGACAGATGAAGAGGCAAAGGGAGGACGCTCCTTAAATCGCGATTCATAGGTCAAAATGATGAGATGATTCTCAAAACGTGTAGAAAGTATACTACACGCTGTTGCTTGTCTTAGGAAAGACAAGATAGGTCTTGTGAAATGAGATGAGATTTTATTGAGAATACGTTTCTAGAAGAGACAAACGTTAGTATAATGTTGTAAAGAGTTCGTGATTGAGAATGATGATGAGTTCGTGAAAATAATGTATCAGTTATCTTATCTTATCTATACAAATGAGTACAATGTGATTCTTCGTCAGGAAAATATTTATTTCTAAAAATCTTGATGATTATTTATCAGATTTAAATCAATGTTCGTCGATAGGCTTTAGCCAGGAGAGTAGTTGTTTTCTGATAAATATGAAAGTAATAGTGTGAGAAGTTCAAATTTGATTTTTTTTTATAATTATACTCATTGAACAGCTACTACTGAGATAATACGGGTGTGTCTTTTCAAATGATTTATGTATTGTTTATCAAAATGATTATCAGAAAATATATTGAAATAATGTTATAAAATTATTCATTTGTAATTAGTTATTGTTAATACATGAAATGCTTCATCATAGACTTAATGCATAGGATTAATAATTGTTTATTGAATATAATTTTGAAATCAAGGATATGATAATTATAATAGGTTTTATCAAATAGTTAAACTTACTGCCGAATATATCTCTGTTGTTTCATGTGAGAGAACCATTCTACTCCAAGGCACAATGCACCACTACTGAGTCGAAACACTGAGCCATCCATTATTTCATCACTCCATCTATGGTCACCCACATCAGAAGGCATCTGGAAAGCAGGATCTGAATGATTGTGTTATGGAAAATGTGTTGAAAATATGAAGACAAAAAGGATAGAACTTACCTTGCCAAATACGAAGTTGTTCCTTGAAATCGATTGGCATAACAGAAATAGATAACCAGATAACCTGAATTAGGACTAGATTAATGCATTGTTAGGTAGCTTTTGTAATCCAGAATATCCTGAGGGAAAGTAATTAAAGCCTACCCTTTCTTAGATTACTTCACCAGAGTCTAACTATCTGACCCCTGGTTTACACAAGGGAGTACATTGTATACTGTTACTTTGTATTCCTTCTCCACTGATAGCTACCCTAGGGTCTTCCGAAGAACCATAAGTTCTGGAAGCAAGTGGAGCATACCACTTTCAAAAAAACTGACGCCCGAGGCAACCGATATAACTACCAGACATATCTAGTTCTCGGGCACCACTTGTAAGGTTCTAACCGCGAATTAAGACCCTTACAAATTAGCGCCCGAGCAGGGACTCTGTTAGGTAAACCGTTTGTTAGGAAAACCTGAGATTAATAAATCTGAATTGGAAAACCTGTTACAAACCAAGTTTTAGATATATACCTAATTTTTGTAGTTTTCCTGGTTATTTTAATACTCTGTGCGATTAAAAATCCTGTTATATTTATTTTAGTTTTCAATTGGTTTCTTCTCATTCGAACATCTACCGCTATAATTGCCGCTATATTTTTTCCTGAATTTTCGTTTCGACCGACCGTCCGTCCGTTTTTTTTCCGTCCGCATACCGAGAGGTCCGCCGAAAACCAAGGAAGAAGTGACTGCACCTGTTTGGAAGAACCATGTCTCAAGAAAAACCATCTTGTGATAACCCGGATCAACTGTCCATCCCCCCAGAACATTCAAAGTCTAGTAGTAGACCGTCGTCTCCTGATCCAGACAGAGAAGCCAGCGAAGGGTACCTGGCAACCCTGAAACCTAGAGTAGGGTGGGTTTACCGCTTGAAAAAACCCGAGATAGAGGAAGAACTAGGCTGATATGGACTGCCTACGGAGGGGACCGTTAGTGAACTCCGGAAACGTTTGGTGTGGTTCCTGAGGGAAAGACTTCCCAAGCTGTTTGGACTCAAACTTCAGCACCCGGATTCCGCCGCAACCACCAACCCCACCGTACCTCCTGGATTTTCCGGACCACAACCGGAAGTAGAAGTGAACAATCCGGATGTGCCCCCAGACCCGCCACAGAATGATGTTCCACCTGTCAATCGTGCTTTCACAAATGACAGTCACCGAACGAGACAACCGCAGAGGCTACAACCACGACAGCCGTCGCCAGTCCCTGTAACCGCCAAACTCAAAACGCATCACTGAAACCTACACTTTGATGGAACCAGAGATCCAGTGGCGTTCCTGGAGTGACTGGAAGAAATTGGGGAAGCCGAAAAAGACCGTCCGGAACAATTACTCGAAGTATTGCCGGAATTATGGCAAGGTCGAGTTCTTTTATGGTACCTTTGCAATAAAAGATTTTGGAATTCTTGGTCCACCTTCAAGGACATTTTCCGGAAATCCTACTTCCCCGTAGGAGATAACGAGAGAGATAACGAGATTATTTCCTCAAATTAGTTTGCACCCCAACATCGTGGTAATACAAATAAAAAAGAGTAAAACGTCAGTAAAAAAGAAAAGTAGTTATACATGTGACATAAAAATTGAAAAATATATAGATAAAATTAGAAATATATAGATAAAATGACAAATATAAATAAATAAAATTGGATATAAATATATAAACATCACGAATACACATATACGTCATAAATATAAAATCACAAATATGTATAAATAAAATTAACTGTAGATGTATATAAAGGGAAATATACACGTCACATACACACATATGGCAAATCACGAAAGGAACTCCTCTACAGTGTAGCAATTTTTTGACAGTAATACTTCTTTAAGTTTTTTCTTGAAAATATATACATTTCCTGAAACTTTAATGTCATCAGGAAGTTTGTTATAGAGTTTGCATCCCAGATATTCAAAACTCTTTTGATAGAGTACAGTGCGATGTTGACTGGGCAGGATTAAATGGGCATTACGTGTACAGTAAGTATGTGCTGATCTATTGGCAGCCAGTTTGTTCTTATTGCGGTATACATATGTGCAAGCCTCAAGGATGTATATTCCTGCAACAGTAAATATTTTCATATCACAAAATGATTCCCTACAAGAATCCCTAAATCCCAACTTCTCAATGATCCTTATAGCATACTTCTGTATGATAAATACTCGACCTACAGAGGAGCTTGTGCCCCAGTTCAAAATACCATACCTGAGATGAGAATTGAAATTAGCATAATATAGGTTTAGCAGGATTTTTTTGCTACAGTAATTTGAGAGATACCTCAGAGAATGTAGTAGATATCCAGACGCTGATCAGACGTCATGGAAGTCTTGCACCTGCTCAAGAATTAGCCTGGATTCACCGAAATCTCCTCCCAGACTACCGCCAATATATCCGAAAAGACGATTTCCTTGACGTTCCATCCCTGATTTCCTTGATCTAGGAATTCCAACAGTTACGTGGCGAGATCCGCCAAATGTACTACCGGAACCCGACTTCTACCACCCATGTTAGAACATCATACCCAGAACCGCCTCCAGTCGTTCAACCGCCTCCAGTCGTTCAACCGCCTCCAGTCGTTCAACCGCCTCCAGTCGTTCAGCCGCCTCCAGTCGTTCTGCTACCAATTAGTCAACCCCGGACCAGTAGACCACTACCGAGGGCGATTCTGCCCCCAACCCCGAATACGTCGCCACCACCCCTAACACCTGGACAACCGGTATACAGCAGAGGCAATACTTGTTGGAGATGTGGACAGCCCGGACATCAACGAGCAGATGGCCGTGATGGAATCCTGTCGAAGGATTGTACCTGCCCCCAGCCGGAAAACTTGACCGGAGCCCGCCCGAACCGAGGACAGGCCGGCTCCAGCAACTAAATATGCTGGAAAACTCACCGAAAACCCGACCAGACGATAACCGGCCGTTCATCCCAGTAACCATTGGTGATATGGTTTTCTCCGCCCTAGTCGATACTGGAGCTACTAGGTCGTTTGCTTGTACCGGAGTCGCTGACTGTTGCAAACGACATAGGTAAAAAGAATACCCAAACACCGTAGCACAGTCCCGACAAGCCGATGGTTCACTCATCCAGGTAACCGGAGTTTTTAAACCCTCGATGAAGATTGGAACCGAGGAGATCACCAGTGAGCTACTGATAATTCCCAGCCTAGCCGCAGACATCGTGATAGGAATGGATGTACTTTGCACACAAGGCTTCAGCATCGATCTACAAACCGCCCTTGTATATAGGAACCAGAAGAACGTGTCAGTTCTTGGCTCCCAGGAAGAGACGTCTCCAGTTCCCGATCCGACACCAAACCTGCAGCTAGAAACCCAAAATGATCCGGGGCTTCCCGGAACCAGTCAATTTCCTAGCCATAGGAAATCCGGAACCCAGAAAATCCGGGGCTTCCCGGAACCAGTCCATTTCCTAGACATAGGAAATCCAGAACCCGGAATAATCCGGGGTCTCCTGGAAATCAACAACTTCCTAACCAGAGGAAACCAGAGAACCGAAGAAACACCAGAAGCCAGAGAACCAGAAACCAGAACAGAATCCTGAACACCCGGAACCAGAGCAGCGGAAAATCAACCGGAACCGGAAACTACCTGCAGTCCGATAGGAGTTGAGGATCCACCGTGCCGAAATCTTTCACCAGAGCAACACAGTAGACTGCAACGATTCCTGGACAATGAATTTCCGGCATTTGAGAAGATTGAGGGACCGACACCTTCAGTTGAACATCGTATTCGTTTAAAAACGACAGAACCGATTAAACAAAGGTACCGTCCACAGAATCCGAGAATGCAAGAGGTGATCAATGAAGAAGTAGTCAAGATGTTGGCAGATGGCATCATCGAACCTTCCAGTAGTCCGTGGAGTTCACCTCTAGTTATTGTAAAGAAGAAAGTTGGAAAACACCGATTTTGCATCGATTTCCAGAAAGTCAACGATGTGGCCGAAAAAGATGCATATCCGCTGCCGTTCATCAATGCAATCCTGGACAAATTGAGGAAAGCGAAATATATCTCTAGCCTAGACCTGAGGCAGGGATATTGGCAAATACCACTATCAGCCGATAGTAAACCGATAACCGCCTTCACCGTACCTGGAAGAGGGTTATTCCAGTTTAGGGTAATGCCGTTTGGACTTCACTCAGCACCTGCCACGTTCCAGAGATTGATGGACAACCTGATAGGACCTGAAATGGAACCGTTTGCTTTTGCATACTTGGACGACATAATTGTGCTGAGCAAAACCTTCGATGAACACCTGATCAACCTGCAGCGAGTCTTTCACCAGTTGAGACAGGCTAACCTGCAGCTCAATGCTGAGAAGTGCAAGTTCTGTCTGAGCTCGCTGAAGTAACTAGGACATGTTGTCACCGCTGACGGAATAAAAACCGATCCAGACAAGATAGAGTCTATAGTTCAGTGGCCCGCCCCAAACACCCTGAAGAAACTTCGCCAATTCTTGGGAATGGCATCCTGGTATAGGAGATTTATACCGAATTTCTCCGGGATAGTGGCACCGCTGACGAAGCTTCTGAAAAAAGGTAACCGTTGGAAATGGACAGAAACTGAAGATGCCGCCTTCGAGTTTCTGAAAACCAGCCTTACCGAAGCTCCCGCTTTGACCTGTCCAGATTTCACCAAGCCGTTCACACTACAAACGGATGCCTCCGATTGTGGACTGGGAGCTGCGCTTACCCAGGACATAGAGAGTCAGGAGAAAGTAGTGGCGTACGCGAGTAGGATGTTAACCGGACCTGAACGTAACTACTCCGTAACGGAAAAGGAATGCTTGGCTATAGTCTAGAGCAAAGAAAAGCTAAGACCCTACCTGGAAGGCTATCACTTCACTGTCCTCACCGATCACTTGTCTCTGAAATGGTTACAGTCCATAAAGAGTCCTGCCGGCCGTATAGCCCGATGGGCTATGTTCCTGCAGCAGTTTGACTCTGAAGTCAAATACCGTCGAGGCATCCTGAACAAAGTCGCCGACGCCTTATCCCGTCAACCGTTACCACATACCAGTTCCGAAGAGCCGGAAATAGATGTGCAATGCTGTGCCACTGCAGATGACATAGCAGCCGGAGAAAAATGTTCATGGTACCGCACGAAGAAAGCGAAAGTGGAGGAAAACCCAGAAGCATTCCCAGATTTCTACATCAAAGAGGGAAGACTATTCCGACACTTCTGGGATGCCAACAAGTTGTGCGAGTTGGGTATGAGTGATCCCTGAAAGCTCTGCGTCCCAAAGCCCCTCCGAAAACAAGTTCTGGTAGAATGATGTCACTGCCGGCCATATGGGAATAGCTAAGACTACCACCCAGATCACGCACAAGTATTATTGGCCCGGAATGTTCCGAGAAATTGCTCACTATGTCCGAAGCTGTAAAACCTGCCAACAATACAAAGTATCGCAGCAACAACCGCCTGGCAAGATGCATCCATCCCTGAACACCAAACCGTGGGATACCGTCTACACCGATCTAGTCGGACCACTACCCCGCTCCAGTAAAGGAAATTGTTACCTGGCTGTATACCAAGATAGGTTCACCAAATGGGTACAACTCAGACCTCTCCTAAAAGCAACATCCTGAGCCGTCTCACAAGCGTTTTACGAGGATATAATCCTGAGATTTGGACGCCCTGCTACCGACCATAGTAAACATATATGACGAACCCGGAGGACACAGAAACACACGACTGAACGAAAACAGGGAAAACATAGAAATAATCTCGGGAAGACTAATCATTGTAGGAGACATAAACGCAAAACATACATCATGGGTAGGACACTTAACAGACAAAAGAGGGGAAGAATTACTAGACTGGACAATACACAACAACCTTAATATAGAAAACAACATAGACGACGCACCAACTTTTGAGACAAACAGAGGGAAAAGTTGGATAGACATGACGATAACACGAGGGATAACGCATATACACAGAATAGTGGGGGAGGAAGAAACATTAAGTGACCATAAATATATACACATTAGCATTTGGGACCATGGCACACAAAAAACAAAAAAAGAAAACATAAACGCAAGAACGATAAAATGGGATAGGGTAAGACAAATCATGACAACATAATTACCAGAACAAACACAAGACATACAACAAGACGCACAAACAATACAAACATTCATAGAGAACACACTGAAACAAAATTCAAGGAAAGTACGAAGACGAGTGGAAAGTCAAGTATGGTGGAACAGCGAAATGAAAAACTTAAGAAAGGGCGCAAATAAGGCAAGAAAGAACTGACAGAAAGCAACACGAGAGACAGAACGACGATTGACAGAACAGACTTACCGGGTGGCAAAGCGAAACTATAACAACAAGATAAAAGAGCAAAAAAGAAATGGTTTTAGGCTATTCCTGCAGACACAGAGACGGGACGATCCTTGGGGAGTCGCGTATAAGCTATTAAACAACAAAAATAAGACTGACAACCAACTAAAAACAATGAAACAAAAGAAGAGACAGAAGATAAAATGGAAACACTGAAAGAATTGATGACCACTTACTTCCCGTCAGATGATCCTGAACTAGATACAGTGGAACAAAAACAACTAAGAACAGACTAAACGAATACTTTAAGAAACAGGAACAGCAGCGACGGTGACTTCTCGGTGGATGAGTTGGCATACATTAGCAGATCATTTGGGAAAAAGGCTACGACGAATGGGAGAATACCAAATGAGTGTATGCAAAAAATAGTAGAAATCATTGAAGAACCACTAACAAAACTCCTCAATAGGTGCAAAAGAGAAGGAATATTTCCCCAAGCCTGGAAAAAAGCCGAGATCGTTTGGATTCCCAAAAAAGGGAAAGGGGTGAGACCAACCAGCATAATGCCTACGATTGGCAAGTTGTACGACAAACTGATTACAAATAGGCTAACCTACCAGCTAGAAGCAAACAACAAGATCAGCGACCACCAGTACGGGTTTCGACAAGGTCACGACACGATTGAAGCCGTCAAGAAAGCACGTGCTGTTGGTGACGCTTGACCTACAAAACGCTTTTAATACAGCCTGGCCAGCGGCAATAGTAGGAAACCTTTTAAAGGCCAATGTAACTACTGATTCGATCAAATGCGTTAAAAGCTTGCTAGAAAATCGGACGATAATAAACGAGGACCTCGTGCAGCTTGCCAATCGGGGGTGCCCCCAAGGATCCAGCCTGGGACCCGTTCTGTGGAATACAATAATGGAAGGCTGGTTTGAGGAGCTCAACGGGGAGGAGGGAACCCACTGCCAGGCGTTTGCAAACGACCAGGTGCTCCTCTTGAGCGGTTTCTCATTGAGAGAGGTTGAAACAAAATGGAACACAGCGTGGCACAAGTGTGGAAGGTGGGCACATGCCATGAAACTCTCATACCATACGGATAAGACCGAGGCAGTATTCTTCCAAGAAAGAGTAAATAACGGATTAGGACTCCAAGGTTGAAAATGGGAACGAGAAATATAATTGTAAAAAACAGTCTTACATATTTAGGAATACACATTGATACACAACTAAACTGGACAGCACATCTGATCAATAAAAGAGGACAAACCAGCAACATCGGCAGCAAGTTGTTCGCCATTGCTGGGAAAACTTGGGGGACTAATCCGGATACGCAGAAAGCGATCTATGAGGGAGCGATACGGCCGATCATATTGTATGGGGCGGAAGTATGGGGGAGAAGGCATGTGCCGCCCATAACAAAAGACAGCTAAGAGCTATGGAGAGACCGTTCCTGAGGAGCATCGCGAGAGCATACAAGACCACCCCAACATCAGCGCTACACGCCCTGGCGGGATGCCCTCCTCTGGAGATAGAAGCTACCTAATATTATAGCAGCCAAAAGGAGAGGAGAATTCAAACGATAGACAGACCCCACCCCCTGATGAGAGGAAGAATTAAAGAGGCGAGTGACTACCAGATAACCATCTACGCAGACGCCAGCAAAACAGAAAGGGGCGGTAGGTTTCAGGCTGGACGACGATCTAACCATCCACGAGGCTGAGGCAGTTGCCGCGCAGGTGGCAGCAGAATGGGGACTGCAAAGGGCTGGTTCAGCAGACATCATAGTCGTCAGTAGTCGTAGTAGTACACAGGTGTTTACTGTTCTCACTGAAATTCTCTCAATTCAAAGGACATTGCAAACAAAGTGAAGTGAATTTTCTATCATTGGAATCCTGAAGACGAGCTTCATCGGGTGATAAAATAGTTATCAAGATATCTCTATTACATAAAGACCCATTGATAAATCATTGATTCTTAGCCATAAAATTGCAAGCAAAAAGTACGAAGATAAAAGTGTGCTGGGCTTTTTTTCTCAATCTTCTTCATTACTCCTATTGCTCTTTTTGTGCTCTAAAACTGAACACTGATTTGAAACACTATTGTGATTGTGGATTTTGCATTAAAACGGAAACTTTGCTGAATATTTCTTAATCTAAATGGAGTGCTCCAAGTGTTCAATCCTTATACAGGATGATGATAAATATATACAGTGTGACAGCTGCCGTACCCCGTTCCATCTCAATGAGAAATGCTCAGGATTGTGCCCAAGCGAGATAAAAGCTATAGTGGTGCAGAGGCGAGTGATATTCTTTTTTTGCAATGAATGTAAATCATCTTTTAAAAAAGTACCCCATCTCCTAACCAAATTATCAGTATTGGAAAATGATATAAGACTTCTGAAACAAGAAGTCAAGGATACAAGGAAGAAACATTGTGAGGAACTTAGTTTATTGAAACGGGAATTGAATGATTTGAAATCCATTAATGGTGCTGGCATGGAAAATATACTAACGGAGGTTCATGAACGTGCAATTCGCTCGAATAATCTGATGCTGTTCAATGTTGATGAATCGAAGTCAGAAAGTCTAGAAGCCAAAATAGCTGACGATAAAAAAATTGCCATTCAAGTTCTTGAATCTATTGGGGTTGAAAGCAACGATCTAGCTAAAGTGATCCGCATAGGTCGTCAAGGTAATAAACCCAGGCCTATCAAGATGATTTTATCAAACTCGAATGCAGTTGGTCATGCTCTTAGACTCAAAAATAGATTGCTCAACACAAAATTCAGAATTGTTTCAGACAAAACCAAATTACAGCAAGAACAAATGAAAAAAGTTCAAGATGAGCTAAAGCAACGTCGAGATCGAGGTGAGCAAAATCTCATTATCAAATATAGAAAAGGCATTCCTGTAATTGAAGAATCAAAAAACTAAGATATGACTCTTACCATACGTTAAAGATATATTATCAAAATGTCGGAGGTTTGCGAACTAGACTTGATGAATTTAAAAACTCTGTCCTGTGCTGCAATTATGATGTTATTATATTGACTGAAACATGGCTAACGAGCTCCTACTATGATGCAGAATTTGGTTTAATCAACTATAATATTTTTAGAACTGATCGAAATGTGAACAAAAGTAACAAGTCTCGAGGTGGTGGTGTGATGATGTGCTTCAAAAAAGAGCTGAACGTGAAGATACTGGATGGAATTAGTCCCAATATCGAACATTTGTTCATTCTTTCAAAGATCACAAGTGCTAATGTGATTTTGGGAGCTACCTACATACCGCCAGGTTCAAATTCCGATATTTATATAGATCATTGTACTTCTGTCGAACAAATATCAGAGAAATTCAGGGCATCTCAATGTTATCTTTTTGGGGATTATAATTTACCATTGGCCACGTGGGAATCTTCGGAAGAGCATGGACTTAGCGTTCGTTGCCCTCAAGGATATCCAGCCCATGTTGTATGTGATCATTTTTCTTTTCTTAATTTTAAACAACTCAATTTCATTCCTAATAATCATAATGTATATTTAGATCTCGTTTTTTCACAAAATGTTTTTGTTCAGGTTCAGGAGGCCACTGACCTACTGTTGCCTAATAACTTCCATCATAAAGCCATTACTGCCGAATCGGAACTATCAGTTAAATTTAAACCACTTTTATTTGAAGAGTTTTACTATGATTTTAAGAATGCAGACTATGTAGGTTTAAATAATTATTTCACACCAATAAACTGGGAACTTCTATTCAATAACCTAGATATTCATACCATGGTTGAGAAATTTTACCAAATTATTGGTAACTCTTTTGCAATGTTTATTCCTAGGAAGAAAAGTAAACCAACAACTTATCCAAAATGGTATACCAAAGAGCTGAAAGTCCTTATAACTGAGAAAAAGAAAGCTCATGCAAATTATAAATCAACTCGTTCGGATCAAGATTATCTTATATTTTCCAATCTGAGATCTCAATGCAAAGATCTTATGAAGTTTTGTCATGATACTTATACAACAAATATTGATAACCAGGTAATCAGTAATTCAAAATATTTTTGGAATTATATAAACTCATTGAGAAAAAATCATGGATTTCCAAATAATATGAGTCTTGATGATCAAAAAGCTGATACAGGGAAAAATATTGTTGACCTTTTTGCCGAAAATTTTTCAAGGGTTTATGTTAGAGAAGAGTTGGGTTTAGATGATATCATGAACGAATCAGTGGCATCGGCGGTTGATGTTCCATTCATAAAATTCAGTACTGAGGAAGTGTTTGAGGGGTTGAATTCATTGAAGGATAACTTGAGTTGTGGGCCGGACGGGATCCCTGCTTACTTCCTTAAAAGATGTGTTTATTCACTAACTACGCCATTGTGTAAAATATTCAATTTATCATTGAAGCTTGGAATATTTCCGTGCCAATGGAAGAATAGTTATGTCACCCCCATTTTCAAAAGTGGCAAAAAGGATGACATAAAAAACTATCGACCGATTAGTAAACTTTCAGCCATTCCAAAACTTTTTGAATTTTTACTTGTGCACTATCTTTCGTGGCATTGCAAAAATTTGCTGAACGATAATCAACATGGATTTGCTACGGGAAGATCAACAACATCAAATTTATTAGTGCATCAACAAGATATTATCAGGGCCCTAGAAAAAGGTCTTCAAATTGATACAATTTATACTGATTTTAGTAAGGCCTTTGATAGGGTCAACCACGGTTTGTTGATTAATAAACTTCAAGAAACAGGTTTTCCAACATGGCTAACATGTTGGTTAAATAGCTATTTAACTGATGTTACATCTGATGTCCCGCAGGGATCACATCTGGGTCCACTTCTCTTTAATATTTTCATTAATGATATTGCTCTTAACTTTTGCCACTGTAAATGCCTTCTCTTCGCTGACGACCTCAAAATTTATATGCCAATCAACTCCGACATAGACTGTGAAAACCTTCAATCTGATTTGAACTCATTGATCAATTGGTCACAAAATAATGGAATGTCACTCAATGTTGACAAGTGCTATTGTATTTCATTTTCTAGGTCCAATAATCCTATTCATTTCGATTATCAAATTGAAAACAGCCTTAAACGGGTTTTTGAAATTCGCGATTTAGAAGTCATATTTGACCATCAATTGAATTTTACATATCATATTGACTGCGTAGTCAGTAAATCTTTTCAATTATTAGGTTTCATTTCTAAAAATACTAAAAAACTATTTGTTATGGCCTTTAGAACGTTATATCTATCATTGGTATATTCGGTTATTCAATACGCCTCACCAGTGTGGTCACCATATTATCAAACTCACATCGATCAAATAGAAAGAGTGCATAGAAAATTTCTGAGGTATATAGCATTTAAAATGAATCTGCAACGAGGTGAATATGATTATGATAGACAATAGATAACAGATAATTTTATTTTCATCATTGAAGTTCACACCAAGGTATAAAACTGTGCAAGTTATGCAAAATTTAAATGTTACCAGCTTGGAAAGTAGTAGAACAAGATCTGACTTGATTACTCTCCATAAGATACTATTAGGGGAGATAGATAGTCCTTCATTGCTCCATTTGATTTATTTTAAAGTTCTAAACAGACCTACTCGTAACTCGGACTTATTTCAAGTTCCCTACCATCGCACAAATTATGGCTATCATAGTACGTTATCACGTTTGGTTAGATTAGGTAATGAATATTGCAATAGAGGTTTGGAATTTACTGGGCAAACATCTAATTCATTCAAAGCCAGTTTAAAAAGATTAGTAATATAGTGTCCGTCTATTACTGTAGTACTACTATAATTATTCATTCTTGGTTTATATTTAGAATAAGTATGTATCTGTATTATATTTCATATGTAAAAAGGGGAGAACCCGTGAATAATAATAAATAAATAAATAAACATCTGCACTAAAATGGACTCCCAGGGATTCGTCAGTGAGCTGCGGAAACCACTTACTAGATAAAAACAAGCAACAATCGTACAGCGATGGATACATGACCAAACGAGTAGAGTGCTTGCGGTGACCTGGGAACAAAGGCAACAAAACACGGGAAACAGAGTTGCGGAGGAGATGGCTGTGCAGAGCGCCACGGAACGGAATGCACCACAATACGGAACTACCAGAAGAGCCATAGCCAGGAAGAAAGATAGGAAGATCATACGGGAATGGAATAGCCAGTGGGAGAATGGGGATACAGGAAGGGCACTATATGAACACAGGAATGTAAGTAGAAAGAGACCCCAGTTTGACCACTTGGCAGTACAGCTACTGACGGGACATGGCCGGCTGAATGCTTACCTGCATAGATTCAACCTCCAAGAGGTGTCAGCAATATGCTGGTGAGGATAGCGATCACGTTATATATAGATGCACGAGTGACAGACGTGAAGCTGCAAGGAGGAAACTTAAAGAACAACTGAG
This sequence comes from Plagiodera versicolora, assembly GCA_037013635.1. Classification (NCBI taxonomy): domain Eukaryota; kingdom Metazoa; phylum Arthropoda; class Insecta; order Coleoptera; family Chrysomelidae; genus Plagiodera; species Plagiodera versicolora. Next base: position 5,095,308 of record CM072993.1, on the reverse strand, counting down.
GGAGCTGGGAGTTGAGTACTTGGGGGATCTCAGCGGCCTCTCGACAAACCCAGACTGGATACGAGACTGGGCAGAGGGAATGATGCATGTAGAATAGGTGAGAGAATAAATGTTTCAGGTAAGATTGGACGAGTGAATGATGAAATAGAATGTATTTTAATTTATGAATTCTCTGTTTTGTAGGGTTTTCTATAAGAAAAAAAATTGCAGCCGAGACTTCAATTTTTTTTCTTCCGCAAGTAGGAGGGGTGTGTAACGAAGCGCTTTCAGCTACCTTCATTACTAAACGTTGTATTCAACCTGAGGGGGCTACCCTTAGCTCCCTACAATACACTAACCTGTCATTCCGCTTTGAATCTCGTTTATCAGTTCAATTGCCAAATTACACACCCTGTATACTGAAAATTCTGTCCAGGATGTTATCCCGACATTCCAGATATATATTATGTGTGAACTAAGTTTATAAAAGCCCTAGGACAGCCTGTAACCTGAGTATTCGATTCCGAACCTGAGAAGTCTTTCTGAGTGTCTCCAGAGTACTATCATATTTACTTTCCACTTCAGATTAGATTGATGATGCCCACAGGGACTTCTGTGGAAATTGAGAGGCAATGCGGAGGAAAATAACTAAGATAAATACATTTTAAGAAATCTGAGATGACCCTGAGATACCTGTAGATAACTCTTTTAGTCCTGAATATTTTTCTAGATCAAATTTGTTCAACACCATTAGCAATGATAGGGAATCATTTTTATATTTCTGTTTTATATGAAAAATCCTTTTCTCCGCATTTCTTCTATTTCACGTGCTTTCCAGGTTTAGTACTGGCAAAATAGTGGAATGTCACATGTCACCTGACCTGTTTCAACCAATTAGAAGCCAGTCCTTGATAAGATTTTCTGAAGGTATAAATACGCCGGAGACCACAGCCTGAGGGTTCTTTGGTTCTTTGCTATTTGGCTTTTCGTATTCTTTTGACTCTTTCGATTCGTATTCATTCTTAGTGCTGCTTAGTTTGTATTATTCTGAGTTGTTTGGTTCCAGTTCGTGATTTTATTCCAGTTTGATTTAATCCGAAATTGCCAGTCATACCGTTATCTCCAGTTCAATTTTACCGTTTTCTTTCCGGAATATTTTCTTTAAATTAATTTTCGTTAATCTAGTTTGTTTTGATTTTATTTTTCTAAGTTCTAACCTAATATCTGAACGTGCCGACCTGCGTGAAGTGAGCGCTTCAGCTGATAACCGAATTCCCTCAGTTGCCGTAGCCAGTGTTAGCATTATTTTCCATAAACTATCGATTGTGCCCGATGACCAGTACCTGTAAGTTCTATTCGATTATTTTCATCTCATTTTTGTCTCGTAAAGTAAAACCCGTTACAGATACCGTGACTTGTACTAAATATCCCAGGGGGTAGTTGTTTCTTTCGAGGATCAGCTTCCTGTGATATTTGAATTAACGCGTACTAGAACCGATACCGTGGTTGAACTAAATATCCCAGGGGGTAGTTGTTTCTTTCGAGGATCAGCCCTCTGTGATATTCCGAATATCGTGAACTCGTGTAGTAAGAGTTTATTTCTGTTAACATATGAAAATCTGAGAATTGAACTTATCTTGGTCTCCTAAATAGCTTACAGGCATCGCTTTTCCGTTTAATGCTTTCGCCCTGCTTTCTCTTTATACTTGATTTAGATTTTCTATTTTCAAACTTATTTGTTTGGGACTTGTGCTAATTGCCTATGGTTCAGGTGAAACAAATTCGCTTTAAATTCCGTTCACGAAATCAGCTGTTTAGTGTCATTTCATTCCTGGGCTTGAGGCTGTATGTATTTTTGTTATAACTGTTTTGCGTTTGTAAGAATTATTTTGATTGCTCGCTGTTATTTGTATTTCCAGAATGAATAAAACTCCGTATATTTTTATATCGTCAATTGATTTATTGAACCAAATAACCTGAATTAGGACTAGATTAATGCATTGCTAGGTAGCTTTTGTAATCCAGAATATCCTGAGGGAGAGTAATTGAAGCCTACCCTCTCTTAGATTACTTTACCAGAGTCTAACTATCTGACCCCTGGTTTACACAAGGGGGTACATTGTGTACAGTTACTTTGTATTCCTTCTCCACTGATAGCTACCCTAGGGTCTTCCGAAGAACCATAAGTTCTGGAAACAAGTGGAGCATACCACTTTCAAAAAAACTGGCGCCCGAGGCAACCGATATAACTACCAGACATATCTAGTTCTCGGGCACCCCTTGTAAGGTTCTAACCGCGAATTAAGACCCTTACAATATATCAAATTCCTGAAAAAGCGGTGACTATTTCCTGAAACTTCGGCGAGTTATCTGTCACCAGAGCAACCATACTTTCATTCTGGTAAATTCGGTGAGTTCTTGTCATTTGTCACTTCATTCATGATTACTAAACATTTGAGTGATTATAAAGGGTTCTGAAGGAAAGCATTCATCAATAAATGTCCTTGGAAACAACAGAGGTGAATATTTCTTTATAATGTTGATATTGGCAATCAACCTCCATACTTCTGTCATGTCAAAATTTTGTTGATTGGTGACAAGCGGTCCGTATATACAAAGCAGGTTACCTGAAATATTGGAAATCGCTAGTAACCACTTTGGAATTTTCGGCGATATACGGACCATACCCATGGTGTTGTTGGATCTCAGATGTCATTCTCGATCTGAATAAGTAAAAATATATAGAATGCCCCATTTGATAATCGGAAGTTGGGGTCATTTCCGGTCAAACCGGAAGTACGGAAAAGCAAGTAAATTTCAATTTAGTTCTTCATTCAACTATCTTTTCAATTATTTCATAGTTTATTTCAAGAATAATGAAGAATGATGAGAGGACGAATGATTATTTCCAGCTTTATAAAAGTAGCTGATTTTTTTCATCAGCTATATTTTCCTTTGTTCCATATTACAATTTGAGAAAAATAAAGTATGGTGAACTATTAAGAACCATACAAATTTTGTTTATATTTCTACTACCTGTACTCAGAATTTACCTCCATTGTTATTTCCCCCATGTCATGAAATGTTCATACTTGTGATTGTTATAATATTTCGGGTTCTTCTCCTATTTGGAAATAAGTAAAAATATAATAAAGGATGCCCCATTTAAAAATCGAGAGTTTGTGTCATTTCCGGTCAAACTGGAAGTACGACAAATTGAGTGAATATGTCAAAAAATGTAAAATGAACTATAAAACACAACCTCCAAATTTCGTTTCCCTATCTCCAATGATAAAAAAGTTGTAGGGATGGGTCACCATTATTTGATGAATTTTTTCTAACCTAGAATTGAAAAGATTCCAAGAAAAAATCACGAATTCAAGGGTGTATATATTCAAAGAAGTGGACATGGAATTCGAGTTCATGTCAAATAACCAACCCACTCCGTGAATGATATGACAATTGTTCCGTTCCGTAAAAGCAGAATTAAGCAGTTTCTGAAAAAATATGATATTTTGTCTCAATGTCAGTTTGGATTTCAGAACTCCAAAAGCATAAACGATGCAATCTTTTCATTTCTTGAGAAGTTTTACTTAAGCCTAAACGAGGGTGAGGTAGTTGAAGCGGTGTTCTGTGACTTCTCAAAAGCTTTCGATTGCGTGGATCACAGAATACTGCTCAATAAACTTAATCATTATGGATTCAGGGGGGTTGCCTTAAAATGGGTTGAATCTTATCTCACTGGCAGAAAAAAAGGGTTAAAATTTCCAGGGAATGCTCGGGCTATTCTGACATCAGATCTGGAGTACCTCAAGGTTCAGTTCTGGAACCTATTTTGTTCTTACTATACCTTCATGACCTGACACGTTTACCTATTACAGGGAAATTTACATTATTTGCTGATGATACCACCCTTTTATGGCATGGAAAAAATGTGGAAAGTCTAAAAATACTCATAGCTCAGGATCTACAGGAGGTCATATCCTGGTGTAATTCGAACTATCTCTGCTTCAATATAAATAAAACAAACATCTTAACCTTCAGGTTTGAATTGAACAGTATCACACTGAACACACATAAAGTGGAAAATAAACCATGTACCAAGTTTCTGGGCATACACATCGATAATAAACTTAGATTCGAAGAACATGTTATGTCACTAAAATAAAGATTAGCGTCAGGCTGCTACGCTATTAGAGTTGTGTCAAACGAACTTGGTACAGAAATTGCTAGAAATACTCATTTTTTCCCTCATGGAATCTCATATTATATATGGCATAACTTTCTGGGGTTTCTGTAGCCAGCATTTATTATACTCTATTTTTGTGCAACTAAAGAGGGCCATCAGATACTTGTGCAGGGCTAAAGCAAGAGACCACTGTAGACCGCTCTTTGTATCCGAAAAAATACTCACTATAACCAGTATTTTCATTCTGGAAACTGTCTGTTTAATTCATAACAAACAACCTTCAAGTACAAATACGACTCGCACTCATGTAACCACCCGAAGTAACAATAATCTTTGCCTGCCAATATCAAAAAACAACTCTTGCAAAAAATTCAATTATATATGAGAGTAAAAAATATATAACCATATGCCGGAATATTTAAAAGTAATGAATAATCTTAAGCACTTTAGAAAGGCAGTGAAAGACTTCCTCATGCCAAAAGCGTACTATGACCTGTGGGCCTCAATAAACCTAGTGTCGTACTGTGTTTTTATTTTATTTCGTTTATGTTTTATAATTATGTATGTAACAAATTAATCTAAGGCAACCATACTGTTTTGTGATGTCATTCATTGTTCCCCTTCTTTAAACTTAAAATTTATATATCATTTACATTTTATCCTTGACACTTTATACTTTATATACTTCATATTTATACTTATTTATTTATCTAACCTTTTATACATGTCTGTGTAGATCTTACCAGCTGTTATTGCCCTCATCGCTTCGTCAATAAGAACTAACATTTCTTGGACAATAAAGCACAGTTTTGATTGATTGATTGATTGTTTTCGCTCTACGCAATCCCAACCCTGAGGACTTCCGAGTTCTCGTCGCCGTCGAATCGGCCGTGGAGGACCAGGACCTGGTGCCGACCACGCTGATCACGTCCATCGCCAAAGTGTTTTATGGTGGGTTCCATGAATTCCTCCATAACCTGGTGACCAAAAATCTCCTCGTTTGCAAACGTAGCCGAGAATTCCACGACTATCGGCTTACCACCAAAGGCTTGGATCACCTTGCCTTGGAAGAACTATCCAGGCAGGACGTGGTGACGCAATTCGGTGACAAAATGGGGATGGGCAACTGTTACCTCGTGCAGTGTCCAGAAGGCAAGGAGTTATGCCTGAAGGTGCACCGAGAGCGCACTGGGAGAAAGAAAGCTTCTTCGTTACACCTCTCCAAAGTGTCAGCGTTGAAAGAGTACGCCTTCCTGAAGGCTCTCCACCACAGAGACTTCTCCGTGTCAAAGCCTGTTGAGTTCAACAGGCACTGTGTTGTGATGGAGCTCGTCCCGGGCGAGGTCTTGAGCTTGGAGCATAGGGTTGAAGACGTGGCTGCCCTCTACGACAACCTCATGGATTTAATAGTCCGTTTCGGACACTGTGGGGTCGTCCACGGGAACTTCAACGAATCGAATGTCCGCATTAACGAGAACCAGAAGCCTGTGATGATTGATTTTGCGCAATGATCTCCACGGAAAACCCACAGGCGGAATTTTATTTCAACAAAGATGTCGGGAGTGTCAGGGGCTTCTTCCAGAGAAGATTCAACTGTGTGAGTGTGGCTTTGCCCCAGTTCTCCGACATTGAAGAAGAGGATGACGTCGAGGAAGAAGACACCACAGAGGACGAACACGAAAACACGTTGGAGGACGTAGTGGATCAGCTCTACGACAGCGGCTGTGAAGATTCCTTGTTGTCGGATGTGTCGGCCTTCGGGACTTTCAACACAATCAACACGGTCATTGAGCCTGAGGAGGTAAGGACGCGATTGAAGGAAGAAAGGAAGAAGAAGACCAGGGAGGAGACGAAAAGGAAGTGCCTGGTGAAAGGCGGTAGATATAGGAGAAGATAATGAAAAATAATATTAAAGAGAGCTTTGAAAAGAAGCCAGACCTATTTTTATCTTCAGTTTTTTTGAGGACTGAATATCCATTTAAATCGTATGCAATGCTTTTTTATAATTAATTGAACTTGAAATTTCACTTTTGATGTTTTTATTTTCGATTGAAAATTATTGCCTCTAAAGAAGTGATTCAATAAATCAACACTCTGATGAATGCAAGGAAATATGTTTGGGAATTTCATTGAAATTTTGGTTTTTCAATTGAGCAGACGACAGAAAATCGGGACTTGTTCAGAAATTATATGGTACAGTTTTCAAGGCATCTCCAACACCCCGTATATCTTGAGTTTCTTTGGATCGCAATTTTTGCGGAAATATCAATATGTTTGAAGAACATTTTGAACCAATAAGATCAAATTCTCAAAAAATTCTCTTCCATATTTCTGAATAGGAATTACCCTTTTCATCATAATTTTGTTTATGATCAACTGACAACTCAACTTTCTGACAACAATAGAAGAATAACCCGAATTATTACACTCACAGGTATAAACATTTTATGATATGGTAAAAATAACAATGGAGATAAATTCTCAGTACAGGTAGTGAAAGTATAAACAAAATTTGTATGGCTCTTAATAGTTTCTCATACTTTATTATTCTTGAAATAAACTATGAAATAATTGAAAAGACAGTTGAATGAAGAACGAAATTGAAATTTACTTGCTTTTCCGTACTTCCGGTTTGACCGGAAATGACCCCAACTTCCGATTTTCAAATAGGGCCTTCTATATATTTTTACTTATTCAGATCGAGAATGACATTCAAGATCCAACAACACCATATTCAGATACTCAGTATGGAATTGCTTCTTGCGACAGCCTATGTCGAACAGGCCAACCCTTTATACAATATCTTATCAGCTCAGAGCATACTGGATCTAGTCTTTGAGAAAGTATAACTTCAGTAAGTCTCTGATCGGTTGAGGGAAAACTTCCAATGACTTGTTGTACATAAGCAGAAATAAGATAAGATAAGAACTTTATTTTCCAGCAGACAATACATTGTATAGGAATAGTCAAAAACTGAAATCTAGTTAATTATAAGAACATGAGAAATTTAAAATTTCAGACGAAATCAAGAATCCGAAACCACAGGATAAAAAACGAAAATATCAATCCCATACTCAATACTTAAAGAAAAGCCATTGAAATGAAATGAGTTAACCGACTCTCGTTTGCACCATGTTTCGGTAATACAAATGAAATTCAAATGAAACTCATCAATGTCTGCATACGAAACATTATTTTTTTCATCATTTAATTACTGAATGTTCAATAATGAAAGATTCGAGTCGAAAACAAAATCCAAGCACCATAGGGCCAAACGCTTGGATGCATAGCCTTCCTGAAATTTTCTTCCAGAATTCTTACCTTGAAAAATGAGTAGATTTCAGGAAAACGAGAATTTATGGATTTACATGGTGGCGATCCAAAAAACAATCTGTGGTAGCACAATCAAGCAGTAAAGCAGAATTTATAGCCCTATCAGCTTGTATGTCAGAATGTTCCTTTCTTAGTAAGTTATTAGAAGAAATTCATGAGCCTGTATTTCCAATTATTGTTCATGAGGACAACAAGGTTGTATAAAAATGGCTCATACTCTTGAAACAAAACGAACTAAGCATATTGATAACATCTTTGTAAATTTTGATGATTAGGAAAAAAGTTTGGTTTTAAATACAGCATTATCTGATAACTTTGCTATTAGTTTTTTTAATTTATTGGTCACCTCTCTTACATGTATAAAGCTGACTTGCCTGAAGTTGAATGTCTTTATATCATGATCTGGTTTCGGTAAAAACTGTTCGAAAGATATGTCTGTGTTTGGTAGGTCATTTATTATAACATTGGCAACATTGCTAAAATATTCGTTAAATTCATCAGAGGAGATCGGACAATCTGACGAACTTGGCTCGTTTTTATTTTTGTTTCTGATGATATTCTACATAGCTTTTTGCGGGCACGCTGACTCAGTGATATATCTATCGTGTGTTGCTTTTTTAGCTGATGATAATTTTTTATCATATAAATACTTTTGTTGTTTTATTTGCCCGTTGAGAAAAGGCGTGGGATTGCTTCTTTACAGTTCCCTCAAGAAGTTGAGGGTATCCCTTTCGTGTTTTAATTCAGGTGTGAACCATTAAATTTTTTTGGTCTATTAGTGATTATTTTTGATTTCTCCGGGAATACATGTTCAGTAGCAGATACAATTATATTTATGAATTCTTCGAAACGGTGCTGTACTGTCAGATTATCGTCGTCAACGAAAGCCCAGTCTACATCCTGTAGGATTAAGTTTAGGTTGAATAATCCAATATCACTAATAGGTCTATAATTAATTCTTTCGGATTCACTGAGAGAATCATTCTTGATGCTTAAGAGGATACCTAGGTGATCAGAAAACTGAGTGTCAATTATTGAGCAATTTTGAATGTTATTGTTGGTTGTGAAAATATTGTCCAAGCAGTTTTTTTGACGAGTTGATTCAATATTTGTATGGATGAAAAGATTAACTAGTAGTGTTGCATTTTTGTCTGATTCATCAAAAAAGTGAACGTTAAAATCTCCTGTAATCATGATTTTCTGACTTTTCGTTTTGGTCAAAACATCCAAGCCTCTTGATAATTTTTGAAGAAAAAAAACTATGGACAAATGATAACCCTTTTCACAGGAAAAATTGAAATAAATGAAATGAGATGGAACAGGAAAAATATTCTCAAAAAATAAAATTATTCAGTTTAAACAGGATCTCGCTGGAAGAAAATGGGAAAGTGTAACACAGAGTACAGATGTAAACATAGCATACTGCTGATTTTCGAATACTTTCGGTAGAATAATAAACCTGATCTTTGTGGAAAAAAAGTTTGATAAAACTAGGCCCGATTCATGTATAAAAAGGGGTATAAAAAATCTTCTTCTAGAAAACGCTCATTATACAGAGAGAAGACATTAGGTTTGATGAGTACTCAGTATTTCAAAAAGTATTGTTCCATCCTCAGTAAAGTTATTGCAGCTGATGAAAAAATGTCCAACACTGAATATATAATGAAAGCCGAAAATAAAACCCAAGCTACCTGGTCATTAATAAAAAAAATAACCAAACCCAACTACCACAAAAACAATATCCTAGAAAGCTTTGCAAAAAAATATAAAAATCCACAAACCACAGTGAATCAAATCAATAAGTATTTTAGTGAAGCTCGCCCTGACCTAAATAAAACAGATAGCCCGGATTATTCAAAAATAATACTTTTTTCTTTGAACCTACCAATCCGCTTGAAGTAACAGAATGTATTAAACAACCTACAAAACAACCTATCCTTATATTATATTGTAAACTTATGTTTTTCACAAGCAACATTCCCAGAAGCATTGGAAGTGGACTTTATTAATGCTATATTTGAAAAAGGAAACAGAGATGAAAAAATTAACTACAGACCCATATCATTATTGCCAAAGACCAGTAAAATTTTTGAAAAGCTCATGAACAAACGTTCACTAGAGTTTTTAAATGATAATGTGTTGTTAGCGAAAGAACAGAATGGATTTCGTAAAAGTAAATCAACCGTACAAGCTATATATCAAAAATAAATTTAAACATATGCAATCAGGAGAACATCGTGATAAGCAAGAGAAAGGAGGTAGGAATTGGTGTTCTGTTTAAATTTCTGAAGGTCATATGCCTCGGGGAACACCTCCCTGGGCAATGTGTTCCAGAGCCTCGCTGTTCGTTGGATGAACGAGTCTTTGAGAAGAGATGTTCTGCAGGTCACCAAATTAACCACAAAGGGGTGTGAAGACTGGACTTGACGGGTTAACCTCTAAGAGACCGCCAAAGGAGGAACGATTGTTGATTTCAGAAGAGCACCGCCCATGAAAATATCGATAGAATAGAGATAGATCGCCAACCCTTCTACGGTGTTCCAGAGAAGTAAGCGAATTAGTATGCGAAGCATCACCGACGAGACGAATTGCCCCTTTTTGGACATAATCCAACAGCTTCAGGATATGTTCAGGTGCCGCACTCCAAATATGGGAACAGTATTCCAGGACAGGTCGGATTTGTGCCTTATAGATCGTGAGCAGCTGACTGGAAATGAAATAGCTCCTGGCACGAAACAGAACTCCAAGTTTTTGGGATGCACTTTTAGCAATTGATCTCACATGACTTTCCCAAGAAAGAGTATTGCTGATAGTTATACCAAGCATCGAGATGGATGACTTCAAAGGTATGGTCACTTCTGACAAGCTCATGTTGGGAATTGTGAGGTCGGCTTTTTTGGAGAAAAGACATGCTTGTGTTTTGTTTGCATTGAAATCCACTAAGTTTTTGGATCCCCATTCGAGAATTGTTGCCAAATCCATATTTATGTTATTAACATTTCTTCCTCGTTCGTTTTTGATTTGGCGGGCTGGTATTGGAGCCCTGGAAGAGAAGGCAGTGTGGAGGGTACTATCATCCGCGAAGCTGTGTACTGGACATGAAGTTGCTTCCAACAGATCATTGATGTGGAGCAGAAACAGTGTTGGTGATAGAATTGATCCCTGCGGAACACCAGCATTTATAATCAGAGAGTCAGATGAAACTCCATCGACCACCACATGGAGTGATCTGCCTGAGAGAAAACTAGTTAGCAGAGAACATAGCTGAGGAGGCAAGCCATAAGATGGAAGCTTGGCAAGGAGTCCCTGGTGCCAGACTCGATCGAATGCCTTGGAGATATCTAGCGTCACGGCTGAGGTTTCACTATATTTCTCGATAGATAGCTGCCATATATGTGAGACGTAAGCAAGCAGGTCACCAGTTGAGTTGATCTTTGATGACGGAAAACATATTGCCTATCGTTGATGATTCCTGAGTTTTCCAAATACTTCATAGGCTCGACGTTAATAGCTTTTTCCATGACCTTTGAAATAATAGACAGCAGTGCGATAGGTCTGTAGTTGCTAGGTAGGGTCTTTTTTTGGGGACTGATTGTACTCTTGCGATTTTCCAGTTACACGAAAATATTCCCAATTTGTAAGAGTGGTTGAATAACTTGCAAAGAATAGGTGTTAGTTCTGCGGCACATTTCTTGAGAACATTAGGTATGATTCCGTCAGATCCACAGGCCTTGCCGGTGTTGAGACCCAACAAAATCTTTCGGATAGTTCGTTGGCTAAATGTGATCTCGGGCATGTGACTGTCAATAGGTGTAATATTCGGAGGTTGCTCTCCCGATGAATTCAGAGTGGAATTGCCAGCAAATAAATGGGCAAGAATGTTGGCTTTTTCCTAGGCAGTCGTGGCTAGTGTTCCATCTTCCTTGGTTAGAGGAGGAAACGAGCTGGAAGTGAAATTTTTCCCCACAGCTTTGGTGAAAGACCAGAATGAACGGGATCCGTTAGGACATTCGACTAGTTTTGATCTTATTTTGACATTTTGAGCATCTTTCGAATGCTTGATTGTCTCATTGCATATGTTTCTAGCCTCTACATATACTGCTCTAGTCTCAGGGCTCGGATTTTTCTGCCATCGATGAAATGCTGCCTGTTTGGAAGCGACAGCTTTAGAGCAGCTTCCGCTAAACCAGGTCTTATTGGAAGATGTTCTTCATGCGGTGTTCGGTATGTAAGTTTGCATCCCCAACACGATGATTTCAGAAATTGACTATGCACATCGTGTTGGATCCTCTGAGGAAAAACAAACCCTCTTCCATGGAAACGCTGAGAAAAACATACTAAGACTTTCCCAGTCGGCCGAGTTATGATGCCACATGTGACGGGGCGGTAATGTGCTGCTCGATGGTACATTGAAAGAGCAGGAGCAGGAGATGAGGGTGTGGTCAGAGTTTCCAAGTGGGGCACAAACTTTTACTCTATAAAAATCAGGGTTGGTGGTGAGGAAGAGATCCAGAGTATTGGCAGACTGGTTGATGACATCCGGGATGCGGGTTGGTAGCTCGATAAGTTGATCAAGACCATACGTGATGGCGAAGGACTCAGTTTGACGACCTGCATCGTCTATTCTGTTGGAGAATTTGAGCCAGGCTGCGTTATGTACATTGAAGTCTTCCATGATCACAAATTCTGCTGTCGGATGATTCTCTTGAATGAAGTCCATTTTGAGTGATAAAAATTCAAAGAGGTTGTTACAAGAAGGTTCATTAGGTGAGAGGTAAAGGCAGCAAAGGAATTTGGTCAGTTTGGTATCGGCCAGCTTGAACCACATCACATCAAAGTCTTTAGGTTCCAAACTCTCTACACGCTGGCATGAAAGATTAGCTTTAGCAAAGGGCCAAACTCCACCTTTGAATCTGAATCGAGAATGGAGCTCATAACCAGGACAAAGCATGTGGACCCTGTCGGAAGACGAGTTTACTTGTGTTTCCGTCAGTGCCAGAGTATCCGGCTTCTCCAACTGTAGGTGATGTTGGACATCATTGATGTACTTGTTGAGACCGCGGATGTAGCGAAAGTTAATTTTCAGAGATGAGTCCCCTCGAGTACCTCTCGCCCGGAAATCCGAATGGAGAGGTATTTTGCTTCCGGAGTGTTTCACTCTGGGAGACTTCATCATCTTTTTTTTTCAAAATAAATCAAGGAAAAGAGGATTGGGGGAGGGGAGAACGGAAGGTATCGACCGAACACTGAAACATGGAGTGACCCATTTCACAGCGCACAAAGTCGATATGGTGGTATTTCACCGGGCGATGAGACCATCTACCACCTAAGAATACCCTTTTAGTCGCCTCTTACGACAGGCCCCCATACGGCAGACTCTTGATAGATAGAAGACTGGACTGGAAAAATCACATAGATTATCTATCAAAAAATATTGCAAAATATTGGTATGCATTGAGAATACTGTCGGAACATGTCTCAACCGGAGCTGCCCTCTCTGCATACTATGCTTACATTCAACCTAGGATAAAATATGGAAGTATATTCTGGGGAAACTCTGTTGATATCTCTAGGATACTCATATTACAAAAAAAAATGTATCAGGTATATCTATAAAATGAAAAAAAAATGAACTTTGATAAATCTCTATATATGAAGCAGTAGTATTTGTGACAGAAAATAAATCTGAACTTTTCATTGACTCTGAAAAGGATCACTTATACAACACAAGAATAAATAATGATCTTAGGAATGAGAATTACAACTGAACATACATGAAAAAAATTTTTTTTGTATATAAAACTTTCCACGAAAGGAGACATCCTGTAATGTTCAGAGAACATCGTGAGAAGCAATGGAAAAGAGGTAGGAATTGGTGTTCTTTTTGAATTTCTGAAGGTCATATGCCTCGGAGAACACCTCCCTGGGCAATGTGTTCCAGAGCCTCGCTGTTCGTTGGATGAACGAGTCTTTGAAAAGAGATGTTCTGCAGGTCACCAAATTAACCACAAAGGGGTGTGAAGACTGGAATTGACGGGTTAACCTCGAAAAGACCGTCAAAGGAGGAACGATTGTTAATATTTCAGAAGAGCATTGCTCATGAAAATATCTATAGAATAGAGACAGATCGCTAACCCTTCTACGATGTTCCAGAGAAGTAAGCGAGTTAGTAAGCGAAGCATCACCGACGAGACGAATTGCCCTTTTTTTGACATAATCCAACAGCTTCAGGAGATGTTTAGGTGCCGCACTCCAAATATGAGAACAGTATTCTAGGACAGGTTGAATATATAGTGCCTTATAGATCGTAAGCAGCTGACTAGAAGTGAAATAGCTCCTGGCACGAAACAGAAAACCAAGTTTTTGGGATGCACATCTCACGTGATTTTCCCAAAGTTACACAGTGCAACACGAAAAAAAATAACCATATACGGACACCACTACGTGATAAAAGACTGAAAAGAAGACCCGTGTCTCCCAATTTCTCCCAAAGGCATGCACTTTTTTTATGGGCCGCCAAAGATTTGAGGCCTCGGTATCATTTTCGCAAAAAAAGTGATTATTTTCTCAGGCTCATATCTTGCAAACCGTTCAGAATTTCGATTTACCCTTTGAGGCAAAGTTGTAGCTCTTGTCATAAAGAACAAAAATTGCGAACATATGAAATCAAAAAAACTCCACCTTCCAGATCAAAATCGCAAAAAACTTGAGAAAATTCGATTTTTTTTTACCTTTTTTCCCGTGTTCAGGTCCATAGGTAGCAAACCGTTCAAAATTCGAGGAAACAATCAACTAGAAAAATTCACCTAAGATCTCAATAAACAAATTTCTAGAACATATAAACTTCCTGGGAATAATTCTTAACACTGTTCAGTTCAAAAGAGCATATACATTGTTTTTCGACGAAGTGGACTTGACCGGTGAAAATTACACACCTAATACAGTGTTATAACAATGTTATAACAATCCCATGACATTGTTGAGTAGAGGCAGAGGTACTATGAAGTATTGTAAGCCGGTAAACTGGATTAATCGCCCAGGTGATCATGATGTAACCATTTGCTATTCATGCGTAAATTACACATGTCGTCTAAATCGACATGCTGAGAAGAACAAAATTTATAAAGCAACTGTAACAGCCACACTATCAGTGCTTGCACCTGTAAATTTTGTATCACCAAGGCCGCCAACTTCAGATCGTACTACAGAATTTACAGCAATGAGTAGAGCAAGTGGTGTTACTTATGAAGATGCATTTGATACCGATTATGAGCCCCAACAGGAAAGAGATGGACCACAACTAATAACACAAATAGAAATGGATTTCCTTGTGGCCATATTGGAATTATCGCAGCGACTTGCAATATTTTTGACAGCTTTTTTGAAGCAAAGAAAATTCACACATGCTAATGTTAACTCTACGGCGTACCGCAAACGACAAGCTGAATTTCAGAGGCTCTACACTCTAAATGATGACAATTCGTTCGCTTACTGCAACAATATGAAAGCTTTGGTGGTAAAAATGAGAATGAACTACATCGCTAGTGAGTGGAGATTATTTATTGATGGTTCTGTTTCAAACTTGAAAGCAGTGTTGTTCCATGTGTCGAACCGAAAACCTCCCATTCCGCTAGCAATGGGTATCAACATGGAAGCTATGAAACATTGAAAGATATAATGGAAAAAATCAAATATTACGAAAATAAATGAAGGTCATCAACATTTTGCAAGGGATCATCGATAAGGGCGGCTTCCCAAATTATTTTGTTTTCTTTGTAATTGAGATTCACGCTCACCTCTGAATCAATTCCAATTTAATTCGTGGAGGCCAAGAGGAAGTGTGGATGAACAAATACAACATAGACTAAAGAATGCACCTTTAATTGACAATACTCAAGACATCTTGCTGCCACCGCTCCACATAAAATTGGGAATTGTTGAAATAAGTGGCCGTTGTAAATTGTCCAAACGCATTCGACTATTTGAAAAGCGTTTTGCCAAAGCGTAGCGATGACAAAATTAAAAAAGGTATTGTAGTAAATTTAAATCGAATTTTTGTTCACCTAATTTACACTATGTTAATGTTTTTTTTTTCTGTCTTTATTTTTTGTTTTTTTTTAACAGGCGTACTTAATGGCCCTAACATTAGAAAGCTATTCAAGAGCAACTTTGATCCATCGCTTGATGAAAATCATTCAATGGCATGGATTTACCTTCAGCGTGTATGCACCAGAGTCTTGGGAGGGGATCGAGACGCATGTGAGGTAGTACATAAGTTTTGTATTCACTGTGAATCTAGCGACCACACTTCAATTGATAAAAAATGCCCCTTCTACGAACATCAGAAAAAAATAAAAAACGTTAAGGCCACCAAAAAAACATCTTTCAGAGAAGCAAAAGTCATATGTGAATCATCATTTGCAAAATTCACCAGTGGAAATGAATTTTCCCTGTTATCTACACAGATGGATACTTTTCCTCTCCACTTAATTATCATAGGAAAAATAATATATCATTATCCCAATCAAACACCAATAGTAACTTCCTAAAAAAGAGTTAATCCATGTCTCGACTTGTACTAACAAGTTCTGGGCTGAGGAATCAAGATGGTTTAAAAAAATGGCGTCTCTTGTTGCCATGTCACCTTCTATCCCCCCTTATTCCCTTTTCAATTCGGTTCTACAAAACCTCTTTCTCCCAACTCGAAGCCTTCTCTCGCTGATATAGAGATTCTCAAATAACCCATCTTAATTCATAGTTCAATACATTTTTTCTTCTGTCAAAAAACTCGATTCAGTAGAAGATATCAAATCCTTAGATAATGATCTTCTCGAAAAAGATATAGACAAGGTATTGATAACAATAATAACAATATGTTTATTCAAATTCAAATAGTATACATAATAGTTTCATACATAAAATCGAAAAAGTCCAGTATAACTTTCTGAGATACATAGCATATGAATCAGGCGTTCATTGCGATTATCAGTTGTTGCAGCAATCACTGAGCATGTCTTCCCTAGAAACTAGGAGGAAACCAAGGTACCTGACTCTGCTCTTCAATAATATTGACGGTAAATTCATTTGCGCTGAACTCCTGGGAAAAATCAACACACATGCAAATAACCGCTTTACTCGTCAGCAACGTACTTTTTGTGTACCATTTCATCGTTTTAACCACTCATTCAACAGCTTCATTCCTAGGACTTAGGACTAGGACCTAGGATCTCGATTTGTTCTGCACCTCATTTTAAAGCTCAATTGCTGAATACTGCCCTTAAGCTTACTTCATCGTATGATATTGGTTTGTGAGTATATTCAGGTGTTTCATTGTTGCTTATTGTCCTTCGCTTTCGTTAGTCATATTTCATCTTGTGTTAACTTGAGGAATTATAAATGTAATCTATTTTTGAAATGGACTTACCCGTAATAAATAAATAAATAATATCATTCGCAATGCTGAGAAGAGTACACCGGTTCTAGTGAGATGTTTGAGCACGGTTGATTGCCGGGAAGTCATCAAACTCATGCGTGAAACTCAGGATTCGTCGATCATTCCTAGATCAGTTGAGAGATTGAATTTCTTGAAGTACCCACGACATGACGCACTAATTTTTGAGTGATTCAAAATTCTTATCGCTCTTTTTTGTATTATACAAACTTCATGAATGTGTGAACCACCACACAAAATAATTCCATACGACATTGAAGGACAAAAATGCCCATAGTATGCATTCAAAAGTGTCTTTGTGTCTACCACCCTCCCGAGACATACTGAGCTCAGTTTACCACATAATTTGTCCACATGATTCTTTCAATTCATATGTTCATCAACGAAGACTCCTAAGAATTTCAAATTACAGGGGCGGGGTTTTCTCGATCTGTATGAGTTATCATTTCCCCAAGGACTTCTGCACGTGCTTTGCTTGAACTCGTGTAATAAACCGCTGTGCTTAGTAGTTTGCTTTTGGCTGTCCGCCTGCGTGAGATAGTTTTTCAGTTTGTATATATCTCGCGATACTAACCGCTTTTTCATTGATTATTCCGGGTGATCGGGAAAGTAGCTTGCCAAATTCGGAAATCCGGATTTTATGTACATATTTGTACAGTAAATATAAGTAGTAAGATAACATTAGTTTAAGTTTGTTTATTCACTTGATCGTTGAGAATATACGAATCAATTTAGTTTGTTTGTTTTATTTCTACCAGAGCAACGAGATTTTTAAAATAGTACCCGAGTTGGGGCGCCAAGTAACGCTCGCGAACTGAGAAATCCTTACAATTGTTAACAAACTTTCCTAGTCAATCACACCTGATACTCTCGGCTCAAATCATTTTCCTATCATGATGAAATTTCAAAATGCTCTGAAAACTGAGTATCTCATCCATCCAAGAGGGAAATGGAACGTCAATATGGCAAATTGGAATTTATATTCTGAATCTATATAAACCATGTTTGAAAATCCTCCTGAATTTTCGGATATTAATAAGAAATACAATTATCTTCTTCAAAATGTGAATGAAGCTGCATCACACTCAATATCAAAATTCAAACCTTTCAAAAACAAAAAGCATCCTCCATCCCCCTATTGGAACGGTGTATGTGATTTAGCTATTATAAGAAGACGCGAGGCTCTTGAAAAATACAATGAGTCTTCCACAACTAGCAACTTTCTTGGATGTCACAAGCTGATGACCGAGTCGAAAAAAATATCTGAAACGAAGGCAAAGAAAATGTTGGAGAGAATGGTGCTCACAACTAAACAAAAATATCAGTGCAAAGGAACAAAGCAACAAAAATCTTCAGGAAATCTGAAACGAGTACTCCTTCAATGAATTATGAGTGGACTAACGAGTTTTATGACATTATTGCCCCACGAACTGCAGAATTTCCTCTTATTAACAATGCATATTCTATAGATAGGAATCCTTTTATATCAATGATATTTTCAAGACAAGAATTGGACTTTGCTCTTACATCACGTATAAATACAGCTCCAGGATATGATAACTTCAAATATCCAATGCTCATAAATTCACCAAATGATGCCAAAAACACTTCGCTGGACATTTTTGATGAATTATTTGCGGAAGGCCCCTCCTATTCAAACAGGTTCTCGTTGTACCTATTCTCAAACCAGGGAAAAAACCAAATCTTGCCCAATCGTGAAGACCTATCATTATTCTTTTTTGCATTTTGAAAACTCTCTAGAGAATGATCAAGAACAGACTAGACTGGTGACTTCTCAAGAAAATGAATATACCCTGTAATCAGTTGGCGTAAAAAAAGGTACGTTAGATGCAGTACCAACTGTTGTAGTAGATATACAGAACAACTTTTCACAGAACAACTACCTAGCTGCCCTTGTTCTGGACATTGAAAGGGCCTATAATGCAGTTATTGTTTATTTCATAATTCAATATATTTTTATGAATTATAGAAACTGTCTCCAGAATAAAAATTATGATTTTATGATATTTAAAGGAAGGTTTACATTATTCTCTCCATTTTGCCTTGCAGAGACATCCAATAGCCCGTTTCTGCAGCATAAACACTGACTGGAAGAGTTGATTACCATCTAGAAAGATATGCCATAGTTTAAAAATCTGAAGTAATAATATTTGTTTTTTCAGAATTCATAAATAGTAAATTAGATTCGAACCAATTCTGGATTGTAACCATGTCAGAGGCTATTATTTTTTGCAATTAACTATCGTCTTCATGGTGCCACAGTATGGTGGTGTCGTCCACAAATTAAGTGGATCTTCCTGAAATTGGTAGCATGACCAGATCATCTATGCATAAATTATGAGCTATTTTGAAGATATAAATCATAGCATTCAAGCAAAATCTGTCTGAAACTGGTAGCTATTGTAATGTGTCATGCATAAGGGCTTTCAAAGTGCATTTATTCTTTTCACAGCAAATGTATACAATAAGCTCGCACTGTAGTCGAAATATGGTTGTATTATTGAATTGAATACAGCAATCTTCGAAAAACTCGGGAACTCGACATAATGTTGTCAATCAGGAATCCGAGCTACTTGAATTATTTCACAAATTCTTTGATCTCATTTCCTATGGTAAGAGTACAGTTGTTGATGTTTGAGTATTTAAAGGATATTGTCAAAATAATTGCTTAAGTTTTGTTAGCGTTCAGCTTGAGCCTGTTCATTAGGTACGTACTAACTAATGACAATGATTCATTAATTTTCTTTACATCAACAAATCGGTTTATGAAGTTAGACTCATGATGAAAATAGATATCATTAATATACAGGATGTCCCGTAAAGACCACGTCAAATAGAGGGAGATTGTAGATTAAAGGATAATCTACCTGCTATGACATAATTCCCATTATCGAAGTCTTACCATTTTCGAGATAGTTTTTTTTAATATTCATATATATTATATCATAGTTCATCTGTATATTAGGATACTTCACATATTTTTTTGCACTGATGAGATTTCATCCACAATGGTAGGTTTGTTATTCATATATTTCATAATGTTTTAATTATCCTCATCAGCTATAAGTTTATCAAGCTGCTTCTTTGTAGTGATTTTTGTTTGGTCGGAGAATATTTTTAGTCTGAGTACTGAGATCCTCTTATTTTCAATAATCTCACAATTTCACAATTCCATTCTTACCTGGAAGAAGAAATTTGAGATAAATTCACGTCGAGATCTTTCATAATATTTTTTACTATAGGAACTCTCATCTTCCCCGATTCGTTGTTTCGTCGATTCTGCTGCAGATTCCTTAATACTAGCAATCATAATATCAGACGATCTTCGCTGCCGTTCAAGCATTTCCGGAACATATTCTTAACAATCCATAGTGTGAATAGTACTTCTTTCAAAGACGCAGGACGGCGCCGTCGGTTGACAAGACCTTCAGAAGACATGAAGTTCGTAGTAGAAGGTAGAACGGTATGTCCTGGGAAAACGGTAAAGTGTCTTGGAGTGGTTAATGATGACAAGCTTATATTCAATTCTTATGTCAAGTGTTGAATTCAAGCAGTAGCCACCTGTTCATTTTTGTTCTCATTTTAACAGTATTTTCAATGTGAAAAAGTGTTTCAATTCGTTTTTTCTTTTCCGTGTCATATCCATGTGAATGTGAACAGACCGTTGAACTATGAATCTAATTGATCCTAATAAAGATAATACAACGAAAGTGCATATATCCAGTGAAGGTCCTTACAAATAACCAAAGAATTAGAACATATTCTTTAGTCTCTATAGTTTTTTTTTGCAAGTGGTCACCTGGCAATAAAAAACGTTGAACTTTTTGCCTACTGAATTTGTTTTGTTTATCCACATCAAATTGAAATACAGGGGGACTACAAATTGTTTCTATCACCATGAGCAAGTGTTTGAAATGTAAAAAAGATGAATTTGATGATGAACATTCATTCAGATGCGATGGCTGTGAAAGACTTCTTCATCTCATATGTGCCAATGTAACTACAGAGGTGAGATGACTGCAACTGGCTGGTGACAGAAAGCTCAAGTTTTTTTGTGATGAGTGTGAAAATGGTTTATTTCAAATACCTGTACTGAAATCCATGATGAAATATTTGCAGTCGGAAGTTGAACAGCTGAAGATTGCATACGAGTCCTTGATTGCAAATAATGACAACCATATAAAGGAACTCAAATCGGAGGTTGAAATTTGTCTGAAGAACTGAATGAACAACAATTGAGGTCGAACAACATCATGATCTGCAATGTTGAAAAATCATCATCTAGAGAAATAAGTGACAAAATGGAAGAAGATAAGAAGGAGATTGGGGAAGTCATGGAGTCAATGGAATTGACTGGAATTGGCTGTTGAGTAGTAGAAGTGGTGTTGAGAGAGTTCTTCGAGTAGGTCATTCAGGTGGTCCAAAACACCTATCAAAGTGATATTCTCAAACAGCCGAATAGTCAAGCGAATATATATTGAAATCCAAAAAGAAATTGATGAATTTATCTATCAAAATTAGTTGTTCAAGAAGGTGAAGACTGAAGAAAATTTGTTCATCAGGTATAGAAGAGGTATTCCGACAATAGAGGAGAAAAAAAACACACCCCATTACAAGTTTACTGCCAAAATGTTGGAGGTATTCGTACAAAAATAGAAGATCTAATGAAATCAGTGTCATTTTCTAGTTATGATATTATAATCCTGGTTGAAAGCTGGCTCTCACAGAATATTTTGGACTCGGAGTTGAAAGTGACCCCGTAGAATATCTTCAGACGTAATCGTAGTTCTGAAACCAGAGGAGGTGGGATACTGAATTTAATGAAAAACACGATAGAGGAAAGTAAGATGACGTTATCTATACGGTCAGTTGGGCAGCTGTTCTTACTCTGCTCTAGAGGAAGGTAATATTTGGAGGCGTTTATATGTCATCCCAAGCAGAGGAGGCAAGTTATTCACAACACTATCAGGCTATCGAGGAAGTGATCCAGAAATAGAAACATTGTAAGACCTTCATCTTTGATGATTACAACGTACCTGAGGGTGGTTAGACTAATGATGATACTGGACTTTTAGTTAATTGCCCTCAAGGATCTCTAGCTCCTAGCAGAACGTTATGGATTTCTAAATTGCTATCAAAGGAACCTCATTTCGGACGATTGAAACCTTTAATATTATTATGTATGAGGGAACAACTCATGACGTTTTCAATGAAATAAATATTGGATAGTGCTTTGGAAAGTAGGCTATGAACTTCATTCTGACAGAGAACTAGCATGTTATTCCTTCATTGTTATCCTGTATTCAGGATGCATGGGTGTAAAAATACCATGGCAGAAAATAATTACATGAATGCGGTTTAGATGGATTTATTTCATTTATGGTCAATGTAACAAGAATATCAGTAGAACATGCAGAGAGTTTAATGAAAAGTATGCTGATTTACCTCGACCGAATTCGAGAAAATTCATTAGATTGAAGAAAAATTTTGAAATTCTTATATCATCATGAAAAGCAAAAAGTATCAAAGTCTAACATGTGTATTAATAAATCTAGAAATATTTCAAAAACATTTTAAAATTTCTCTTCAATCTAATGAATTTCTCTGGATTCATCCGGAGTAAATCACTTTATGCTTTTCATTAAACTCTGCATTTTTTACTGATAAATGAAATAAATCCATCCAAACCGCATTCATGTAATTATTTTCTGCCTTATTAGTACTTTCACACCCATGCATCTTGAATACAGGATAACAATGAAGGAATAACATGTTAGTTCTCTGTCAGAATGAAGTTCATAGCCTACTTTCTAAAGCACTATCCAATATTTATTTTATTGAAAACGAATTCATCACATAAGTGATCAATACAAAGAAAAAAAATATGAGCCTGATATCAATCACTCCCGATGATTGACCATGCATTCATTGCCATGATGTATTTCTCATTGGTACAATGACAAAAATTGATTGAAATTAATGAATTCCCGTGATTAATCAAGCAGTAATTTGGTTGATATAATGAACTCTAGGACATTATGATAATGTAATTATATCATGAAACTGATGAAAAAAGTCATCAATATCATGGAATTCACATTACAACAATGTATAAAATACATTGAATCAATGACTACATGATAATCAATACTATGTACCTGCCTATTTTAATGAAGTTATGATCAATAGACATTACGTCAAGGTTTAAGCCACATAGGTTGATCAAACATTGTTTCATTTTCAATGTTCGAAAACATTAACCAATGCATAAGAATACCTAGTTCATTATAATGATGCACTGCTTACATTAAATAATTCAGTAGTTGATTGTGTTGATGTCTGAGAGCATTGATACAATGTTATAAGAATCATTGGTTGATTAAAGTTCATCATAACGATACACTGCGTACATCACCTAATGTATTTGGTCATTGCGTTAATGTCTGAGAGCATTGAGACGATGTTAGGAATTATCGTTTTTCCTGGATCCCCACCGCTTCGACGCCAATATATGCCAATTTGCCTCCTATTTCTTCATAAGAATATTTACGGCCAGACGGAGAGTTTTTGTTTTGTTTTTAAGTCGATTCTTGTGGTAGGTGCTTGTTCAGGAAGTTGTAAGGTAAGTATAATATACAGTATCCGTGTAAGTATTATTTCTATTTGTATTATTTCTGTTTTGTGAGCTTTTTGCAACGGATGATTGAAAGCTTTTACTGCGAAAACATGAATATAAACGTTTCTAAGACCCGTTCATCCATCGTTTTTCGTGATATACCTACCTACTTTATTGTTTAGACTGGAACAATTTTGAAAAATAATTATTTTTATTGCAGGCAGTGACAATACTGAACTTGTAACTCTGATCTGGATCTGAGATCTGAGTAGAAACCCAAAAACCACACATATCACATAATTCTTTCGACTTCAAATAATATTATTCTAAAAATGGAGTGTTTTCTGTGTAAAAGAAAATTTCACGTTTTGAAATTGTTGATTTCACATCTGAAAAAAAAAATCATGATATGAGTAGGAATTCAATGGTTAGGTGTTGTGACTGCACACAGACCTTTCAAAATAGTTTCAAAAGACATGTCAATCGCCACCATATAAATGATGAAATAATTTGTGAAATTCCACGTTCAGAATGCAGTAGTTCTAATATTGATAAAGTGTCATCTAATAATAGCATATCCACGCCTCCGCAAGCCAGTTTTCTTTTTCACAGGAGCTTACTGATAATCACATTGATATGCAACCCTTAGAAACTTATTATCCACCAGTGAAACCGGTCTTCGAATTCAACAAGGTCAAAGACAGAATTACTAGTTCTGTATTGTCGCTAGTTTTATTCCTGCATAATGAGAATTATTTGTCAAAAAAAGATGTATGTATTGAAACATGTTATAAGTATTTCACATAAAGATCATCACAATATCTATTAGCTAGGAGCTATTTTTTGAAAACAAGAGTAGTTTTCAAATTCATGAAATTCCACATTATTTATTCTCGACCATAATACATGTATAATGATTATTCTAGATGGGCGAGATGCGGCAGTATTGTGGGCACTGCATGGTTCTTTCGTGCCAACCAACAAAGTCGTGAAGAAAGATATAACCGGGAAATCTCAAACTACAAAATTTACTATAAGGGATTCTCAGCAATCTTTTTTATACATTGCAAAAACGCCCCAAGAAATTGAGGAGTGGATTCATTTTTTGAATTCGAAAAAGACAGCCATTCAACCCTTTGTTTTCGCAATAGTCGAAGACATCACAAAAATTCAAGAAGTGTATACATTTTTCGATGGAATCAGATATGAATTTTTCAATGTTCTGAGGGCAGTTGATATCTGCCTAAAAATAATTTATGTTTTCAATTTGAGTTTTCCTCCAAAGTGTGTTATGTTTTGGTATTTTATATAGTAAAATGGTTTGTTATATTATATTTAGTAGAACATATATATTATGTGAATTTTTAAAAATCACGAATAAACTTTTTCATTTCAATCCAATGGATCTTTCATTTGTGTTGTTGGCATACCTTCCCGTTAAAATTGGTTCGAGAAATCGACAAATCGACTAAGCTTTCATAAACACCTCACTAGTTTATTATTAACTGCCTCAGCCCTTGAACTTTCAAGAAAACATGAATTGATTATACCCATTCATCGTAACTCTTGATTGTTTGGAACATGAAAATTATTAACTAACTGCCTTCATTTGACATGGAATAGGAATCCAAGAAGCAGTATTTTAGTCTACTTTGATCGTCGACAACAAACATGTAATTTGTTGATATCTGTGGAATCAAAAAAAAAACTATCGACCTCACGAAATTTATACACATATTATCTCGCATAGCATTATCTATTCGAAAAACCAAAATTGGTGACAATTTCGGAAAAACTAAAAAACCACGTTGACTAGAAATTAAAATTCAAGTTTTCAACCAATTTTTCTGTTTGATTTTTTCTTATCTTCAAAAACTGAAAAGTTGGAAGGGGGTTCAATTTTGAGTAGCTCACCCTGTAAAGCATTATTTCAGATTGATATTTGTTGGTGATCATACTGATGTCTTCTAACATTGAATGAATGCGGTGGGTTGATTGATCGATGCTAAGAAAGCATTATTATAGGCATGGTTAAAAAATAATATCCAGGTGATTGAATCAATGTCCTGAATTCGTCAATATAATGACTGCAAATGATTGTTCGATGTAGAGAAAACATTAATATCATAATTAATATTCATGTACTCATGAGATTGTATTGATGAAAATGTTGATTGACTCATACACTATAGTCATTAGTAGAATGTATTTCGTTTTGGAATCCTGATGATGGAATTAATGTCCTTCAAGGATTGATATAATCACTTGAACATCAGGCAATCAACAACAATACATTGAATCGATAAATTCGAGCATCGGCTGAAAATTAATGACCAAATACATCATCGCAATGACTTTTTTCATTATATTTACGTACATTTTTGGTTCTGTGTAACTAACAAACTGTACGAGATAGGTATAGGGAAAGTATACTCAATTAGAATGGAAAATGTTATGGCTCTTCGAATAAGTGATAATATACAGGGTGTTCCATTTGAAAAAACGGAGTTTCAGTCATTTTCATGAGTGCCCGGATCACACTCACTTCTGAGCCTCCCTGTATGCTGAAAATGAGATCCAGTTCATCGACAGAATACTTGATGGTCTTATGCAGATATAACCCAAATTGCAATATTTTGTGAATTTGCATTGGGAAAAAATTGATATTTTTCAATGGTCAGGTTTTACACAAAAATTTGACAAAATAATTTTTATCTCGGAAATCGTCACAGATAGGTATAGGGAATTATGTGGGAAAGTTGTGAGGAATCTCATGAGGATTCTAAGAATGATATTATATATGAGGTGTTCCATTTGAAATAACAAAGTAGCTACTACTTTCTGATACAAGCGGCAACACTGTATTGATGAAAATATTTTAGACGGATAGAGCAAGTTTGATTATCCACGCTTACAAATTTTCGAAATGTGTGTCTTTCTGTTCTCCAGATAAGTCTAATGTTCCATCCACTGTGAAACACCCGATATATGTATGTATAAGGATGGTGTGTATGTATGAATGTGTACAAATTTGTATATATTTGTATATTTTGTTACGACCTATAATTCTTCACGGAAATGTTAATGCAATACCCAAAATTGAAATATTTCCATGAAACCTTACCAAGACTATAAAACCCAACAAGAACAAAATGACCGAACTCAAACCTAAAAACCCAAACTAAGACCTCAAATCCGAAACTGTGCCAAAATATTTATGTTTTTTTTTCCTGTTAATCCCTGTATGAGACCAAATCACGCACAAGTTGTATGTAACCTACCATGGCACATCCAACTTCTGTGATTATTTGTTTATTTACATTGTGAAACTCATTTATGGCTGTTTTGAATTTATTACCCATGTACTACTCACAGTAGATAACTATTATTATCATTATTATTACATTATAGACATTTTCGTCATAAGAAATGGAGCAATTCCAATATTGGGATGCGATTTCATGAATCTTTTTAAATTTGAAATCATGGTTTCGGTGAATCAATTATTCTGATACTCATTAGTGAAAATAATGGAAATATATAATGAAGTATTCTCGCCAGAACTCAGTACCTTTTGTAAGGAACATTGAACCTGAAAGATGAAAAATGTTCACCTTTGCCATATGGTTTGAAAGAAAAAGTAGACGCAGAACTCAATAGATTGTTGAATATAGGAATTTTGAAACATGTAGATTATTCACCTTGGGCCACTCCAATAGTTCTCGTGATGAAAAAAGATGGATCAGTTCGCATATTTGGCGATTCCAAAATTACGATTAACCCTGTTCTAGAAATTGATCAGTTTCCACTTCCCAGAATAGATGATTTATTCTCGAGATTACAGGGTGGCACAATATATACGTATATATAATGACCATTACATTACAAATCATCAAAACAAGCAAACAAACTAAATGAGTATCCTGATATACCATATAGCTGCGATATAATATATTCAAATATTCGAAGCATAATAGCTAATATATGGTGCTAGGTTGGCGGGAATTCGGTCGAGATGTTAAAGAAGACCAGTTGTTGAATTGTCGACGTTTCGAAACTTTATTGCTTCATCTTCAGGACACTGAAGTATAAAAAACAAGATCATACATATTAGAATGATATTATTACATGAGCGGTTCTTAATAGAAACAAAATAAATTATGTAAAATAACAGTCGTTGAAAATAAAACACTTCCAATACTTTACAGAAAACAACATTGATAGGTACTCACATTCAAAGTGGCTTTCCGTGTTTAAAAAATATAAATAAAATCGACATAAGGTATAAATACGTATAAACAGGTTCACGAAAGACATTAACACAGATCGAACACGAAGAAATGAACAAACTGAACTGACGTTGGATCGTTTCTCTATATTAAAAAAAAAGGGGAAAAAAAGGCTCGTGAAAGAAATCATAATCGAGACTGGAAGAAGTCGTCTGCTGTTGATTCGGAATTAATGTTTGGTTTTTTCTATTAAATTGAAATATGAGGTGTGTAAGTTCTCAATGTCAGATCTTTTGTTGACACATTTTGTTCCATGTTTTGCTATTTCAATCATTTCGTTCAGAAGCCTCTTCCTCAACATTGTCTGTTGTCCTATAATACTGACAGAATTGAAGTCAAAGGCATGTAGTGATGACTTGCAATGTTCTGCTAGGCTAGTGGGATTTTTCATTATTTTTAGCGGATTGTGTATATTTTTACAATCTCTGCTGTGTTCGTTCAACCTTTGCTGTAGATACCTTCCAGTTTGCCCTATATACACTTTCTCACACTCAGCACATGGTATTTTATAAATGATATTAGATTTCAGTTCTTTTGGTGTTTTCGTTTTAAGTCTTGTGAAGAAATGATTTTTAACTGTGTTTTCACACTTCATGCTGACCTTGAGGTTTTCACTTTCCAAAACCTTGCGTAGTTGGGGTGTAAGTCCTGTTACATGCGGTAATTTAAAATATTTGGTGTCTAAAGGTGCTTTTTCTTCTTGTGTATTTGTTCTGTCGGTGTATACTAATTTTTTAATTAAATATTTAGGGTAGTCGTTCTTGAGTAGCATCGTTTCGATAAGTTTCAGGTTTTGATTTTTAAAAATTTCATGTGCTAAGTGTGTAGCTCTGTGTTTAAGATTAGTAATGATGTTTATTTTTTGTGTCATTGGATGATCGGAGTGGTAATTTATATTTCTTTCAGAGTATGATGGTTTATGGTACCAGTCAGTTATGACTGTGCTGTTGGACCTAATCAGCAAAACATCCAGAAAAGCAATCCCGCCATTCTTTTCCATTTCTACAGTAAACTGGAGTCTTGGATGATAATTGTTGAATATTGTTAATATTCTGTCTACGTTTTCTTTTTGTAAGCATAAAACTATATCATCTACATATCTCTTGAAAAAAACGATAGGAAAATCACATTGACTCAGACATTCATTCTGCAAATCGGACATAACAATATCAGAGCAGATTGGGGATAAACAATTACCCATTCCCAGGCCAAAAATCTGTTTATAGAATACCTCATTAAAATTGAAATAGCTGTTACTCGTCACAAACTGGAACAATGCAATGAATTCTTCTAGCGGAATAGTGGTGTGTGGACTGATTAAATGCAATTTTTCATTTATGAGACTTATTACTAGATCTATTGGTATGTTTGTGAATAGGGATACTACATCCATTGAAATCAAAATGAAGTCGTCTGGTATGATGACATCCTTCATTTGATCGACAAAATCGAATGAGTTCTTTACGTAATAGTCATCTTTTACGAATGCATGTTTGAGGAGTCCATCCAAAAATTTGCTTAATTTGTATGTTGGTGATCCGATGAAACTAACAATCGGGCGTAGTGGAATATTTTCTTTGTGTACCTTTGGTAAAAAATATATTTTCGGAAAAACTCCGTTAGAGCACTTTATGTTATCACCAATTTTTTTGTCTAATAAAGTTTCGAAACGTCGACAATTCAACAACTGGTCTTCTTTAACATCTCGACCGAATTCCCGCCAACCTAGCACCATATATTATATTCAACGGTCGCCATTCTATCCAACATAATAGCTAACTTGGATCAACTAATTATATAAATAGTATGCTGCTATCCGGCAATCATTATACTGAGTCAAGCAAGAACCACAACAGATATTGAAGATAAGAAGATTGAAATCAACTACTACAAAACAGTAAGATGTGACTCAACTAGTAGATATACAAGAGGAATAATTATATATGTAAGAAAATACATTAGTTCTAAGATATCAAAAAAGTTTGTTATTGATAGGGTGTACTGGTCAATATTTTTCAACAATTTTAAAATGGGAATTATAACGAAGATAAGTATATTGTTATGGTTTTTCTAGATTTCAAAAGGGCATTTGAAACTAGAGATATTTCAATTTCATTGAAGAAACTAGAATATTATGGTTCTGGCAATCAACAAAGGTAAGTATATTTGAATATCATTAAGTTGAGGCTAAATGTTCAAAAAACTAAGGCAATGATAATGACATCTAAATATAATTCAGAATAGAGGTATGCGTATTGTTCTCAGATGTAACAGGTATACACCTACTCAAATGATGCTAAATGTATCGAATTGGCTATCTGTGAAGGATATACTGTTCTATTTCTCAATGATGTTTTTTTTGAATACACAACTATGCTACGAAGAAGAGATTTTTTAGGTTATGAGAACTGATTATGCCAAAACTATGAATTCTTTATTTCACCAAGGACTCTTGAAATATAACAAACCTCCAAACCATATAACACTTGCCTCATTCAAATCAATGCTACTTGCATGAATTAGGAATAACATTAATTAGACAAAGATAATGCATCAGTCAGTAAAGATATATATTTTTATTGATAAAAAATCCGCATCAGCCAATCGGCTATTAGCAGAGACAGAAAAAAAAAGAAAAGAAAATAAATATATCATTTGTAAGAAAGTAGTAGTCCATGCTCAAAGTGGAAGACCAAGTTTATTGAAAAGAAACATACACAAAGTCGTCTCCACATATATTAAAACAATAGGATCAAAGTCCTATCGGCCAAGACATGTTTCGAGTATATACAGGGTTATGATAACGAATTGTACGACTGACACTGACAACGTTGTTTTAGTAAAACAATTGAAAAAATTTATAAGAACAATTAATGTTCTTACTAGATAAGTGTTATTTAGTTTTTCATCCCTTTTCTCGTTTTTTTTTTCCTATGTGAGCCCTACTGCAACTATTTTTCCCGTGTGTAAAAACACAAGCTCTATCACATAATGTGATAAAAATCTTAGCTTCCCATTAAAAAAATTGTTGATGACGTCATAACTTGGACAACTTTGACGTGTTATTTTTGTAACTCATGTCAAAAGATGCGGAATAAAAAGAACAGTTTGACATGTTTTTGCATTTTTTTCAAAAGTGATCGTTGTACGTTTTATGAATTTTGTGCATTACTTTATCATAACCCTGTATATATACTCGAAACATGTCTTGGCCGATAGGACTTTGATCCTGTTGTTTTAATATATGTGGAGACGACTTTGTGTATAATTCTTTTCAATATATCATTTGTTATTAGCAACTTTATATTCCGCTCAAGAATTCACAACAATGAATCATATCATACAAAGAAATTCAATAACATCAATATAGAATGTGAATTCATCGACTGAATAATTTTCCTACAAAAAAAATAAAATTCAATCAAGTACCAAGTTATTTCTGAGTATCATTCATCCCAAGTCCCTTTTCCTGCTTGAAATGAGTTGAGAGACAATATTAGCGTAGTAGTACTTGTCGAAGAATACATAGTACTTCGCACTTGAGAGCATTGTGTTGGCGTCAAGCTGTAAATAATGTACGTTTGCATGAAGACTGTATGTTACTCAATCGGCTCAAGAAGCGATGTGGACTGTATTTTATGATGTAAAATTGAAATGAGTGAAATGAATAAGTGAGCTCTTAGAAATTACCTTGACACAAATCTGCATGTGAATATTTCTCATGAGAATGAGTGATCAACAGATCAGTGGATCGACTGTGATTAGGTGAAAGAATAGGGAACATACGATTATATTTAATAGGACTTCGTGATAGCCACCCACTCGGATGATTTCATTATCATCAAGGGAAGGAGATAATTTTTGGAAAGACTTCGGCAATATTTTTTTCGATTTGATCTGACAGAGAATGATGAAAGATGAATTCATTTCCGCACTTGTTAAAGGTCCTTCCAATGTATGGTTTGTCTTGCGACGATTATGAATTAATCTAGAAATATATGTCAGTATGCGGGAGATATGTGTCAGGGAGGAATGAATCGTTAGAATAGAGTCTAACGCAGGAGGTGAGAATATGTTGGTATGGACCAATACCACTTTCTTCTCTTCCGCTAGGCCTCCAAGGGTGATAGGTGTATTGACAATTGTACTTGAGAATTTGAATTTCGAATATCTCAAGAAACTCGGACCTCTCCTTCAAAGAGGAGAATAAGGAAGTTTAGAGGGCAGAATACCTCTGGAACCATAAGGCAGGAGAATCAGACCAGCAACGAATTTTGTTGAATTGAAGATAACCATATAAGTTCGAAATACGAAAGCAACCAATCTAATTACCAAAACTGCCGCACACAGTTCTAATTTAGGAAGGGAGATTGATTTCAGCGGAGCTACTATAGATTTAGATATTACAAAATAAGTAGGAATATCACCTGATGAAGCACGGAATAAAAAATACAAAACTGCACTGTAACCCTTTACAGAAACATCTCCAATGAATGGGTTTATACTGATCGATACTTTGATGTTCCAATTAGATGAGGTAATTCAAAATACTCGAGAGCGTTAACATCTGAAAGATATTCATTCCGAAGTAGAATAATATCTTCAGAGTGAGTTTGATCCCAAGAAAGTTTCTATATCCAATTTTTTTGGATAAGATGCTCCACAAAGAAGATAACAGGAGACAGAAATCCAAGAGGATCAAAAATTCTAGCAAGATTGGATAGTAAGTTCCGCTTCTTCGTGCATGAAGACGTGGTTGGGTTGATAAGGAAGCGAAAGCTATCAGATGGTGGGCTCCATTGTAAGCCCAAGATTTTTAGTGGCCCATCTATGTCAGAGCTGGATGAACGAAAACTTATGCTTAGAAAGACTCGGGAAGATGATTTAGCGAAGAATCCTCGTTACTTGCCCATTTACGTAACTCGAACCCACCTTTTGATAAAAGGTTCACCAGTTGACTATGGAGGTTAGTGCTTCTTCAAGGATAGGTATAGATGTGACAATATCATTCAATGACATGCGTTGCTAACGGAAAATTATCTCCTTCATCTGTATCGAATTCATGAAGAGTACGAATGCTTAAATAAGGAGAATTGTTAACTTCATACGTGACAGTTCGAAGTCTATAGTCTTGAACTGGTTCAGATTGGATCAATCGCCATAGAATTCGTTGGTTGTCTTGGTGATCAGTATTGGTTAGGATCTGACGATACTTCATTTCGATGTCAGCTGTCAGAACGAAAGCAAAATGGAAACAATATCCTGTTGAAGTTTGAGACCTATTAGAAGATGTTCATTCAAAGATTTCTGTCCTGGCAGCTTGGCGAAAGCATTGAATACAACCCTTAATTTTGTTGTTGTACTGTCAGGTTTAATAACACAATGATGTGGGATGTAGTAAAAAGAAGAAGAGAGGTCGTCCTTGGTAAGCTCCATTGATTGAGATCCAAGTATTCTTGGAGAAAATCAGAATACTCTTTGTAAAGCAAAGGCTGCTTCAGGAGTCTCCTCTCTAAAGAAAAAAATCTGTTGAGGGCTAGGGAACGTATATTCGGAAACGTTGGTTCAGCGTCACGAAAAGGTAGTGAGACAATATATTTACCAGTTGGATCTCGAGTGATAGTGTCAGAAAATATTCCCAAAATGTCTGATACAGTAGGATGTATTCATTTCTGAACAGATTCGGAATATCAACATGGGTTTTGCCCTGGTGTGCACATTTTTTCGACTTGTCGAAGGCATTCGATATTATTGACCCCAATATCATCGGATGTAAACTTTATTCGTAAGGATTTTGTGGAAACTTCTTGTCGTGGATGGTATCATACATTCGATTCAGAAATATATCTGTATCAACGAGCATCGGTCAAACTTTCATTAGATGGATATGGGAGTTCCTCAGGGATCCATTTTGGGTCCACTGATTTATGAATGATCTATCTCTTCATATGAGCACAAACTGTGTAGTTCTCTATGCTGATGACACGACTCTAGCGACAGAGGCTGAGAGTCCTGAAGAACTACAGGGTAAATTTACTATCGAAGGAATTCATTAGCTGGTGCGAGAGAATTATCTTATAGTGAACACAGAAAAAACCATCCGCATGCAATTTTATTGCAGATCTAGGATAACAGAAATTATTGAAGTAAAAGTTATGCATGATGTAATCAGTCTGTCTGAAAGCACTAAGTTCCTTGGAACCTTTTTAGACAATAATATGAGTTGGGAAACGAATATAAACGCTATTAATATTATGAATATTTTCAATAAAACTCAACTGATGAATATTTATTATGCAATAATGTATTGTCATATATCTTGTAATGTAAATATTTGGGGCTGTTCCAGCAATTCCAACAGGATATTTGTGTTGCAGGAAAGGGTCATCAGACTAATATTTAATTTGAGAATCAGAGATTCCTGTAGAGAATATTTTAAGGAATATAACATTTCACCTTTTCCCTGCATATATATTTTAAAAAGCATTATTTTATTTCTGGAACATAAACATATGTGCGACACAGTTTCTCAACATCACAATTACCCTACTAGAAATGGAGATCTCTACAGAATTCCTAATCATATCTCATCATTTCATAAAAATAGTCCAGTATACATATACATTTTTCAATCATCTACCTGTTGAGGAAAATTGCCACTCAGAATTTGCTCAAATCAAAATTGAAAATATAACTGCAAGAACACAGTTTCTACAGCGTCTCGGAATTTTTAAATGTGAAATAACTATATTTTTTCTTTTCATTTTAACAGGTTTATGCATTAGCTGGGAACATCAAAGCATCCACAATTATGGTAACACTCCACAATCCTTACAATTTTTTATTGCAATGTTTCAATTTTGTTCTTTTGAGAGCTTAATATCATCGTAGTCTCATCAAAATGCCGAGAGGATGGAGTGAAGATGCCCAAAAAATGGTTGCATCTTTATTAGAACATTTTCAACGAGAAAGGGATAACAGGAGCCCCTTACTATCATTGGATATTCAAGGTAAGTGAAGAATCTTCATGAATATTTATTCACCGCGATCTTGCAATGGTTCTATAGTTTTTATGGAATATGATTATTGCAGAGAGTGATTGCTGCTTCAAATATAGGAATTGAGCTGTGTAGGAAATATCTGCATACTTTCACAGAAGGTGAGCCAAGAACTAAACCGTCCTAGGACTTCTACAGAACTACACAACGAAAGAAACCAGTTGTGGATATTGATCAACCTCAACAATATCAAATAAAGAACTGTACATGTACAAGAACAGTGAGTATTTAGTGCATATCACATATTATCAGTTGATAAACATTCTTCATTGCAGAGGAACACATAACATTGAAGTCATTGAAATGAAACGTAATACATTCCTCCAACAGTACGTACCGTTGAAAAATGAAGGTTTGAGGCAATTTGTTTTCTTTGGTGAGACCTGGATATTTCAGAATGGAACTCTAGGACATTTTTGGCAAGATTCTAGTGTCAAAAGTGTGGAAATATAAAGTATATAAGATTCAAGGTATTTAGAATTTGTATATCAGTTAGATGGTGTGTGTGTGTGTGGAGGGGAAGTTGGCATGGGGACGGCCGTTTGCCACAGATGTGTAGTTAGATGGTGTATTGGAATTATGTTGTCTATCAGATTTATTGTTTTGCATGTTTTGGATAACGTTCTTCACTGATTCGATACACAACTGCTGCCAAACTTAGAAAATCCTTCCACAATTGTAATCCATGGATAATGCTACTTATCACAGCACAGGCATCAACAAAGTTCTCACCTCAGCTTCTAATAAGACAGCAATTCAGGAATGACTTACTAGCAATGTAATTGATTTTGATTTTTGAATGTTGAAGCTGCAGTTACCAATTTAGTACAATTGTAGGCCATAGACTTTATGATACATGTAACATATTCTTTGGCAGATATATTAGCAGCAAGATATGGATATCAAGATATTTGACTCCCACCTTACATTTGTGTTTTTTGTCCAATCGAGTTGATGTGTGTACTTAGTGAATTGAGACATTTGAATCTGTATTGTAATTTTTGTTGAAATGTAATGATGAGTAGCGTTTACATAATGAGCAAATGCAGAACTATTTTTGTCCTATAAATAAATTACTCTATAACTAAAAGAACAGATTTGATACTGAAAGATGAACATTTTTGAATATCATTATGTAGTTATCATGTACTATTCGATTCGATTCCTAGCATAAGAACAGTCCATTATATCATTCGAACCATTCAACGGTTATCCACAATCAATAGTAATCCAAATATAATAAATATATTTCATCAGTCGAAAACACTTTCAAAACAAAACAGTCAAACGTTTTTCATTCGGAGCATCGCTGAAAAAGTGAAAAACATGTGGCATCACGGCTAAATCTGGCGACGCGTTACAGGTATCAACCCAGAAGAAATATACTATAGATCAGAGATGCCACTTCATTCGACGCATAGGAATAATGGAAGGAATATTATCGCAAATACGAGGGAGAATCGAAGCATCTGTTGAGACAATGAGGAATTCTCCTCAATTTGGGTTATTACGGGAAATGCAAGTTTAAAGTTAATGATTATGAGTTTCGTTCATGAAAATTCCGAACTCTCTTCAGAAACTATCTAAAATAATTTTTCAAATATAGGGTTTTAAATTTTAAATCGCTTTGTTCCTAGTTCACAAATTGGCAACAGCGCCTAGTAAGCTAGAAAAAGAACAACATAAATTTGTTCTTTGTTGTCTGTACATTTACAATCTAGTGTCAAAATTTGTCGGTTGTCATAACCCAACTTTTTGTTTATACTTTGTGGCTGGTAAAGAATACTTGGTTGAATTGTTTTTAAGTTATTTGATACAATATTATACATCAATATAATAGTCCAACCCGAACAACAACCTTACTTAGAAGCCAAACCACGCCAAACTTAAACATAACCTTAAAACCTGAGTTCTCTCTCTAACTTGGTCGTTGCCTCCTTTGTGATGCATGGAACGTCATGCCTCATGGAATAGAAATAAGCAGAATGGATTTCTAATCTGATGGAAATCTAGCCATCTTTGTTTACCTAATCAACGCAACGAATTTGTTGTCCTTTTTTATCACTGTAATCCGCAGTCGATGTTGCCAAATGGTGAATTAGAAACAAAGCACTTTAAACTTTAAATTCCCATATTTATTTCTGTTTTTTAAGTACTTGAAATATTTTTTTTAGGAAAAAGGTTGAAATGATAAATTTAAAATGCGACGTTTTAAAGATATATCATGAAAAATACTTCATTATCGTCTGAAGGAGAATTCCCCATTGGGCCTGACTTGTTAACTGGTTTAAATGCGAGAACTACCTCTTCATGATTAGATAAGGATTGCATAAAGCCGAAACCCCTGAGGTGGATGGTTAAATTAGATTTACGAAGTCCTAGACGTTTTACTGCTCGACAGGTTATGAAAGAGGTCATACTGCCACTGTCGAGGAGACACTTCAACCTTTCATGAGTTCCAGATGAATTCAAAACATCTATCTGAGCTGTCGATAAGAGGACCCTAGAAGAAGCAGATAGAAATGCGGTTCGAATGGAAGTTGAATTCGAATCGGAAACATCATTTGGGGTAGAGTTTTTAGAACGGTCAGAATGGGCAATTGTAGAAGGAGAAGAAGATTCAAAATGAAGCATCGTGTGATGCAATTGACCACAATGATGACAACGAATAGAACTTTTGCAATTTTTGGTAGAATGACTGGAACTCAAGCAATTGATACACATTTTTTTTATTTAGCAATTTGAAATCGTTCTGAAGGATTTTTCATAGAAAATTCTGGACACTTGTAAATAAAATGATCACTAATACAATAAGAACATTTGACAGTACCTTCTTCTATACCTGATTTCTCTTGCATAGTTAGTTAGCCACCAAACTTTCAACAGTAAACATTATATACAATGTAAAATTCATACCCAATAAAGTAATTATAATTGAAAAGTGAATCATCCAGTCTGCAAAGATATTTAATTCACGTTTAAGATCGAGGAACACTGGCTTGTTTTCAGTTGGTGATAGTTAATTGCAATGCAGACTCACAAGAGTGGTTTGCTCTGAATCCCGATTAATTCAACATAAGTATGTTGTTTTTATTAAAATATTTCAAGAGTTGTTCATGAACAACAACTCCTAAAATCTCCTCTTTACAAAGTAGAGTATTTATTGGTCGAAATTCCCATGACTTTGTTGAACCCATCACATTCTGAATAGACACTACAATGTGAGTTTTCAATTTACCTCGAAAAACTTCACAATGAAGTTAAGTATTGGTAAAATGAAGTATTACTTTTGTATTCATCGACTCATTTCCTGATCCATTTTCAAATCATCAATTATAAATCCCAGCTCTGCAAGTTCAAGTTGTTGAAATTCACTCATTTCCTCAGTTTCAGGGTTATCTGCTTGAAATTATCGCGTTTTTTATTGCCTAAATTAATTTATTAAATTACCGGGTTAATGTTCTTAAAGCCGTTTTCGCATGAACTGTTCGAAAAAAATTCAATAAATAGGGCATCAAAGATAATTTTGTGCTCGTTGAAATGATATATCACTCGACCACACTTTCCATTTAAAATTTTAGGGTTGTGACACCTCCTCACTGGGGCGTTAAGAGCACAGGTTGAAAGATATGTCTTAAATGTGCCCCCCTCGAAAGCAAACTCTACGTGTCCGAGCATTTTTGCTTTCAATTATAAACAAAGGAGAAAAGCTAGGTGCATACTTTTCGTTGGACCACTCTGTATGGCAGAACCATACGCGAGAAAACGCCATCTAACCTCTCAGCGTACTAATAACTCAAATTTCGCGTACAAATTATCAGCGATAAAATTTTGTGCAAGCATTGACTATTGAGGGTTTTATGAAGATCATGACAAAAATAAAGGCAATGAAGATGATGGATTCAATGAAGTAAATAGAAGAAAAAATACCAGAAGGAACACATCAGATTACAAAAAGGCTTGTTATATCTGTAAAGATTAAAGAGAAATTGACATCAAAGAACTTCCAACTCCTCCAACACAAAATAAGTGTTTTATGCTGAGTGCTGACTTCAGCTTCAAGTATGATTTATATGACCCAAACAACTGGTCAAAAAATGTAGCTATAAAACGTTGTGACTTCAAGAAGTACCACATGTATCAAAATCGCTCAAACTTGTTCAAAAACTACACGAGGAAGGATTTTTGATAACAACTAACCTAAATACCAGTTCGGTGAAGGGCTATACCAGTGAAAGGACAGAAGATAATAAGAAATTAACAAATCAATACAGAGATGAACGGGAAAATATGGATATCAATATACAAGGCATGACAGCAAGAAAAATACCGATTTTTAACCCATTAAATATTAACTCTTATATTTTTCGTAAAGAAAAGAAAGCAAAATCTTTCACTCCACTTTGAGCTATGGACTATCTCCGTCGATTGAACTCTTATATTTTTTACCCACCTAGAAGTTAGCATACAACCAACTATATTTTTTGACAAGTCCGATAATGCTTTATATTTGTATGAATACCTACATGTATAAAAATTTCATGGACACATAATAGTTTATGTGTCCATAAAAGTAGTCCGACGGCGAAGTGCTACTTTACGCCCGCATATCCGGGCGATAAAGTGCCATTTTATGCCCGGTCGTGTATTTTTTTTATATAAAACTTCTTACGAAAGGATACATTCTGTATTGTTCAGAGAACATCGTGAGAAGCAAGGGAAATAAGGTAGAAATTGGTGTTCTTTTTAAATTTCTGAAGGTCATAGGCCTCGGGGAACACCACCCTGGGCAATGTGTTCCAGAGCCTTGCTGTTCGTTGGATGAACGAGTTTTTGAAAAGAGATGTTCTGCATGTCACCAAATTAACCGCAAAGGGGTGTAAGGACTGGA
This sequence comes from Plagiodera versicolora, assembly GCA_037013635.1. Taxonomy (NCBI): domain Eukaryota; kingdom Metazoa; phylum Arthropoda; class Insecta; order Coleoptera; family Chrysomelidae; genus Plagiodera; species Plagiodera versicolora. The sequence continues at coordinate 5,055,481 of CM072993.1, read as the reverse complement.
CTTGACGGGTTAACCTCGAAGAGACCGCCAAAGGAGGAACGATTGTTGATTTCAGAAGAGCACCGCCCATGAAAATATCGATAGAATAGAGATAGATCGCCAACCCTTCTACGGTGTTCCATAGAAGTAAGCGAGTTAGTAAGCGAAGCATCACCGACGAGACGAATCGCCCTTTTTTTGACAGAATTCAACAGCTTCAGGATATGTTTAGGTGCTGCACTCCAAATATGGAAACAGTATTCCAGGACAGGTCGGATTTGTGCCTTATAGATCGTAAGCAGCTGACTGGAAGTGGAATAGCTCCTGGCACGAAACAGAAAACCAAGTTTTTGGGATGCACTTTTTGCAATTGATCTCACATGACTTTCCCAAGAAAGGTTATTGCTGATAGTTATACCAACCATCGAGATGGATGACTTCAAAGGTATGGTCACCTCTGACAAGCTTATGTTGGGCATTGTGAGGTCGGCTTTTTTGGAGAAAAGACATGCTTGTGTTTTATTTGCATTGAAATCCACTAAGTTTTTGGATCATCATCATCATCGTGTAGCGCTACAATCCTGGGTGGGTCTTGGCTGACTGTACAACTTTTTTCCAATTTGCTCGGTCTTTCATCAACCTAGGGTCGAATGGAATGTTCATTTTCCGGAGATCTGCTTGGATGTAATCTCTCCATCGCATTCTGGGACGTCCGAGTGGTCTTCTGCCTGTGGGAATCTCCTCCCATACCAGTTTAACAAGTCTTTGGATCCCCATTCGAGAATTGTTGCCAAATCCATATTTATGTTGTTAACATTTCTTCCTCGTTCGTTTTTGATTTGGCGGGCTGGTATTGGAGCCCTGGAAGAGAAGGCAGTGTCATCATCCGCGAAGCTGTGTACTGAACATGAAGTTGCGTCTAACAGATCATTGATGTGGAGTAGAAACAGTGTCGATCCCTGCGGAACACCAGCATTTATAATCAGAGAGTCAGATGAAACTCTATCGACCACCACATGGAGTGATCTGCCTGAGAGAAAACTAGTTAGCAGAGAACATAGCTGAGGAGGCAATCCATATAAGATGGAAGCTTGGCGAGGAGTCCCTGGTGCCAGACACGATCGAAAGCCTTGGAGATATCTAGCGCCACGGCTAAGGTTTCACCATATTTCTCGATAGATAGCTGCCATATACGTGAGACGTAAGCAAGCAGATCACCAGTTGATCATTGATGACGGAAACCATCTATAACTCCTTGCCGCAGGAAATGAAATCGGTAAAATTTTCAAAGATAAAGGGAAAAATAAAACCATGGATAGTAAACACTAACTTTAACCATTTATACAATTAATGGTCTTATTCAGCCTCATTTTTTTCACACAAAATTGCTTTTATGTTATGAATGGGATATGTTTAGATACATTATATACAATAGACTTATAATAAAAAAAATTAAAAAAAATATATATATATATATGTATATATATGTAATATTATTTGAGAAGAAGCGCGCACAAATTCACAAATTTATTGTGCTTCTTATGTACTTATTGTAATAATTTTTTCTTGAAATAAACGATTTATTTATTTATATTTCCTATCGTTGATGATTCCTGAGTTTTCCAAATACTTCATGAGCTCGATGTTAATAGCTTTTTCCATGACCTTTGAAATAAAAGGCAGCAGTGCGATAGGTCTGTAGTTGCTAGGTAGGGTCTTTTTGCCTTTTTTGGGGACTGGTTGTACTCTTGCGATTTTCCAGTTGGACGGAAATATTCCCAATTTGTAAGAGTGGTTGAATAACTTGCAAAGAATAGGTGTTAGTTTTGCGGCACATTTCTTGAGAACAATAGGTGGGATTCCGTCAGATCCACAGGCCTTGCCGGTGTTGAGACCCAACAAAATCTTTCGGATAGTTCGTTGGTGAAATGTGATCTCGGGCATGTGACTGTTAACAGGTGTAATGTTCGGGGGTTGCTTTCCCGATGAATCCAGAGTGGAATTGTCAGCAAATAAATTCTATTCTATTTTATCTATAAACGAATGAAAAAAATAAATAAAACATATCGGGATGAGAAACTGAATAAATTAATTCTAATGAAGAAATTGGGGAGTGAACAAATGCAAACCCGCATGGATTAATTTTGAGGAGAGAGAGATGTTATATTCCACTATCACGCCACTGGAATATTGTCACAAACACCGCAAGACATGGTCCGAGAATTATAATCACTCACTATATGTAAACCAATCCATGTTCGACTTCAGGTGCGTTTAAACCAACATGACCCGAATGTGAGTTAATTCAAGGTCACGAGTTCATTACCAGACATATTGTTACAATTCGCGTTGAACTCACTAAGGCATGTTCGCATAACAATCGAAACGAATAAAAGTAATTGAAGACATAGTCTCAGGAGATTCTTGACTTAGTCTTCAGAGAGTCCTGAGTTAGTATAGAAGGGTAGGTAGGCGTCCGAAGGCCTAGTTCGGACGCCTATGCTACAATTCTTCTTGATTACTCTCATTGCTCCTGAAGACTGGGTTTCCAGCATTATTGTGTGTTTAGGGGTAAGCAATTGTAATTTTTTATTTGTTCTCGTTTGTATCATTAAATATTTCTTGAAGGATGTACCATCAAAATTGTTAATAAATTATATGTTTGTTTGGTATTTCATTCTTTAATTAAAATAGTTCTATTTATATTTCCTGAGTACGACCCAAGCGACAGGGGTGACCCCCAAAAATACCCCCTGTACACCAAGAAATCAAATAATTAATACTTTTTTGTACTTTATTTAAAACCAATCAGTCATTTCAATGTCATCAACAACATCTTTCTCTCCGGTATCTTCCACTGGACCAGTTTTTATTAGCTTTTTATTTACATTTTTGCCGCCTCTCTTTCCTCTCCTCTTTTTACTCCTACTCTCTTCTTCTTCTGAAGATGATGAATCTTCAGAATCACTGGGGAACAGTTCAATAGGTCCACTTGGTTTCTTCACATCTTTTTTAGATTTCTTCAATGTTGGGATGTCATAATCTCCGAGTTCCTCGTTATTAGTGAGTTGTTTGTTTTTCTTAATCGTCCTCAATTTGTTCCAGCTCTCGTAGAAAGTAGTCAAAGGAGTCCCAGCATTTTTAATTTGAGTTTCGAATCCCTCGATTTTTTTGAAATCTGTTATTGTGAATGTTGATTTTGATCTCTCCTTTTCGATAAAACTAGCATTCTGTTCTATTTTTTCAAGCAACTGTTTTAATTTTCTGGTGTAGTTTAGGTTTCTGCATCTCTTCATAAACGTTTGTATCTTAAAAAAAGTCGGTTGTAACATCAATGCAGACTAGGTATATGCTTTCAAGATCACAATCTATTGGGGCTTGTAAACTTATAAAATTTCGAAAATTATGGACGGACATCGAAAATTCCAAATTTGGGCACAGCTTACAACTTGTTTACACCAGTTATAATAATAAAAATAATACTTTTCATCACCCAACAGGAAATCCCAATTCTAGGGTAAATATATAATACAATAAAGAAAAACCTGAGAATTACAATGAAATGAAACTTGCATGAACTGATATTTGAGGTAATACATCTATGAATTATGATCTTAAAGAAAGACATAAAAATGTAATGTGTCAACACAAAAAAACAAGAAAAAACTGAAGCTAGCTATTGGTGAATGAATTCAAGATTGTAGTGCCAAAGTGGGCAGCTACAGAACTATAAATATTGACATTGGATAGTTTCATTGCATTTGGTTATGTGTTTCTTCGTCAATGAAGTGTATAATGAGAATAAAGACATTTCAGACTTCTGCAGTGAACTAGGGCGTTAATGTGTGTATTTTCATGTTTCTTAAAGTGGTAAGAATTATCATCTGTTCAATTTATTGTATCATATTGAGAATAATTCAAGGTTAGAATACTGTATACAGGATTCTGATAACCTGTTCTATTTTTAGATTCGAATATCAAGATTTAGTTTGTGGTACCTTGATGGCTAAACACTTTCGTGAAAAAGTTTTGAATGCTGGACATGAAAAAAATTGAATTCTTCCTTGTATTGACAAGATTATGATTTACGGTTTGAATACTTCCTAGTGCATCAATATGTGTTGCATAGTAATCAGACATCAGACCAATGCAGCATATTCTAACTCAGACCTGACAAACGTGAAATAGAGAAGGCGGAAAGTGTTAGCATCAGTAAAAATTACACCATTTCTTACAATGAATACCGATCAAGTTTATTACAAAAAAAGTATCCCAGGTCCTTAATTACATCACACTTATCTAAAACACCCTTGTTTATTCGATAAGAGGGCGTCCATAAATTACGTGAGGTGTTCAAGGGGAGGGGGGGACAAGCTTAATCTTTAAAAATCTCATTCAGGGGAGGGGAGCGGTTTTAGCGAATATTACGTTATTTCTTTTCGTAGATAACGATGTAAAATTGCGTGAAAGTAAAGTTAAATTAAAGTAAAAAATGTTGCTACAGTGAAAATATGGCGAAATTTCACACAATAGTGTTTGTCGTGTTTAATTTTATCGTAGTAATTCTCTACTGCAATATTCTTGAATCTACTAGTCAAATAAAATTAATTGAACGAATTATGTTTTTGTTTTAATTTTTTTTATAATCCAACGCAATTACAGCCAGAACACAAAATTTAAAACATCTCACGTAAGATTTGGGGAGGGGGGGAGGTAGTTGAGGAAAATCTTGCGAAATCTCACCAAGGGGGGGAGGGGGTCAAAAAATCCTAAAAAATGTCTCACGTAATTTATGGACGTCCCCTAACCAAAGGTCACAGGGGTCACTCTTCGTATTCTGCTGGACGCGTAGATATTGTGTCTATAAATTGTTTGATTGATGTTGTGATTTTCATACGTTATTTTTCGGTTTCAAGAACTCTGATCAGAACTGTTTTGTTTACGATTTCTTCGACCACTTTCCCAAAATTGAAAATTTCGGAACAAGAACTAAAATATCTTGTAGAACTCTTCGAATGCTACTCAAAACTGCACACAGATTCTAGTTGGTGTTGAAAACTTTCATTTAGAGTTTGGAAAATCGGAATTGTTTTTTTTTTCATAATTTTTTCAAAACATCAGAACCATTTTCGTTATCATTGAAGAAATCCAAAACTCCTTCAAATAGACAGGAAAAATGATCAGAACTCCCATTTTTGAAATATTTTCAATTTCCATCCATAATTTGATGAAACTATTCAAAATTTCAATCAAGAACTGTAAAATCATATCAAAACTAATCTAGAAAAATTATGGTTTTCAAAACGTTGGCGCCAACTCCATGTATTGTAACACTAGTTCCTTGTTGAATGCCATTGTTGTTTCTACTTGAAATTAAAAAATGCCAATCTACCTCTTAATCTATTACCTGTGAGGTGCAAGAAAAACTGAATTCAGGAAACGCCACCATATGCGAATGGTAACTTAAACACTCCAATATTTGTCCATAAACGGTTTCAATAACCATATCATTGAAACCGTTTTCTTGTAATTGAGATTTGGACAGTCTCAGTAAACAAGTGAAATGCAAAGGTTTCATCGATACTTTTTGATGGTCCTTGTCGAAATCGTAAGTGGTTAGAACCTAAAAAAATATTTCATCACAATTACTTATTTCATCAAAATACTAATGTAGGGTAATTGTCCACTTCTCATGCGCACTGGATTTTGATGAATATTTTTGTTGGTACTTATGCATTTTGGTCAAGAAAAAATTTGTAATATTATTGCTGGGAACTTTATACTCCTCGACACTATCGAACTATTTGGAATATCAGCTTCTTTTCTTGATCGTTTTCGAACAAGTATGCATATCTTCCTGACAATTTTTTTCAATGACGTGACACATTTTACGGGGTGATTCAACATGAAATCTTCGTGGCAGCTATAGCTGAATGTGACCTATTTTCCTAAAATACTTTCATTTCGCTGCCCCTTCCGGTTAAACCCGAAATGATATCAACTTAGCTTGTTCAAATGAAACTGTTAATTCTTACATTTTCGAATTCTACGCAAAGTTCTGTACCTGTTGCATTTTGTATTGCTTATATCGGGTGGCTAAACGAAAACGTACCGGAATTCCCACTAACTCAACAATCAAATTATTTTTTCAACAGGAGGCTATGGTTTTATTGAAAAGGATTATTTTTTCCTTTTTAACCATGTATCAATCACACGTCGTCAATGGTGAAAATTATACCTCATTTCATCTCTCTTCACGTATTTTTGTTATTTTCCACAAGTAGGCGGAATCATAAATAATAATAATGAAGTAACTCGGCTTACTCAATTATGATATTTTTTTTGAATTCTTGAAAATAGATTTGGATGTCCATTCTCTGGAGAGCGAGTGCCTTAAGAATGTTAAAGTTGTTTTTCCCTACCTTCACTAATAACCGAGATATTCGTATGTGTCGAAAAATCGAAGTTTTGTTTATAACTCGAAAATAAAAGACGATAACCAGTTCGCCAGTGAACTCAACTCGCAAAAAGCGATCGAGGAAGCGACCTCTATTTTGTCGCATCTCCTATAGATACAAAGATCAAAATTTGCCCACCCTGTACAATAAAACTATTCTTGATTTATAATGTGTCAGGTAATTGAAAGAATTTCTTCGGGGAGTATTTATAATATTAAATTCGTCTTTTTTAACCAAAAACGGAGGTACCAACAAAAATTGTCATTAAAATCCAGATCGCATAAGAACAAAATTGCCGAAATATTCATTGCATGATGAATGTATAATTCTACAGCAGAAACTTTCCTTACCTCCAACAAAAGCGGCAAAACAGGCACGAAAATCCCCGTCTCCTGCGCCAAATCCATCATGATCTGCACCACGTGAAACCGAAGCGGATAATACTGCGTCGTTGGCACCAACTTGACAGTCCCGATACAAACCTGAACGAACGGATACACCAGAGATTGCATCATCTTTTTATCATGAGTCACCGCCAACAAATTCCCCCACAGTTGCAACGACGAAACGAACTGCCAATTATAAACGCTCTGTATATTCTCCGCCTTTTTGACGGTGATGGCGTTGCGCAGGTGTATCGCGAGTTGTCGCACGTACAGGAACACGTGTTGATAGGAGTAATTGGCGTCCAGGGCGAACATCTCGACCAGCGACCTCCTCATGAAGTTTATCGCCGGCAAAGTTTTCAAAGTGACGAATTTGCAGTTTTTCACGTAGGTCATGTACATGGTTTTGAGGACGGTCTCCAAAAGGGACTGTTTTTGGTTGTTTGTTATGCGGAGGATGCAGAAGAAAGCTAGAACTCGTATGGCGTCGTCTCCTGTGCCCCAAAGGTGGACCAGTTGTTTGATTAGTGATTTCGTGATATTGGGATAGGAGATTAAGAGGCCTGACATGTAGTGCAAGTGTTTCAGGAGGACTGTTTGGATGTTTGATGAGGATACAAATAGTAGCTGAAAAAATAACGAGTATCAATACGGTTACAGCATTTTGTCCTGCCTAGGTGGGGGAATCATGAATTTGCTTCGAACCTGCTTTTAGATCAGATATAATAATGAGAAATAATGTATCAGGAATAATTGTTTCATAAAATATCATCTAATATCTGGCGAGACTCAAAAACTATGCTTCTTGTGACTCAGACTGGTTACACTGGGCTCATGTCACAGCCGCCAGCTGTACTATTTTTTTCAGGGTTCTAAGGATATGTCTTTCAGTTTCGTACAAAAAAACACAATTTAGGCTAGTACGTACTGAAATGAACACCCCGCATTTTACGAACGTTGTTTCAAGCTCGGTCAAGTATAAATAGTCGTGGTTCACGTAATCAGTATCAATAATAGAGAGTTGTTGCAGTACGTAAGTCATCCTAGTTACGGTAACGTAGGAAATGCTGAAGTAGTTTATGAAGTTTGTATGTTTCGAGTTTTTAGCAGTGGTGCTCATTTATTTGTAACAAGATTTATTAACTTTTTTCGATATTCTCCATTTATATTATTACTATTATTATATGACCTCATGTGTCGACTGGGGAGTTAGGGCACATAGGAATTGGAACCCCTTGTGTATTATTTTTTATTCGAAAATCTGTTACATTTTTCAATTTAATTGGGTATACTTTCCCTATACCAATCTCGTACAGTTTTTTAGTTATGATAACTTATGATATGAATTCGTTTTCAATAAAATGAATATTGGATAGTGCTTTAGATAGTAGGTTATGAACTTCATTCTGACAGAGAACTAACATGTTATTCCTTCATTGTCATCCTGTATTCAAATTGCATGGGTGTAAAAATACTATGGCCGAAAATAATTACTTGAATGCGGTTTAGATGGATTTATTCATCATTTATGGTCAATGTAAAAAGAATATTGGTAGAAAATGCAGAGAGTTTGATGAAAAGTATGCTGATTTACCTCGAACGAATTCGAGAAAATTCATTAGATTAAAGGGAAATTTTGAAATGCTTGAATAATCATGAAAAGCTAAAAGTATCAAAGTCTAGCATATGTATTAATGAATCTAGCAAGGTTTCAAAAATATTTCAAAATTTCTCTTCAATCTAATGAATTTTCTGAAATTCAGTCGAGGTAAATCAGCATACTTTTTATTAAACTCTCGGCATGTTCTACTGATATTCTTGTTACATTGTCCATAAATGATGAATAAATCCATCAAAACCATATTCAAGTAATTATTTTCTGCCATAGTATTTTTACACCCATGCAACTTGAATACAGGATGACAATGACATGTTAGTTCTTTGTCAGAATGAGTTTATAGCCTACTATCTAAATCATTATCCAAATTTATTCAATTGAAGACGAATTCATAATATAAGTGATCATAACTAAAAAACTGTACGAGATAAGTATAGGGAAAGTATATTCAATTAAATTGAAAAATGTTATAGCTTTTCGAATAACAAATAATACACAAGGGGTTCCATTTAAAAAAACGGAGTTTCAGTCATTTTCATGAGTCCCCCGAAAGGCACTCACTTCTCAGCCTCCCTGTATGCTGAAACTGAGATATAGTTTATCGACAGAATACTTGATGGTCTTATGCAGCTATAACCCAAATTGCAATATTTTGCACAAAAATTGGACAAAATAATTTTGATCTCGAAAATCGTCACAGATGGTATAATATACGAGGTGTTTCATTTGAAATAACAAAGTAGCTACTACTTTCTGATACGAGCGGCAACACTATTGATTAAAATATTTAAGACGGATAGAACAAGTTTGATTATCCACGCCTACAAATTTTCGAAATGATCTGTCTTTCTGTTCTCCAGATACTTCTAATGTTCCATCCACTGTGAAACACCCGATATTCTATATTTTATATCTCCAAACTGACGTTTTCCATGCTTATATAGTCTGAGGAAATAAAGCATTTGTATTTGTATTGTAAATTAAATAAGTGAAAATAATGGCATTATGGTGAGCTGAAATAGAATAACATCATTCATACCTTCAAGATATCTGAAAAATATCCTTTCAAGGGGGTTCTGATTTTCACAAATTTTTTTGACTTGTGAGGTTTGGATCCTTTTTCGCCGAGGAATCTTCTGATTCCTGGCCCCAATTCCATTACACATAATTCTATAACACCATTAAAAATGGCAGAACCTGTGAAAAATAATTTTATTTTGATTATCAAACTAAAACTGTTTTTATCTCATCAGAAGTTGGTACTCTATTACAGTTTCAAGAATAAACAGTAATTTGTTACCTTCCACTTTGAAATGAGACGATTCTTCATTATCTTTCTGAATTGTATTCAATGCAGCATGAAAAGCTTGAATGAGCGCTACAATAGTTTTATTTGTCTTGTCACTCTGAATTTCTACTTGCCAAGTTTTGAGATGTTTGTGTCTGATGGATGATGTGTTATCCTCTGCCTGAAAAATATGTATTCATTAATTTATTTATTTATACGCGGACAGCCCAATTCAGATGGAAGTATTACAGTACTATACAGGGTGGGGCACCCCATACGACACGGTCTCTGTAAACCAAATCATTGAATATTTCAGAAATTTATTCTCTTCATCATCTGTATATTCATTGAGGCTGCAAAAGGATATTATTTTGGAGTGTGACATATCAAAGTTGTGTTTTTTTAAATGGAAGACCCGATATTTTGTTGCAGTTTTGGATAGTTCAGAGAAAAATAAAACAATTTCATAGAAGGTACCATGTACCTAACTATAACCGTTTTCGAGTTATTGTTTTCTTTTTGAAAATGCAGCATACAATTGGAGACTGAATAACATCAAAATGTATAGAAACCATACCTTCCAATTCTGACGAAGCATTAAAGAGGTGTTTCAGACTATTGATTCCGATAGAACCCGTTTCCCAATATTATACAGGACGTTCAAAATTCATTGTCACTTTTTTATAATTTCAAACCCAGATAACTTCGTTATTTTGAATAGAACACCCTGTATTTTTTCAATCTGAACAATACAAAATTCGATTATCTTTCATTTTATATCAAGGTTCCCTATACCTACGCTTGGATACGTCGATTTGGATTATTAGATGCGAATTTAAAAAAATAATTACATGGGGTGTGTCATGCGACAGTGGCCGATACCAACTTTCTTATTTTAAATACAACCCCCGGTATATTATAAGTTTTTTGGATTCTTCAGAAAATTTCAGACATAATTCATGTACAATGTCCCATACCTCATCTTCAACTGTTTCGGAAATACCAAGTGTTCTCAAATGTATCACAAAAATTAACATTAAAATGAAAAAAATTATTTCACTTAGCTTTTGGTTTTTGCTTATTTTCAAAATATTAAGAGCTAAATGGGAAAAAAGTATTAAGTGTCATGTGGGGAATTAGAATAAGACCCAATTTCGCCGACTTTTTGGATGTGAATCCAAATTGTTTGATCTGTATAATTGCAGAGCAGTCATATGCAAGGTAGTCAAAAATGATACTTTCAAAAACTTTAGGGATTACACATAGAATAGAAATGGGACGATAATTGCTTACATCAGACTTTCGACCTGATTGGATAACATATGAGGTTTTCCAGTAATCCAAAAATTCAACTGATGATAGGGACTTATTAAATATATAGAAAAGTGGACGAGATAAAATGAAGCTAAATAATTTAACAAAAATTAGGGGGAATTCCATCAGGGCCAGGACCTTCGTTGGTATTGAGTTCAGACAGTTTTTCATAGATCTTCTGAATTTCAATGTGATAATTCCACACATTAACAACAGATGTAATAGGGGTATTATAATGATGTAAGGGTTGATTTGTATAGACAGAAGAAAATTGGTTTGCAAAAAGGTTGGCAATATCAATCCCATTGAAAGCATTGAAGTTGAAGTGAGAAAGAAATATGCACTACTGAGGGAATATAGAATTTTTCTGAAGACTGACCTGGGTTCTTATCTAAATTACTATTCAGTTTCAATGAGTGATATACCCTACCAAAGATAAAAAAGTGGTTCAAAAGTTTTGACTACAGAAAGATTTTGTCAATATCAAGACAACATCCTGTATCTCAGTTATAAGAGACAGTAGACCAATCAAAGGGGGGTTATTCAGAATCACCAAATTGTCCTGTATACACATATATACTTGTGAGTCTGTGCTTATGCAGTTGTCCATCAACAAAGCTGAAAGACAACCCCTTCTGTTCAATAAGTACTACAGTTTTATTGTTAAAACAATACATTGCACTTGGAAGGTAAATGTTTATCATCTGGGTAGCTTAAATGTTTTTTTTTTGCTTCGCTAGTTCTTTTAAATGGGTTTTGTCAATTTTAATGTGAATTACACCCACAGTTTTTCATCAGAAGGAGAAAAACCATTATACCATGAGAAATGAAGAAACATAAGCACTGAACTGAACCAAGATGACTTGTACAAAATGTAAAAAGGCAGTATGTGGCAAAAATAATATGTTCTTGACTACTGCCTCTAATATCTCAGTATTTATCTGAAAGTAATTATACCTTGATTAGTGAAAACCACATGCCTTGCATGAGCCAGTTTATCTTTTCAGTATCATAAAATAAGGATATTTTCCTAGGGTAAGGAAATAGAGATGTAAAGGTTAGTTTATGTTTAGTAACAATGCACCAATAAAATTACACACGTAACAAATTAACATTTTATTCTTATTTGCTGTATAAACTATAAGCACTTACCTCAGAGAAATCACTTTCGTCGCTTTGGACATCTAAATTTTCAGGAACATGAGCTTCGTCAGCTTCTACAGCTTCATCATCGGTTGAATCAAAGTCCAGAAGTTTTGGATCATTTTCTTCTAAAAATTTGTAGAAGTCCGGGTCACTATTTCTTAATTTATTTATATCTTCCCTATATTTTTCAACATTAGTTTTGTATGAATTTTCATTAAGCCGCTGATATTCCATTGTCTCACAACTGAAAACAGTTTAGTATAGGAACAGGTACGCTTATTCGTAATAAGTTACAAGCATCTCGTTTTTTATCAATATTCGGTATAAGTAAAAGTAACACGTGAAGCAATTGAAGCATAATGAGAAATGAGCGCACCTTCCATGGTTACGATATATCTTCTTCTTTTCTTCAAATGTTTGTCCTGTGTGTTTGACGCAGTTGTTATCTTGACAGCCACAGTCAGTCACAGCCACAAAACTATCGATATTTAGAATCTACTGGCAAATGGCAATGTGCTCGGCGCATTGTCGGCGCGACACCACAGTATTGAGCAAAATATTTACCGATGGTGGCGCTGCATTCGCTGCATCAGCTGTTCCCGAAACGCGTATTCTTCAGCAGTTTCATATGGTTCTTACGTGTTTATAGTGGTTGTTAATATTCGAAATTTTGTGTAAAAAGGCTTTTTTTTGGTGGATTTCTTCAATTAATCGGACTTTTTATGTAAGTACAGAAATGAGTTACTTGTAAGCATAATCAAGCTATATTGTTTCATATTTTAGATCGTCTAGCAAAATGTTCCTAAAACTATCAGAAATTTTTGAATATTCACAAGCAACACCCGTGAGTCAATTCATTGTGAAGGAAGAGCAAACACTTCATGCCAATCACTTAATTTGATGTGGTGAGAAGTCGAGTATGAAGGACAGTATTAACATTGCAGGTATCTGTCTACAAATGTTCTGCTCTATAAGGACATCCCCATCAGATCGAGGGTACATTTTCTATAATGGAAGGTTTGAAAATCACCAAGAAGGAGTGCACATGCAAATCAGGCTTTTATCTGGAATTTGCAAGCATGTTTCAGCATTATTATTGAACTGTGCAGAGTTGTATTTACTATAATATGGTGAATTATTGTGCTCTGGCAATTTTACTGATCCTATAGTATCAAATTTATTATTTAGTTCTGAGTCTGGATTTCAGGATTAATGTTAGCTCTATGGAGATGCTAATATTAATAAACATTAGTATGTATAAAACCAAGCACAATAAATTATTATCACATGCCTTTCCTTCATCAATTTCTTCGATAATTCCCATTTTGTTGGCTACATATACTTTATAATTATCATATAATTGGCGTTTTTATTTATATTTCCTTCAGACATCTTATAATTGGATTTGAAATCGAAATAACTGTACAAATCACACGATAGCGAAACAAAACAAAGAAACAATACGAGTTTCGGGAAGTTCACATTATGGCCGCTAGAGTCGCATAAAGTTGTGTTTTGCTCAATAAGCAAAATGAAAAACACCTACGATCCTGGTGTACTGATCTCAGATGAATAAAATTTCGGAGTTGGCGACATCTACTTTTCATCGTTTGAAATACTCGAGGTGTGACCAACAAACTAACCTGTGTGTCAGAGATTAGGCAATCCAAACCACGTGACATTCAATGTGGCGGCTTGGGGCACACAATGCGATACCTTGGCTAGTAAACAGTGAATTTTATTTATTTTCGGAGTTTTTTGGTGTTTCGAAACGGTATTCAGATGGAGAGTGAATATTTGAAGACATTGATGTTGAATAGCAGAGACGTTGGTGAAAAGTATGCTTGGAACTATTCATTCAGTTCATTCTTGCAGAGATAAGCTATAACTTATTGTAACTTATCTCTGATTCTTGTCACAGCATTCGTTTTCGATATTAAATTAAGTTGGGATTAATTAATAATCTAGATCCTTTCACATTGTATACTGATGCTGATTTAGATTATTCAATTGATGTTGTTCTTTTTGTAATATTCTGGTCAAAAAAATGTCTACTGCAGACTCTCTGATACATCAGTTTGGAATCAGTGAGATCATATCTCTTGATCGCAGCTAACCATAGGGCCCTTCGCTTCCTAGTTAAATCGTTCTTACTCTATAACAAGAACCTGTGATTAGTAACCGTAGAAACCGATTACATGCCGACTTTATTTTTGTTAGTACGAGATCTACAGCCAACCACAATGCATGTGATAGGCCTTTTCTTCAGTAAAAGAGTAAATAATTAGCCACAATTAAAAAAACACATAAAAAACGCACTAGAGATAACTAAATGTAACAGTTTTCAACTCAAGTCACATATGTAAACACCAAGTGTGTGCCCCAAGCCGCCACATTGGTTTTTCGCTTTGACAGATCGCTGGATTGCCTATATTAGGCAATCCAGCGATCCAGTTACAATAAGATGTGCACGTCTTATGGAAGGATTGGAAATATGGTCACGTGATTGATTTTCATTTCAACGTGATATCATAGATGTCGCATAATGCATGAATTTCTATTTTAGGCAATGTGAAGTTAGCAGTTGGCAGCTAATTTTATGAACGTAATGATTTATTTTAGTGATTGGAAAAATAGTACTGAATATTTAGGTTTGTTTATTTCAAGCTGGCTGTTTCAGACAAGAAGTAAAAAAAGTGTTTATATAATTTCCTTCGTTATATTATTTATTGACTAGTTTTATGAAATGAAGAAGGTTCCATGTGGGAAAAAATACTAGGTTACCAGGACTCTACGGATTCTGACGAAAGTCACGAATTGAAAGTTTAAATGAAAATATATTTGAAATTATTGTAACACTGGAATATAAGAATTGAAGATTCTGGGGAATGAGTACGAAAAAGGTTTTTTTCTTTTATGAAGGGGTTCCCACTTATTTTTTATTTAATTGCAGGTAATAAATTCCAATGTAAAAATTCTACAATGAAGGTCCAATTAGTCATGAAAAGATAAATGGAACAAATAATTGCATGTGAGATTTCTGTTTGTCTAATAAAATTTCGAAAGGTTAACTTTCTGATATATCGTTTGTGCAGACGTTATAAACAAATCCCCAAAGCAGCGAATCGATATCTATTGCACGGGGGTTGCATATCGCGAAAACAGCCCCTCATTGCTGGTTTTTTGGGCTTTACGCGAAAACTATTTACTATACGGAAAAATCTTCAGACAAAAGTTGTACAGTTTGTTTCTGCGTACTTTGATATCAAGTTTGTTCGATTTGGTTGTAGGAGACATTTTCTGTGGGCCCGAAAAGACGCGTGTGTAGAAAAGCGCGAGGACACGAGGAGTGGGACAAGGCGCGATGACGATGGCACCGTCTCACCCTTTGTCGAGCCGACTGACCGACAAAGCGGACTTTTTTTTTCGATTTCTTCGAAATAATAATTGTTAACGACTTTCGGTAAACATCTAATAGACCGCATTAGTGATGACGTCACAAATATGCAACCGACATTACACTGAGTCCTGAATCGTTTGGTGCGAAATGATATGCTTTATACTCGACCTTAAATACAGATGACATAAGAACGATAATAGAAGTATCGTAACAGGCCCTTTTCTTTTACGCTCTCACATGAAATAAGTTGATATTTAAGGAATTGCATCTAAGGGACCTTGGATATGAAGGATGGAAGTAACGATATTTTCGTAAAACGATTTTCGGAATTTATTCAAAAGTATTTGAGAGAACTTTCTTTACGATACCCATACCATACGACGTATTCATTCTTTTTCTATCGAATTCAAACAGATACATTTCTTAAATATTGCTTATAACATCGAAATAATTCAATAAATAACATCATAATTCTAACCACAGATTCTGAACCTTAGATAATGGTTACTTAAGGTTCACATTAGCGCATCTTCGTTCAGAAATATTTCGTTGGGACTCAATGCACTGTTGGTTGCATACATTTTGACGTCACACTAATGTGGTCTATTGTAAGAATTTATTCCGAATGTAATTGTAGAATTTGCTTGTTGTTTGTCTTGAACAGAAGTAAATCAAATTTTTGGTTTCCAAAAAGCTCTTCTTATATTTGTGGGTGTAAACGTTTGCTGATTTCACAGGTTAGTATAATATTATTTGTATATGGAGTTTGAGCTCGATTAAACGACGTTAGGCAGTGCCGCTCTTTGCTCAAAGTTGAAAAAATCCGAGCAGCCGATATAAACAGCCATAAATTTAGAACGATAAATGATAAAAACACGCTCAATATCTCAAAAGAATGCTAACTTCTCTCTATAGATACATGTTCATGTCGAATCGAGATACAACAGCCCCAAAAACGTGACCTATCAGGTGATAAATTTTGCATATTTCTGGTATATTTTCGAGATCAAAGTAGAAATATAATTGAAAAAAAACAAGTGAAACTTATTCTACAAATCAGACGTAGTACCTAAATACCTCAAAAAAAAAAACTGAACGAAAATTACCAGCAACAAATATGATGAATATCTCAATAAATCAGCATATCAGAAAACATGATCATATATGTACTTCTCCATGTCTTCCTCAGTAGTCGATAATGTACTGTACTATATTCCTTTTCGACATATGATCCTATAAAAAAAATTGTCTTCGTTGAAGTCGCATTCACAAAACGAGACTTTTGGTCAGTTCAGACATTTCTGCCATCCCTTACCTCGGCCAAAAATTTGGATTTTTTCAATCTGCGAGCGATGTCAATATCTGAAAATGAGATTTGTTTTGTCCGACATTTTTCCCTCTATGAGATCAATTGGTTAAATTTCAATTGCTTACAGTCGCCATCATGGACCGTTCTCAAATTTGTGGAATCTGATGAACCGCTCGATTGTGGAAAGGACACCACTGTAGTCGTTCATCAAAAAGGCCTGCAGACATTGACTTAGAAAAGCCAATCATTAAACGACGACAAATGGGAGTGTTAGGCCAACGATGATATAAAGTTTTTCTATAAGCTTTGTAGTGTTAGATATCAAACTGCCAGGGTCCAATAAAACGCACTAGACTTGAATGTGACCATCCTTCATCGTCTGATTCATATCAGAGTATCAGCTGTCGTGAGTGCACAACTGATATCTGCAGACCTCCTCAGCCCTCGATCCAGAAGGAATCATCGATACGACATGCGGACGTATCCTCCACTTTTCAGCCTACGACTACTTTTTCTGTACAGTCAAGTTTCCAACATCTGCAGAATTCAAGTTCTGAGCATCGAATGGATGTGAGGAGGTTTGACTTCACGAGGATGTGCATATTTTGTGCAAAGACTGTTTACGAGGTCCATATGTTAAGTATTAATGTAATTGAAGCGATTTATTTGTAAAATGTAGGTATGATATATGTACAGTTCATCTGTTTAATAGAGGTGTGAATAAACGATGTTACGATTGATATCAATGAAAAAATTATACTTCTTTGCCCTCCCTTCCTTTCAATTCATTCCTATCAATAATATTTCTTGACTTTCTACTGTTGAATCTAAACATAATAACTTGATCAACTTATTGTTGATACAACTACGATGATTATTCTACATAATTAATCATGTTTATAGCTTATCTCTGCTGTATGTGTTTGTACCCTGGATGACCTTAGGTCTGTTAACTTCAATTAGATATAGGGACAACCTGAAAAAAATATTAAATAAACGATATTCCGAAGAACTACATGTTGAATATAAAAATTATAGAAACTATCTAAACAATTTAATAAAAACTCATAAAAATAATCACTACATAAATAAGATTCACGACGCCCAACAGAACTATCGGAAAATCTGGCAAAATTTAAATGAAATGATGAACAAAGGCTCTAAACAAAAAGATAAGTATAACATTACAAATGAAAAAGGACAAAAAATTGTTAATGATAAGGAAAAATCAAACTTCTTTAATACTTTCTTTGCAGATATAGGACAACAGATGGCAGATAGAATTGATAAACATGACATTATACCGAAAATGGAATTCAATATCGCAAAGTCCCTTTTCCTTAACCCAGTGTCAAAAAATGAAGTCATTAAGATAATATCTACATTGAAAAACAACAGCTCTTCAGGTCCTGATAGCATAATGGTCCAATTTATAAAAAGACATAATTTGCTTCTATTGAGTCCTCTCTGTCATATCATTAATTTATGCTTTTTGACAGGAAACATACCAGCTACTTTCAAAGAATCGATAACAACCCCAGTTTTCAAATCAGGTGACAGAAAACTTGCAACAAACTACAGACCTATAACCATTATCAATAACTTTGCCAAGATTTTCGAAAAGTGCTTGAAAAATAGACTGGTTGATTTTTTAGAACAAAATTATATTTTATTTGAAGGCCAATTTGGTTTCAGAGAACATATGTCAACCGAAAACGCAATCTTTCAATTGGTTAACAGTGTTTGGAAAAATTTCAATGACAAAAAAAAAAGTTTGGCAGTATTTCTGGATTTGGCTAAAGCCTTTGATACTGTCAACCATCAAATTCTTCTGGACCGTTTAGAAACTGTAGGAGTTAGAGGTATTACTTTAGACCTATTTAAAAACTATATATCTGATAGAAATCAAAAGGTTAAAATCAACAGTACCCTTACTACCTATCAATGCTTAATATGGATGCAAAATACCTCCATCCCTCATATAAGTCATACTCACAACACACGTGCTAAATCTGAGCAGAAAACAAATGTTCCCCTCTGTAGATTAACTCACACACAGAAATTTATATCATACTTTGGTCCAAAATTGTTAAACCTAGTCCCTATAGAAATCAGAGTCATTCCTAATAAACGTAAAATGAAATCAAAACTGAAAGAATATGTGAACCAAAATTATAACAAACTAAAAACCATATACGAACTTGAATAATAATAAGAAATACAATATACAATAAAAAACATATTCTCTCTTTCTCTCTCTCACAACGAACTTTACTCTGTTTTTTACTTTCTTTTCACTCACCACTCAGGATGTAAATAATCAATGCAATCCAGGTTGATGACTACAACACAAGCACTGCTTAGGTAGCTCAGCCTGGACTCACAATTTCTAGTATTGTTCAAGTTATCTAGTTTTAGTTTTGAATTCATATTGTAAATTATGCTTACCTGAATAAAATTTACTTTACTTTTACTTTACTTTACTTGTATGACCTTTTTATGTTATTTTGGCCATTGTTGTATTGATACCCAGGCAGCAAGCTGACGTGATTTTATCGTCATTTTTTCGACACCAGACACGTCCTGCTGACGAAAAGAATGACGCCATAAAGACGGTAGGATGACGTGAATATGTCACAGACCAAAGACGTCATTCTGTAACGTCATTATGACGTTATATTTCGACGTTAATGGGCCGTCCCTATTTATTATATATATATATATTGATATTGGTTCAAAATTATTTGTATTCACTTGCTAGTCTCAAGCTCATATTATTTGGATGTTAGTGCATATACAAATCAATATCCTATCTATGATGTTATAAGGTCTGTAAATAAAATCACAATTAGAGAACGAAAATCTATATGTTCTATCGGCATCAAAGGATATAATAAAGATATAATGAAATATAATATATATATTTATATTATATATATAAAAAAACAGTTTGAGTAGAGGGAGTTATTTTTTTGAACTATGAGGATCACAATTATCAAGAGTAAAATTGTTAACTCAGAACATTTGAATTAAACCAAAAATTGATTAGCTCATTAGGAAGAAAAAATGCCAAATTTTATTGTGAATAGTTGATGTAGGGGTACTTGTTCCACTTGTTGGGGATGTGAGAAGAGTAGAAATCCCCAAGGCACAGGAACTTTCTAGAAATAAAAAATTATTGTTAAAAAATATATATAATTTAATGGTTAATGACCAATAGATAAATGAAAACTTTACTATTATTCACAAACTATTAAAACAACAAATTTCAAGAATATACAGATGTGATAGTATTTTAAAAATTTCATTTGGTCGAACAAATTGTTGAAAGTTCTGTCTTCTAGATTACCACCAGTTATAACAGATATGTAGGAAAAAACCATTGGAAAAGTAAGAAAGAAAGAAGTACCTTGAGTTGTCAGAACAGAAAGTTATCTGTGCAGACTCATGTCAAGATCTTTCATAGCTTAGATGAGTCGACTCCACTTGTTGGGGATGTGAGAAGAGTAGAAATCCCCAAGGCACAGGAACTTTCTAGAAATAAAAAATTATTGTTAAAAAATATATATAATTTAATGGTTAATGACCAATAGATAAATGAAAACTCTACTATTATTCACAAACTATTAAAACAACAAATTTCAAAAATATACAGATGTGATAGTATTTTAAAAATTTCATTTGGTCGAACAAATTGTTGAAAGTTCTGTCTTCTAGATTACCACCAGTTATAACAGATATGTAGGAAAAAACCATTGGAAAAGTAAGAAAGAAAGAATTACCTTGAGTTGTCAGAACAGAAAGTTATCTGTGCAGACTCATGTCAAGATCTTTCATAGCTTAGAAGAGTCGACTCTATTCATTATACAGTTAACCAAAATAAGTGAATTGTGTATATATAACTAAGATTCTTTCTTTTTCTATAGGTAGATTCACTGATAAGAAGCTTCTTTTCACCAGTATTAACACATTAATTTGGACTCTCATCATATGTTTCTTGATTTTTCATCAAATTATTTCAGTATCTCGACAAAAAATCCTAGTGAGTTTAATCAGCACACTAACCTTAAGGATACAATTATTTTCACAAAAAGGAAAAAGCCTTAAAATAACGTAGCATCATGATATAGGTACAGGAATCATAGTAAGTGGTGAGTACATGACATTAAATCCAATACATGCAATAGACCAAATATTAAACTTACCTTACAAATCACTAGTAAAGGAAATGCACAATTCACAACCGACGGTCGGAAATCGACTTCTGTAATCAATAGGAAATTTCAATCGAAATCGAATACATAACAACCTCAAAATTTTTGTGATAATGGCGTGTGGCCGTGTGCTTCGTCAACGTTGCGTGTTGGCTTGTGGCCGAACTTGTCCGATACCGATAACTCCGGAGATTGCCGAACGCCAAACAAATAATGAACGTTTTGTTTTGAAGCGCCAAATTCAAACTGTTTTTCAATGAGTTGATAATCATACGAACCTCATAAAAGATGGGCTGTGGTTGAATAATAATACCTATAGTTCATTTATTCTGGGTAGATAGTTTCTGTCAAATCGCCAGATGAGCCGTGTTGCCAGATGTTTTTCACTTTTTCAGCGATACTCCGAATAAAAAACATGTGTTAGGTTGACCGTTTGTTTTGAAAGTGTTTTCGAATGATGAAATATATTCATCATATTTGGATCACTATCGATTGTGGATAACTGTTGAATGGTTCAAATAAAAAATTGGATTGTTCTCATGCTAGGAATCGAATATTCAAAAGAAATACACAATAACTATAGGCAATGAAGTGATGTTTATCTTTCAACATTATATCTGTTGTAAACTCTCATTCTCATTTGATGGTTCTTTATTTCAGCCAATTTGAATAGGTATGTTTCAGAAATAATTCAGAAGTTATAAATTGATTTATTTGTGGGAAAAAATAGTGGTGCATCTGCTCATATGGAAGAATTCCATATGATACATGAGAACATAAGGAAAACCCACAAAAACTCATGTAACCACCATATATCAGTACATTTCAACAAAAATTACAATATAGATTGAAATTCAAATGTATCTTAATTCATTTTGTTTGTCTTCTGCTGCTTATGTATCCTCTGGAACTGAAAACTAACAACTCGACATTTATTATGTTGAAAAATATCATAATTGAAACCAACCCTTCTTCTTCTCGATGACTTCTTTTTACTCCAAATGATGATGCTGCCTTCTCTGAGGTATGACTCCTGTTGATTAATCTCATCAATATCATCCATTTACATAAGAATAAAATGTATAATTTATAATTTTCAATACATAATATAATGTTCAATACCTTACCTGATAAACAAATTATAATTATCTCGCCAATTTTTCTTATAAATGACAAATGATAAATTTTTCTTCCTCGACTTTCTGGCTGCTGATGCTTTTTCTGAACCTCATATTCCTTGCTGTTCATATGACCTGGAAAAAATATTCGATCAAGCATGCAATATGAAAATCCAAATTCCCCAAACAGAACTAACTGTTCCTCTTCTACCTTCTTATGCTAATCTATTTTATGTTATAATTTCGAATTGAATACTATATAAATGTTTTTAATCTTCATTTCCTACAATTTCATCAACTTTCACATTCTGACTCTTCTCTCCGTATTAGTTCATATGGTAATCTTCATCAGCAGTTTTAGAAGAAAAAACTAATTCTGCTCCAGGAATGAAACCATTTGAACAACCATCATGCAGAACAATGAATCTAATATACAACACAAATCCAGTACACCATCTAACCCAAATACAAACTATAAATACCTAGAACCTCCTACTTTATTTTTTTTCACACTTTTGACACTAGAATCTTGCCAGGAATGTCCTATAGTTCCATTCTGGAAGATCCAGGTCTCATCAAGAAACACAAATTGCCTCAAACCTTCATTTTTGAATTGAATATACTGTTGGAGGAATTTTATACTTTTCATAGCAATGTTAGGTAACTCCATCATTCCTCGCCAAGGATCATCTTTTCTAAATCTGAAGCCAATGTTTTTCAATACCTTCCATAAAGATGAGAGGCAACCATTGAAAAGAAAACGTTGAGCAAGCTTATCATTCAATGATTTTAATGTTATGTTTTCCTCTGCAATTAGGAATGTTCATTATTCAATTATATGTGAATGGCACTGAATACTCACTGTTCTTATACATATCGTAAATACAATTTCTTATTTCGGACTCCTGAGATTCTTCAATATCAACAATTGGTTTTTTCTTTTCTTTAGATGTCCTGGGACCGTTCAATTCTTCACCCTCTGTTGATTTTGCTGATATTCTCCACACAGTAGCAATACTTATATTCAGTGCAGCAGCCACTCTCTGTAATGATCATATTTTATATAACCTATTGAATTATCATAAACTCATCGTGGTAAATAAATATTCCATAGGATTCCTCACTTACCTTTCCGATAGAATTCAAAGGAAGTAAGGGACCTCCGTTATCCTTTTCTCGTTGAAAATATTCCAACAAACTTGCAACCATTTGTTGGGCATCTCCACTCAACCCTTTCGGCATTTTTATAAAAATATGATGAAATTAAGCTCTCATCAAAAGAACAAATTCACAAAAATCGCATGAAAAGCACAATTCGAATGTAAACAAACGATTGTAAGGATTCGCATTTCGCTCCAAACAATTTGGCATCGTTACCTTCACAACGATGCCAAATTGTTTGGTCTCACAATGGTTCAACGGTTTTTATGAAATATGATTATATACCCAGCTATATACATTCGGAGTTAATTCGGAGCATCGCTGAAAAAGTGAAATACATGTGGCAACACGGCTCAATCTGGCGATTTGACAGAAACTATCTACCCAGAATAAATGAACTATATATTGCGTCTGTTTATTCGCCTAAAGAGAAATTTGATTCCATTCTGTACCTACAATGTACACTTGCCTATACACACTTTAAGGTATCTATGGTAAACTTTCGTTTAACTTTTGCATTTCGATGAAAAATATTTAGGAACCTATAAGGATCATTGGAATAATCATCAAAATGCAAAAATATAAAACAATGAGTTGACGTTTTATAATGACGTAAAAATATCGTCAAACTAACGTCCTGGTTATGACGTCTACAGTACATTCAAAAAATGACGTCAGTATTCTCGTCATTTTTTGGTAATATGACGTTGCGGACCAATAAATACCAAAAAGAGACGTCATTATGACGTCAGCTTGCTGCCTGGGATATTTGGATATTTAATGAACAATTGTTTGACATAACCATACCATCTGAAAATGAAGCGGATTGGAAGAGGTAACGTGGAGATGAGATTACGAAAAATGTGGGTAAATCTACTACAGTCTACAGTATAGACCATTCCAGGCACGGAGTATAGATATGAGGAGTCCGAACGTAATGTTAAATAAATGGTATCATTTTATGGGACAGAATGTTTTGCCGGTAGAGAGCGCCACTTTTGAAGAAGTACTCGTTTAAATCCTTACGCGGGTAATGTTGTTGATATACTGACAGCTCGGAAAATATTATTTCGAAAAATGTGAAATGAAATTTAAGTTTCAGGAAATTTTTCGGAACTTAAAGCACTTTCATTCCAACGTTACCAATAGTATGAAGGGATTCCTGAATTGGTGGTGGAAACGAAACCAACCGAAATATTATCTGCTGCAATACCAGTCAAAAAACACGAAATAAACAAATTGAAAAATTGTTTGAAGTGAATAAAATGAAAGTTAAGTGAGTCGTCAGAGAATACACCTACTTATGAAATGTAAGTCATCTGAATAATTCAATTCCATGCATGTTCATACTGGAGAAATAGAGAACGAGTGATAACATAGCCGAATTCACCTTGAAATACAAAGCCGGAATCTATCCCACCAACGATCAACTAAACGTCTTCAGGAATGTCCAATACTGAGCAACTAACGAACAACGAATTATTCTCCAAACTGCTGGATGCACTAACAAAAGAGAATGAAAAAAATAAGAGGGAGATAATAACGAAAGTCGAAAATGAAAATGCCAAACTAATGAACGTCATTGACTTACAGAATAAAAAAATTGCAGAATTAGAAAACAAGTTTGATAAGCTAGAAGATAAATATATTACCCTGGAAAGAAGAACTAGAAAAAATAACGTCATAATCTTTGGCCTTGATATAGAGAATAAGAGCAACATTGTCTCTGCAGCCCTGAATAAACTTAATGATCTACTTGAAATTAACCTAAGTGAAACCCAGTCAACCAGTTTTGGTTGCAGGGAAGTTGTAGGGAGTTAACATCGTGGAAATGCGACTTCACAATGTTGATATAAAAAACTGCAACCAGTACTTACTGGGGAGTGCTTAATGTCCGCAACATTGTATATCACTGGTAATTACCTAATACATCACAATGTGGATGTGTGGAAGGTACCATGAATAGCAACATTGCGACTTCGCATTTTAGCACTTATTGGAAAGATTATTGAACCAAATGAGCTTTCACATTACATCTTCCGTTGAAGTTATATTCATATGTAATTTGGTAATTACCATCGTGGCACTAAATTTGCTCTCTATAAGCGTCTTCTAATTTAATTGAAATAATGTTAATTCTGAAACACCCATGGAATTAGTACATACCTGGAAAGCAGAATAAATATATCTCAGCTGCCTTATATTTCAACCATTTTATAATGCCTAAGAAATGTGCATAGGTTAAGTCTATGAGATTTATATACAGGGTGTTACACCAGTAGGTATAATCAGGACCAGCAATAAAACACATCATATGCCTGCTCTTCATATTGAATCTATTTTTCATTCTTAAGGGGAAATAATCAAACAACTATTATAATATACTGATCTGTATATTTTGAATATAACACAGGGTGAGTCAAGCTGTACGCATTTCTAGCCAGGCATATGGCTGAACAGAATCATCAGATATATATTAGTCCAATGCATTCAGCTTGACTCACCCGAAATACTTTATAAAAACTTCAACTCACATTGTAATATCATAGAATATAAAAACAAAAACATTATTTTCGAAACATAATGAAATAAAAATAGTATTATTTACAAAACAAAAATAGTATGCTGTACAGAGAAAATAAAATCAAAGGAAACAACAAAAACATTGATTGTTACCATATCAGATCACTATGATGATCCAAATAATGGATTGCCACTGTCAACTGAAAATAATATTAATAGAAATTATTTTGTTTTTTTTTATAGTTTAATACTGTTCCTGAACACGTTAGGTACACTTATGTTGATGTTATCATGTTTTATTCCTAATCAAATTATTGAAAAATTCTATATTCAGCTTTTATTGTAGAGAAAGATGTTTCTGAGTATTAAAAACAGTGTATACATGTTTGACATTATAGAATATCATTCAATATCCTGATACTAAATTCCGATAATGATACGACAAAACGGTTGAGGAGTCCATCTTGTTAAAAAGCATTGCTTTTCAATGGGCATCACCTTCCCAATTGCACATTTATGAGCATCTTTTTGCCATTGGAAATGTATACTTACCGCATGCACCTAGAGCTGTCTTATATTCTTCTTAACAAACTTCTCAAAAT
Source organism: Plagiodera versicolora (assembly GCA_037013635.1). Lineage (NCBI taxonomy): Eukaryota > Metazoa > Arthropoda > Insecta > Coleoptera > Chrysomelidae > Plagiodera > Plagiodera versicolora. Next base: position 5,028,965 of record CM072993.1, on the reverse strand, counting down.
ACTGCACACAAAACCAACAATTCAACCAACCATTAAATACGCACCACACAGATCATAATATATTATTTTCATCTTCCCTTTGTTCCTTGACTTTCATTCGTGTGCACGTGTTGTTGCTATGCCCTGCGCAAGCGCCAATTCTATGTTCGAAATATATGAACAGGGATAAGTCGCAAAGTAATAGCAATGTGCACTTCATCTGAATCTCTCGATTAAATGTTCCACTCAATCATTAGGAAAGTTAACATGGGGACTTCGCAACGATAACAATATGTGGATGTTGATATCCACAAAGCGAAGTCCCATGTAAAACCCAGAGAGGTTTCCAAGATGATCTTCAATGTGATATTATTTGGTATTCCCTGCGACTTACTGTTACTTTTTTGGTTGACTGGGAAGGGATCTGAATAATATATTCTTGCTGAACAACAGCCTACAACCAACATTAAAAATTGAATTTTTGTCCCATTTGACAAAAGATACTTTATTTCGGAATGTCTATAAACTGAAGGGAACGAATGTAGCAATTTCGCATGACATGTGCTATGAAGACCGAATTGACTATAAAGTATTGTTAGATCATTTGAAACTAGCAAGATCAAAAAATGTACCTGCTAAAATTAGGGGAAATGCACTGATAGTCAATGGGGAGAAATACACCGCCGAACAATTAAGGAAACAAGCTGAAGACCAGGAAACAGAAGAATTTGAGAACACAAACAAGAGGGGAAGAAATTCCATAAGTGCCCCTACAACGCCAACAACATCTAGTGGAAATATTCCTGATGACCGAGACACTATCGCAAGAAAAAATGAAGAGGACAATCAAATAAAACCACAGGTCAAGAAGTCAAGGAAGCTAATCGGCAATCCAGTCGAAATATCTGAAAAGAGAACTAGACTAAACAGCGCATCTACCTTACGCAAAAAAAATAATAATTAAGAATATATATAAATTTCCGTCATAATACTTTTTAATTTGTTTGGTATCAAAAAAAACTGTTATTCTTGTATTTCTTTTCTCAACTTGAACTTAGCGTTTCTGATACTGAGATTGGTAGGTCGAAAATCTGAGGCAGAATCTTTACTGGTTGGAATAAATAATGAATTCAATGAAAGTTAACACGAATCTTATGAATTCCGAATTGCTCATCGGACACTTGAATACTAGGTCTTTGAATACTGGATTCGATCAACTTTCCTATTATGTTAATAACTACAAAGTAACGATTCTCGGTGTAACAGAGACTTGGTTACAGCCCGACGATCCTAGTGGAAATTATGAAATACCGGGATATGTGTTTATACGAAAAGATCGACTCACCAGAGGCGGCGGTGTGGGTTTTTACATAGGCCAATCCGTCAAATTTAAAGAGTTCAAATACGACAACCCTGAGGTTAACATTGAGCTACAGTGTATCACTGTGGTAATAGGCAAACAAAAAACTTTAATGTGCGTTGTTTATAGGCCACCAGATGATAACAGTTTTTTGGATCAATTCGAAATATTCATTTCTTCAGTCTCCCTACAATTCAAAAATATAATAGTTATGGGTGATCTTAATATAAATTTGATCGGTAATTGTCCTTTGAATCCAAAACTCCAACAACTTTTGAGTGTATATAACTTAAAACAGATAGTTACTGAACCCACCAGACCCAACTATAACCGAGGTGAGGATAGCCTTATAGATTTGATTATCACCTCTTCTGAATTAAATCTCATATTTCGTGAGAGTGTGCTTATGCCAATTGATATTACGGATCACTGTTTAACTATTGCTTCAATATTGCAAGAAAAGAGCAAAAGTCATCCTAAGCGTATTTTTTTTAGGGACTACAATCATATTGATCGGGTAAGGTTTGAGAACGACTGTTATGGTGCTAACTGGAAGAATGTGATAAATCAGGCAACAATCGATGAAAAGATATGTTTTTTTAATTCCATAGTCTTGGGTCTATTAAATAAACATGCCCCTGTAAAAACGATTGAAATAATTGAAAAACCATTCACACCGTGGATCACAGACGTCATCAAAATAATGATGAAGCACCGGGATAAAGCACAACTTAAATATAAAAAACGCTCAACAGATTCTAATAGAGAGTATTATAAGCAGTTGAGGAATCTAACTAATGACGCATTAAAAAGAGAAAAGCGAGCATACTTTGATTTTATTTCCAGACCCGAAAATCGTGAATCATTTTGGCAAAACATGAAAAAACTTAAATTTACAAAGACCCAAAACTATGAAATCCCTGAGGAATTACTTAATGCGGAAAAAATTAATACGCACTTCTTATTACCATCCAATGATAATAATCTAGAAAAAGACTCAGTTCTCAATCACTATTCTACAAGGACGCATGCCAACGTGAAAGAAAACTCAAGACTTGATATTCCCTTTATTGAAACATACGATATTGTGAAATATATAAACAAAATAAAGAGTGGAGCTGTTGGGCATGATGGATACTCAATAAGAGCCATAAAACTCTGTCTTCCATATTGCTTGGAGGCTTTGAAACACATTATTGACTATTCTATTGAGCAATGCTCATTTCCAGAAATATGGAAAAATTCTAAAATAAAACCAATACCTAAAGTAGCCCACCCTGCTAGCTTGAATGACTTGAGGCCCGTTAGTATTCTACCAGCCATTTCTAAAATCATTGAAAGACATGTTCACACGATTGTAAATGAGTACCTCAGTTCAAATAATTTGAATAGTGATCGGCAGTCGGGCTTTAGAAAGAATCATAGTACCAGTAGCGCTCTAGTTAGTATAGTTGACGCAATCAATGAAGGCATAGATGAACGGAAGGCTACATGTATGATATTGCTTGATTTTTCTAAGGCCTTCGACACCATAGATCATGATATTTTACTTTCAAAACTACACTTCTTGGGATTGTCAAGAAGGAGTATTGATTGGTTCGAATCATTCATTCGTAATCGTAATCAATGTGTTACGATTACATCGAATAGTGGTGATGTATCTTCATTATTTAAGAAAGTAACAATCCTTGGCCCACTCCTTTTTTCGATCTATGTCTCCGACATGAAATCATTTTTAGATTCCAGTGAGTTGCATCAATATGCTGATGACTCGCAAATATGCTTCAGATTCGACCCGGAAAATTATTTACAAACACAAGTAACAATTCAATCAGAACTTTCTAAAATAAATTTTTTTGCCAAAAATCATAATCTGAGAATAAATCCAAGCAAATCAAAAGCTTTGATATTCGGTTCTTTCAGTTCTCGTAATATTTTAGAATCCGTGAATTTCTCTGTCAAATTGGGTGATAGCAATATTCCATTAGAGACGTATGCTCGTAACTTGGGCATGGATTTTGATGTTGGATTAACTTTCGAGCAACACGTAACAAAAAGGCGAAAGCTTGCTTTCATGCGATTGAAAGCCCTGTTTCCGTATAAGTACACAATTAATGAAACCACAAAATATCATCTATGCAATACATTAGTATACTATCACTACTCGATTACGGAGACATAGTTTATAATTGTCGCTTAACCTCTAACATTTCAAAAAAAATTCAACAACTGCAAAATATTTGCATAAGATTTTCATTCCAAGTACCTTTTAGGGAACATATAACGCCTCACCTAAACTCGAAGCGAATACTTTGCATGAGTAATAGACGTCTATTACATTTTTATATTTTCATTTTCAATATTCTGAAAAATAAGGAGCCAAAATATTTGTTTACTCGATTACACTCTCACGCTCTGTGGAATGATTTGCCAGCTGAATTCAAAAATACATCATTGTTTGTTTTTAGGAAAAAAATTAAAGAATACCTAATGGCGAATCAAGCCTTAGAAATTTAAAAACTGATTTAATATTTATTTCTATACATATTATTCTTTAAGTGTTCATTGTCTCTCGTTTTTAGCTGTTGCTCGGTAATAAATGTTGTAGTTCACTTAGTATAATTTTTTTTTTAGTATAATTTAATTAATATATTATAGCGTCGTGATATGTATGTTACTACTGTCATCATTGTGTATAGAATCAATATTATTTATGTGTAATGTCTAGGTATGAATCTCTGTAACTTTTCTCTCCGTAGCTCATAGTATTATCATAGTTATGTAAGTATTAGTCATTAGTACCTACTAGTCATTAGTAACTTATCGAATGGCAGGGTGGAAGATCAACTCAGTTGAACCCTGACCATGTTTACCCGTATATTTCAAACAAATGTTATGTTATACTGTTATGTATTTGTTTCTTGGGTAAATAAATAAAATAAACCAAATAAACCATAATCTGCAAAGTTAAAAATGTGTGATGTTAGGAAATGAATTAATCAGCAGCAAACATTTTCCTAGATTTATCGAAGGCATATGACTCGTTGAATCAAGAATATCTGTTGGAAAAACTTGAAACTTATGGAATCCGAGGAAAAGCACACAACTGGATTTTTAGTACCGACAGGTGTAGAAAAGAGAAACCATTGAGTATAAGCTGGCAGGGCGATGAAATAAAAATCAATGAATACACAAAATTTTTAGAAGTATATATAGATAATTTCCTGAAATGGAATAGGCATCAGACTGATTCCGTTTATCAAAAACTGAACAAATTCATTTATGCAATCAGAATGACATCAAAATACATGAATGAAAAAACTGTAAAAATTCTGTACCATGCAAATTTTGAGTCAGTGTTGAAATACGGAATTATGTTCTGGGGAACAGAACCTAATCTACAAAAAATATTCATTGCACAAAAAAGAGTTTTGAGAACTATCTACAAAATGCCCTTCAGACAATCCTGTAGAGGTGTATTCAAAGAAAATTTTAACAGTCTCTGCACATTTTTACATTTATATTATATACTACCATCCCTTAAAATCTCCCGATTACTTTTAATCACATCTGCAGGATTGAAATGCAATTCGCATATGTAACTAGTAGTTTTTAAAATTTTTATCCACAGCAATGCTCCATTTCTTACGTGTTCCATTATCCTAAAAAAAAATAAATACCTTTAACTTCACAAGATACATAAAATAATAATATTTTTCCAATTATATTTGAATGCAACGCAAATTTATAAATACAATATTTATTCTTCAACTGGTATTGGTGGGACTGGGATCAATATCGTTAAAGAAAAACTATTGTTTCTTTGCCAACGTTTCGAATTTTAATAAATTCATCATCAGGGCTCTGTAACAATGGGTATTACGTTAATAACTTTGAATATAACTAAAAATGAGGTACGAGAATGCCAACAACAATTTTGGAACATATCAAGTGAATCAAAACCCTAACAAAATTAATTTCATTTTTATTTTTTTTTATATATAATAAAAATATAGACTTACCAAAAATCAGTTTTTCTGAGTAAAAATATTAAAATACAACATGGAAACAGACATTTTAGATACATGCTTATAGGACAACAATTCAACATCGAGCACAAGACAAATGAATACTGAGATAAATTCATAAAATGGCCATGAATCCTTATGTTTCTTGTACATATTAATAGAAAAACGATGGTAGTTAAAAACAACGTAAACTGATATGAATCATTTCGATAACTGACTTATCAGGTTGAAGTAGGCCGTATTCAACCCCTCTATATCTCTTCTGGTATTGACACTGTCTTGTTGATAAATGTGTATCATTTCACTGAAAAGTCTTTTAGACAAAAAAGACTTCTGATCAAGAATGATGGGTCTTTTAAAATCGAAAGTATGTCCATTTTCTCTTGTGTGTTCCACTAAGGCTGTGGGGTTGTTAACATTCAACTTTTTTGCGTCCCTTTCATGTTCTGAGATTCGTTTTTTTAAATATCTTCCTGTTTGACCAACATGGCATTTAGTGCAGTTATTACAATTGATCTTGTAAACTACGTTAGACCGCAGGTCAGTGGGAGTTTTTACTTTTTGACGTGAAAAAAACCTTTGTCCAATGTTTTTCATTGCAGTTTCATCGTTGGAGAACATTTCACCAGGGTTGCCAACGGGAGTATTCGAAATTACTGGCATATTTGAATTCATTACTTGCAATTACTGGCATATCAGTTTATCAACGCTGGCAAATTACTGGCATTTATCAAAAGCTATGATTTTACTGATCCTTAGTAATATCAGTACATTATTGTAAATTCAGAAGTAACTTTCTCAAAAATCTCAAATGAATAAGACGAGTTTGGTGCCCCCTGCCGTCCAGAAAGCCGAATCCATGATGACTAGGTCATCTTACAGGAAGCAGTGAAATATTCTAAATTGCCGCCAAACCGGATAATGAAAGCACTTTATGTATCTTGGTAGTTGATCAGAATATAAATAAGTGAAACAAGTAGTTTATTTTTAAGACAAGTTCATTTAGAAAAATCATTAAAAATAGAAACAAATATTCAAAATATTCAGAAAAATAAATAAAAATATTATTCCTGACTAGAACTTCTATACATTATGTATAAAGGAACAGGTGAGGTTTCAGGTATGTGGTAGATGCTGAAAGAGTTGTTACTTTTTTCGGTAGATAGCGCGTAGTGTTCTACATTTTTGAACACAATTTACTTACGAAAATGTTGAAAAACTGATTCATTTCTTTGGGAGTGTGATATTACTGGCAATTACTTGCATCAAAACTATTACTGGCAGTTTTACTGGCAAGACCTGAAAATACTGGCAAATGCCAGTAATTACTGGCAAAATGGCAACCCTGCATTTCACTGGTATTTGGTGTTTTAACCTCACTTTTATCTCGCTGTTTACAACAGATGATTTCCCCACAACTGTTTTGCAACTTTGCCTGTGTTGCACAACTGGGATGAAATGCTGATTCACACATAACACAATTTTCCGAATTGATTACTTTCTTTTTGCACGCTTTGCAATACTTTTCCTGCATCACATTTTTGGATATACTTCCAGTCGCCATCTTGTATTATGGTGGAAAGTGTTACTTGAATGTATTAGAATCGAACTGTTTGGGAAAAATTCCTTGCAAACGGGGCCCACTATGTGTACACTGAGAGAAAAGAAATTTTCAAAAATATTTTTTTTCAATTATTTCGCAACTTACTGCCAGAACGACATATGGTGGAAAGTGTTACTTGAATGTATTAGAATCGAACTGTTTGGGAAAAATTCCTTGCAAACGGGGCCCACTATGTGTACACTGAGAGAAAAGAAATTTTCAAAAATATTTTTTTCAATTATTTCGCAACTTCCTGCCAGAACGACATATGGTGGAAAGTGTTACTTGAATGTATTAGAATCGAACTCTTTAAATGTACAGAGAATATAATGTAGATAATTTTCACCTTATAAATGTAAAACTCATAGAATGCAGTTGGCCATGGAATTGTATCGATGTTAACACTATTCTTGATGAAATGATGAATAATTTCAAGAAAGTTATTGATCAAGTATGTCCGGTGAAAAGTTTCGATAATAAGAGGAATAGCTTACCTTGGTATGACAAGGAAATTCATAGTAAATCGAAAAATCGAGATAAGGCTTATAAAAATTTTCGACAATGTGATAATTTGGAAGAAAAACATAATCTTTGGAATATTTATAAAACCTATAGAAATGAAGTCATAAACGGTCTTAAATTGAAAAGAAAACTTTATTATGAAAATGCGATTGATTCCAATTGTACAAATTCGAAAAAAATGTGGAAGACACTAAAGCAGTTCATCAGAAATGATTATTTTGCATTTACAAATCCATTTATTGAATTTGAATTTAATGATAGAATTATTGTTGCCAAATCAGAGAACGAAATTGCCAATTATTTTAAAGAATTTTTTACAGTGTAGAGGATATAATAGACTCGATAGATATCAATGAGGAATGGTCTTCCATTCATGCACCAAGAATCGAAACTACCCTCGAAAATTTCCGATCAGTCAGCCTAAATGAATTAAAGAATATTGTTTCTAATCTAGATAATAAGGGTAAGGTACATGATGTTATGAGTGGTCAAATTCTAAAAAATGTCATTGATACTTGTGGTTTTCACTTATTAAATCTTATTAATACATATTTCCTAATGAGCTGAAAACTTCTATCATAACACCTATACCAAAAGTCAAAAATTCAAACGATGCAATAAATTTCAGACCAATAAATACCTTACCTGATATTGAAAAAGTGTTTGAACGTGTAGCATATAATCAAATTGTTGAGCATGAAAATGCAAACAATATTTTTATAGGTAATCAATCAGGTTTTCGTCGTAAACACTCCTGTGAAACAGCTTTACAACTTACAATTACGAGTTGGAAACAATTGGTGGATAAGGGAAAATATATTGTGGCTGTATTCATTGATTTGAAGCGGGCATTCGAAACAATTGATCGATGTATACCAATGCAAAAATTGGAATATTACGGTATTAAATCAGTGACCGAAAACAGGTTGCGAAAATAAACAATAATTTCTCTAGCGTGAGAGAGGTAAATATAGGGGTGCCACAAGGAAGCGTCATAGGTACACTGCTTTTTATACTGTATATGAATGACATCCATAGGTAGCATGAATTTCATGGAGCAATGAATGCTCTTTCCAACAAGACCAAGTTTTCTGAAATCTGTTCAGTCGTTCAGGAGTTACAGCTGTTTATTTAAAAAAAACATTGAATTGCCCCCCACCACTTTATTTTAATAGATACGTCAAAAAGTTTCGGACAAAAATTACTCGAATAAAGCTCAACTTTGAAGAACATACATTTTTTCGGTACATTCACTCGATAGATTTCAGTGAAAAATCACTTCAAAAATTCAAGTTGACGGTTACGCCCTCTGGCGGCCATCTTGAGAACCTGAAAATAATTTCCAGGATTTTCTTTTGGCCATTTTAGTCATCAAATTTTTTACTGCAAGTCTGTACGACCATTAGTTTCCGAGATACAGCACTTTGCATTCTTATCTGGCCACCCTGTACATACTGCATTTTCGTACCACCCTGTATATTTCCAAATAATTTATAATTTTGCATACGGCGATTTTCAATACATAGCCAACTAGAAGAAATGGTGAAATCTGGTTGGTTTTCAGGAACTCCGAGTTGTATGATTTAGAAAAAATTCAATACCAAACAGTCCCAGCTAATTAGAATTTCGATGGTGAACAACATATATATTTTGTACTTGTCGAATTTGAAAATAATCAAATCTGTCACAACTCCCATTTTCTTGACTTAATAGACTTGAAAAAAACTTCACATCAATGACAATTGATAATTTGTCGTTGAAAGTTTACAAAGAGGGAAACTCACAGGTCTGTAGCTAAACTCCTCTTCAGATGGAGGATATTTGAAAACCGGACCGAAGTTGACGGACACCGTGACGTTTCTATGAAGCGAGACGGTAGGAAAGTAGGAGCCCTGGTAGATTTTTTCAAAGGCAACACCTTGACAAACGCCGTTTTTAAAAAACATTATCCTGCTGTCAGACAGGGTTGCCAGAGACTTGGTTCGTTCCGCCACATTGTCTTTATCTTCGTAGTACAGGTGACTCTTGAATTTCACCAAGGGCTGAGGAGAAACAAACAGTTCATCATGTCACGTATTTTTCAGTAGGTTATGACAATGTGTATTGAAAGTGAATGAAATATACATTGAGAATATCTTACTTGGAATGAATTGTGTGAGACAAAAAGACATTTTTCTTCGGATTTAAAACCTTCAGACTATTTCTTATAATAATAAAAGGCGATCGATTGTCTTGTACCTATTTGAGAATCACATAATTTTTATTCGCTTAGAGTTTCAAACTTTATCATATGTTTCATTTATTACTTGTTATTATATAAATGTATTCATTTCAATTCTCTTTCGACAGAATTGATCATGCGCTGTTGGTTGTTGAGATGGGGCTGTTGGGGTTTAGTAATTTTTTTTTTATAAAACTTTCCACGAAAAGAGACATCCTGTAATGTTCAGAGAACATCGTGAGAACCAAGGGAATGGAGGTAGGAATTGGTGTTCTTTTTAAATTTCTGAAGGTCATATGCCTCGGGGAACACCTCCCTGGGCAATGTGTTCCAGAGCCTCGCTGTTTGTTGGATGAACGAGTCTTTGAAAATAGATATTCTGCAGGTCACCAAGTTAACCACAAAGGGGTGTGAAGACTGTACTTGACGGGTTAACCTCGAAGAGACCGCCAAAGGAGGAGCGATATTTCAGAAGAGCATCGCCCATGAAAATATCAATAGAATAGAGACAGATCGCTACCCTTCTACGGTGTTCCAGAGAAGTAAGCGAGTTAGTAAGCGAAGCATCACCGACGAGACGAATTGCCCTTTTTTAGACAGAATCCGACAGCTTCAGGATATGTTTAGGTGCCGCACTCCAAATATGGGAACAGTATTCCCGGACAGGTCGGATTTGTGCCTTATAGATCGTAAGCAGCTTACTGGAAGTGAAATATTTCCTGGCACGAAACAGAAAACCAAGTTTTTGGGATGCAATTTTTGCAATTGATCTCACGTGATTTTCCCAAGATAGGTTATTGCTGATAGTTATACCAAGCATCGTGATGGATGACTTCAAAGGTATGGTCACCTCTGACAAGCTTATGTTGGGCATTGTGAGGTCGGCTTTTTTGGAGAAAAGGCATGCTTGTGTTTTTGGATCCCCATTCGGGAAGTTGCCAACTGCTCTCTCGATTGTGAATTTATCAACTTATATGCAGATGATACATTGTTGGCGATTAGTGATGATTCCTTGGAGTTGGCAACTCAGAAAATGAATGATGAATTGGAAAAACTACAAAACTATTTGAAAATGAATGAACTAAAATTGAATGTGCAAAAAACAAAAGCTATGATTGTTTCCAATCCGAATAAAACTAAAAATATACATAAAAATGGTATACTTAACATTATATATGGAAAACGAAAAAATTGACATTGTTGAGAATTTCAAGTACCTAGGAGTCGTGTTGGATGATAATTTAAAATTTAAAGAACACTTCAATTAAGAAAAAAAATTCGAAAAAACTTAATTTTTTCTCAAGAATAGCTGCTCAAATATCACTGAAAGCAAGATTAACAGCTTACAATAGTATTATCCAACCACATTTTGATTATTGTGCAACCATACTTTATCTCTTAGACAACAACAGTAAAACCTCTCTTCAAATACTCCAAAATCGTGGTATGAGATTGATTCTAAAATGTAACAGACTTACACCTATAATTCAAATGCAAGAAACTCTACAGTGGCAATCGGTAAATAAAAGAATAACATATTATGCAATGATATTTATTTTTAAAATAGTTGAAGGTATGATGCCAGCATATTTCGATCAGTTCATCAAATTCAATTACGAAATTCACGAACACTACCGGGTGATTCTTCAAGGTGGCTCGCCCCTATAACTTTTATATTATTGGAGATAGAAGAACGAAATTCCGGGGTTGTGTATTATATGTCAATTCGCATTATTTGACGTATTCACTTGCTCTGCAGTACTTCCGGTTTGACCGGAAATGACCTCAACTTTCAATTTTCAAGTGGAACACCCTATATATTTTTACTTATTTCGATCGAGGATGACATTATCTATCCAACAAAACTTTGTTTGTGAATATTTGACGTATGAAAGAATTTTTATTTCAATTTAGGTATTGGGCTTCTTGCAATTATTGAGAAAGATAGTGAAAAAAAAGTGGAAGTGTGTGGTATCAAATTGTTCGTAAGAAAATGATCTTTCACAAAAACCCGACGAGCCACCCTCTTTCCATTTGAAAAAATCGAGTTAACTGGAGAAAATTATATTTGTGACATTGAAAAAATTATTGAAACGACTCTGAAGTCATATGCCTCAAAGTTGTATTTTTCTCGTGTCACTTGATTAAAAAGGAAGCGTTTCGATAGATCCATGGCACGCTAGATCGAAAAATAAAAATTGAAATAAAAATTCTTTCATACGTCAAATATTCACAAACAAAGTTGTGTTGGATAGATAACGTCATCCTCGATCGAAATAAGTAAAAATATATAGGGGGTGAAAAACCTTTTAAAGTGTCTGTGATTTTATTTATTTATATATTTATTTATAAATTTGTAGGTATTGTTTAATTTGTTTTCATATTTGTAATCGTTTACTTATATAAGCTATAGTGGATAAATTTATTTTTATTGTTATATATGAATGTGTTATTTGTTGTAAAATTGTAAAACAATTGTATTGTGAATATTAGGATTTTCCTATTTATCAATAAACTTACTTACTTTATATGTCGTTCTGGCAGTAAGTTTCGAAATAATTGAAAAAAAAATATTCTCGAAAATTTATTTTCTCTCAGAGTACACATATAGTGGGCTCCGTTTGCAAGGAATTTTTCCTAAACAGTGCGATTATTATACATTCAAGTAACACTTTCCACTATATGTTGTTCTGGCAGGAAGTTGCGAAATAATTTGCGAAAAAAAAATATTTTTTCTTGTCTTCTGCACAAAAAATAACAGTCATGATCATCAATTTCTTCGATACGCCTGTATTTTCACACCAAACACAATCACAACCTTTACATTCCCATGTTAATTCATCGAGAAACATTTCTCAAGAAAGCAGTCAGTTCAAAATGTTCATAATATCAATCTTTTATGGTTATGGTTTGAGAGAATAGAGAGTTGAAGTAATCACAGTACGTGAGCAGTCCTAGACACGGTAACGTAAGAAATATGACGTTCCTGATATACACCTAAAATGGTGTTGAAGTATCTCATCACGTTAGCACAGAACTAGCCTAGGCAGGGAATGTTAAATAATTTTGATAATCTTAATTTCCATGCTGTTTTATATAGTTTAACTGCATGTCCTGTGCCGTTCGCAAGTTATCGTCCTCGTTTCGTGAGATTTCGGTTAGCGTACGTTCCCTCTTTTAGCACCCCTTAGATAGCGTGAGTCTATGTACACCCGTAGACCCACAAATACGAAAACGTGAAAACTTGTGCAATGCGCATGCCCAGATGTCAGAATGAATCTTAACGTTACCGTTCGTGTAACAACTTCAAATCTCTAATCTTTATTACACTAAAACATAATTAACATGTCCTTGAATCAAATTTCACAAGAAATTTCATGATGAGAATCTTTGGAATAAGATATTTCCATGTTTTTATATTTGTATATTCTCGATCCAAAACAATATATAATAATTGCTATGTCAAATGAGATCTGTCATGTCACAGGAGAGCAAGATTGCCAAGTTGTATTTCTATTTTCAGTGGTAAACCATAGAACTTGAGTGGCCAATTGATTGACCTACGTTTGATTGATCTAGGTGTAATTGATCTACGTTTGGGGTGGATCCCGGCGAGAGTGATGTTTTTAATCAGACACACGTATTGAGTTACAGACAAACATCTAGTTTACAAATAACAAAATCACTGAAATAAATCAGGTTAATAAATAGGTTTCCCTATATTCAAGATTGTCTGCCATTTCTTAACTGCCTTGGGATTCGGAGTAAATTTGTGTAAAGAGATATCTGAAGTACCATATGATGAGCTGAGGAACAGAGCACATTTTGGAAAACCTACACAGTATAGGGAAGCAACCCCGATTTTGATGATATTTTCACAGAAGCTTCGGAACACTAATACAAACACCCAGTGATAAAAAAATTTCCGCGGAAACACCTCTAACATACTTTTTTTAGGAAAGTTTCTGAAAATCGATCACGGTAAGACCTGAGAATTTGATTGATATTGTACTTACGTAATTAGTAGGACAAATTTTATGTTCTTATTGAATTAATTAATGTCATGTGTTCCTGTGCCATACGATAAATAAATAAAATAAATAATCAGTGATTTGATGAATCCTACTACTGAATAGTGAGGTTATTTCACTTAATTCATATTATTTGTTGTTAAGAAATGTGCAGGTTGTTGCGAGGACAAATCATCTTGCAGGTACTCATTCTCCTCAAACACATTTTCAAAAAATTCTGCTGATTATGTACCATCTCTAAAGATGGTATTTGAGGGGCTGCAGAATGAAATACATTTGAACTCGTTTATGTATCCTTAAAGTTAGTGTGCTGATTAAACTCACTAGGATTTTTTGTCGAGATACTGAAATAATTTGATGAAAAATCAAGAAACATATGATGATAGTCCAAATTAATGTGTTAATACTGGTGAAAAGAAGCTTCTTATCAGTGAATCTACCTATAGAAAAAGAAAGAATCTTAGTTATATATACACAATTCACTTATTTTGGTTAACTGTATAATAAATATAGTCGACTCTTCTAAGCTATGAAAGATCTTGAGATGAGTCTGCGCAAATAACTTTTCAGACAATTCAAGGTACTTTTTTCTTTTTTACTCTTCCGATGGTTTTTTCCTATATATCTGTTGCAACTGGTGGTAATCTAGAAGACAGAACTTTCAACAATTTGTTCGACCAAATGAAATTTTTAAAATACTATTGCATCTGTATATTTTTGAAATTTGTTGTTTTAATAGTTTGTGAATAATAGTAGCAACTTCAGAACGATAGCACTTATAAATCATGCGAGCAAAGTTATGCTACAGGTGCTGCATGAACGATTGAAACCTTACCTCTTACCGCAAATTCCACCAGAACAGGCTGGGTTCATCCCTGGAAAAGGCACCCGAGATCAGCTAATAAATGTCCGACAACTAATAGAAAAGCTGTACGAATACAATGTCCCAGCCATTTTTTGTTTTCTTGACTACGCCAAAGCCTTTGACACTGTGAACTGGACCACATTATGGAAGATTCTAGAAGAGATGGTTGTACCGAACCACCTAACACATCTTATACGCCAACTGTACCTACACAACAAAGCCTATGTCTGTGTTGACGGTCAACTGTCAAAGTAATTTCAAGTAGGAAGAGGTGTCCGACAAGGGTGCATTCTTTTCCCCCTCCTCTTCATCATTTATGGGGAGTGGATCATAAGGAGAGCAACAGATGGCTGGGAAGGAGGAATATCCATCGGCGGAAGAAAAATCTCAAATCTCAGATACTCGGACGACACGACAATCTTAGCAAGCAATGAAGAGGAAATGAGAAACTTATTAAAACGAGTCGAAGAATTTGGTGCAGAAGCGGGGTTAAAACTTAACAGGAGCAAGTGTTATCTAATGATCGTGGATAGAATCGGAGTTTTACCACAAATCCTCTCTTCAATACCTGACATTGAGTCCAGAGAGTCAGTTATATACCTCGGTGCATGCATCACGAACAAAGGTGGAAGTGAAAAGGAAATAAAAAGGAGGCTCGGGACGGCAAGGACAGTGTTACCCAAACTAACAAAAGTATGGAAAGACCACAACATAAGTAAAGCTACAAAAATCCCTTGTATTCTCGATCGCTACCTACGGCTCCGAGTCATGGACTATCAATGTGGCATGTAGACGCCGGATCGAAGCTTTCGAAATGACATGCTATAGACGAATGCTTAGAATTCCATGGACGGCCCGCAGAACAAACGCTTCAATCCTTCAAGAGCTAAAAATTGCAGAGAATGAACGGTTGCTTCCAGTCATCCAAAGAAACACCCTCAAATACTTTGGCCATGTCATTCGGAGAGATGGGTTAGAAAAACAAGTCATCCAGGGGAAAGTTGACGGAAGGCGCCGGAGAGGAAGATCACCAAACAGATATATCGATCAAATAAAATCCTGGACAAACCTCTCCATACAAGAAGTGATGCGGACTGCTGAAGACAGAAAAGCCTGGAGAAGCATGACTGTCCCGGGCATAAATCCAAGGGGTCACGACGTCTGAAACCAGACATCGACTGAAGAAAGAGAGAGAATAATAGTAGAGATTTCATTTATCTATTGGTCATTAACCATTAAATTATATACAGGGCTATTCAAATTCGAGTCTATGCATGGGGATTTCAATAACGGTGAGAGATAGAGGGTTGGTTAAATGGGGGTAGCATATTTCAGAGGTCAATTATATAGATGAAAAAAACAATGTTTCAACAATGTGGTAACACTCAAGACAATGAATACGAAGCAACAATGACGATGCTACAATGAGGAATTCTCCTCAATTTGGGTTATTACGGGAAATGCAAGTTTAAAGTTAATGATTATGAGTTTCATTCATGAAAATTCCAAACTCTCTGTAGGAACTATCTAAAATAATTTTTCAAATATGGGGTTTTAAATTTTAAATCGCTTTGTTTCTAGTTCACAAATTGGCAACAGCGCCTAGTAAGCTAGAAAAAGAACAACATATATTTGTTCTTTGTTGTCTGTCAATTTACAATCTAGTGTCAAAATTTATCGGTTGTCATAACCCAACTTTTTGTTTATACTTTGTGGCTTGTAAAGAATACTTGATTGAATTGTTTTTAAGTTATTTGATACAATATTATACATCAATATAATAGTCCAACCCGAACAACAACCTTACTTAGAAGCCGAACCACGCCAAACTTAAACATAACCTTAAAACCTGAGTTCTCTCTCTAACTTGGTCGTTGCCTCCTTTGCGATGCATGGAACGTCATGACTCATGGAATAGAAATAAGCAGAATGGGTTTCTAATCTGATGGAAATCTAGCCATCTTTGTTTACCTAATCAACGTTACGAACTTGTTGTCCTTTTTTATCACTGTAATCCGCAGTCGATGTTGCCAAATGGTGAATTAGAAACAAAGCACTTTAAACTTTAAATTCCCATATTCATTTTTGTTTTTTAAGTACTTGAAATATTTTTTTTAGGAAAAAGGTTGAAATGCTAACTTTAAAATGCGACGTTTTAAAGATATATCATGGAAAATACGTCATTATCGTCTGAAGGAGAATTCCCCATTCACACCCATGCTGAAGAGAATCCTATCGTAGAAATTCCTATTGGCGATCAACCTGTAAACTATGGTCAAAATCAAATCACAATTCATTCAGTTCTGCATTATCCATCGAGATCAAAAATGACTATTCTGTTTCAAAAGAATTTCTATTCAGGTTTCCAAAAATAATTTCAATCAAGACATTGTCAACGTCATCAGAGATTTCATAGCCCCAAACGTGCAATATCATTTATTCTTAGAAAACCCCGAAATATATAAACCATTTTGTGAAGTTGTAACGAAGCGCTTTCAGCTACCTTCATTACTAAACGTTGTATTCAACCTGAGGGGGCTACCCTTAGCTCCCTACAATACACTAACCTGTCATTCCGCTTTGAATCTTGGTTATCAGTTCAATTGCCAAATTACACACCCTGTATACTGAAAACCCTGCCCAGGATGTTATCCCGAAATTCCAGATATATATTATGTGTGAACTAAGTTTATGAAAGCCCTAGGACAGCCTGTAACCTGAGTATTCGATTCATGTTTACTTTTCACTCCAGATTAGATTGATGATGCCCACAGGGACTTCTGAGGAAAATGAGAGGCAATGCGGAGGAAAATAACTAGAACAAATACCTTTTGAGAAATCTGAGATGACCCTGAGATCATGGAGATGTTTACCTGTAAATAACTCTTTTAGTCCTGAATATTTCTAGATCAAATTTGTTCAGCAGCATTAGCAATGATAGGGAATCATTTCTATATTCCTGTTTTATATGAAAAATCGTTTTCTCCGCATTTCTTCTATTTCACGTGCTTTCCAGGTTTTTTGCGCTAGTACCGGCAAAATAGTGGAAGGTCACATGTCACCTGACCCGTTTCAACCAATTAGAAGCCAGTCCTTGATAAGATTTTCTGAAGGTATAAATACGCCGAAAACCCCAGCCTGAGGGTTCTTTGGTTCTTTGCTATTTGGCTTTTCGTTTTGATTCCTTCTTTTCTTATCCTTGCGATTCGTGTTGATTATTAGTGCTGCTTAGTTTGTTATTATTCTGATTAATTTAATTCCAGTTCGTAATTTTATTCCAGTTTGATTGAATCCGAAATTGCCGGTCATACCGTCATCACCAGTTTGATTTTACCGTTTACTTTCCGGAATATTTTCTTTAAGTTAATTTTCGCTAACCTAGTTTGTTTTGATTTCATTTTTCTAAGTCATAACCTAACATCTGAACGTGCCGACCTGCGTGAAGCGAGCGCTCCAGCCGATAACCGAACTCCCTTAGTTGCCGTAGCCAGCGTAAGCATTGTTTTCCTTAAACTATCGATTGTACCCGATTACCAGTACCTGTAAGTTCTATTCGATTATTTTCATCTCATTTTTGTCTCGTAAAGTAACACCCGTTGCAGATACCGTGACTTGTACTAAATATCCCAGGGAGTACTTGTTTCTTTCGAGGATCAGCCTTCTGTGATATTCGAAATAACGCGTGTTAAGACCGATATTGTGGTTGAACTAAATATCCCAGGGGGTAGTTGTTTCTTTCGAGGATCAGCCTTCTGTGATATTCGAAATAACGCGTATTAGAACCGATACCGTGGTTGAACTTAATATCCCAGGGGGTAATTGTTTCTTTCGAGGATCAGCCCTCTGTGATATTCCGAATAACGTGAACTCGTGTAGTAAGAGTCAATTTCCATTAACATATGAAAATCTGAGAATTGAACTTATCTTGGTCTCCTAAATAGCTCACCGGCACCGCTTTTCCGTTTGATGCTTTCGCCCTGCTTTTCCTGTATATCTGAGTTAGATTTTCCATTTTATTATAATTTGGGACTTGTGCTAATTGCTTCCGGTTCAGGTGAAACAAATCCGCTTTAAATTCCGTTCACGAAATCAGCTGTTTAGTGTCATTTCATTCCTGGGCTTAGGGCTGTATGTATTTTTGTTATAACTGTATTGCGTCTGTAAGATTTATTTTGATTGCTCGCTGTTATTTGTATTTCCTGCATAAATAAAGCTCCGTATATTTTTATATCGTTAATTGATTTATTGAACCAGATAACCTGAATTAGGACTAGATTAATGCATTGCTAGGTAGCTTTTGTAATCCAGAATATCCTGAGGGAGAGTAATTAAAGCCTACCCTTTCTTAGATTACTTTACCAGAGTCTAACTATCTGACCCCTGGTTTACACAAGGGGGTACATTGTATACAGTTACTTTGTATTCCTTCTCCACTGATAGCTACCCTAGGGTCTTCCGAAGAACCATAAGTTCTGGAAGCAAGTGGAGCATACCACTTTCAAAAAAACTGGCGCCCGAGGCAACCGATATAACTACCAGACATATCTAGTTCTCGGGCTCCCCTTGTAAGGTTCTTTACCCCGAATTAAGACCCTTACAAATTGGCGCCCGAGCAGGGACCCTGTTAGGTAAACCGTATGTTAGGAAAACCTGAGATTTATTAATCTAAATTGGAAAACCTGTAACAAACTGAGTTTTAGATATATACCTGATTTTTGTAATTTTCCTGATTATTTTTATTCTCTGTGTGATTAAAAATCCTGTTATATTTATTTTAGTTTTCAATTGTTTTCTTTTTATTCGAACATCTACCGCTATAATTGCCGCTTTATTTTGTCCTGAATTTTTGTTCCGACCGACCGTCCGTCCGTTTTTTTTTCCGTCCGAATACCGACAGGTCCGCCGAAAACCAAGGAAGAAGTGACTGCACCTGTTTGGAAGAACCATGTCCCAAGAAAAACCATCTTGTGATATCCCGGATCAACTGTCCATCCCCCCAGAACATTCAAAGTCCAGTAGTAGACCGTCGTCTCCTGATCCAGACCGAGAAGCCAACGAAGGGTACCTGGCAACCCTGGAACCCAGAGTAGGGTGTGTTCACCGATTGAAGAAACCCGAGCTAGAGGAGGAACTAGGCAGATATGGACTGCCTACGGAGGGGACCGTTAGTGAACTCCGGAAACGTTTGGTGTGGTTCCTGAGGGAAGGACTTCCCAAGCTGATTGGACTCAAACTTCAGCACCCGGATTCCGCCGCAACCACCAACCCCACCGTACCTCCTGGATTTTCCGGACCACCACCGGAAGTAGGAGTGAACAATCCGGATGTGCCCCCAGAACCGCCACAGAATGATGTTCCACCTGTCAATCCTGCTTTCTCAAATGACAGTCACCGAACGAGAAAACCGCAGAGGCTACAACCACGACCGCCGTCGCCAGTCCCTGTAACCGCCAAACTCAGAACGCATCACTGGAACCTACACTTTGATGGAACCAGAGATCCAGTGGCGTTCCTGGAGCGACTGGAAGAAATTGGGGAAGCCGAAAAAGCCCGTCCGGAGCAATTGCTCGATGTACTGCCGGAATTATTGCAAGGCCGAGTTCTTTTATGGTACCGTTGCAATAAAAGATTTTGGAATGCTTGGTCCACCTTCAAGGACATTTTCCGGAAATCCTACTTCCCCGTAGGATACCAGGATGACTTGGAAATCGCAATCAGCCGGAGACTGCAAAGAGATAACGAGCCCGCCATGGACTATGTGGTAGATATCCAGACGCTGATCCGACGTCATGGAAGTCTTGAACCTGCCCAAGAATTAGCCTGGATATACTGAAATCTCCTTCCAGACTACCGCCAATACATCCGAAGAGACGATTTCCTTGATGTTCCATCCCTGATTTCCTTAATCTTGGAATTCCAACAGTTACGTGGCGAGATCCGCCGAATGTACTACCGGAACCCGACTTCTACCACCCATGTTAGAACATCATACCCAGAACCGCCTCCAGTCGTTCAACCGCCGCCAGTCGTTCCGCTACCAGTTGGTCAGCCCCGGACCGAGGGCGATTCTGCCCCCAACCCCGAATACGCCGCCACCACCCCCACCACCCGGACAACCGGTATACAGCAGAGCCAATACTTGTTGGAGATGTGGACAGCCCGGACATCAACGAGCAGATTGTCAAAATGCCTTCAAGCGTTTCTGCGCAAGGTGTGGCCGTGATGGGATCCTGTCGAGGGATTGTACCTGCCCCCAGCCGGAAAACTCGACCGGAGCCCGCCCGAACCGAGGACAGGCCGGCTCCAGCAACTAAATATCCCGGAAAACTCACCGAAAACCCGACCAGACGATAACCGGCCGTTCATCACAGTTATCATTGGTGATATGGTTTTCTCCGCCCTAGTCGATACTGGAGCTACAAGGTCGTTTGCTAGTACCGGAGTCGCTGACTGTTGCAAACGACATAGGTATAAAGAATACCCAAACACCGTAGCCCAGTCCCGACCAGCCGATGGTTCACTCATCCAGGTAACCGGAGTTTTTAAACCTGCGATGAAGATTGGAACCGAGGAGATCACCTGTGATAGTTACTGATAATTCCCAGCCTAGCCGCAGACATCGTGATAGGAATAGATGTACTTCGCACACAAGGCTTTAGCATCGATCTACAAACCGCCCTTGTGTATAGGAACCAGAAGAACGTGTCAGTTCTTGGCTCCCAGGAAGAGACGTCTCCAGTTTCCGATCCGACACCAACACTGCAGCTAGAAACCCAGAATGATCCGGGGCTTCCCGGAACCAGTCCATTTCCTAGACATAGGGAATCCAGAACCCAGAAAAATCCGGGGCTTCCCGGAACCAGTCCATTTCCCAGTCATAGAGAATCCGGAAACCGGAATAATCCGGGGTCTCCCGGAAATCAACAACTTCCTAACCAGAGGAAACCAGAGAACTGAAGAAACACCAGAAGCCAGAGAACCAGAAACCAGAACAAAATCCTGAACTGCAGAACACCCGGAACCAGAGCAGCGGAAAATCGACCGGAACCGGAAACTACCTGCAGCCCGATAGGAGTTGAGGATCCACCGTGCCGAAATCTTTCACCAGAGCAACACAGTAGACTGCAACGATTCCTGGACAATGAATTACCGGCATTTGAGACGATTAAGGGACCCACACCTCTGGTTGAACATCGTATTCGTTTAAAAACGACAGAACCGATTAAACAAAGGTACCGTCCGCAGAATCCGAGAATGCAAGAGGTGATCAATGAAGAAATAGACAAGATGTTGGCAGATGGCATCATCGAACCTTCCAGTAGTCCGTGGAGTTCACCTGTAGTTATTGTGAAGAAGAAAGATGGAAAACACCGATTTTGCATCGATTTCCAGAAAGTCAATGATGTGGCCGAAAAAGATGCATATCCGCTGCCGTTCATCAATTCAATCCTGGACAAATTGAGGGAAGCGAAATATATCTCTAGCCTAGACCTGAGGCAGGGATATTGGCAAATATCACTATCAGCCGATAGTAAACCGATAACCGCCTTCACCGTACCTGGAAGAGGGTTATTCCAGTTTAGGGTAATGCCGTTTGGACTTCACTCAGCACCTGCCACATTCCAGAGATTGATGGACAACCTGATTGGACCTGAAATGGAACCGTTTGCTTTCGCATACTTGGACGACATAATTGTGCTGAGCAAAACCTTCGATGAGCACCTGATCAACCTGCAGCGAGTCTTTCACCAGTTAAGACAGGCTAACCTGCAGCTCAATGCTGAGAAGTGCAAGTTCTGTCTGAGCTCGCTGAAGTACCTAGGACATGTTGTCACCGCCGACGGAATAAAAACCGATCCAGACAGGATAGAGTCTATAGTTCAGTGGCCCGCCCCAAACACCCTGAAGAAACTTCGCCAATTCTTGGGAATGGCATCCTGGTATAGGAGATTTATACCGAATTTCTCCGGGATAGTGGCACCACTGACCAAGCTTCTGAAAAAGGATAACCGTTGGAAATGGACAGAAACTGAAGATGCCGCCTTCGAGTTTCTGAAAACCAGCCTTACCGAAGCTCCCGCTTTGACCTGTCCAGATTTCACCAAGCCATTCACACTACAAACTGATGCCTCCGATTGTGGACTGGGAGCTGCGCTTACCCAGGACATAGAGAGTCAGGAGAAAGTAGTGGCGTACGCGAGTAGGACGTTAACCGGACCTGAACGTAACTACTCCGTAACGGAAAAGGAATGCTTGGCTATAGTCTGGAGCATAGAAAAGCTTAGACCCTATCTGGAAGGCTATCACTTCACTGTCCTCACCGATCACCTGTCTCTGAAATGGTTACAGTCCATAAAGAGTCCTGCCGGCCGTATAGCCCGATGGACTATGTTCCTGCAACAGTTCGACTTCGAAGTCAAATACCGTCGAGGCATCCTGAACAAAGTCGCCGACGCCTTATCCCGTCAACCGTTATCGCATTCCAGTTCCGAAGAGCCGGAAATAGAAGTGCAATGCTGTGCCACTGCAGATGACATAGCAGCCGGAGAAAAATGTTCATGGTACCGCACGAAGAAAGCGGAAGTGGAGAAAAATCCAGAAGCATTCCCAGATTTCTGCATCAAAGAGGGAAGATTATTCCGACACTTCTGGGATGCCAACAAGTTGTGCGAGTTGGGTATGAGTGACCCCTGGAAGCTCTGCGTCCCAAAGCCCCGCCGACAACAAGTTCTGGTAGAAAACCACAAAGATGTCACGGCCAGCCATATGGGAATAGCTAAGACCACCGCCCGGATCACTCACGAGTACTATTGGCCCGGAATGTTCCGAGAAATCGCTCATTATGTCCGGAGCTGTAAAACCTGCCAACAATACAAAGTATCACAGCAACAACCGCCTGGCAAGATGCATCCATCCCTGAACACCGGACCGAGATGATACCGACTGACACCGAGATGATACCGACTGTCACGGATATGATATTGACTACCACCGAGATGATACCGACTACCACCGAGATGATACCGACTGCCACCGAGATGATACCGACTGCCACGGAGATGATACCGACTGCCACGGAGATGATATCGACTACCACAGAGATGTTAGTCCAGAGACCATCTCACCAGTATGTACCCGTCTTGGTCCCAGAGAACCCCCGAATCGCGTCACCCCGTCCAGGCAAGAGCCAGATCGACCAGAAGACCCAGACGCCCACACCCATGGTCTCCGACCGCGGCGTCCAGTGTAACATGTGTCCCTGTCAACGAATCCGGTCCGGATTCCGGTACGGACCGGATAGAACCAGCCCCGTAACCAGCAGGCATTCCGCCTGCCCCGACAGCAGGCCTCCGCCTGCCCCGAAACCAGCCGTCATTTCGCCCGTCCGGACTGCCAGCCTAATTACATCACCCTAG
Organism: Plagiodera versicolora; assembly: GCA_037013635.1. Lineage (NCBI taxonomy): Eukaryota > Metazoa > Arthropoda > Insecta > Coleoptera > Chrysomelidae > Plagiodera > Plagiodera versicolora. The sequence continues at coordinate 5,004,940 of CM072993.1, read as the reverse complement.
GCGACCACCCCGATCCCGTACAGGAGAAGTTTGTTCCTTTTGTTGTTTTATAGGGTTTTCTATAAGAAAAGAAATTGCAGCCGAGTCTCCAATTTTTTTTCTTCCGCAAGTAGGAGGGGTGTGTAACGAAGCGCTTTCAGCTACCTTCATTACTAAACGTTGTATTCAACCTGAGGGGGCTACCCTTAGCTCCCTACAATACACTAACCTGTCATTCCGCTTTGAATCTCGGTTATCAGTTCAATTGCCAAATTACACACCCTGTATACTGAAAACCCTGTCCAGGATGTTATCCCGAAATTCCAGATATATATTATGTGTGAACTAAGTTTATGAAAGCCCTAGGACAGCCTGTAACCTGAGTATTCGATTCCGAACCTGAGAAGTCTTTCTGAGTGTCTCCAGAGTACTATCATGTTTACTTTTCACTTCAGATTAGATTGATGATGTCCACAGGGACTTCTGAGGAAATTCATTTATTTATTTATTTATTTCAAGTTTGGGATACAAACAGGTGAAACCCATACAAGCATCCACTAATAATAACAATAATTATAGATATTTCGGTAATCTAAGAGGTACAGGAGTGAACTATATGAATTGTATTCATTATAACATTATAAATTGAAGATATGTCTGACAGTTATTTTGAAAGAATTGAATGTCATGGAGAATATATCTAAATTATTACAATATTTGTTGAAAGAATAACACATTCTGGTGATTGGAGAATTTTTTCCCAAATTCGTGTTGTAACTAGGACTAGTCAGTAATTGTCTATTTCTAGTATGTCTCCGAGGGACATGATAAAAAATCATAGACACTAAAGTAGGAGAATCGTAACAGTTTTTTATGATTTTGTACACAAAGAGTAAATCCGTAATTATCCGTCGTTGTTCGAGAAGCTGTATATTATAAAGGGAGCGAATTTCACTGATGCCAACAGTTATATAAACCTTTGTAATTTTGAAGTGGAGAAACCGTATAAATCTATTCTGAACGTAATTTATAAACATTATAATGTGGGTTCCATACTACACTGGCGAAATTTAGTTTGCTGTGAACAAAAGCATAATAAATAGATTTGATGGCTGCCTCACTATCAAAGTCCTTGCATGTTCTACAAAAAAATCCCAAAGCTCTATTGCAAGCATTAATTAGGTACTCAAAATGTGGGTTGAAAGTCATTTTTGTATCGAAGTAGACACCAAGATCCCTGATTCGATCCCTTCTATTGACTATACTATCGCCCAACAAATATTGGAATTCTATAGGGACAATGTTCTTACTAAAAGATATACTTGCACATTTACTGACGTTGAGTTTCATTTTGTTACAGTTACAAAATTCAGTGAACCTATTTAGATCTTCTTGAATCTTTGAGCAGTCCCTAATTGTCAACACTTTTCTGAATATCTTCAAGTCGTCTGCATATAACAATATCTGTGTATGTTTGAAACAGCTATTCAGATCATTGATAAACACTGAAAACAATAAAGGACCCAGATGTGAACCCTGAGGGACTCCCGAGGTTACCACGAAAGAGGCAGACCTATACCCATTTATGTTCACAAGTTGACTACGATTATAAAGATATGACGAGAGCCATCTCAGGAGATTTCCCTGTATACCAATTCCAGAAAGTTTTGACATAAGGAGGTTGTGATCGACTTTATCGAACGCCTTGCTGAAGTCAGCATACAACGAATCAACCTGCGCTCGATTGTCCAAGGCATTCGAGATGTATTCAGAATATATAACCAAGTTTGTTTCAATCCCTCGTTTGGGGAAAAATCCGTGTTGGCATTCTAAGATCGATGATTTAAGACTATGAAACATAATGTCATAAATGATGCTTTCAAATACTTTGCTGAATATGGATAGTTTGGAGATACCACGATAATTATTTACTGAGTTTCTAGAGCCGGAATTTTTGTATATTGGAACCAAAAGAGCAGTTTTCCAGGCATCTGGAAAGGTACCAGACTGCATGGATTTATTGAAAATAACACAGAGTGGGCAACACAAACTGGGAGCACAGTATTTAACAAAGTATGAGGGATAGCCATCTATTCCGGCTCCCTTGTTTACATCTAAAGAGCTCATTTTAGCAAGTATCATTTCTGGAGTGAATTTTATTGAGTTCAATAGATTATTTGTGCTGGATTGAGGAGAAAAATGATGGGTTTGCTGATAGGGCTCATATACGCTTCGAAAATAGGTAGCAAATAAATCACATATTTGTTTGCCGTTTTCAGCAGATGTGTCATAGTAAGATATTTTATTAGGAATACTAACTTCATTTTTGCAACAATTTATATATTTCCAGAATTTTTTAGGATATGTTTTAATTTCATTTTGAATATTGTTTGTGTACATTTTGTAGTCATTAGATATAAGGTTTTTACTTCTACGTCTCAGAAGTTTGAATTTTTTATAATAATATTGAATATCATATTTTTTCCACTTTTTGTGCATCTGATTTTTTTGTTTTATACATTTTATTGTATCGATAGAAAAGTATACAGGAAATTTTTTATTTTTTCTGGTTTTCTTGAGAGGCAATGCGGAGGAAAATAACTAGAACAAATACCTTTTGAGAAATCTGAGATGACCCTGAGATCATGGAGATGTTTACCTGTAAATAACTCTTTTAGTCCTGAATATTTCTAGATCAAATTTGTTCAGCAGCATTAGCAATGATAGGGAATCATTTCTATATTCCTGTTTTATATGAAAAATCGTTTTCTCCGCATTTCTTCTATTTCACGTGCTTTCCAGGTTTTTTGCGCTAGTACCGGCAAAATAGTGGAAGGTCACATGTCACCTGACCCGTTTCAACCAATTAGAAGCCAGTCCTTGATAAGATTTTCTGAAGGTATAAATACGCCGGAAACCCCAGCCTGAGGGTTCTTTGGTTCTTTGCTATTTGGCTTTTCGTTTTGATTCTTTCTTTTCTTATCCTTGCGATTCGTGTTGATTATTAGTGCTGCTTAGTTTGTTATTATTCTGATTAATTTAATTCCAGTTCGTAATTTTATTCCAGTTTGATTGAATCCGAAATTGCCGGTCATACCGTCATCACCAGTTTGATTTTACCGTTTACTTTCCGGAATATTTTCTTTAAGTTAATTTTCGCTAACCTAGTTTGTTTTGATTTCATTTTTCTAAGTCATAACCTAACATCTGAACGTGCCGACCTGCGTGAAGCGAGCGCTCCAGCCGATAACCGAACTCCCTTAGTTGCCGTAGCCAGCGTAAGCATTGTTTTCCTTAAACTATCGATTGTACCCGATTACCAGTACCTGTAAGTTCTATTCGATTATTTTCATCTCATTTTTGTCTCGTAAAGTAACACCCGTTGCAGATACCGTGACTTGTACTAAATATCCCAGGGAGTACTTGTTTCTTTCGAGGATCAGCCTTCTGTGATATTCGAAATAACGCGTGTTAAGACCGATATTGTGGTTGAACTAAATATCCCAGGGGGTAGTTGTTTCTTTCGAGGATCAGCCTTCTGTGATATTCGAAATAACGCGTACTAAGACCGATATTGTGGTTGTACTGAATATCCCAGGGGGTAGTTGTTTCTTTCGAGGATCAGCTTCCTGTGATATTCGAATTAACGCGTATTAGAACCGATACCGTGGTTGAACTTAATATCCCAGGGGGTAATTGTTTCTTTCGAGGATCAGCCCTCTGTGATATTCCGAATAACGTGAACTCGTGTAGTAAGAGTCAATTTCCATTAACATATGAAAATCTGAGAATTGAACTTATCTTGGTCTCCTAAATAGCTCACCGGCACCGCTTTTCCGTTTAATGCTTTCGCCCTGCTTTTCCTGTATATCTGAGTTAGATTTTCGATTTTCTTATAATTTGGGACTTGTGCTAATTGCTTCCGGTTCAGGTGAAACAAATTCGCTTTAAATTCCGTTCACGAAATCAGCTGTTTAGTGTCATTTCATTCCTGGGCTTAGGGCTGTATGTATTTTTGTTATAACTGTATTGCGTCTGTAAGATTTATTTTGATTGCTCGCTGTTATTTGTATTTCCTGCATAAATAAAGCTCCGTATATTTTTATATCGTAAATTGATTTATTGAACCAGATAACCTGAATTAGGACTAGATTAATGCATTGCTAGGTAGCTTTTGTAATCCAGAATATCCTGAGGGAGAGTAATTAAAGCCTACCCTTTCTTAGATTACTTTACCAGAGTCTAACTATCTGACCCCTGGTTTACACAAGGGGGTACATTGTATACAGTTACTTTGTATTCCTTCTACCCTAGGGTCTTCCGAAGAACCATAAGTTCTGGAAGCAAGTGGAGCATACCACTTTCAAAAAAACTGGCGCCCGAGGCAACCGATATAACTACCAGACATATCTAGTTCTCGGGCTCCCCTTGTAAGGTTCTTTACCCCGAATTAAGACCCTTACAAAGTAGTTATAAAAACTTTCAAGTGGCCCTCACTAAGACTTAAGAGATGTAAAATGAGATTGATTGATGTCACAAACAAAAATGACATCCCGGAAATAATCCAAGCTTATCACGAAGGTAAAACAAATCATCGCGGTATAGAAGAAACGGAATATCGTTTAAAACAAAAATATCATTGGCCTAATCTAAAAACTTCCATACAAAAATACAGGGTGGGGCACTACATACGACATGGTCTCTATAAACCAAACCATTGAATATTTCGAAAATTTTTTCTTTTCATTATCTGTATATTCATCAAGGCTGCAAATGGAAATTATTTTGGAGTATACATGGTGGCTCAAAAAAGTGTGATATATCGAAGTTGTGTTTTTTAAATGGAACACCCTGTGTTCTGTTACAGTCTTGGATACTTCAGAGAAAAATAATACGATTTCATAGAAGGTACCATGTACCTAACTATAATCGTTTTCGAGATATTGTTTTCTATTTGAAAATGCATGGTTCAATTGGAGACTGAATAACATCGAAATGTATAGAAACCACCCTTTCCAATTCTGACCAAGCATTAAAGAGATTTCAGGCTATTGATTCCGATATAGAACCCGTTTCCCAATTTTATACAGGATGTTCAAAATTCATTCTCATTTTTTTATAATTTCAAATGAAGATAACTTTGTTATTTTAAATAAAACACCATGTATTTTTTCAAGTTGAACAATACAAAATTCGATTTTCTTTCATTTTATATTAGGGTTCCCTATACCTAGCTTGAATAGTTTTCAAGGTATTGGCATTGCATTGAAATGATAACTACTATTTGAAAATGCCAATATCTTGAAAAGTATACGGGCAAAACGTGTGTATATAATCAATCAACATAGGCTGTGCACTGATGTTTAATTCAAAACTACAAGGATCAAATAATGATTATTCCTAGATTTTCAGATACTAATTTAATGAGACAATAATAGTTTACAGCTTGAAATTTCAAGAGTCATCAAATTGTGTGTGGAGAACATTTATGTTCACAATGATTTTCCTGTATTCGTTCAAACAGTCAACATTAATTGCGATCGTGTGCTTATGGCAGAGAGCACCTCTTTCCTCTGTGCTTCTGGTATAAGCGCTACTCATCTTGTATTATATTGTGTACCTACTATGATGATATTAGAAAATCTACTATTTCATCAGCTTTCACAGAGAGAGCATATTCCAACAGATTCTGGCCTTTTTTATTTTTGATATTCACATCAGCTCCTTTGTTCACCAACAATTTCAAACAATCCAGGTTATATTTCTCGACGGCATAATGTCCTGGAGTATCACCAATGTTATCTTGGTCATTCACCTTCGCTCCTAATTCCAGAAGACGGGCAAGTATCTCAATATGACCTTTGAAAGCTGCCCAATGTAAAGCTGTCTCCCTATTTTCTCCTCTTTCGTGAATATGCGCACTCCTTATGGTTAATTCTTCGACCATTTCAAAGTTTTGTTTCAACACAGCACACATAAGTGGTGTAATTTCTTTAGTTCTCATATTAACATCAGCACCATGGTTGAGGAGGTAATGAAACAATGGTAATGCTACATTACTACTACTGTTGATGATTGAGATGAGAGCTGTCGAGCCCGTTTCATCTCTGGCATTGATATCGGCTCCTTTTTCAACAAGAGTTTCTACTAAATCTATGTTTGATGAAGCTGCATGATGAAGAACTGTACGGCGTTTCTTATCCATTTTGTTTATATCTGCCCCTTTGGTCAATAAAAAATTCACTATTTCCGGATATTCCACAGCTGCAGAAAGAAGAGTTTTTCCAGTTTCTTTGTCGACGATGTTCAATAGTTTTTCTTTCTTCCTGATTCTAGACCACAACCTGATTAGAATGCTCCTCCAGCTAGCTGTGGCTTCGAAAACATCCTTACTGTTCTCACTCCTATCCAGTATTAATTTCAGGATATGTCTGCGTCCTTCTTCACATAAAACAATTATATTCTTCATTTCATCCCAAACCATCGCATCGACTGTTGTGCTACAAGCTTGATAAATTTCTTCACGTATTGAATCGGATTCGTTGATCAAGATGCTTTCTAGGAAAGCTCGTACCACTTCGAATCCTCTTCCGATCAAAACTGTACTCATGAAAAATATCAAAAAATTCTCTGAATCCTCTAGCTGATTCAATTGGGCCCATAAAAATTTCGCTACGAAATATTCCGCGAATGTTTGATGAACGAAAAGCAATTCATCACCAAATTCTTGTATCATTCCCATTTTGATGATAGTTTCTTTGGAAGTGTTGTTGTGGTATCTGAAAATGTTTAGTAACGAACATTCGTTGGGTTTGAACAAAAGTCGAGCAGCTGATTTATGATGTTCATTAATAGCTTCTTCGTAGTGCTTAGCTACAATTTCTTCTGCAGCAATATTCCCTTGGGTATAGCATTTGTCATCGATGAATATCTCTCCTTTTTTCTCCACGAACATATCGTACAATTTGGTTATGTTGAGCTTGTCTGGTAATTTCAGGGCATCGTTTTCTGGTTCCAAATATTCTCTGCAGCAAATCCATTCATTATTTTTTGCTGTCGAACACTCGAATATCTCAGCAATCATTCTTGTTTGGAGAGGAATTCCTATAAAGTTCCAGGAAGTATTTCCGATGGCCTCGCCAATTCTGTCTATCAAGGTTGCAGCGTAAGCCTCACATTTACTTTGTTTGCTGCTGTCGTTGATTTTGAGTTTCTCCTCCCAGAATTTCACTAAGAAAGTTTTTTGTTCCAACTTCGAATATGGTTTCATTCTGTAGGATTTGATGCCAAGACATAATTCCAAATCCATGGACAAGTGTGGACGGGTCGTTACAAAAATTTTGAAGATATTTTTCCGTTTGGATGTCTGCATCAGGAAATTCATGACGAGGCTAGTATAATTCGGACTTATTTCATCGACAGCGTCCACCATCAAGACGACTTTATCGGACATGCAGAAAATATTGAATTCGAAACTATCTTCAGAAAATTCAATACCTTTAGACTTCAGTATGTCTTCCAAACCAATAGTTTGCTTTTCAGCTTTCTGGTACTGCTTGAAAATTTTCGTGAACATATTCAAATCGATTCTCACAAGGAACAAGTGAGGATAAGCCATTTTGATCAAACTACTGAGTTTGGTTAATATGACGGTTTTTCCCATACCAGCTCCATCCGAAATGAGAATAAATTTTTGGTGGTTTTTCTCCAATTTACACATGTCTGATTCATTCAGTTCAATCAGCTTATCTTCTTTATTTATCGGGAATGTTCTTTCCATATAGTAGTTTTGAACGTCGCCCAAGTCTCTGATAACAGTACCAACATCGAATTTTCGACCACACAATAGTTCTGTGATGATTTTCTGGTTGATTATAGAATCCAAGTCATCGGTGGAATTCTCGACTAGCTGTTTTATAGTCATAGATTTTCCTTGAAAGATAACATATTTCGAAAGTAATGCTTTTTGGCAAGAATCTGTGAGATCAGTGAAGTTAATTTCGTCTTTGTTTATATGGGTTTCCAGCAAATCATTTCTCAATGGTTCCTTCGACAGAATCACAGCTTTCTTGAAGCGATATTTCCGTAGTATGTCAACTAATTTAGAAAATGGTCTACTATAATTTTCGATTTTGCAAAAGGATACGAATATGATCGTGAAACGAAGTAGCTCAAATGAATCCAAAATTTTTTCTGTCGTTTCAATATTATCTACAGGATTCATGAATAAAATATTACACTTGCTTTTATATTTTCTAGTTAAAGTACCGTGAATTTTCAAAATCTTCAAAAATTCATTTTTTCCTGCAATCACATTGATTATATTGCTTTCACCTATATTATAGTAATCCCTAAAGTGTATATCATACTTGAATAACTCTTCTGAGTAATTTTTACTACAGCTATCATACAAGAAAGCTCTGACGTGTGAATTCCTTAGGAAGAATCCATTTTTTGCCAAGAACCATTCATTCATATTCTTTATGAACTCTGTTCTGTTGAATTTCAATTGGTATAATTTCTCCGCATTCTCGATGTGAAGATCTATACTTTCATTCATCTTGTCATCCCCGATTTGAAAAAATCTTAATTTCTTACAGAATTCGTCTACGAAATGTTGAATATTCGGATATTTTGGACCTTCCATCAAACATTTCTTCACTTTGGTCAAGTTCTTGTCACTTAAGCTATATGTATGTTCGACTTCCTGAAAAAGTGGGTCTGTGTTAGTTATTTCTTCGAAAATATCTTCTTCTTCCTTCGGACCAATATTAGAACAAAGAATCAATAAATTCGCATTGAATTTGTCTTTACATGTCAAATATGAGTTGAAATACTTGACGAGTGCGAATTCATTATTTCCAGACAATAAATCTTGCTCAGATACACGAGTCGATTCATCTTCTTTGTGTTTAGATTGCATAAGAAGGTCTCCGTTTTCTTCAGTCTGGAAAACAATGTCATTGAAGGCTCCAGCTAATTTGTGCTCAGTTGCTAACTTCCAGTTTCCCCGTGGAAGACCTCTTAAAGCAAACAGTGCTAGGAGGTTGACTTGATAATCCACACCTCTTTGGCCACCAGCACCCTTCGATTTTGGATATTTGTCATCTGTCATGGCGTTTTCCTTCGATGTATCGATCTTTGTTTTCCCTTCGCAAGATATTACGACATGTGAAAGTTGCGACTGGAAGAAAAATCGATTCCAATGAATTCGCGATAATTCCAGAATATTTTCAACGGAAATTGAGATGCTAGACATTACGGGGACTGAAGACTCACCTTTCGATGTCTAAGATGAGAATGTGCATTACATTTTTCTTTCGATACGAGGATTCATGATCTATCGACTCAAATTCTGTGGGATGTAATGAATATATAAATAGTTCACGTATTGCTATTTCATAGATAAGATAAACATGAAAGGCAGATTGCCTCACCTTCATCCGTTTTACAATGTTTCTTATCATTGTCAATGATTTCATTGAGAGTCGATTACGGATGGAATGAAATCGAAGCAAACCCAGGAGATCCCAAAGAACTAGAAGCATGTAGGCCTTCAATTCGGGACCATTTTTCCTTACACCGAATTTGGTCATGAAGGTTACCAATATCAGGGCAAAAGTGTCTTTTTCTTCATACCTCTGAGGATAACTACAGCACATCCAAAGTTTGCATTGACTTATTACCTAAAGGCTTCTATTCTCAATACGTAAGCTTGTTCATGTACGAACACACAATTCATACGAGACCTAAGGAGCTCTCTTATAAGGTGAATAGTCGTTAGAGTCAAGTCATAGCTGACATTTCGTCTTGTTTCTTGTTGTTGTTGATTTGGATTTTTAAGTTCCGGTTTCAATGACAAAAATCACTATTGAAATTAATGGAAGTTATTGTCATGTCAATTTGATGTAAAATAAAATAATAATTTATCAGAGGTTGATTTTTTAGACCTAATGAAAAAATTCAACAAAAATTGTGGAAAATTTTTGTTGTTCTCCGCAATACACAAAGTCATCCCAGGAGTTGACGTCATGCTGGAATGAGACAAGTTATAAAAGTTATCGAAAAAATTAAAAATAAATCTCAGTTGTTTTAAAAAAAAAATAACGAACTTTAAACGAAATTGACACTCTGTGACAGTTTATTCATTCCTGTTTATGTTCATGTTAATAGAGAATGAGAGGCAAGAAAATATTTCAAGACAAGACTACAAAAAATTGTCTCGACACTACGCGATTATGTAGAATAACAATCGTTACGAATGAAGGAAAAATAGTTCGAACACTCTGCAAAAAATAGGATGAATGAGGATGAGGATTCAGGTTGATTTTTCGAGTTCGAATAGATTCAAATAATTAAAATAAACATACACATGACGATACAAGTACACGAGCCTCTGAAAATCGTTGACACAGGCACAAAGATATGAGCAAACCGAGCTATCATTGTTCGCTTGTGATTCAAAAAACCAAAAAAATACCAAAAAAAGCAAGGCTCATAAAAGAACTGATGAATGGAATTGAGAAGTCATCTGTTGATGGTCCAGACATCAATGATTGATTTTTTTTATTACATTGATATACAGAGTGGTCCAACGAGAAGTATGCGCCTAGCTTTTCTCCTTTGCTTAGAATTGAAAGCAAAAATGCTCGGACACATGGAGTTTGCTTTCGAGGGGAACACATTTTAGACATATTTTTCAACCTGTGCCTTCAACGCCCCAGCAAGGGGGGGTCATAACCCTGAAATTTCAAATGGAGAGTGGGGTCGAGTGATATATAATTTGAACAGGCACAAAATTATCTTTCTAATGATAATCTATTAGTTGGTATTTACTCGAACAGTTGATGCGAAAACGGCTTTGAGAACATTAACCCGATAATTTCGGTATCAATGGGTGAATAATAATAATAATAATTGATGGAAAATAAAAATGAGTTATGGTTATTAGGAATCAAAACATTTATAATTAGTAGTACTTACGTTTCAATGTTTGTTTGTTGACGTGATTCATTGAAACGTCACTTCATCAAGTGTTCAAAATGTGACTCACTTGCTTCCATACAATTACACCGATTTTGTTCAAATCTATTTCTGACATTTCGTAGCATATCAGGTGTTATGCTTCTGCATTGTGCTGTAATCTGTTGGCGAAGATCTTCCATGGACTCGGGCTTCATAGCAAAACATTTATTTTTCAAATGTTCTCATAGAAAAAAGTCCAAAGGCGATAAATCAGGTGACCTGGCAAAATTTTCTTACAGGAGCAGCATAGTGCGGAGGTGCTCTTGCTGGAAATGAAGTCAACCAGCATCATGATTTTGATCGTCTTCTATTATCTGTGTTATGGAAGGATCAGTTGCATCGTCAAGCATGTTTAGGAAGATTTCACCAGTTGAATTTCCAGGAATGAAAAGTGGTCCTATGATATGACTTCCGAATATGCCACACCAGACGTTTATTCTTGAGGGTATTGGGTATGAACCTCACCGAATAAATGTGGGTTACTGTCATCCCAGTCACATCAATTATACCTATTCACAGCTTCATTCAAATGAAATGTTATAAGTGCGGATCGCAGCCTTCTATCAGGATCATCCATATTTAGTTCCTGTACTAATTAAATTCTGTGCGGATACAATTTGTACGCTTTCAAAACCCGTATTATGGATGACTCCTGGGGCTTCAGCTAGTTGACAGGTACTTTGAGTATGATCCAATTGAACATGCCCAAAACAGCGACTTCCATAGCTTCATTTCTGATGGGGTTCGTCTGCTGGTGTTTCACATTACAAAGATCCGGTATCGACAAACTTTCTAACTAACAAGCGAGCAGTAAGTCTAGCCCAACTATTATTTTGAAAATAAAGTTTAACAATTTCAACTCGTTCTGGAATGGAATAAACCATGGTGCACAGTGAAATTCGAATAACTTCGAAAGCAACCAGACTGAATCAATGAATCGACTGAAATAAAAGTTTATCTACATTATTTTCCTACACTTGTCTGCATTTTCTTTTTGAGAAAAAACGCAAACGATAAATGGGGATTTTTTGTGATAAAAAATCTACATTGAAATGTTGCTTTCGGTAAAATGAAGGAATTTGGAAATGATTGTAGTTATTCTGATTCCTAATAACCAAAACTCATTCGAACTTTTCATCAATATCTAAATCATCGGGTTAATATTCTTAAAGGCGTTTTCGCATTAACGGTTCGAGAAAATTTCAATAAATAGGGTATCATTAGAAAAATAATTTTGTGCCCGTTGAAATTATATATCACTCGACCCTACTTTCCATTTGAAATTTTAGGGTTGTGACACGCCCTCGCTGGGGCATTTGAGGCACAGGTTGAAAAATATGTCTCAAATGTGTCCCCCTCAAAAGCAAACTCTACGTGTCCGAGGATTCTTGATTTCAGTTCTAAACAAAGGAGAAAAGCTAGGTGCATACTTTTCGTTGGACCACTCTGTATGAGGTGTGTAAATTGTCAATATCTGATATTTTGTCGACACATCTTGTTCCATGCTTTGTTATTTCGATCATTTCACTCAAGAGTTTCTTCCTCAGTATCGTTTGTTGACCTATAATGCTAACTGAATTGAAATAGAAAGTATGGAGTGATGACTTACTATGTTCAGCAAGGCTAGTTGGATTTTTTGTTGTCTTCAGCGGATTGTGTATGTTTTTACAATATGCGGAGTTCAGTCATTCTTCGTCCTACCTACCTGTCTGTCCTAAACATACCTTTTCACACTCAGCACATGGCATCTTATAAATAATATTGGATCTCAAGTCTTTCGGTGTTTTATTATTTAGTTTTGTAAAAAAAAGGATTTTCAACTATGTTGTCGCTTTTCATGCCATAATGTTAATTCTAAATATCTGGTTGGGAAAGAATTTCAAACAAGAGTTCACATACACATTATTCAGTATCCCGAAACAAGAAAGAAATATCAAGAAGTTAAGATTTATAGCAATTTTTTTTAATGCGCAAATTTCTATTGTATGATAACTCTTATAACTTGGCCTATTGTCCGATTCTAGCATGACGTTGACTTATGAGAACTTAGTGATTATTTCTTCTGATTCTATAAATGAGTATATGTGATAAATCGACAATTCAGAATTGTTTTTTTTGACGACTCTCTGATACACACACATGCGAGAATATTACTCTAAAAAATAACTTCTTCGAAAATTTCAACAAACCCCAATACTTGACCATAGGACTCGGATATGTCATCAGTTCTCGTTATCTTTATCGCATCAGTTCAATGGATTAACTCATTTATCACTGATAGCGTTTTTAGTGCATCAATTTTCGTAAAATTTTCGTTTCACGTAGTATTCCTATGGTTTTATGGGTCTATATAATCTTTGATGGTATGCAAAACGTGTATAACAATTATTTTTCAGATTTTTTTGTGATGAGTAAATCAAATGTCTTCATTTTTTCTTCCCGAACTGTATCAAGTGGTTATTTGGTGGTGACATTCTTACATCATTTGTGTTCATTTTTCAAGTTTATCGATATATTTTTGGTGAGTTTTCCAAGTGATCATTTTAGTTCAGATATTACTAACATCATACAATCAAATTTCCGAAATATTCAATGGTTTGGTTTACAGAGACCGTGTCGTATTTGGTGCCCCACTATATATAAACTAGAAACTGTAGTGGGGAATTGCAGCAAATAAAGATATACTCTTTGAAATTTATCCAATGTCCGAATTTCACAAGGTACCTTTTTTATCACCACAGTATGATTTTCTTCACCTTTATAACATATTGTATAAGCACAAAAATTCCAAGTGACTGAGATGCTGCTGGTGCAAGGACCAGCAACCAAAGGGAAAAACATATTGTATCTGAACGATTTTTTATTATTTGTAGCAGCCAAAAATGAAACTCCATCCTATTCTGGAAATAATCAGAATATTCAGAAATAGTTACCTCTGTTGCCATCATCTATAATCACGACAGACCAGGATTTTATTACAATGTAGAATATTTATTCTCAATCGATTCATACATATTGATTATCTATCCTAATATTCATTCAAAAACATGTATAAATTTATAGGTTTACTATCAGGAGTTGAGGGTACCAGATCTGTTAATTTGATACTGTCAAGGTATACATTTTTCAAAATCCAATTCAGTAAAACACCAAGTATAATTCTATTCTAAATTCAATTTCATTATTGTTATAAACAAATCACATATTTACAAGTCCATAATTGAAGTAGGTCAGTATAAATTATATTATAAAAAGTGTGTTATCACAAGACGAGAATAACTAATACAATTTTGCTGATGTTGCTGATTTATAATCATAGTTTCGATAAAAGTAATTGAAGACGTTCTTTTCGAGGAGTCTTCGGGGGGTTTCCTCCTGAAGACTGAGTTCTCAACATTTTCTTGTGTTTTAGGGTAAGCATTTATATTTCTTTGTATCATTGAATCTCTCTTAAATAATGTACCATCAAAATTATCATTGAATTATATGCTTTGTTTTGTATTTAATTTCGTAATTGAAATCATTTAATTCATATTTCCTGAGTACGACCCAAGCGACAGGGGTGACCCCCAAAAAACACCCCCTGTACGCGACAATACCAAAAGCAAAACATCTCTACCAACGAGTATCCTATTTGAAACGTAGAGCTATGCAAGTCCAAATTGTCTTTGAGGAAAGGCTTGGAGGAAGCTACTGAATTCACTAATTCTGATATGTTCGAAAAGGTAGTAGTAATTTGTTTTCTCAGGTATCTGGTTTCATTCAGTACATTTTTTTATAGGTAACGTCATCCTTGGATCAAATTAGATCCAGATTTTTTGATATGCAACTTTCCAACCATTGCAAATCCCCTAATGGTAGAAGATATTCAGAAGATGACAAAATCCTATCTTTAGCTTCATTTAAACAGTGTGGAAGTGTCTACAAACTCCTATCTGAAGTATTCTCTGTTTCTTCTCAAAAGACAGTGATTAGACTTCTCAATAGAGTTCCATCGAACCAGGATTTTGTGAAGGGATACTTGATCTCATCAAGTTGGAATCCAAGAATTCTAGAGAAGAATTTTGTTTCCTTATTTTTGATGAAATGAGCATAAAGCCAGGTCTTTCTTGGAATCATTTGAATAGCAATGTGGAAGGATTTGAGGATTTTGGATACAAGAGAACCTCAAATATTGCTGATCATGTACAGGTGATTTTTTCTCATTATTACAGGGGTTCAAAGGATATACTGCAGCCGGAGGCTTATTGAATTTCTCCTATCATTTCGATGCTCAGAAAAATATTGGTCCTTTTGACCATTTTGCAAAGGTCACTAGGTTTCAGGGTTCCCACATTCTCTAGGTTTAAATCAGGTTGCACTACTCTTCTATAGCACAAAATGTGTTCAATAGTCTCAGGTTCTAAGTCACACAATCTACAAGTGTGCTCACCTTGATATAGCTCCATCTTTTGTAGGTGTCTTCTAACAGGAGCATGTGTACTGTAAGAAGACCTGTTACTAGTCTTATCTGATCTCTACTTAATCTAAGTATCTCACCACCCCAAGTACTGGTTCCGGGCCGAAGTAGGGAGAAGCTGCCCCCCTAGCTAGTTCGTCAATAATTTCGTTGCTTTCTATTCCATTGTGCTTCTTGAAAGCCTTCTTATTGCATATTTTTGCACATTGTAGAATTGCAAATATTTCTGCTTGGAACACCGAGGTGTTTTCACCAAGCGCATAGGAGTGTTTCTCTAAATTTCAATAAATTGGAGTTCATGAACAACAGTATGAATGGTATTTCTAGTCAACCTAACGAGATGAAATCTCTTGAAGGACCAGTGAATGACAGGTCTGCTAGATATAACACTCCAACAGCTGCTGCATTTACCCCTTTAAAAAAACATTGGTAAAATATTTCACATCATCACATACAGCGAAGACAAACTATGAAGAAGATAATTCGGAAATGTTTCAGGTGTATGTTCACAGTGTAGAAGAAGTGATTCTTTCAAAAAGCTGAATCCATAACTTGTTCTTGCATGAATTCATTCATTTTGTTCTAGGGTATGAGTGAGGAACACAAAAACATATATTCAGGAAAATTTCGAGAATTTTGATGAAGGATATTGATTTCACACTGACTGTGCATAACCACCAATTTGGAAAACTAATTTTTGACAAATTTCTAAAAACAGTTGTTCCTAATTTTCTTGATCAATTGGATAAGATCTTGGATGGATAAGACAGGAGAGTCATTTCTGGAAAAAAAAAATCAAAAATTGTAGAAAGACTTATTCGAAATCAAGACATACCACAATAAGAAGGAAATAAATGTTCACTACAAAAATGAAATGTATATAGTGAACTTTCTAGTCTAGTTAGTCGGTTCCTCTGACACTAGAAAACTAGTTTTTTCTTGATGAAATTATTTGAATTTATTTGTGACTTCAATACTTAAATCGGGTTTATCGTAAAAACGGTAAGGTTTTTCAACTTTCTCCAAGAATAATTTTTCGTTAAAAAGATAACGTAGTTCAATAACTGTTCGATCGTAAATGTTGATTTTTGACGGATAAAAAAGTTGTGCGTATTTTTAAATAATTGTAAGTGGCGCCCTCTAAGAACTACGTTAATACTGATAGAATATTCTTGTTTGCCGTCCTGAAAACCTCCAATGTATCAATCTTTGAAAACTGTTGAAGCTTTCAGGAAATTTGCAAATTAAATTTTAATTGTATTAGCGATGTTACGCTCAATCGTCATATTTTGGTCCTCTCTACTGACAGTTTATCGATGAAACATCCTGTATATACTTTATCTATGAATGCAATATACCATAACACGGAATTCGGGAATCCCCTGTCGTTTGAAATCGGAATTATATTTTACTAATGTATAGGCAACAAGTATAACATTGGCGGATTTTGCGCCCTAACGATTTGGAAGAAACTAAGAAATGTGGTTTAACCTTGACTATTCAAGTGTCTACCCCCTGCAGATGATGTTCGATCCTAAAGTGAATTAAAATGATGACTTGTTACTCAATGTGAGAACTTGCAGCAAATCTGAAAGATTGATTCATGTGTCTCCAACTACTTATAGGTATTGGCGATAGAATTCACCGCAGAGGGCGCTTCGAAATGTATTGTTTGTTTCGTTTTCATAAACGTATTATATGACATTGTGCTTAGAAGTGATTCTACGTTGTATAGTCACGGTCAAAAAATGATGACTATGGTATTTTTAGTAGCTGTTCTCAGCTATTTCATAGAAATAGTAGCAAGATCTCACATGAGATCGAGAAAGTTTTATTAAGTAAATATCTGATTTCATATGGAATTATGATACAGGGTGGCCCAAAGAAAACGTACCGGAAGGTATAACTACCAGTAAGAAATTTTATCGAGAGAAACCTGAGACACGTCTACTTTGTATATGAGGGGGACAACTTTAGACGCAAAAAGTATAGCCCAAACTCCACCCTTCTAAGGGTAGCATCCCCTGAATTTTTTCGAATCGGAATAGGGGTCAAATGATAACTCGTTGAGAAGTCCTTCTGATTCCCTATACATTGCTTTTTTATTTTTGAAATTCTGTCTACTCGTTGCAAAGATATTGACTTTTGACATGTCGCTAGTGAATTTCTCAAAAACTACAGAAAATTAATCGATTTCGCTTGAAAACTCACCGTTTTGTTAAAGTAAATGTATACATTATACAAAGTTGACGTGTTTCAGGTTTTGCTCGATAAAATCTCTTCCTGGTAGTTATACGCACCTTCAGGGACGTTTTCCTTGCGCCACCCTCTATAAAAGTGTTTTGAAGGAGTTTATGATCACGAAAATTTGTGAGTAAATGTTCCTTGGCTAAGAGCGAAATGACATATACTCTTAATATATAGGAAGTTCCTTCATGAGTTGAAGCAAACTATAAAGGAGAACTAGAAATAGCATGTAGCTTCGGCTGTGTGTGTGTCAAATTAAATCTGTAGTATACGATCGTTCATCATGGAGAAATAAACCTCAACAGTTGTGAAATTCAAAGAAATTCTCATTTAGTACTTCCTGACAATTTTCTGGAAGTGGTGATAAAGACATACTTTCAACAAATGATCATCAGATACATGATGTATTTTTTTTTTCTTATGTTCATGTTATATGGAAAATTGCTTAAGGATATTATAGTCATTTCATTTCCATCGTGAAATCATTTCTGAATTGAGATAACTTTCCCATTTTTTTTTATTTCACGTTGAATGTAGGAGGAAATCATTCATTTGATTTTATATCGATGATATGTTGCTGCAAATGACGACATGAAATTGCAACAGGTTATAATCAACAGGATACAATGGAAAAGTTGCCGTTCAAAAATTTACTTTTATCCTCTGTTTGTGATTAATTGCAATTGATTTTATGTTCATATAAAATTGCCACGTTACTGAATTCATCATCTGACAATGGTTTTTTACAGGAATTGACATCCACGAACAACTTGTTATCTTAGAAGTTCTCTAGGAGAGTAAAGGAAAGGAGTCAATCGGGGGAGTAGACTACAAATTGATGTCTTGGCTCCTGAAATGACCTCTGAAATGAATTTCTTATTGTTTCGTATATTCTCATCAGAAGAATTCTTTTTATTTAATTTTTTCGAAAATATTTTATTTCTTATATTTGATCTCAAAATTCAGTTAAATTTTTCCAAGCATATGTTCAAGATTCTCCATTTTCTTTGAATATATTCTATTTTTTATTATATCAAAATGATCCCAGGAAGTACCATCATTTTGTATTTTTCCAATTATGTTTTCAATTCTGTTCGAACATGTTGTTTCTTTATATTTTATTAAAATCATACCATTTTCGAAAGTGGAATTTAGAGTGAAAAGAAACCACACCTAGAACGTACTATGGACGTACCAGGGACTCACTCTTTCGGTAATGGTAATCCTGTGGGATACCTTCGGTATGTTCTTGGGAGTACCAGGTACATCCCTAGAACGTACCTACGAAACATCCCAGGGAGCCCCCTTTTTGCCACCGTGTTCTGACAAGGAATGTCCCAGGGACAACCTTCCAATACGTTCCTAGGATGTCCTAGGGACGTACTCGTATTATTAGGGTTGGTACGTATACGATAATTTGGAACACCCTATAGGTGAGTAGTTCTCACTATCCATTCTTGGGTATAACCAACGAATAAATGTGGTGAAATGCCGTGAAGATACGAACAGCCAGCTTTGTTGTACCAACAAAATAAACGCGGGCTGCTTGCCAGCCGGTGTGAACCAATAGATGTAGACATGATCGCGATTTCCATCGATTTCCAAAAGTGTGCCTTCAATCGACTAGATACAAATTTTCTGGAGCAAAATAAGATCCAAACGCTTTACAACAAAGTATTTTAATGAATCAACACGAACGTAACGGTGAGGATGTTGCAGGCAAAGGGAGGGAGGAAGGGGAAAACAAGTTGAGGAACGATTGAATACTGAACAAATTACAATTTCGTGGGATCGTAATTGTCTAACGTCCACTGTTGTCTCTTCAACGCACTATCGCACTTTTCCATCACGAGCTTATTCCTGGCCTCGTTAATGGCCAAACAGCTGTCGCTGCTGCCGTGCCTCAGCAGTCTGAGCTGACTGTCGTAATCCCAGAACTGGTTGCCCTTGCTGCTGTGACAAGGGTAGAGGATGACTTCCTGGCCGCCGAAGTCTAGGCATGACTCGTCTCGACGGATTTCGCCAGTCTTGCTGTACATCCAGAACTACACGAAAAAAATATATATGAATATTTGCAAATTTGTTCAGGTCATGATCTTTGATAGTTATGTACGAACTAGAAAAAAAAGCTAACTTGAGTCGACCATCCATATAATCTATGATGAGTCGAAGATTCTACAAGAGCACAAAACAAAGTATAAAACAATATCACTGTTAAGAATCTGAGATTTCCGTGATCCTGAGTTCTCAATGAAAAGCATTATGATAGCTGAATTCTTTCAATGCTAGCTCAAATGATGTATTTTCATTTGATACAATGTTCTCGGTGACAGGTTCAAGAAATAGCCCCAAGAATGAACTGGTGACTACTTGTAACAATTATAGTTTTCATTCTGGTTGAAAATGTCCATATTTCTTGACGAATGAAAATCATTATTTTATTCAATCACGAAAAAATAGGATGGGGCAATTAATGGAAAAACACATCAGGCAAATTGCCCCACGGCTTTGCATACACATACGCGCTCGTTTGTGTAGATTTCCGATGTGGTTCAAAATTCCGATTCCACCTGAATGGATTTTTTTCACAACTAACCCTCTAAAATAATTTGTTCACTACAACTGGTAAACCTGAACCTGCTCAGCAGTTCTTCAGATTTCAATACTATGAAATGTGTTCTAAGCTTCAAAATCTAGCTGATCAAAAGTCAAACCGTCGCGTCGTAGGAATAATAAGTTGACGATAACTACGGTTCAAGCTGTCGGATCTCACAATAAACCACCCACATACAATTGCCTTGGTTCTGATTCTGAAGATTCAGGAAAAAATTGTCGATTTTTCTGCTACGAGTAATGTTCGTGAACTATCACCAGTTGAAAATCACTCAATATACGATGATATTCACCTGATTTCCGCCTTGCTGATGGCAAGGATACAATCCGACTGGTTTGTGCAAGTCTGACTTCCTTGCAGGTGAATCCAGGCAAGTTTTGCCTCCGTATCCAAGATTGCGGATCTGAAAAAAATCAACGATGATATTATTGAAGGATGTATTTTTCGAAATTTACTTTTCGAGGTGAGTGTCTAGTCTAGAATTTTCAATATATCGATTTTTTCCAATTTTCCAAGTCTTGTAGTATCAAAAATCACCACTCAATATTTAGTGATGTGATCGATTAGATAGATAGATACTTTATTAATCATGCTATGTACACAAAATACATTTATGACAGGTCACAGTTAAAAAAAATTTGATAGGCATTGTGTATTTATGTGAAATATACTCAAAGAATCATTACCCCTCAAGTCTCTTGGGTGCACATTAATAAGATTGGATTTTTTTTTTTATGTAGGAACTTGTTGGAGCCTGTGTGTGCCTAAAAAAGAATTTGGTTGATTGTCGTTTCCAATGATGTCATCTTTTTTGAAATTGAATCTCCTATATCCAACCCCTTTTGGCCAGAAAGACGGGGTGTAGAAATTTTCTTTGAATTTGTAATCGGCAGCTACCATGAAAGATTTCAGATTATTTTCGTTTTTGAGATATTTCACCAGGAAGGGTTCTTTCTTGTCATCTGTTTTTACCTTCAGGAATGATTTGATATCTTCTTCGGTAACTTCTTCGTCTACTCTATAAATATACATCCAAACTCTGGGTTTAGCCCCCTTGAATTTGCCATCATCTTCCGACTGACCAAGCTTGCGCTTGAAAGATGTTTTCCGTTGGACCGTTTGCCAGTTTGAATTGTCATTTCCATTAAGACTTGATACTAGCTGGTAGGAAGTTGCACCTGCACCGTTTCGAAAATCACTTCCTAAATTGATGATTTCGTCACATTTCTGCACTGTTTGCACTGTCAGAATTTCACTTGCCATTTGTTTTGAGTCTAAAAGCGGACCACCTTGTATATTGTGACTGTTTAGACATTCCAAGGCAGGTAGTTTGACGAATTCGTTTTTTGGGGAGGGCTTGCTCACACTGTTTTTTGTTGGCTTGGTTGTATTCTTAGTTTTTTGTTCAGTCTCTTTTTTTGAACACACTGCTTTTTCAGTGGATTCAAATGTTTTTGCTGGTCCTGTCCCTTGTTTGTTTGGAATAGATTTGGTATTATTTTCGTAGTTTTGTAACTTTTCTTCTAGAAAACTTATTTTCTCGTTTAATAATGTTATTAGAGTTTCCTTGTCCTCAATAATGGTGCACTTGTCGGCTATGATTTGCTTCAGCAGAGAATAATCTTCAGTCACCAACAAATCATCTGTCATTTTCGCGTCAGGAAGATACTTCTCTTTGATGGTCACCTCACAGCAAGTTTTGGATCTTATTGCACATGCTTTGTGATACACTGAGTCACATTTTAAACACGTTAGACCACTTATCGTATTTTTCTTGCAGTATTTGCATAAACTCTTTGGCTTATCAACACAGACACTCTCAGTTTCAGCCATCTTGACTAGTAAAATCGGAAAATACAAAATTGAAAATACAACACCTGCATATAAAAAATAATTTGAAGGAATTCCTAGAAGTCCCTTTTTTCAATTGGCAGACATATCATCTCCGAAACCACCCAAATCGATTTCAATAAAACTTGAAACGATCCTTTATCAAGGTATTTTTTTTTCTTCATCAACCAGCCATGGGTTACCACGTGAAAAATATTTATGGAGAATACTCTCATTCTAGAAGAATACCAAAATGTTCTGGTTTAGAATTTTCTGTTATATCTAGCATAGAAACCAAGAGAATAATTTTTGGAAATAACTTCATGTATATCTCTTTAAATTAGACACCTGCCTTGAAATAATGACATATAGCGCGTTCAATGGGACTGGAGCAAATTGAGTCTTAGTGATATCATGTGTTGTTTCAGAACACTGCCGTTTTCAATGCGAATATCTTCTGAATGGATATAATAATCAATCAACCATGAAGAAGCTTTTTTGTGAAGCGTTCAATATGTCATGGAAATATAGGAATTCAAATATTAATAATCATTTTGATTTCGAAAACCTTTCGAATGATTAGATTTCCGAATATTCTACCAATAATGATGAAACTGGTTCAATGGTCTGTTGATGATGAGATATGACTATTTTTTTGAAAAACTGAATTGAGAATGCAAGTTCATGGTAGGGATAATCTCACTATTGATATCAGGAGCTGAATAATAAATGCATAAATAAATGAATCGACGCGATTTGTATAATAAGAACTAGGACTGGCATGATTTTTGAAATAAGTATTTACTGTGGAGGAGAATATTATAGTTAGTGTGAACCTTCCTGCTTCTCTTTACAGGGTGTTTCACAGTGGATGGAACATTAGACGTATCTGGAGAACAGAAAGACAGATCATTTCGAAAATTTGTGAGCGTGGATAATCAAACTTGCTCTATCCGTCTAAAATATTTTCATCAATACAGTGTTGCCGCTTGTATCAGAAAGTAGTAGCTACTTTGTTATTTCAAATGAAACACCTCGTATATTATATCATTTTTGGAATCCTTATGAGATTCCTCACAACTTTCCCACATGATTCCCTATATCTATCTGTGACAATTTCCGAGATAAAAATTAGTTTGTCAAATTTTTGTGCAAAATCTGACCATTAAAAAATATCAATTTTTTCCTAATGCAAATTCACAAAATATTGCAATTTGGGTTAAAGCTGCATAAGACCATCAAGTATTCTGTCGATGAACTGGATCTCACTTTCAGCATACAGGGTGGCTCAGAAGTGAGTGTCATCCGGGCACTCATGAAAATGACTGAAACTCCGTTTTTTTAAATGGAACACCCTGTATATTATCACTTATTCGAAAAGGAATAACATTTTCCATTTCAATTGAGTATACTTTCCCTATACCTATCTCGTACAGTTTGTTAGTTATGATCACTTATGTTATGAATTCGTCTTCAATAAAATAAATATTGGATAGTGCTTAAGATAGTAGGCTATGAACTTCATTCTGACAAAGAACCATCATGTCATTGTCAATTGTGTATTCAAGATGCATGGGTGTAAAAATACTGTGGCAGAAAATAATTACTCGAATGTGGTTTTGATGGATTTATTCATCATTATTCAAATAATTTTTATATCGGAAATCGTCACAGATAGGTATAGGGAATTATGTGGGAAAGTTGTGAGGAATCTCATGAGGATTCCAAAAATGATATAATATATGAGGTGTTCCATTTGAAATAACAAAGTAGCTACTACTTTCTGATACAAGTAGCAACACTGTATCGATGAAAATATTTTAGGCGGATAGAGCAAGTTTGATTATCTACGCTCACAAATTTTTGAAATGATCTGTCTTTCCGTTCTCCAGATACGTCTAATGTTCCATCCACTATGAAACACCCGGTATAGATACGATCAGAAGATTAATATTGAATTTTGTGAACCATGGTTCCTTTAGAGAAAAAAATTGAAATGAACCAGTGGAGGAAATATGTTTGAACATTCATTATAACTGATTACATAATTATTACGTTTGATGTCGAGCACTTGCTTCTTCAAATAAATATCAGAATTCAATAAGCAGTAAATATATTTTTTTTATTGTTGATAGATATCACGCATAGCCAGTCAAAAATAATTAACATCTGTATCAGCCAGTGAGTGATATCATGGAATAACTCCGGAATTGTGAATTTCGAAGTGAAATAGATTTGAGCTCAAGTTTTTGTATGAAATTGAATAATGTATTGAGAAAAATGGTTTTTCATTTGAAAAAACTGGGTTTCACAATGTTTTTCATTTACACATCCAACCGACTTTCTCATACACCATATGAATACTCACACATGTAATTATTTTCAATGTTTTTTAAACCAAGTGACGCATATCTGCGAAAAATAGTATCTACATAAAAGCACCGTTTGTTTGGTGAGCTGCATCTGTCACTTCTTTAGAAAAACTCAGAAACGGTTCATTTTGAGCTGGATTCTCCACATCTCTTCTAGGGTATATACGATTTTTTAGTGTTCAGATCGCGTTAACTCATTAATGAACTCCCCGTACAGGGTTATCCACCATATTTTGACCCCCACCCTATCTCCTTTGGTTTTGGTTTCACAGAAAAAAGTTTGAGTAAAAAGTTGACGGGTTACATCTAGACTTTTGTTATATACTGCAAAAAAAACAATTGACTGCATAGGTCACGTGATACAAGATTGAAAGTAATTTTTTCAAATAGAACACCCTGTATATTTTTTCATTTCTGATTTCTTCGATTGGTTCTAGATATTTTTTATGAAGCATGTCCTACACCTATCTTCAACGGTTTTTGAGTTATGGGAGTTCCAAAAGTGGGCAAATGGGCATTTTGGGCCTCTGTAATATGCACATTGTTTTTTTAACGCACGCCTACTTTTGAAAATGGTAGGCTGTGGCCGATCTTACCATGACAATGTTGACAGAAACAATAGGATATTTTTCAGTAATTTATTATTTTGTGTCATCAAAAAGGCTCACACCAAAGGCAAAAATTTACTTGAAATTACAAAAAATGGTTTACACCGAGGCCGAAAAACTTGAAATACTATCTCTCTATACAAAAAATAATAGAAATGAAAAGCTACGAGGAGAGAGTATATAAGAATATACCCAAATCGTTTGGCCCCTAGTGAAAACACATTTTTAAATGTGTTTCGCCATTTGAGGGATACTCACAGTTTAAGCAGAAAACGACGGAACATTTTCCGAATTACTTAAAGAAGATTCGGCCACTTTTCGAACCCCCGTAACTCAAAAACCGTTGAAGATAGGTGTAGGACATGCTCAATAAAAAATGTCTAGAACCAATCGAAGAAATCAAAAATGAAAACATATACAAGGTGTTCAATTTGAAAAAAATACTTTTAATCCTGTATCACGTGACCTATGCAGTCAATTGTTTTCCTTGCAGTATATAACAAAATTCTAGATGTAACCCGTCAACTTTTTACCGAAACTTTTTTCTGTAAAACCAAAAATGAAGGAGATAGGGTGGGGGTCAAAATATAATGAATAACCCGGTGAATTCCTCCCGTTCTCATGAAATTTTCCCCCAGCCGACTCACCTCTCCGCTGGCCACGGCTTCTCCCGGAATGAAAAGCTCGGGATAGATAGTGTCCAAGTACCACTTGAAGCTCTTGCAGCCCAGATGCCGCCTCAGCTCTTTCCGTTTGCTGACGTCACCGTAATCGTCCTTGTCGTTGCCAATTCTCTGGTAGTAGTACTTGGCGTACTCGTCCAGCCAGACCTCGGCTAGTCGAACCGAGTTGCGACGTAGTACGTTCACGCCTTGACGCCACTTGTAGGGTGACCGTTTCCTGAAGAAAAATTCAATGCAGAGTTGAAGCAGTCGACAAGCTCATCTTGCGACTAGGATAATACATTTGCAATCGCACCGAACATTCTAGTTTTCAGATTTCTTCGATGATAGTTTTAAGGAACTTTGGTTCTCTTGCAATCCACGAATAACCCACGAGAAAATGTTGCTCAATTTCTTTACATAACGTCTTCAATCTACGAGACCCTGATACGATAATTCTTCTCCGAAATATAAAATTTTGAATGAACAATGAACCCAAGTCAAATAAGCCTCAGTTTTCCTTCGAGTTGAAAAAATTCAAAATCAACCTCTGCAACATTCCCAAGAAATCATTAACACACGTGTGTGAAGACAAAAGTAGCATAAATCCGACTGTATATCCTCTACGTGGTATGCTTTGAATTATGCTGATGCAGGCGGTAAACCATCCACTGATCGCAATGTTTGCAATAAAATTGAATATTTCTGTCAGTGAAAAAATCAAAATAGTATATTTAAGTATAAGTGGATAAAAAGGTCCTTGAAAAACGCGCGAGTTTTCGAGCACGACGGCGCAGTCGAAGTACTCGAAATAAAGCAAGTGTTTTAAAGACCAGATACACGAATACTTTAGGCTTTTTTATTGGTGCCACATTTTACGGTTAGATAAAGTTTTGCATTTCTGTTATATTTTATTTGACGTCTACAAGGTACTCATGTCAGATCAATAATCAGAAATTTGCCAGTTACCATGGCAATATCAACGAAGGAACGAAGTCTAAATGACAAATTTTTTATTATTGATCTGACAGGATAGTACCTTGTAAACGTCAAATAAAATATAACTGAGAAATGCAAAACTTTATCCAACCGTGTATTCGTGTATCTGGTCTTTAAAACACTTGCTTTATTTCGAGCACTTCGGCTGTGTCGTCGTGCTCGAAAACTCACGCGTTTTTTAAACACCTTTTTATCCACTCATACTTTAATAGACTAATCCGGTTTTTACAAGATTTCATTTCTTTTTCAAAATTGATCTTCGACTAACAGACTATTGTGTATACAGTCGTGAAAAATTGATTATCTGATTTCTGAAAACATTACGTCAAATTCGGAAAAAAAAACTTTCTTTCGAGTTCAATCAAATTGTCCGGAAAAACCGTTGAACCGTTCGATTGGAAAATTCAGGTAGTTCTTTAGGGTCCATCGACTGTGAAATTTCACTGCAAACATAGCCTTCACGCCCACATCAACAAAGATACAGTCAATTAACAAAGAATGGGAAAAAGCTAAATTTTCTACTTTTTTCACTTGAATGTTAGAGGTGGGAAATTGTTTTTTTTTTCAATTCTGGAAACTTTTCAACTTCGGCAGAAGTTTGAAGGAAAATTATCATATCTGGGTCTAGGAAAAAGTAGCTTAGAGCTGAATGAACAGGTTGAGTGAACTATGCATTGGTGTAGAAAAAAAAAAAAATCTATGCCTCTACAATGAAAAAAAAAATTGAAAGAATCCCATAAAGAATGTTCTCGTAAGTTATCTATGGATCATAAGAGAATCAAAATCCACAAAAAATTTACTGAAAAAATCTGGGAACTAGAATGTTCAAGCTTCAAAAGTCCATATTTTGATTTCTGTACGAATATTTTCTACTGAAATACAGCCTGTTGAAAATCACTCAAGAAATCTGGGATTATTTTTGATCTTGAAATTTTTGCGACAAGTGAAATCAAATACAAATGAACGAAAAAACTTACGATATATGGTTATGTCGATACATTTCCACGGTATATCGTGAAACATTATCGAAACAGTAAGATATACCATATCGAAAAATATAGCAATATCTTTCTCACATAAACACTCCTAATCTTACCTGAAAATGTGTCCGACGTGGGAACAAGGTACGATTTCTAGAGTACCTCCGCACATCCACGTCTTGAACGACAGCTCTAGATTTTCACCGCCCCAAATATCAAAACCGTCGTCGTATGTTCCAAGTTTTTCGAAGAATTCCTGAAAGATTAATCCAATTATGATTTCAATAAGAAATCCTATCATGATTACATTTTGAGAAGTTTTGTATAAAAAAAAGAAGTATAACATATTCAGTAAGAATCGATGGAAAATAGTCTTTATATTGTGCTTTGTATATTAATTGAATTCGTATTCTACATTATGAAATACCACATTATAATTCCTCGTCAGGTTCTCAGAGTATTTTTATTCCAATAGATTGGAACATTTAAAAAGTAATGATCTATTCTTTATAAAATTGAAGCAATAGCTATACTAGTTGAATGATCAATCCAACCATAAATATATACTCGAATATAAATGTTGGGAAAATCAAAATTTTTCCCATACCGGGAATCGAACCCGAGCCTCCTGGGTGAAAGCCAGGTATCCTAGCCACTAAACCGTATGGGATGACTGATATTAAGTTAAAACGTATCATTTCGGCTCAAAGTCGTACAAAACTCACACCAACGATAAAAACACGGATATGTATGTACGTACCAATGAAGATTTGAGGCTGCAAATCAACAACATACGTGATGTATTTTATGATAGCTGGGTATGCGCAATTTTGATTTTCTCTACAAGATACGTCTGACACTCCGATAGAAGCCGACCACAACCGAAATATGAAATTTGGCAGCGAATAAAAATGCAACAGAACCTAAGTGGAAACAATTTTGAATGTCGCTATTCTTCGGTTTGTTATTATGATAAGGCTGCAGATACTGCAAACATTTCATTTGTCTTCTAAAAATCATCTTTTGCTAGCCAAACAAATTCATTTAATGAAAGAAGATTTCATATTCAACGAGAAAGTGAACAAATTATTTAGACAGGATCCTTATTTATATTACGACATGTGGAATTGAAAATTTAAGTTCTGAATGTACTTGTTTCATGATCTTTTTCATTTTATGGTTACTTCTGTAGTTCTTCATATTACTGGTTCTGTGTTTTTGTGATTGCACAAATTCGAAATTTCATTATTCCGTAGAATTGTTTGTTCAATACTTGTGAAAGTAAAGAATTTATTCACAAATTTCACCTATTTCCGAGAAGAATGTTCGACATTGTCATCGATATTTTCAATATACAGGGGGATTCAAAATGCAACAGATCAATAATCCTACGAGAAATCCGAAAATGTAAAAATAAATAGGCTGTTCCATTTGAAAAAACCAAACTTCAACCAGTAGTAACAGCGTATATTGAAAATATTTTAGGAAAATAGATCGAATTGACCTGTAGCTGTCTTCTTAAGGGGGTATTCTGGTGTATAAAATTGAAAAAATCAATTTTTTTCTTGCATATTTTCAAAGCTTAGACTTTCAAGAATATGCTCTCGAAAGGATTTTTCAAAATTCGGATTATTTTGAGAGATACAGTGGATTTTGGGACGCGTCACTTGAACCAGCCGAGCGGAGTGATCACACAATGAATGGCAGATGTTTTCCAGGAATTCTTTTGTATCCGACTTGAGCTCGTAGTATACCCTTTTAATTAAGTTATATCTGACCGATTCCTTTGAAATTTTATGAGAATCTCTTTATCGCAGGAACTAAGGATTTTGAAAAATTTAAAGTCTTTTTAAAAAATTCGTGAAGGTCGAAAAACAGGGGTAAAAATAAATGTTCTTTTTGTAGACGCCATTTTGTGGATTTTTTTTATTTTTTTTTTCGGCCGTAGTTCAAGCGATAGCGACATCTTAACTAATTGAGAATGTTTTCGTTTGTTCGATTTGGATGATTACAAGGGTTGGAATCATGTCCCAGGGAGCCCTGTTTGATTGGCAGCCCCCACTTCACCGGGCATTTGACGAATTTTTGACATTTCTTCCTTCTGAATTTTTTTCTACATACATAAAGGATCAATAAACATTATATAAAAAAAATTATAATGAAAATGTTTTTCTTTACCCTAGTTTGAAAACTACCCAAAAAGTAGGGCTCTAGACCGGAATACCCCCTTAATATCAGATTAATATTTTTGTTAGTTCTCCATAAACCCCTAATGAATCACTTGGGTGAATCACCTTGTATTCATCAATTTCACGCAATTTACCTGTTCCTTCTAGGAATGAACTTCCAATTGGGAGCAAACATTTGAAAAATGATGGAAAAGATACCCGAATATCAGAATAGCAGCTTAAGATTTATTCCATGATAGGAAAAAAGATATGAGGATATGAGGTAATAAAAAGGATTATTTCACCCTCGAGAAATATGGCAATGACAAAGTGTTTATTAACTCATGAATAATAATTGAATTAGTACGAACCACTAAGCCGTGTAATGAAGCTTCTTTAGGTTTGGGGACAAACGTTTTTTCCCTTCCACGAAAGCTATGAAGGATATAATGAAAATTATATGTTTATTCATATAGGAAAATGGGGTATAGTCTGTTTATTTCAGAATTACATTCACGTCACTGTTCCGGTATGTCTTTTTTATTACAATCAAATAACGAAAAAATCCGGTTTAGAAAGAAAAATGTGAAAAACGCCAGAGAACTAGATAAAAAACGGCAGCTAGTCTTCGTAATGCTGAGCCGAAGAAATCAACTGAGCAGGAATAAAACAAAAATATTGATAGTAAGTAGTGATTTTGAAAAAGGTCGGAAAGAATTTTCGATTGTGTTTGTTAAAAGGAGACTTTGACCACTATAACTGAAATTACGGACCAATTTGTTGGAAATAATCTGAATTCTGGCATGAGTTCCAACTCCTAATAGGAAGCAAAAGAAAAACGTGAACCTTATCAGGTGCTTTGTCGAAAAAATAGTATAAAATTGGTAACACAGAATAGAGTGAACTATCTGACTAATTTGTTTTCATAAGAAGATATGGTCGTCGTTCTTTATTTTTGTTAAGAATAAATGTTTCGTTTGGAATAATAATCTATATGGTTTCCTCCCAATAGATTACTTTCAAAATTATTTCATTTTTTTCTATTTGCTGTATGAACTAATCATCAATTCAATACAGGGTGATTCATGTATTTCTCCTATTTATTCAATGGCTCAGAACTCACGATTCGCATTGTATATTTTATTCATTTTCACAACATAAATACTCATAATCCTGTATGCTACCGAATTTCGAATAATTTAAACTAATAATCCAGGTACGGACTTGAAAAAATTTAAGGTACTTCATCAGGTCAATACAACACCTTGTATGACAGAATTTCGAAAATTTGCAGATATAAAAAGAGCATAAAAAATATTCCTGAACGAATTGGTTTGGTACTTCCGCATGCTATTCTTGTACCTGTTGATTTGAGTCAAAATTAATTTTTTCATTGAAAAGGTGGCACAAAATTGAAAAAAAAAATAGCTTTTTCGTCCCTAAATGCTATTCTTTTACTTTCAATCAATCAAATTACTAACCATTTCATGATATCCTGAATTTTGGATCACAACCTTGAGGTGAAATAAGTCGACAGGTCCTTATTTAGGACAAAGTGCTATTTAAATAACCAGTTACAAACACCCCGTATGTGTGATGGAGATTGCATTTATTCATCATGCTACACTATACAAATGATAAAATAAGAAAATCACATTCCGAAAAAGTTGATATGACTTTTTCTTAGAAACACAAATTTTGTAAAATTGTATTAATTCAAAAAAGAACGGGGATAGAAAATAGGAGAAATATTATAGCTTCTTGCAATCATTTTATCATTTGTAGCATGATGAATAAATGCAATCTCCATCACACACACGGGGTGTTTGTAACTGGTTATTGAAATAGCAATTATTTTACATCAAGGATATCATGATGAAATGGTTATAGTAATTTGATTGATCGGAAGTGAAAGAAGAGCATTTAAAGACGAAAAATGTATTTAATTGAATTTCGTACCACCTTTTCATAGAAAAAAATAATCTTGACTCAAATTAACAGGTACAACAATGACACGCGGAAGTACCAAACCAATTCTTTCAGGAATATTTTTTTATGCACTTTTCATATCTGCAAATGAATTTATTTTCGAAGTTTCGTCATAAAAGGTGTTCTATTGAACTAATGAAGTACCTTTAATTTTTTCCGTACTTGGATTATTAGTTTCATTCATTCAGAATTCGGTAGTATACAGGATGAGTTTATGTTGTGGAAATGAATGAAATATACAATACAAAGACACTCCGTATCTCGCTTATACAGGGGGCTAGACCCATCATATGGGGGTTTTTTAGAACCAGCTAGGCGACCTCTGCCTATCCTTACAGTACGCCCATTTCGCAATGAATCACCCTGTATTATTTGTATTCATTCATTTTTCATCTTTCATTTGAAGAAATCAGTGATTATGATTTTTCCAATCCTTTTCGAAGATGTATCGCAGGATCCTCTCGATATTTGAGAAAATATGAGGGTTCCTAAAGTCCATCCTCATTATTGTTCACATAACCTACCCACTAATTATATACAGGGTTATGATAAAGTAATGCACAAAATTCATAAAACGAACAACGATCACTTTTGAAAAAAACGCAAAAACACGTCGAACTGTTCTTTTTATTCCGCATCTTTTGACCTAAGTTACAAAAATAACACGTCAAAGTTGTCAAAGTCATGACGTCATCAATAAATTTTTTTAATGGGAAGCTAAGATTTTTATCACATTATGTGATAGAGCTTGTGTTTTTACACACGGGAAAAATAGTTGCAGTAGGGCTCACATAGGGAAAAAAAACGAGAAAAAGAATAAAAAACTAAATAACATAACCAATTATAAAAAGAGGTCAAACTTACACTTATCTAGTAAGAAAATTTGTTTTTATAAATTTTTTCAATTGTTTTACTAAAACAATGGTTTGTCAGTGTCAGTCGTACAATTCCTATAAGAAATAATTTTGATTTAATGGACTGTTTAGTTAATTGACAAGTTATTCCGAAACTTACGTTTATTTAGTTTTTTATTCCTTTTCTCGTTTTTTTTCCAATGTGAGCCCTTCTGCAACTATTTTTCCCGTGTGTAAAAACACAAGCTCTATCACATAATGTGATAAAAATCTCAGCTTCCCAAAAAAAAATTTTGGATAACGTCACAACTTTGACAACTTTGACGTGTTATTCTTGTAACTTATGTCAAAAGATGCGGAATAAAAAGAACAGTTTGACGTGTTTTTGCATTTTTTTCAAAAGTGATCATCGTACGTTTCATGAATTTTGTGCATCACTTTATCATAACCCTGTATACACGATTCGTCTTATAGAAAGGAACACGTGAAATCAGAATGAATGACCATAGCATGAAAAATCGGTTGCCGATGAAATATAAACAACGAGAGGTCTGCCAATAACATAATTAACATCCGCCCCTCTTGTCCCTCGTGCTGTGAAATTTTCCAATATTGCGTCTTATAGAAATGAACCATCCTTTTCAGTTCATCTACGTATTAGTCCAAGATCCCAGAGCGTTAAGACACAACTTATTTTTACATAAATGAAACCTCTTGTTCTCAGTAGTGTCTTATGTGCTCAGAATACCTGCGCGCTTGTGGAGCTTGCCGAGTGACACCTGGGCAGGTACCAGGTGTGAAAGGTAACTAAAATTAACAGTTATTTAACTTAAATTTTAATAGCTGATTTTTATGTATATTTTGTAGAGTACTATTATAAAGTTATACCATAAGCGCCAGACACTTTTCATGGGCCAAAACTTTTGTCAGACGCTTTAAAGCTCTACAAGAAATAAATGAACTTAACTTATTTTTACATGTCTGGCTTTTTAATATGTTGTTAAGACAATTGTTACGAAGTTATATTTAATTAGTCAGACAAAATTGGTTGACCAAACACCCCCTAAACAGCAAAATTATTCATTCGTGAGTATGAGCGCGAAAGCATTATGCGCATGCGTCTCAGAGTATATTTATATAAAAATACTTACGGTACAGCTTCCGATATACGATTTTTGCATCTTGATTTCAATAAGATTAATTTCAATATTAACGTAATAATTAGTCAGTATTGAAGTAAATTAATTTATTTAATATATTTGGTATAATTAATGTGTTCAGAGCTATTTTTTCTTAGAAAAATTTTTATTTCATTGTAAAAAACATCAGTTGAAAATATTTTTTTTTACAAAATCATTTTTGTAAAAAAAAATTTACCCATAATTATTTAAAACAAGCATTTATTCAATTGCTTAATCATCGCAATCATCAAAACAATTATTCGAATTTTCATCATTTAACCAATCACGATACTGTCCATAGGACAAAACTTTTTCTATATCAACTTTGTAATCTAAAGATATCCCAATAATGCGCCCAAACAGGTCTCTTTGCATTCTTATCTCTTGTACTTTACCACCTACTTGGCTTTTTTTCTTTTAAGAGTAATCCAGTGTGGAAATTACACGACGTAAACAACAAAAACATGTGGTCTCATAGATCTGAACGCTGCACGCAAAGGACACATACACAATACACAGAAGAATTACACGAATGAGAGAAAGGGAACTGATATAAGACCGTCTCACTCGCTCCGAAACGCACCTATAATGCTTTCGCGCTCATACTCACGAATGAATAATTTTGCTGTTTAGGGGGTGTTTGGTCAACCAATTTTGTCTGACTGATTAAATATAACCTCGTAACAATTGTCTTAACAACATATTAAAAAGCCAGACATGTAAAAATAAGTTAAGTTCATTTATTTCTTGTAGAGCTTTAAAGCGTCTGACAAAAGTTTTGGCCCATGAAAAGTGTCTGGCGCTTATGGTATAACTTTATAATAGTACTCTACAAAATATACATAAAAATCAGCTATTAAAATTTAAGTTAAATAACTGTTAATTTTAGTTACCTTTCACACCTGGTACCTGCCCAGGTGTCACTCGGCAAGCTCCACAAGCGCGCAGGTATTCTGAGCACATAAGACACTACTGAGAACAAGAGGTTTCATTTATGTAAAAATAAGTTGTGTCTTAACGCTCTGGGATCTTACTCTATATCTTACCCGAGTTCAACTCACCTTGTCGATACTGAACAGTCCCCCGGCCATGGTGGGACTCCACACCGGCTCCGCCGTATTCTTATGCCGTTTCTTCTCGTGCTCGGGCACGGCGTGCCAATTGAACTGCAAGTTCCAATCGAAGCCGCCTACGTTGACGCCGGCGCTGTCATGGTAGTGGAACTCGAGCGTCGCGTCGTCGATGACGTCGATGACGGGACAGACGACGTTCGTCGGGTTGAGGGCGATGCGGTCCAGCAGAGGTTCCAACCAGCCGACGGCGCACTCGCAATGCGAGTCCAGGTACGTGAGGACTTTGCCTTTGGCGTGGGAGGCGCCTATCGGACAGAAATGACGGAATGACCATGAAAGGGTACAGGGTGGGCAAATTTTCATGCTTGTGTAGGGTGAGTTGGTAACTGTAGGATATACGAAGACATGGAGGTCGCATCCTCCATCTGTTTTTTCGAGATGAGTTCACTGGCGAAAACACAAATCGGCTACCGTCTTGATGCGAGAGACTCTCTTCATAGTGTGATAGAATCCAGTTGGATGGATGCATCGGGAAACTGGTAAACTTAAATAATCCCCCTGTATCACATGTTCCCACCTAAATCTCATATTATTGAAAGCTCTAGAATATTCTGGAATAGAGGAAGATGAAAGATCCTGCGAGCAGTCTGACGAAGAGAGATGAGAGTATGTGACAGAAGACTGACAGTTCTCAGATTAATATCGAGCTACCACACAACGTTAGTTAGTTGAAGAAAATATGCCTATAACTAAGGTGAAACCAGTCCCTATCTCGACCCGTGACCAAAATCCCTCGATCAAAACGCATATTTTCGAACCGAGACTTACGCTTTTTAAAATCACCACGGATGGGAACACCGTCAGCGCTATAATAAAGTAAAATGCAACTTTGCTAATTGTTGATGAAATACACCAGTAGTTTGTCTACATAGTTTTGATCAATCAATCAGATTGTAAATGACAAATTCTAGTGAAAATATTATCTTTTATTCATTCCTGAATATACATACAGTCAGATAATTGAATAGAGTGAGGTAAAGATGTTTTCAAAACACTTTGTGACCAGGAAATACACAGATATATAATTTCTCCTCAATCTAATGAATTTTCTCGAATTCGTTCGAGGTGAATCAGCATACTTTTCGTTATACTCTCTGCATGTTCTACTGATATTCTTGTTACATTGATCATAAATGATGAATAAATCCATCAAAACCACATTCGAGTAATTATTTTCTGTCATAATATTTTTACACTCATGCAACTTGGATACAGGATGACAATGACATGTTAGTTCTTTGTCAGAATGAGTTTATAGCCTACTATCTAAATCATCATCTAAATTTATTTTATTGAAAACGAATTCATAACATAAGTGATCATAACTAAAAAACTGTACGAGATAGGTATAGGGGAAGTATACTCAATCAAATTGAGAGATGTAACAGCTTTTCGAATAAAAAATAATACACAAGGGGTTCCAATTAAAAAAAAAAACGGAGTTTCAGTCATTTTTATGAGTCCCCGAAAGGCACTCACTTCTGAGCCTCCCTGTATGCTGGAACAGAGATTCAGTTCATCGACAGAATACTTGATGGTCTTATGCAGTTATAACCCGAATTGCAATATTCTGTAAGTTTGTATTTGTAAAAATTATATTTTTCGATGGTCAGGTTTTGCACAAAAATTTGATAAAATAATTTTCATCTCGAAAATCCTCATAGATAGGTATAGGGAATTATGTGGGAAAATTGTGAAGAATCTTATGAGGATTTCAAAAATGATATAATATACGAGGTGTTCTATTTGAAATAACAAAGTAGCTACTACTTTCTGATGCAAGCGGCAACACTCTATCGATGAAAATATTTTAGACGGATAGAGCAAGTTTGATTATCCACGCTCACAAATTCTTTCTGTTCTCCAGATACTTCTAATGTCCCATCCACTGTGAAACACCCTATATACAGACAGTGACTGAATAGTGAACTTGAATCAATTCTAAGAAACAATATTGCCATATTGATTTCATCGGAATTCCATAAATATGACGAGAGACGGTTCCAGCTTGTCCACAAACTATACGAAACTTCATTTTAACTAAAATAAACACCACACAGAAAAAAATAAACGACCACAAATTCAAGAGTAGGTTAATGAATTAGAGAAGTTTGGATTTCCCGTCAGTTCTGACTGACGTCGAAAACAATGTTACCGAACACGATCGTGTCGCCATCTCACGACGATTCGATAAGTGTCCGTCTAGGACATGTTGCATGAAATTCCCATCGACACTTTTGACCCACAAACAATTGAAGAGTAGTTTCACCATCATGTATACACCTTAGTTGAAGAAGAGAACGCGACCGAGTAGCATGAGTAACATCGTTTTCAATATAAATAGTAAAAATAAATAGTGTTCGTTTGTACGTGAAAATAAATAAATCATTATATTTTTCCACAGTGCAAAATAACTCGCATGTACACTATGAGGAACAATCGAAAATGTAAGTCATTTGTTGCTCGCAAAAAACAAAACACCACTCACCCATCAATCGGGCCCTGATCAACCCCTCCCTCTTCTTCGCCCTCACGATCTTCACCTTGGGCTCGCTGGCCCAGTACTCCTCCAGCTGCGCCTTGGTGTGGTCCATGTCGGAGAAGTCGTCCACCAGGATGATTTCTTCGATGAGGTGAGCAGGCGATCTGTCCAGCACCGAGTGCACGGTACGCAGCAGCACGGACCACGCTTCGTTGTGGAAGCAGATGATCACCGATGTGGTGGGCAGTCTGGGGGTGTAGCTTTGCGTTTTGCACCTGGAAAAAGGCGATGTGAACTCTGCTGATACTGATTCTGGTCGAGAATCGGGGGTTGGGAGTTCTATTGTTGTTGAACAACGTGAGACCATCTATGAAGTTTACAATTGAGAAAGAAATACGAAAAGAATAACCTTTCTTGGACGTGAAGGTGGAGAGAGTAAACATTATGGGAAATAATATAAAGAATCAACACTCACAGGTCAATATCCCAGCTACAAACCGAATCACCAGCAATCAAGAAGGATAAAAATGGAAATTGGTTGACCGTGCATTCAACCTATGTAATAATGACGAATATCTGTCTCTCAAACTTGATACATCAAGAAAGAACTCCTAAGGGAAGAATATTCGATGAATTGGTAGACCAAATAGTAACAGACAGGGAACAGAACACCCACAAAGAGGAGGAGTCACCCCTACACAAAATGATTGTCTGAGAGAATAAAGAGAATCGCATCTAATACCAGGTAATTCAATAGGGGTAATGAGGTACTGTCAGGAACTACTTGTGGTGAAAAATTTCACGATAAAAGTGGCCAAAAGAGAACCCTGGAAACCATCTTTATGTTTCCAGAATGGTCACCAGGGAGCGTAATCGTGAACAGTGACTTTCAAAGTGATTTTACACTGAAATTCAGTTAGTAAACTCACCAAATACATCAATACATCTTGAAGGTGACCTATAATGGAGTGATTTTTGTCATACACTTTTTGACGTATCTATTGAAATAAAGTGGACCAAGGTGTTTCGAAGTTCTTTCAAATAAACAGCTGTGGCTTCTAATTGACTAGTCCGATTTGAACAAACTTGGTCTTATTAAAAGAAGCATTGATCAATCTATCGAATTCATCACATTTGTTAGCTGTTCGATAACAGTAGAGGGCATCTCTCGATATGAAACAAAAATTGAGGAATTTTTTGAAAAATGCACCACTATGACTTTATTTTCATGAATGTACCAGAATGATCTAGTATAAACCGTATCCCGATATTCCATTCCTAATTCAGAATAACTAATCTTATCTAAAAAAAAAATTTCTTCGGGCAATCGATATCAAAATCTTATTATTTTATATTTCCTCGATTATGCTATGCTTACATGGAGAAGTTTTCTGAAAATTGGAGGCATAATGTGCAAAACAATGTAGAATACTAAGTGGAGGCCGTGAAAAAAAATAAAAGTTTAACATATCCAAATAATACTGTAAGTGACAGAGTAAGCAATCTAGTGATTATCAGATTGTCTTTCACACAACGCGTTCTTTGTTGCACTTATACCATTTGGTTCAACATGTAGCTTTGAATGAGACTCGAGAAATCGGGAATCTTTACATATCTAGAGAATAATTTCATATTCTATGTTTTTATATTCCTTTCATGACCTTTACTTCATATTTTGCATACTTTACAGTTGTTTTGCTCATTATTCCTCAAAATGTTCAGAAATTTCTCGAATTAGAATATTGTAATTGTAATAATATGGAATCACAACATGTTACGTTGGATAATCGATATTCTGAAAAACTGGAAAGTTTTTAGACATAATGATGTAAAGAATGTCATTATACGATACTTTGGACTAGGAATGAGATATGGAAATACTATTTTCACCAGAACATTTGGCCATTGATTCACAGAATTTTCATGAAAAGGAAGTAACATTTTTGCATTTGACTCAAAAACTGCACTCATCAAAAACCTTGTGAGTGCAGCCGGTGAAACAAAAAGAGCCTCATAAGTGCTGATTGACGAGTATAGGAGAAACATCAACTGATCTTTCAGTTAGGCCAGTATAGAGATCAGGAATGTATGGAAACCGCTGATTACTCGAATGGACCGGTAACGGCTCAATCAACCGGAAATATCTACCATATGAATATGATCACATTCTCAAAATCTGTCAGTTCTCCCCTGAAGATGATTGTAGATATATATAATAGAAACTTCATCGCCTTATATTGCAAGAATTTCAACACTTATTAGTGTTCAAACCTTCAACTTTCAGCGATATGAACTGTTTGATAATAATTTACATTGAATTGGATCATGAACTACTATAGCTTGCAGAAATGTTTATCCCTCAGAATGCACAGCAGAAATATATTTTCGATTGAACAGATCCGAAATAGTTTGACTACACTCATTTCATATTTCTGACACATCATATTCTGGGTGGTCCATGGTGAATGGTAATTTAAACGTATCTTGAAAACAGCTCCATAACGTTTTGGTATATCATATGAAAGGTATCACGATTATCTTCCAGAAAATTTGATAACATATAGGAATTGCCATTGAGAAACCATGATTTTTTTTATTATCGTATCTACCACTAGAATCGTTAGTTCTGAACAACCCTGTATAAAAAAGGATGAACTTCTCAGATAACGCACTCATGACAATAATATCAGACCAATGGTTGGAACAAAATCGGCCACGCTTCATCGATATCTGTCGATGCCTACTTTCCTCATCAGAATAATGAGTTAGTTAGTGAAATTATTCCATTAATTGTTCTGATTGAAACATTTTGAAGAATAAAATACAGAGGTAGTTTTGAGTCAAGTCGAATACTGAATTTATGGAACTTCAGTACCTAAATGAATAAAGTAATGACCGGATGTGAGCTGAATAGTTTCGGTCATGATATTAATTTCGGAAAAGCTTGTTTCTCATGGACTTCAACGGATTGTTCATCCCTAGAACCATGGACTAATGAGCTATAAGTTAAAATCTATTCTAGCAAGCTAGCATTGAATGCGCTATCTTTTCATGTTACTTGTCAAACTAGCATATTTTTTTTCTCAGTTTATATAATTCTCAGTTCTGAACAACAGTTGATAGAAACATTATTGAGCATACCATAATGAAAATAATTTGTTATTGAGATTTGTAGCGACAAGAGTGAAAAAACTGTCACAGGGTGCAAACTATCATAACTTGGCCTATTGCACGATTCTAGCTTGACGTCGAATTCTGGGACACCCTATATAATGAATTATTTCAAAAGTATTCCAACATATAATTTGAAAGACACCATCGAAAATTTCTGATGAGAAATAATTACCATTCGTCTCTTGGATCTGGCAGGCTTCTGTGGACACTAATCAAGTCACTGGCATATTGATTGAAAGCATTTTTCATCCAACCGTCGTCCACCATCTTCTTGACATCGGCTAGAAGAAGAAGTTTCGCTCGTATTAATGAATCTTCTTAAGTCACTTCTACAGAGTCTGACAATAACGTCAACCGTTGAAAGAATAATTGAAGCAAAAATTTCACTATATTAATACTGCTGCACTAATATATTCAACTCGTGTCAACATTTTGACATTTTTCTGACTATTTGCACTTGATACAATCTCAATTTATCATTCACGAACATAACATCAAGAAATTGTTGAAATTATGACGATTAATTTCAATTCATCAAAACGATTTTTTTTTATTTCGACTTCAGATCGATATATTTGGGTTGTGTTTGTGAGATGTGTAATGAATTGAGGAAGTACTAGTATATTATAGATGGCAATGTTTCATCTACATTGTTTGATTTTAAATGAACCTGTGATATGTTTGCTTTGTAAATTGGTTTCATTCTGCTATGAGTGGATTCGTAGCTTCATAGAATTTCTAAAATTGGATTCACTCAAGTCGGCTGTCGATAATTGAGTACCACTTGACATGATGAGGTAATGATATCTAATTGAATTAGATTATTTTGGAATTCGTTATCCGTGTGACAACCTAGATTCTGGTATTTTATCGAAGATAATACAGGGTCTACGTTTAGATAGCAAAATACTTTGAATTCCTAATATTTCAACAACCATCCAAGGTCACTTAAAATTGGTTGAATAAGAAGAAATATATAAATAACAAGATCAACTTTGATCTCTACCCAAATTTCTTTCCTTCCACTGTCTCCACTCGACAGAAAAAAAAACTCATCAGATG
Organism: Plagiodera versicolora; assembly: GCA_037013635.1. Lineage (NCBI taxonomy): Eukaryota > Metazoa > Arthropoda > Insecta > Coleoptera > Chrysomelidae > Plagiodera > Plagiodera versicolora. The sequence continues at coordinate 4,963,122 of CM072993.1, read as the reverse complement.
ATGTATTGTGACAGGATCATTTCGAACAAATACGTGGTTACTCTGGAGTGTGAGCTTTGTGCAACGATTATCCAGTTCCGTCATTCGAGATCGTTTCGAAAAATTAGTGAACAGTTTCAGAGATGTTTGAGTTTTTGTAGTCACGTGACTTCAGCAGATCAATTCATCGCGTGATCCATTAGTAACAATATTTCAAGAAGGCCATAATTTCTCTAATATTTCTCATAATTCTTCTATAAACAGACGATGATGACGACAACCCATATCATACTTCGGCTATTCACGTTGAACTCCTCTTTAAACTATTAGAGGAGAAGTCGTAAAGCTCTCCCAATTTTTGGCAGACGATTATTTTCGTTCTCATTCAACTTCTTACTGTAGATGAATTATTCTCAGTACGGTAGAAACTCAACAAAATACCATCAAATGATGAAATATCCTTGATTCACAAACCATTTATACAGCATCATTCGAAATTTCTAGATACGAATTCTGAATATCCTTTACGAAATTTCTTGATTTCTTTTCAAAATCATCAGAATCAATTCAGAATACTCCGAAATGTGAATATTTTCCCAGATAACCCAAAAACATTATTCTGATATTTTCAGCACACTCTCTCTCATATTAACCTATGGATCACGAATATAATAAAAAAAAATTGAATCCCAATATTCCACTGAATAATTAACCCCACTTATGACAAGAGTTCTGTCAACGTTCATTTCACATTGTATATGACATCGTGATTGAAATCACTCTCGAAATGTTTGTTGATAACGTTATCACTATAATCAAATAGGAACTGTTCTTAATTATCAGTTCATCACAGCCAAAATGCCTTGATTTATTTTTACTACAAATAGATGGAATGGTAGTGTCGAATGGTTCCTTATTGTGTCCATGAATAGGAGAATTCAATTGTGTTTGTTCAACAAATCTTCAATTCTGATTCATCACCAATTCAATCTCATTTTTTTCTGAGAAGCCTTTATTCTTCCGAAAATAACACAAAAATATCTTCAGAATAATGAGATTAATAGTTAACCTGTACGAACAGAATTAATTTCACGAAACTTCTGTTTTCATACATATTTTGAATGCCATATTAACTGATAATAGATGCGAAATCACTGTTTCCTTTTTACAAACATCATAAATTCATTATATTGGCCTGTTTACCAATTTGGGAGTATGCAATCGAATTAATGCGAACAACAAATTACGATTTTCATTTATATCATCATGAATTAATTAATTCTATCATTACTATTGAAACTATTGTATTACTCGTGATGAATATATTTGGGAAACCAATATGCATTTCATTCATGCAAGGTGGTCGTACAAAATTATTGAATATTATTCTGTTCGATACTTTCAAGATGTTATACATTTCGGTTCACATTACCCATGGAGAAAATTTGGAGAAATCATCATAACAATGAGCGACTGAACATACCGATATCAAATGACCTGTCTACGATGCATATTCGACGAATAAATCCATTATCAAGATTACGAATATTGTGACATGAATTTTCCTCAAAAAAGAAGATATAACGTAACTGCACGTCTGGGAAGTAACGTGGAAATGGAAAAGTTAATCTTCTTAAAAATCTTAGTTATTTTACTGTCAAAATTATCAGTATTGCAGATCACCTGAGATATAAAAGATGTGCTAGTCTTCATAAAGGAGATCGATAATAATCTTTGGAGGTTGTGTTTCCTCATAGGTCAATCAAACTCCATAATGCAGTAAAAAAATATCCGTCGACAAAGACAGTCAGGAACGACATTCAGCTGTAGCTGCCACCAAAATTACATTTCCATGAATTGGCCCCCGATTGATAAATAAATAAATTAATGGACATAATGGAGTAGGCGTTTCTTTGGATCAAAATATGTGACTGACTACAAGAACTCTCATCAAACTTTTGATCGCATGAAAGCGCGAAATAATCAAATCTGGGTTAACAACTTTCTTCAACTTCCAATTCAGGAGTATTCCATAGGAAAATCTTATTCGCATTTTGATTTCATAGTATGAGTTCCATAAAACGGAACCGATTATGTGTTCAATCATTGGTGTGATTGCTTCACTATCAACTGTATATACGACAGCTTAGAATGTTATTGTGCTCAAAAAATAATTTAGGATCTGAATAATTTCAAGAATTTGTGATACGTTATTGAAGGAATTAGTAAGGAAGCTGTACAATCCTGACCGGAAACTTTGAAGTAGAATTCATCGAGGAGTATCAATTTTTCCACGATGATATAGTCATAATTATCAAAATCCAGTCCTCTCACTTTTTTCAAATCTAGACATTGAATAGTGGATGCCAACGACACAATCCTAAAACTCAACTCACCCGATAAATTGGCAGGCAAAACGACCCCTTTTCCCATCTCCCCGTAATTATTCTGAGGTAGCGCTAGCACTCCCCCATCATCTTCCCGTTTCCTTTTCTCCACTTCCCTGAGAGTCGCCTCTGTCCTGAAGGGCACCACTCTATCCGGCGCGACATTTTCAGCCTCACCCGGCACCCTCCTCAAAGGTTCCGCATCTTCCGGTATCCCGCGGGACGCACCACTGTCGGAGTACAGCAGGAAGGCCACGGTGAACCAGGCGGTTCCTATTATCACCAGGAGCTTCAGTAACAGGGACCTTTTGCGCCAGAGCATCCCCATGACGCGAGTGTTACTTTCACTAAATTACCGACTAATTCTACGCGATTCGTGTTCGACTGGGACCAGTTCGAGTCTTATCTGAATTTGAAACTAAACATGCCGATAAGCCTATAATCAGATAAGGTTGTTATCACAGAAGTTTTCGTAGTCCTCATGGGTAGATATGTTTGTGGATTGTTATTGCTGTTGGTCTCGAAGAGTTGTCGGCCCTCTCGGTTTCTTCTTTCTGGATATGTTCATGCCTGGAAGGGAAAAACTTTGGTTAGCAAACTTTGGTAGGAGAAATATGTCGATGGACAACTGCAATGACAGATAAACGTCAGTTCGACTTTCAAATCATTGAGATCAGGTTTATAAGGGTGGTCTGGATAAGAAAATCTTGAGCAGACAGATATAATCTTGGAATAGAAAAATGAACTATTCGCGAATAAGTATGAAAGTGCAGCGCCACAGTGGTCACAAAACTATTAATATTGATATCGGATAGTTTCACTGCATTTGATTATACAGTGAGGACCAAAAGTCCGTCGCCGCCCCTGTAACTTCTTTATTCTACATATTACAAAAAAATGTTGAATACATAAGTTGTAGGGTTTCATTCGATCTCCTCAATGGTTTGAGTTTCATTTATATAGTGTGCCTCAAATAAGCACGGTGTTTTGGAAGTTACTTTTTTTAAATGGGACACCCTATATTTCATTGCATTTTTACATTCTACGTTGAATTCTGAACAAGTTTGACCGATGGTTTTCTATCAAAAAAGTTAATAGTTTTGGACTTATGAACACTTGTAAATAATTATTTCGACTACTTTTGCGCCAGTTCAATGAGAAAATCATAACAAATGGATCACAATGTATTCCACTTCCCTATCCTAACTTTTTGAAAGCTATCCAATGTTGCAAACTGCTGATGGCACCATGTGTAACTTACCTCGTCGTACCATTTTACAATTGTTAGAGTTGTTGAATCTCACGAAAAATTAGTACAAATGAAGTTGAAACATTTTATTAACAAATAAGGCAGTCCATAAATACAGATCAAGAATCATTAGAAACTGAAGAGATATTTTAATTTATAACTAAAAACGGTGAGTTTTTATCTATTTCAAAAGATGTTCGACATGTCCACTATGTATTTCTTGACACATAAATAATTATTTACAAGTGTTCATAAGTCCAAAACTATTAACTTTTTTGATAGAAAACCATTCATCAAACTTGTTCAGAATTCAACGTAGAATATAAAAATGCAATGAAATATAGGGTATCCCGTTCGAAAAAATTAACTTCCGAGTCACCGTGCATATTTGAGACACTCTGTATAAATGAAACTCAAACCATTGAGGAGATCGAATGAAACCCTACAACTTATGTATTCCACATTTTTTTGTAATATGTAGAATAAAGAAGTTACAGGGGGGGCGACGGACTTTTGGTCCTCACTGTATGTGTTTTTTCGTTGATGAAGTGTGATTTCATGATGAGAATCAACACTTTCAGACTTCTACAGTGAACTTGTGCGTTAATGTGTATTATTCTTTTTTTTTTAAGCGGTAAGAATTATGGCATCTTTTATTTAATTCATTGTATCATATCTAAGTCGGATACTAGAGTGTACAGAAATTTATGTTTGAAAATATAGATGCCATAAAAATTAGTAATGATGATGTATAATTGGAGTTTTCACTATGTTGCTGTGAATTTATTATATCACGAACTGTTTGTGATCTGTGGCAATGTGGTGAATGAAGTTGCCCCTGTAGTAAATTGTAGTTATAAATCTGAACTACCGTGGTTTGATAATGATAATAATAATGATGTTTATTTTCAAAAAAGTAAAATACAATAAATTTTGTCGAACCTTGAAAATGGGCATGAAATGTCACTTTCTTCAAGCGTTCTACCATAGATTGAAAGTTATTCAAATTATGTCTATATACAGAGGTGTGCACAAAAATCGACGAGAGCTGTAACTTCTGAATCATTCGAGATCGAAATTTGAAATTTGGTGGGTTGCAGTTATATGATATCGTTCATTTTTCAAAGAGAAAAATTGTATTCAATCACTTTTGGTCTGCCGAAAATTCGAGATACCGAGGTATTGAATTCTGACGACGATATTACGTCATGACCTTCAAGGAATTTTTGAATGATAAACCTTTACTCAAACAATTTAAGTTGAACGCAAGTCTTAGATTTTATACTTTATCAAGCAAGTTACAATCATTACAATATGAACTTACTTGAATCATTGTATTCATTCATTGTAATATTTAATGTTGGGCTGACCTGCACAGTTCGGCAACTTATTGAGGCTCTCGAACGAGAAACTTCGAAGTATTATTATTATACAGGGTGTCAATTTGAAAACTATCAATGCGAATATCTCTGAAACTAAAATGTTAGAAGAGTGCAGATCGGCGCAAATGTTATACAGGTAGAGGGAACTACAATCGCCATATTTTAGTAAAAGGGCGAATCACCCCTTGGACACAATGTACCCCGAATCCAAAATTTTTAATGTCACCTCCACTTATGTGATACCTTGGATTGAAGATTTTTGGAGTATAATTCACCCGCACAAGGATTTTTCCAAAATTTTATACAGGGCCAAAAAATAAGTTATACTTAAGTGTATTTCTTTTAAGTTATACCTTTTTTTGACCCTGTGTAAAATTCAGTAAGGATTCTTAGGCAGATGAATTTGACCTTCAATTTGAAGCATCAAAAAAGGGTGGTGCCATTCAAAATTTTGAGGTTGGGGTGCATTGGGCCCAAGGGGTGACTCATTATAACCAAAATATGGTGGTTGCAGTTTCTCCTACCTGTATAACGTTGGTTTATATATATAAAGCTTTTTTAACTTTTTCAGTTTCAGAGATATTTGCATTGAAAGTTTTCGAATTGATACTCTGTATGGTATTATTAATTGCAAAACATTTAATTTCAAGTTCTCAAGGTTGAACCTCGACTCATGAAGGGACTTTCAGCATTATGGGTTACCAAGGTTTTGAAAGGATTTCTAAAGATTCGAGATATCCAGGAACTCGAAATATCGAGGTGTAACATTATAACGTCCCATTTTTTTGAGTAATCTTGTACACTCGGGAATATTCTCTGATATGCGGCTCAAGAGACAGATGAAATCTGAAAAAGAACATGGTCTCAATTCAAATGATATTTCGCTTCACAAAACGAAAGTTGAGTGTCATGAGTCAATAGTTAAAAAATTGTTAATAGTTTTCCTCGAACCTCTAGGTATAGATTTACATGGTAACAAAGAAACATTCAAACACTTTGAAAACCAATTAATGGCTATATACGAAACATGTTATGATGATTGATTCCTTAGTTTTATACTTGATCATTGTTTTCAGGTGAATATATTCAGATAGTGACTAAGAGTATGCATATTTCCATTTATTTATTTATTTAGCGTATGGCATACATAAAAGGAAAGGATAAAAAAACACCTGATCGTAAACAAAACAAAAAAAAATCTATCAAAAACAACACGCAGACAATGAATAAAATGTAGATATAAAAAAAAATGTAAATAGGACTAAACATAACACAGTAAAAGAAACACTATGTCAAACATTGATGTCCAAGGTCTCGATCCAGCGCACTGCCTCTGGAGTTGCCTGAAGAATGTCCGGCCAGGGGCCCGGGTATGCTCGAAGGGGACATTCGGATGTGATATGGTGCATTGTTTGGCGATCATGGCCACAGTCACATTGCGGGGAAGGGACTATGCCCCATTTGCTGAGAACATCCGCACATTTACCGTATCCCGAGCGAACTCTGTTCAGTGATACCCAGGTCTTACGTTTCAGCTGAAATCCTGGGATGAGCTGATTTGGTTGAAGAGAGTTATGAATGTGTGGATGAGTACTTTCATTCCACCTCTCCCTCCATTCCGCTTTACAGTCGAAATTATTTGCCAGTAGTGATCGGGATGTTATCAAGGGAGGCTTCCTGGACTTTAATCTGCCCCTTCCTACATCCAGGATGTCCTGGTGTATTGGAAGATTTGGGTTACTATCGATCTTTTGGTGTTCCTTGAGTAAGGCACTTTTACGGCGAAGGTCAGGTGGAGTTATTCCGCTTAAAATTGGCAGCCAGTGAAGTGGAGTACATCTTAGGGAGCCAGATATCGTTCTCATGGCATCGTGAAGCTGCATATCAATATAACGCACATAGGGACTATTTATCCACACAGGGGAACAGTATTCCGCCGCCGAGTACACTAATCCAAGAGCTGAGCTACGAAGGGTTGTGGCTGATGAACCCCATGATGTTCCGCAGAGCTTATGTATTATATTCATCCTTGTTTTAAGTTTGGCTGCCGTATTTTCAAGATGTTTTTTGTAGGAAAGTGTGCGGTCAACAGTTACTCCTAGGTATTTTGGGTGCTGGGGTGTAGTCTAGTTCGCCTCCTCGTGGTGCACCCTGGGTAACGCTAAATGAACTAGAGCGCTGGCAGCCAGTCCACAAAATCTTTATCCTGGCTCTTCTTTTATATTTGGAAAGGAAAATGAAGATGAATGTCGTTATGTCAGATTGTTCTTATCAGAACCAATTGACTAAAAATCTTGATCATTGCATCACGATTTGCCAGCTCAACATAGAGAGCATTTCCAGAGCATATTTCCATTATAATCGATAACTTGGTGTCAATCGGTCACATTGATTGTTGATGGATATATTTTGCTGTTCTATGAAATTTCAATCCGTTTGACCTGTATGGAAATCGTGAAAATGCATGTTGGAAAGTATTGAATAATGGTAACAGTTTCATGTATATGAGTGACCTACTGAGAGTGAATTTTCCAATTAACTCTCCAATATAGGATGAGATTAATTTACTGAGTTCCTTGTTACTTGGCACCTATTAACTAGTTTTCTTTCACGTAACGAAGGAAATTTCAGCGCTGATAATCCATTTCATGAGGCATATCAAAGTAGTTTTTTCATAATTAATGTTTCAATTCTGAACCATTCGAAGTATACATATAAATGTCGTAATAATTGAATAGTTATCGAAGGTGATACTAAGGATTCAGAAAAGAGCATAATCAGCCAGGAGCTGTTGAATAAGGTAAACTATTTCGAAGTTTTATCCAAAGAACTCATGGGTTGTTTCTTATATTGAATGCATTTTAGCAAGCACTTTTGACATTTTTATCTTATTCCATCCTATTATTTCTAGTTTTTCTTCGATGGTGCACATAATCTACCAATGTGTTACGAAATAGCAGGAACATTGAAATTCTTGACCCACGGCCACTCTACAGTATTGCTTTGACGATAGAAACGTAAAAGTTGAAAATCTACATCCAAGATTGAGAGTAATCAGATTCCACATTTCTTTTTTATTCAATCCAACCTATTCATGATTGATTTAATAATTTCTGGCTACATTCATAAATATAACCATGATTTCTTCGAAAGGAGTTCGATAAAAATATTTCATTCGTTATTTCCGTCAATTTTTTCGTAAAATGTTCATTGATTCCCTGATCACTGGAAAATTGCGAAGTATGCATTGGAACCGAAGGCCTATTATTCCTTCCCCTTTCAGACTGGTACCTTGAAAGTCTCTTTGGGTAGTTTAAAAAGGTTACTAGATCCGAATCAGATTCTCTTTGTTGTGTAACTCTCTCATAGTTCAGTGCATCACAATTGTACAAAATGTGTTCTATGGTTTCAGGCTCCAAACAGCAGAATCTTCAAGGTTGATCACCTTTGGTAGAACCCTATCTTTTGTGAATGTGTCCTTACAGGTGCATGGTCTTTAAAAATACCTATTACTAGTTTCATCTCATCTCTAAATTAAAATAAGTATAATGAAATAAGAAGGTTTACTGTTGGTTTTTTCCAAGTCTACTATTCATAGTACTTCGATCAGTCATTTGATGCAGCTCCTGGGTATGTTTTTAGACAGGTTTCCTTTTTCCATTTTGTTCGCTGCATGAGCTCATTCACAGTCAGTCACACTTTCTATCTTCGAAAATTAATGAAACAGTAATTCAGTAATCTATTAATTAAATTTTTTCATGCTGTGCTAAAATTCGAACAAGGCAACTTCCAGTTTTCATAGAAATACTATTTCCTCACGATGTTTCAGTTTTCAATACACCCCTCTAATCGAATGAAGAACGCAACTTTTTGATCGCAATTGACCATTCAATAACGAATTGAAAGCACCGACAGGGAAGTTTTCCAGTCACTTTCCAGAAGACCCATTCATCTGGCGTCTTTTCTCACACATAGGGTGGTCGATTCATCGAGATGAATGGCAAGCTTCAGTACGGGGGGTAGTGTTGAATTCATGAGAAAGATCACACGGGCTGTTTATGGGAATAGTGTAAAAAAGGAAGGAAATGTTTTGGCTCATTTTATAACTGAAACTTCATTCAAATACAAGTATGTTAAGGCTTCGTTATTGATTAACAGGGTGTGAAGATTTCGTTTCTTCGTTGAAGGTGTCTGATTTCAGATTTTATGGAAAATATTTATCCAAATGAGTTCAACCAAGTAACTATGGGGTAGCTGTATTTCTGGACGCACGAGTGTTTGAAACGATATATATTAATAATAATGTTGATAATGTTTATCCATAAAGTAGTACGACAGAGTGTATAATTGAAATGACGTAAATGAACAGGGGATTTCATAGAAGCTTTAGTTCCAAGGGAACTATCGCTTGTACATGTTTTAGAATTATTTTATCATTTATAATTGGTAGGTAGACATGAGCTTTAGAAAATTAACAAGATTTGTGATGAATCAACTTCAAATATGATATGCACAAACGTGTAATAACATTTGCGCATGTATACAGGTATATAAATAGACACGTCCAGACTAATACAATAATTAACAATAATAATAAGTGATACTGAAAGAAGACTATGTTCACACAGAAAAGTTGTCTAATATCAAGTATCCCTGATTCGGCATGTAATTTATCATTTAAAAATCTGAATGGTCTATATAACATACCTCCAGGCTTATTATGTTTTTTATTTGTAGGTCCCACTTGAGATGTCGGTCAATTACAATACCTAAATATTTGATTGAGTCAGCTTCAGGGATTTGTGAATTTGGTTCAATTTCCAAAGGACTCATACTTGGTAATCTGCTGGAATATGAGGAAAATGGAAAGTATTTCGTTTTTTCCAGGTTGAGAGTTGATGTGTTATTGTTACAATTGATGAAACGATATTTTTCAGAGATTCAACACTTATGGAGGCAGTATGTAAAAAATCGAATGCAGTGTGATATAAACCTATACAGGCAGTGTTTCTTGAGTGCTACTGGAGGAATCTGGTGTATATTTTGAGATACGAAGCAGTTAGATCTGGACAGAGTTGTGCATGTCTTTACTGGATCATAATCTCTGATAGTTTTGAAGATATCGTTTCGAATTCTTTTACTACAAACGGATAGTAGATACTGGACATTTTCATCCGAAACTTTATTCAGGCACTTTTTCGTAAAGTTTTCGAATATGGCATCGCAATTCTGATGATTTTCAGAATGACGGAGAAACAACTGGCAACTTTGGTTTTTCTTATAAACGCCAGCTTTGAAATTTTCAAATAACGACACACGATAATTCAAGATTACAATTTTTCCAAGAATCTGATTCCTTGGAAAAACATTCTTCTATATAAAATTTCGACAGTTTTATCAGTCTGTCTAGTCCAGAAGTTGGCGCTGAATATCTCCCAGGGAAACTTATTCATATACGGAATTCCTATTTTGGATTGAAGATAATACTGATACATCTCAACTACATAAGACTTGTGTGTTTATGAAACCTTTCTGCACAAATTAGTATATTGATTTCTAATCCAACCATCATGAATCTATGGAAGCGTTCAAGACATTGAATGAACCAGAACATGATGATGGAGAACTTCAACAAGCTCTTGTTTCATCGTATCGTTGGTGAAATTGAATTAGGATGACAATATACAATATTAAAAATTGAATATTCATGGTATTGTGTCGAGAAAGTGAGGAATAGCTTGCTGAATTCTGAGAAAGCATTTGAGTTTCTTTTTGAATATCATGAAGGATGGGTATCAATGCTCTGTCAACGGCTGTGACGAAATGGTAAGATGATAGCAAAGTGGAAATTATGAAACGAAAACATCAGTTCCTGTTTTTATAAATTCCTTTTTTTTTCTATAAATACATTTTCTCCAATAGAGATTATTATCCAGAATTCTTTGATTAATATTCAATGGAGTAGGCCAGTGACAAAATTCAAAATCTTTGCTATAAAATGTTTTGCGTCTACGGAACATAATAATCATCTTTTGATCGTTGAATTAGCGGAAGATCAAATAATAATAAAAGAAATTGTTCTTATATTTCGTGCATTGAATTTATTTAAAATTAGCATACCGCTTTCGACGGTTGAGTCTTCCTGACTCAATGAATTTCATGCACGAAATATGAAAATATTTCATTTACACTTCATACATCTAATAGTCGACGTTTCAAAACTTTATTGTTTCATATTCAGGACTCTGAAGTATAAAAACAAGAAAACACATATTGAAACAGAAATACAAAAATTGGTCTAGACAGAACAAAATATAGCAATTATATAGAATAACAATCGTTACAAACAAAGATAAAATACACCGAATACTCTGCAGAAAACAGCATGAAAAGTCGAATATTTGAAATCTGGATGTCTTCGATATTTCGAGCGAATTCTCGCCAATTCAACAATCAATCAATTATATACAACGGTCGCTACTTTACTAATTATCATCTGAAGATGACTGTAGATCTACAAAACCGAAACATCTTGATTACGATTGAATTTCGTATCATATTTCAATGCAGTTCATTGAGTAGGTATCTCATTCCATATCTTCATTTTTCATTCAGTTCTATTCTATTTTATTCCTTTCCAATTATTTGGCATACCAAAAACTTCCACATACTGTAAATATCTATCTCCATTGCAGTAACTGACAACTTATTATTTTTTCGAATGAAAAATAAATATCGAGATCGATTCAGACTCACCAAGAAATGATCATCTCCCGGACTGACTCATAATATTCATAGGCTTTTTGAAAAGGGCTGTTTTCGACATGAATGAAGTTTGTCGGCAAATTATTACAGGTTTCAGCACCCTTCAAAGAAACGAAAATTCCGATTACTATTCTGATTGTACTGCCTATCGAAAATATCTTTTCCGATTTTTCTCTCATGAAATATTTAGTTTTATTTCTGTTTTCTTTTCTCTTGGATGTTCCTGCATATGATGTTAAAATGGGGATAGAAAATTTCTCGAGTTGACTGTTTTATTACAGGAATACAGGAAGTTGAAATTTCAAGATTTCTCCAGTTGTTTTTGGTTGGAGTTATACACTTCATATCGTACTGAACCACCCAATGATTCTTTATTCAAAATGATAATGAATATTTTCTAGTTTCTTTTTTCTAGTGTGAAACTTGGATATTCTATATTCATATCTTAACGAGACTTTCATCTCAAGACTGAAATATCAATACTGTATCTTCAAGAAACAGTTTTTTGATCAATATGTCATTGTAGATTCTCAGTATAATAAAATGAATTCATGGTAATATGAGACTTAGTATAGCTTTAATTGACTTCTGATAGAGCACTTTATAAAGGTGTGATATATTATCTGTCATCTGAAGGAATACAAGTTATGAAATTTTTCACATATTGACATAATGATGATGATGTCTGTTTTATATCTACCATTTTTTGATCCTATCATCACATCAGCAGATTCAGTTATATTTTCCACTACTAAATAAAAGAACCAATTTCATTTTCCAGGGACATTCTACTCATTCCCTTATTTATTGTCTGCAAGTCGAAACATAATTAGTTGACGATAATTAATTCTGTCAATTGTTGATATAATGTTGATGCCTTCATTCACTTATTCGATTATCATTCATTTCAACATCATGCTTCGTCACTGAATATCAATTTTTCACGAAGAATCGCAAAAGTTGGTATATTAGTCACTTCCAAAAATATGGCAACATCGTGTTTGGTGACATGATGACTCAACTATCAGCCTTGAATAAATATGCTATACTTATGATTTCTCCATCTTGTTACTCAAGTTGTCTATTGAGTAGTATACAAGGTGCACAAATTTCGAAAGGGTAACTCGGTAACTATAGGGATACGAAAAAATACAGGTAATAGAGAGAAGAAAAATTGGCTATCGTCGTTTATTTTCGAGTTTTGAACGAACGACTATATATACACTGTGTCCAAGATAATAATGAACAGCATGGGGATTGGAAACGGTAAGCGATACAGGGTCGATTAAATTAGAGAAAAGTATCGCATTTATGTGCCTAATAATATGCCATTTAGAAAGTTTTAATATCCCAAGTAGTTTCGGAGATATCCGGGAAAAACCGAAATTTGAGAATTTCGTTTTTATTTTCTCCTAGCTTCATTTTCGAAGGAAATGTAAAACAAATAGCACTTCGTCATGGCCACTTTTCGAGGACTACACGATAACATAAGCAGAATTTTCGTGCGACGTTTCGTCTTTTAGAAAACATCATCAGCTTGGTATTTTTATATGGGCCGAAACTAAAGTATACCCTGTATACGACACCATTTTTCATTGTGAATACAGCAACTCTAATTTAATCGACCCTGTATCACTTACCGTTTTCGATATCCCCATGCTGTTCATTCTTATCTTGGACACATTGTATATATTAGAATGCCTCATTCAAACTATTAAAAATTGTAATATGGCATATAAATCCCTCTTCAGACAGGAGACAACCTTATGCAGTTATTTTTGAGAAATAATCTGATAATTCAACAAGCTGAGTCACATATCATTTTTTTTTTTGTTGTTCCACCTATTCGTGAAAATATTACAAACATTATTGAGAAGTATTTACTGAAGTACTTTCTCCGTTATGAAATGCTATCATATCAAAAGCGCGCCAATATTTCGTACATGGTTGAAAAACCTTTTCGACGAACCTATGTCCAATTATAATCACCACTTGGCAAAATCCAATTGGGTCATTGTTCAAGATTGAACTCCTAGAATTACCCAGTTACCCTATACAAACGAAAAAAAAAAATAATACACTACAGACTCTTAAATTTTTTCGTGAGTATCTTATACAGTTGCTGGTTTTACCGACTCACCATATTCAATGATTTCTACATTTTCAACCATACAATCATACGGATTCTGATGGACCGATGATTCATTGTCACATCCTGCTGCTCAAGACCGTTCGAGAGTTTCTCATCGACGAAAATGTTTCAAGGATTTCTCCTCGATAAATAATCGAAGATCCACGCAAGAAAGTCGATGTTAACGGAACAACAGTCGCTAATAATTGTTTAATTCGTCAGATTCATGCTTTCATGATGTTGATGTATAATTTACCTTCCACACATAAACAATTATGTTTATTCGCATCTGTATTCGTCTGTGAGATAAGCTGAAGCTGCACGTTTTAATTATTCAGTAGTTGGAATTTACCAATACAATTAATTTTTCCTACAGCGGGTCCTATGATAATAATGAAGTAGTTATATAATAGTACGTAAGCCTTCCTGAATACGTTTGCGTGACAAATATAACGTTCACGATGAACACCTGAAATGGTGTTGAGGTAGTTCTTTACGTTAGTATTTGTATTTTGTAGTATTGTTTTGGTCTGGATTATCAATATCTATTTCGGAATTACTCCATAGTTGTTCAATTTAAACATTATATACAAGGCGTTTCATTCATATGGTAAAAAAATTGAACTGAGAGTAGAGAGGACTAAAATATGACGATTGAGCGCGACATCGCTTATACAAATGTTAATGGTTAAAAAGATACAGTGCCTTCAAAGGTAAAATTTTATTTGCAAATTTCTTGATAGCTTCGAAAGTTTTTATGATATCGGTTTGAAAATTGGTACATTGGGGGTTCTTAGGAAGGCAAACAAGAATATTTTATCAGTATTCACGTAGCCACTTACCCGCTCACAATTATTTAAAAATACGCACAACTTTTTTGTCCGTCAAAAATAAACATTTACGATTGAACATCCATCAAACTACGTTATCTTCTGAACAAAAAAGTGTTCCTGCAATAAGTCGAAAAACCTTACCGTTTTTGTGATAAACCCGATTTTAAGTATAAGTCACAAATAATTGTATCAAGAGAAAACAAGTAGTGAAGGTTGCTGTAAGACAAGCAAATAGTTTTCTAGTGTCAGAGAAACCGATATCATTAAAGCTTTCGAAGCTATTAAGACATATGCAAATAAAATTTTAACTTTGAACGCACTGTATCTTTTCAACCATCAACATTTGTATAAGCGATGTTGGGTTCAATCGTCATATTTTGATCCTCTCTACTATCAGTTTCATTTTCTCACCATATTAATGAAGCATTCTGTATATTCACAAGATCTAAGATGATAGATCTTTGAAGGATTTGGAGAGTCGGATCTTGATGAAGAATGAATCAGGTAATTTTGCTTTTGAAAGTTTTTCTCGAAGAGGGCTACTACTTGAAACAATTTCTTGAATTTCTCATATGAAATTTTATAACTGGAAGTTTTTATGATTGTATTTTAATCATCCGTTGATTCAACAGTTAGATAGGTAGATATTGTTTCTGCAACAGTTTGTTTAGAACGTCTTATCTTCATATTATGAAATGAAGAATAAATGAAAATTATCGTTGCAGTGTCAGGAATACACTCTACAAGATTTGCGATCAAACAGCAGTACGATAAATCGTTACATGTGTTGACCATTTAACTCAACAATCGATTCAAATTAAGACGGTAATTATTCACATTATTAGGTTAATCGTTTCCGTAAACGATAAACCAGCTGAGCTAATTTGCCGACTGAGTTCCATTTCACATCCTGTAAGAATATGATATCAGCTGTTTATAATGGGGTCATTATGATCGCTTTATCACACCTATCAGAATTGTATATAAAAATGAATAAATCTACATGGCGAGAGGCACCAGACGTTGTAAGCGATAAATAAACAAAAATAATGTAGAAGATAAAAGTCATAACAGCACTGATTACCAGGTACATATTATTCCGTTCTTTTGTGTATGAATGGACGGATTCGGTACTTTTCTGAAAATAAACTGATTGCTAAACAATAACAAAATACATACAAACAACCTCAACATTAATTGGTAGTCAAGTTGAATATGTTCAGTATATCAACATATTTATTTGGTTTGTGATTTTTTTCGAAACTGAATGGACTATGAAAATTCAATACATCCCAATGCTCAAAGGGTGAGTTGACGGGAAAAATCATCCATATAAGGTATTCATTCTAACGTTATTTGTGGGTGCAGGTTGAAAACGATGATAATTCGAACAGAAAACTAATTTATATTCAAAAACTTGGTACATACAATTATAACTGACGATGTTCATAAAACGCCTTTTTTTTTAAGGATCTAAAGGATATACTACAACCTGAAGCTCTCTATATCACTCTGATACCTAGAAAGACATATGCTCCAAAGAGGTATTCTTCACATGTTACTTTATCAAGAATGAAACGATTTACACGATCCTTGGAATTCTGAATCGAAAAATGAAAATTGAAATAAAAATGATTCCATATGTCAAATATCGGAAAGTGAGATGGTGTTGGATTCAGAATGTCATTTTCGATCGAAATGAGTAAAAATATATAGTATGTCCCATTTGAAAATCGAAAGTTGGGGTCATGTCCAGTCAAAGTACGGCAAAGCAGCTAAATATGTTGGATAATGTAAATTGAACTATAATACAAAGCTCCAAAGTTTCGTTTTTTTTATATTCAATAATGAAAAAATTATAAGGTTGAGCCACTTCAGAGAATCATCTGGTCTATCAATTGAAGGTTGTTAGTTACATAAAAAAGGCGCTATAATGTATCATTTATCGAACTGAAAAAAAAAATCTCAAAATCGCAGAATTACATATTCTATTTTGAATTGACTCCGAAGCGATATTGTAATATTCTTTAATATCAATTATCCAACATTTTCCATTGCAGAATAACAATGAAACAACGATGTATGACAATATCACTGAAATGATACTCGACATGCAATATTTCTTTCAGTTGTAGTAGTGAAAAATAAATATTCGTGTATTCACTCATATCGTAGGAAATTAAATGAAAGGGATTTCATGTTCAATTTAAGATCCATGGGAAAATCCCACAAAAACACACTGAACCTTTTCCATCATCGTTACAATTCAAAATTTTCAAATCGAATATTCGATAAAACGATGCATCTATGATAGTTCGACACATTTTGAATGATTCCTTATAAAATCGATAAAAAAAAAGAATTCACATAAATGAATCGTTTGAAATATTCTAAACAAGTTTGGCATCGCTGTGAAATGTTCCCAAGTAGCGTGATGTGGTGAATTTGATGATAAAATGCGGTGTTTCGCTTAGATATTGGTTTTCACTACTGTTGACACTAGAGTTGACATAATTATTCACCAAAAATAAATAGACAATATAGAAGGTGCAGGTCGAAACTGGAATTCGATATTGTAGTCTGGAACCTCATACTAAACTCAAAGCGTTTTGGAAATGTGCGCATAACTAAATCGAACTGAATCTTCTTGAATGATGTGAATAATTGAAAGTACATCTCGAAAGTCCAAAGCAATAAATGATTGCATTCGTAAAAATACTGAATAACGAGTAATCACTTTATCGTTATCGATGATAGTTACAATTTCTTTTCATAATACGTTTTGCTCATTGTGCTCTTGGTGCTTCCTGGAATCGTTTATAAAATGAAGATAAACACGGTTGAGACTAAAGTGCTATAATAGCACAATGTGGTTGTAATTTTACTTATTTGTGTTTTTATTTTTGATATGAAGCTCACAACAATGAGCGAAACGTCTTATGAAAAGAAATTCATACCAGTATAGAGAGCTTCACATTGACTGAATCCAAATCCCAATTAATTTCACCCCAGAAGTTTGAAAGGAACCAAGGATTCAAGGAATTACAAGAAATATATCAATGATAGTTTCAATTTTCATTTTTCATCTCTCTAAAAGTCATTTCAATTATATACGAATACAAATTCAAAAACTCCCCCAAAATGATATGTGGCTTTCTGTTTTTAATACATCAAGTCGACCAATAATTAATGAATCCTAATCTTCATTCAAATATGTGCTCAAAACGCTCCAAAATCCATTCCACTTGAAATTATGAAACTATGAAATTATGAAAGCCGTGATCGTGAGCTTGATCTTTTCGAGTGCTTAGTGGAACTCAATAAAAATATGTCGGGGTAACTTCTCAAATCAGGACAATGTTGATATATTCTATTGCAAACCTAATGGACATCAGAAGAGCAATCTTATCTCAGTGTTTGCATCAATGGGGCTGTGTGTGTGTTTTTTCATTCACATCCTTTGAGTGTTTGTTCTCATTTTTAGACATGCTTTCTTTTTCTTTAGCTCTTCATTTTCCTAATGTTTCATCGTTTTCCTATTTTGTGATCGGCCTTGTCTTGGATGGTTGTGAAAAATCAATAAAATAGGTGAAATTGATGATATAAATGGAACGAATGAAATTGAAGGAATAAATGAAATGAATGAGATGAATGAAAAATTCACGGAGGAGTTTGAAATATTTCCTTGATTCGCTGGTTGTTGTATAATCTAGTTTCTCAATTAATTCTCAACATCGTATTTCATCATCGTCATTTGTATATCGTATAAGGTGTTTTCGACCTCTATGTGAGAATCAGATGGACATTAAACTAAATAAATTAGTACGAGAAACTAGTTTTACAAATTGATAGCCATTAATCTATGGGTGAACTACTGATTATCGAATCAAATTGTGTACTAGTTTCAATTAAAATAATTAAAATGAAAGGTAACATCAGACATCTAGGCGAGCATCAATTGAACTCATTCGATTTCGTTCTAGTTTCATCAGATCGAATTATTTCATGTCGAGAAAAAAGGAGTCATTTACCAGATTCTGTGTATCTTTCCATGTATATTTTTTAATACTAATGTAAAAATATACAGGGTAACAATTTGAGAATTATCAATGATCATAACTTACGCTCAGAGATAAAGAAGTTCTCCAAACTGTTATTTCGATATGTCGGGAAAACCAACTCTATGTACTTGATGAACTTCCCTCCTTTCCTTTTCACCCCCAGCCACACCACGTGTATAATGTTAAACGACAATCTCCCTTTTGTGAAAGCTGAAATTTAAACTTTCAAAAAGTGCTTCACAATGATGCTAAATGTTGCTACATTTTAACTATCGATTCATTTCAAAGAAGGGTTTTCGAATAGATTAATTCACCGATTCCATAATGATCATATCAACAAACATAATTGTCGCTATTGGAGTGATACTAACCAGCACATTTTCAGAAAAGGGCATATCAAATGCCCCCAAAAGCTGTGTGGGCTGGTATATTAGGCGATGTTATTATTGGGCCCATTTTTATAAAGGAGAAACTTAAACGATGAGATTTATGCTAATTTGCTCGAGAACAGTATAGAGCCTTCGATTGTTCGCGAATCACTGAATCAAAGGGAAATACACGGAAATTCCTCATTGAACGAAGATTTACTTTATACTCCAACAGGATGGTGCACCACCCCACTTCGTACTCCCAGTTTGGCAATGGTTGGATGAGCACTATCGTAATCAATGGATAGGCAGACGTGGTCCTATTGAATGGCCCCCTAGTTCTCCAGACCTAACGCCGTTGGATATGTTGCTGTGGGGCAACTGAAATCTGTGTTTTTACCACTCAACAAGATTCACTTGAACAGTTACGGTAAAGGATCATTCAAGAATATCGTGCTATATACACGGAAACCTTCGCAAATATTCGTCAGGAAATTGAAAACAGACTTTTCTATTGTTTGGAAAATAATGGTGGTTATTTTTATTTATTTATTTATTTATTTATTTTATTTATTTATTTATACAGAATACTACTACTACTAGATTTTTTTTTAAATAACATTCGGTAGGAAGAATATACACACATATACACATATATATATATATATATATATATATATATATATATATATATATACATATATATATATATATATATATAATATGTGTATTTACAATAGCTTCAAGTACGTCGAGTAGTCCTCAAAAATGTGACGCCTTGACTGTTTTGAGAACTGCTTATACCCTTTCAAAAGCCTGGTTTCTAGCGGTAATCTGTTGTAAATTTTCGGAGCGAAACTACTTACAAATCGTTGATTCGCATCTTTACGATAGAAAGGTACAGATATGTTTTTGTCAGTAACTTGCCTTGTCTTGTAGTTGTGTGAGATGGGTTTCCTCATATTATGAATTTTTATATATGAAAAGACAGGCACTATGAAAGTATAACATTCTGACGTTGAAAATGTCAGGAGTATATAAATGGTTAGTAGGATATAACATATTCCTTTGAAATATAATTCTTAGTATGTAGTTTTGTATTACATTTAAATTGCTCACTAGATTATCGTACATACTACCCCAAACTATAATGCCATACTTCAAAATATTATAAACAGTTTATCAAATGAAGGCTGAAATTCTCTACCATAACTATTTGAATCCTTTTTTTGGAATAAGTCGATAGTTACTCCATAAAATGTATCAACATTTACCAATTTCAATTTGAGCTATCACGAAGGAGCTGTAATATAAGATTATTTACGGTTCCCCCTACATATTGAAAAAACGGTTCGAAGGATTTTTTTATCTCTCACTTTGTGAGTTATGCCCATTGATAAATTTTAAATTGTCACCCTGTATAATAAATATGGCAATATTCCTCAATCCTATATAAACTTTGAGTGCGTTGTCACAGAGAGCGTCATTTTGAAGCGGCAAAAATGAGACCAATAATCTAAAATATGGAACGATTTGAAGCGTAGTTGAGGGTAAAAGTTACTGTTTCTGAACATTTCCACTCTGGAAAATAGTGATATTGCACGGTTTTTGTATCAAATCATTCCGTTTTAGACGCTGAAAATTAACGCAACAGGTTTTTGGCGTGACTATTTCGTGGCCAAACCTGAACATTTCGGATGATTGCTTTTATCGCTCAAAAATAGGCTCGTCAAATAAGCCAACGCTAGTAAGGAAAGTTTTTCGCAGCGACTTATATCAAGCGACTTATATCAGCGACTTATACCAAGACGGGAACAGTTAATTTAGTCGCTTCTCGCATTCTTTTGTGACCCCAGGAGTCAAATATTTGATAAAATATATCTAGAATTTTTCGAATACTTCGCAACTAGGACGAAATGAGTGTTGCATTCAAAATATGGAAGTTTATATCGACAATTCTTAGAGGATGCCTCTAGTCTATGTGCTCTATAACATAACACTTTCGCAAACATTTATTCAAATGTGAACAATGAACTGTGATTAATATGTTCATAAACTTTATTGTTTGTTGATGAAAGACGTAGGTGACTTCGATTATTTTAATTCGACACACTTTCCAAATGAAACAGCATGTAAATAATAACTATAATTAGCTATTTATACAATTAGTGTGAGGTTGGGCCTTGCTATTTGGAGGTTGTATGATCACCATTCAAATTTTCATGTTGACATATGGAAAAATAATAGTTGAACTTTATCAGCGCCACCTAATGATAGTGATAATTATGAGAAGGCACAGTTAACAATTATAGAGGTTCTAATTGTCATAGTAAATGAGGATGGGTTTATTTTATCAAATAATTTACATCGATTACTGTCTATTTTCAATAGTCGTGTAATATAGAGAAAGTTCCAAGAAGAGTATTGGAAACTTAAGCACACTCCTAGTATTGGTATTGAGAAATCTAAAAGGTCATTTGCTGTGTTAGTTTTCACGAAAATTGAGGATCATTACGATTAAATTTGTCGAGTCATCGAATGATTCCACCTTCTATCAGAAGAAAAAGTATTGTCGGTATGTCTTTCATGGATGTCACCTATACAGCGTATGTTCAGAATATGCGGAAAATAATATGCTAACACAGTGTCTTGATATTGAAATATGACTTATACGATTCGATTCCAGTACATGATTTCCAATATCCAAAATTATATTTCAATTACCTCGTCATATCTTCTTCGAGGGGCCCTATTTTTCATTTTTGAATATAATTCGAACTAGAATAGAAATTGACTACCTAGTAAGAGGTTATAATAGCAGTCAGATAACATAATTTAAAAAATTAACCGAGGTTGAACTTTCTGGATGAAATATCTCCAGAAGCCCCCAAAAATGTTGAAGCTGGTAACTTTTACATACACTCAGTATGAGTAGTTCTGACGTCACAAAGTGCGTCGTTTTCAAGGTCACGTTGAATTTGAAAGTTTCAAAGTTGAATTTTTTGGGAGAATTTCATCTTGACGCAGTCTGAAAGTTAATCTACGCTTTTCTGATACTTCCAAAAAGCCTACACTAGTAAAGAGAATCAGAATGAAAGACACTGACACGAGCAGTAGATTTTTGTTCAGTATATCGTTTAATCTTCCATTAGCGGTAGAAAAAAGTTAATCCCACAGTGTCGCAATTCCCGACCGGAAGTTTATTCTGAATCCTTCCGGTCCGTCGCAACAATTTTCTAAAGGGTGGCATGATGGAGATTTTTTATGCATCCATCACGTCCTACGAATGATACATTATCATCAAAATAATTTCACCCAAAGTGAACAAACGTGGAGTAGGTGTTGATAATGTTTCCATATGTGGAAGTATGATTATTTTCATTATTTCACCATATAGTGAATCAACTTCCGAAACTTTAGTTCTCATGGTGAAATAATGTCTTACAAGATGTATATACATGACATCAAATTTCCACCCCAATCATTGGGGTGAAGAGATATGTAATGATTATTTGATTGATTGCTCTTATGTAAGAGATGGTTTTATTGAAACATTTGGCTATGCTGCCGTTTCCAATGGAATTTTCATATTCTGATCCAGAAAATACGAATTTCATTGTATGATCGTGAAGAAATCATAACTCTTCGAGATAATTCAATAAAAAGTGGGACATTTCAAAAAGCTGAATGATCAGTTTCATTCTGAGAAAATAATGAAAACGCAGATTTTGCAATATTTGGAGTTGTTTTTCTGACATCGGCATCGCTTTCTGACAACAAAAAACTACTTCTTTTCAGTCACATTTCCATAACCATCGACGTAGGCAGTTTATAATTCTCATAAAGATGATTAGGTGATATAAAAAAGTCTGAAATGCTATTTTCATTGTTCAGAATATGAATAAGCATAAGGTATGTTATATCGTTGTAAAGCAAATAGAATAACATGCAATTTTCAATGAAAATAGTGCACGAGCCTGTCATATGTAATTAATTTTTTTCATAATTTATTATGTAGGTACTCTAGTGCCATTCGAAATAGTTTTTTGATTTTTAAGTTATCTTGTCGAATAAGCGAAATATTGTTTGTATACGATAATTTGGAACACTCGGTATAAAGCATAATAGATGCCGAATTGCTAAACATTTACTAGATGTAACCAAATATTTTCAAAATCAGTTGTCATTTGACTGAGAAAAAAGTTTTCATGGAGCAACAGAAAAAACTATTTCATTGAGAACATTGATTTTCATACTATAATTCAATCAATATTCAACCATCAATTACGGAATTATATCTGAAAATTATCGAGAATAAAATCCGAAAACAGGTGGTTACATGATGTATTGAACCAGATTCATGATTCGGACTCTAAATCCTATGATTGAATGATCTGAAGTAGACTTCAGACTATTTTTCTCGATGCACTCTCTGTCTGAATTTGCGTAAATAAACTCATGAAACTCATGATGTACATCCAGATTTCGAAAAATGGAGTTCTAATTTGAGAGTTCTTCGAGAATGACGTCATGTGAGAACCCTCTGAGAGCTCTTTTCGGAGACTTCATACTGTAATTTTTATGGTTTGTATGCGGATTGAAAAGCTGCTGTAAAAGTTCTTGCTTCCAGATTGTAAAGTAAAGTTGAAAGAAATTGAAGCAGATTTGACAACGTTATCCAATTTAATGTTCGGTTCCATTATGTAATGAATTTTTCGATGTATTCGCCCGCAATATCGCGTAAATTCGAACTTCTTTATATCGCCTATGTTTATCGTTCCTGCAAAACGTTTACGATTTTTTTATGTATGCGCTTCGTAACTTTTTTTGTAATAAAAAATAAAACCTGCGGCAGGAATGATTTTTATTGCTGATCGATAATATACATTTGATATTTTTTTATTCACAGTTTTGCTATATTTGCACAATGCGATGTCTAGGTTATGAAATTGAATAAAATATCAGAATTATCGATTATTCCAATCAACGTATCAAGAGATTCTAACGTATATTTCATATCTCTTGAGACCTGTTTATATCTGAGAATGAACGATATGGAGAAAAATACTAGTAGGAAGAAATCTATTGAAGAATAGAAGAATATGAAAAAAATTGAGGGATAATAATAGAAATCTCTCATTTTGAAATATCTACTTCTTGTTCACTGAATCCTTCGCTGAATGATATCAAAAAATACAGAAAAAAATAGTAGATATTTTCGCAAAATTGTCTCATCGTTTACATAATTATTTATATTTCAGATAGTTCGTCAAAAAACTGTCATTATCACCAATATAAATTCAATTGAGGCATGAGATGAATAGGTGAAAGTATTTTCGTAAATACTTTCAGACAGAAAAGCTATAGATTCAGATGAACCAACATGTCGTCATTGTTATAATGTTTGTTTTATATCATCTGAATAATTTCGTACAATATGTAGAAAGTGGATTTGCATTTGAAATAGCCATTATTATTGTAGTATTTCGCTGAACAACAGAAGGTATATTATTATGAATCCAAACAAAACGAATTATTTTTGAAACAGTCTGAATAAATAATGATAAATTATTTATTCGTTTGGAAACAGAAGCGATACAATACCATGATTTTTATCCTCGAATTAACAATGAAAAACTCGTGAAAACAGCTTTGTATGTGGTGTATGATCCATTTCAGGACCTTTCTTGTTTTTAAGCTATCTTACAAGTTGAAGAAGAAGTGGGAGTTCACTCTCTACTTATTTGTACAGAGTGGAAAAATTTTCAATATTGGTGTAGAGTAACTCGGTAAATATAGAACATACAAAAAAATTGGGGAAATTCCCAGAAAAATAAGCTGTTCAATTTCGAGCTATGAAGTGAAATTGTATATCTCCAAATACAATATTTACATTTACTAGTTGACGGGAATTGTGCCTCAGGAATGTGAAATTCATGATCTTCCAACCTCACTAAAAGATCAATTACCAGCCAATGAATTCCTCTCGAAAAAAAAAAAAGAAACTCGATGATGCTACCTCACCTGGTAAATCATTTACACTATACAGAAATCGAAATTTTCCCACTCTGTACGTACACTCTAGTGATGTATTTTTTCAAATGAGCTGTGATTCTTCAGAAATATCCCAAACCAATTTTTTCTTCAACGGAGCACACTGTATATTTCTGCAGATATAGAATATGATCATCTAACGCTCCTGAGAAATATACAGGGCGAGTCACAATAAGATCGACGAACTCCCCGTCTCATTTCGATTTTTTTTTCTCGTAAACTTCCGGAAGAAAAAATTGTTTACTTGGTGATGTAATCTTATGTAGTAATGGTGGTATGTAGCTATACTTTCCTCCTTATTTTATTCAAACAAATCGATGGACAAAGTGAATTTTTCATATCAGTTAGACTCATCAATACTCAAGAGGAAATTCATAACATTTCAGTGACTAAAAGTGAAGGTTTTTGAGATATTTGCGAAAAACTGTGGAGTCACTAATTCCAAATGATTTTTTTTCCCAATTATTTCAACAATGTTCAGTGTTGTACAGAATAATACTCGAACCCGATTTCGCCCCCAATTTTCAATGGTTTGGAAAATGAACATGTTTTTTATTGGTGGCCCATTTCACCCATTTAAAGCACGCCTCAGCGTGTTTAAATCGAACTTTAAAAAACGCGCCGTCGCAATCAAAAAATCGCGTGTGTTTTAAAGATCTTTTTATCCACTTATACTTCAATATACTATTTCAATCATGTGTTTAAAAAATATTGGTCAAGGTGCCTTTTTGGACATCATCAAACACGAATATTAAAATCCAACTGTGGTTCAACAAATTCTCTAGTACCCCAAATAATACTACTTCAAGTTTCAATAAAATCGATTGAATTACTGTCAACACTTCTTCGCAGAAACTATTGTTTTGACATATAGTATTGGCCACAAACGTTACAAAAACGTCTGAGAATTCTTCTTACTTCGTACTTACAAAACACCTTGTATAATCCATACTTTACGTTCATACCGGATTCTTATATCAGCTTAGAAAAGGTAGAATGTATAAAGAATTAGTGGTTGAAGAGGTATTTGTTGCAACAGCATTCTACAATTTGAATAAATGGTGGCAATAATTGCACAACAAAGAACTTTTCATTGAATCTCATCACGCTCTAGATTACAAAGAAACATCCATACCTGTATTGGGAAAAATCCATTTTCGGTATCACCATTCATGAATGAAATATGTAGTTAGTACTCTCACTCTTTTCTGTATTTTATCATCATGAAACATCTTGAAGGCCATAGTAGTCCACCTTGATTTTTAAAGTCACTTCGAAACTATGCTTTGTTAGGTTCATGATTCATACAGGATGATCAATGAACTAAGAGAGAAACATTTCGTTTGCGAATGTAGTTAAACTCAATCATGCAAATATGTATGTTTTTCACTTGGATTTCGAGAATAAAAATATGTTACTTGACAATAGCTGTAGAAAATTCGGAACCATGGTATGATAATAATGGTAGTTTAAGAATGGTCCTCATGAAATCATATTCTGACGTTTTTCTAGAATTAGTTTTGTGAAGTTAGCTATGAAATTCATGGAATCATATCACGAATGATAAAGATCCAATTAGTCTCATCTCGAATGTTATATTGTAGATGAGAGAAAGTCCATCAAAAAAAAAACAAAAAAGAGCAGGAAAAAAACTTCCCACTTCCCAAACAGTTACAAAACAAAAGAAACTCGATGCTAGGCAAAAATTAACATTCTAATCTTGCTGATTTTCAGCTGTAATAAATCTATTTCAGATTACAGAGTGGTAAGGAAACGTTTCAAAAGGAAGTGAATTCTTTGGAGAATTATACAGGGTCGCTGATATGTATGGAAACGGTCGATTATTTCCTAAAGTAAGATAGCTAGCGGAAAATGTTAGGATACAAAAGTTGTAGGGTTTTTCAAAATCCATTAGGCTAATGAAGAATTAAGTATACAGGATGAGTCAAAAAGTCAGGACGAAACAAAGTTGCTTTTTCTCTAATGGGACGCCCTATATATTATTCCACATTTCAATTCTGCTCGAAATTCTGAACAAAATTGATGAAGCGCTTCATTTCCTAAATTCAACCGATTTCGAGATATCGAATTTTGAAAATAACTTATGATAAATTATCCAAAAATGTTAGTCCATTAAGTTCATAGTCCATCAAGTTACCTTTGATGTCTGGTGTGGCATTATTGGTGGACACGTCATAGGACCCTATTTTATAAACGGAAATTTGAACGATATTTATCACTTTCACAACAGCATATTATTCCAGAGCTTAGACGATTATTCCCGAATAATAACAATCCCAATTTGCCGGCAGAACAAATATGGTTTCAACAAGATGGGGCTCCTCCACATTTTGGACGTATGGTACGGGCATATCTAGATTAAACTTTTCCTAATAAATGGATTGGACGCAGGGGAGCAATTGAATGGCCAGCTAGGTCTCCCGATATGACCCCACTTGACTTTTGTCTATGGGGTCACATAAAAAGTGTAATCTACAAAAATAGGCCGCCAAATATCGAAGAGTTGCAAGAAAGAATAAGGCATGAAATTTCTACCATTCCTCCTCACATGATTTTAGATTCACTACAAAATTTTGTTCAGCGAGTTCATTACTGTCAGGAGGTGAATGGTAAACACTTTGAGCACCTAATTAAATAGAATTTCAAAGAAAAATTTGTTGTTTATTAAAACTTGTTTTCTCTCTTTTCCTCCTGTCTCAACTATTGTTTTCATAAAATTTTAAATATCCTGGACATTCATTAAAAAATATATTTTATTGTTTTAATTGCATTTTAATCAACCCTGAACCATCATGTTTTTTTTATTTTCTGTAGAAAAATTATGATTGAATTGTAATCATAATATCCACATACTCCACCTTTTGTGACTTTCATAATAAATATGCATCATTTCGTGCTTTTTCTTTAATAAATTTGAGAGTAGTAAAAAGTTATTTTCAAAATTCGATATCTCGAAATCGGTTGAATTTAGGAAATGAAGCGCTGCATCAATTTTGTTCAGAATTTCGAGCAGAATTGAAATGTGGAATAATATACAGGGCGTCCCATTAGAGAAAAAGCAACTTTGTTCCGTCCTGACTTTTTGACTCATCCTGTATACTTAATTTTTCATTAGCTTAATGGATTTTGAAAAACCCTACAACTTTTGTATCCTAATATTTTTCGCTAGCTATCTTACTTTAGGAAATAATCGACCGTTTCCATAAATATCAGCGACCCTGTATAGTTTCGTGTATCGACATGTGAAATGGTGAAGGAGCCGGAAATGCTTTAACATGGGAGGTCTCATTTCCAACAAAACTTGTACTATTGTATGAAAATGGGGGATATACATCAAGTCAATTGATTATAATAATCATAGCATCAGTGGATTTTTGATAAATTGTTTCCCTGATTTAGTGAATAACAACTTATTTTTTAACTTCAAACACCCTCTCGAAAATGAATCGATAAAATTGGCCAGTCTTTGTTGTTTGGTATTGACTAGGAGGCAACCTTCAAAATATCATGTTCTTGCATATTTTTCTACTCACAAAAGTTAAGACTTCTAGGAAAGTTTACATTTTGAGAATCTCGAAAATACTAGCATGTCTATGAGGAACTCACTGTATTATCGAGACTATTTGAATTTTCTTTATACGTGAAACCTGAAATTCGAATCTGAAAACTTACTATTGAAAAGTACACAGTTCGATTCAGGTTTTCATGCTCTTTTAATATTTTCCTTCAGATTCTGAAAACTCCAAGATACAGAATGTTTCATTGAGGACTCAAAAATATGTTGAATTTCAGTTAATTGGACCTAGTTTTTTCCTTCTGTTGATTGGATAATGGTTTGAGTTTTCATGGCTACTTATTAACTTGAAACCTATAATAGGATTGGGTGGGATTGATTGAACACCCCATCTTGATTTCATTACTCTGGAGACCCCAAATATATGGTATATTCAGAATCCCCTAAGTGAACTCTAGATAGTGTTGACCTAGTTATGCCGCTCTATAGAGTCCTCGTAACGTACTCAATGACCCACTCTGTATATCCTTTCCTAGCTGTCAATATTATTCAATGTTGGAAATTCAACCCGTGAGACTTTATGGCTTTACAAAATCTATAAACGAATAATCATTTCTGTGGAAAGATGATCATCCATTCCCTATTTGAAATAACATTTGCTTGTGCAATAAATGATCATCATTTCCTGATTCTGGGAGGAGAAAACTCATATTATATGGATAGTTCTCTAACCAGAGTCCATCGATTCAGTGCCTAAAAAAAGAAACAAGTTCTAAAGTTATATCTCTTCTGAACTTCCACTAAAATACTGAAATATGTATATAAATAATATTGAACTACTAGGGACTCGAAGCTCGATGTTTCAAATTCGAATACTGACGGTATTTTATTCGAGAAGTCATCTTCTATATCTGAGAATAATAACCCATTCAACATTCAACAATACTGTATCATGCAAACTGAGCACGATATTTTTCAAATGTTTTTTCTTTAGTTAAGAGTTAACATTTTTAAAATCCTGAAAATCGATAGATACTATTTGATAAAACGATCTTATTTTCTGGAAGAGCAAATAAGTGGAGGTCAACCTATCGTTGGACATTATAATAATCGTCCTTCTTGAGAATGTATCGTGAAAATAATCGTGAAGCCGATAGGAGCGGCTAATCAACATAAAAAAAAGATGGAAATATCACCTCGTTCTTTCAACATCAGCTAAGACAAGAGTCTAACTTATATCAAGTATGGTTTCATTTTTTTGATGTAGATTATTTGAAATTTCATATTGAAATGATTGCAACCATATATAAGTTGATGGCCCTGTATATCGATAGCTCCACAACTGGATTCGACTGAACTTTTACAAACGTAAACGAGGCTCCATTATCTACTTCATTAAGCTGGAACAGTTGAACAAAAAAGAAAACTTGACAGGCACATCTGAGTAAATCTAGTTGACTTGATTAATGTAGAATTCTTCGCGTTCGGACGATTTTCTATTGAATTCTTATAATTAAGATTGCCCATCGTTTTTCTAATGAGCAAGTAGTACCGGGTGATTCAGTGAGGGTGAAGAGGTGCTGTATCTCAGGAACTGATTATCGTACAGGCTTGCGGTGAAACATTTTATAACCGAAGTGGCCAAGAGAAAACCCTGAAAGTTATTGTTTTCATTTCATAGCCTTCACTACAGGGTGGGCAAATTATATATGTATAGAGCAGCTCGGTAACTATGGGAGATACGAAAAAATGGAGGTCGCATTCTCGATCGCTTTTTTCGGGATAAGTTCACTGGCAAAAAAATATCGGCTCTGGTCGATTTTTCGACTTTACGAACGAATATCATGATTGTTAAGGGAGTGAGGAGAGAATTGTTTTCGCATTCGTCAGGCACTTTTTTTTTCTTTCAATTCATTGGCGTAGAGAAAATTCCAAAATAAAAAAGTTCGATTTCGAGTTATGACCTGAAATTGTATTTTTTAAAACGGAAATCTTAGTTCATCAATTGTGGTTTATTCAACAAAAACAGATGAATGAATTCGACATGGATCATACCTACTAATAAGTAATACAAATTAAAGGAACTGATGTCCATTATGAGCGATACATACATTGCTTCTCAAAAGTCCCCTTCCCCCTCTTATCTTTGGAACGATTATACATTAACAAGTGAAATTTGGAAACTGAATATTAAAGGTTGTAAGCTGCCCTACTAGCGGCGATAAATGACGAAATCCTCAAAGATGATGTCACAAGGCCATTGTGACCAATAATTTTAAATGGAACCCTACGGCAAGCGACACCTCTTTCAAAAGGTATCGAAAAAACCCATTCAATGATACTTATTTTGTTTGTGTTTATAGCAGTTTTGGCAACTGGCTTTTGAAATTTTGGAAGATGATCCAGATGAATTCGGCAATTTGGAAATAACATTCCAACAGGATGGTGCTCCTCCACACTTTTACGGTGAGGAGTATCGAGGTAGATGGATTGGACGACGAGGTTCAACGGAATGGCCACCTCGATAACCGGATCTCACACCTTTGGATTTTTCGAATCGAAGGTTTACGTTTCTGAACCTGACAATATTGACGTTTTGAAACAACGT
Organism: Plagiodera versicolora; assembly: GCA_037013635.1. NCBI lineage: Eukaryota > Metazoa > Arthropoda > Insecta > Coleoptera > Chrysomelidae > Plagiodera > Plagiodera versicolora. The sequence continues at coordinate 4,931,770 of CM072993.1, read as the reverse complement.
ATTGTTGCAGAATGTGAGGCTGTTTCCGCAGACACATTTTCAAAAGTACGAGAAGAGTTTGAAAATAGGATGTTCTACTGTCAGGAAGTAAATGGAGGTCACTTCGAGCAATTTATTTGAGTAGATATTGATTCTTGAATCTGTAATCAATATCATACTGAATGGAATTGAAATTTCAATGTTTACTAATAAGCCATTTCTTGTGTAACTTGTTTTAAATGTGGCCCCAAAAAAATAAATCCAGTGGTGTTAAATCACGTGATCGTAGTGGTCACCTCACTGGTCCATTGCTTTCCATTATTTATCAATTGTTTCACTACATTTATATGGAAATGAAGTCATAGCGTTGAATTTGATTCAGAGAATTCAGCGGTTTCTTGTTATCATATCAAAAGATGCCCTCTAGTGGCATCACACGAAATCAAACTGAGATAGATTCTGTAGACCAATCAATGCCCTTTCTATTTCGTCCAATAGTGTTTTACAAAAATCGCTCCGATACAAGTCAACCTCAGGATGTATACAGGGTGTCCCAGTACTCAACGTCAAGCCGAAACGGGGTGACAGGATTAATCAAAACCATCAGGAAAAAAATCCTATTCCATGGAAATGTTCATAATTTTTTTCGCAAATTAGCTTCCCATTTTCTATTTCAATTTTATTCATGACCTTTGGGACACCCTGTATATCAAGCTTCTTATTTTCATTTGAAACGTACTTATGTCTGCTTTTAAGTTTTCAGTTGAATAGACGAAACATTCAGTACGAATGATTCTGATGTTATTTTGATACGAGTAACTCTCCCTTTCAGTAATCGCTATTATAATATTGAGTTACTTATGCACTTATAACTAGTATTTATGATTTCTCAGGAAACACAGAAATACTGTCTTCGAGTATAGTATCCATTGGTATGATTGAATCGTACATATGAATATGAGATTATCATGCACTTCAAAGGAAGAATAGTTATCATTGCGTCTTGCTTGTAGCTATCTCAGTTGAAATGTTTTTGATTCGCACAAGCTCTAGGTAAATTCTTTATTTCAAGGTTCAAAATGCCCATAATTTTTAAACTGCGCATGGGATAGATTTCAGATCTTGGCCACTTCGGAATGAAATTGAAATTTTTTCGCAAATCTTCAGCTAGGCTATCATTGTTTTTTTTCCAGAATAGATATCAAAATTCTATAATTTTCGGATCAATCAATGCTGTTTCAAACGAGACCAAGCTTTCAATAGGTCAAAAAGTGCTGCCAAGAATTGATCCATAAAAGCACCACTTTGAGAAGTGAACATGTTTTTGACATTTTTACTGGGTATATTCCGGTAAAAAATTACTCTGAAAGTTTAAGTCGACGATTACACCCTCTGGCGGATATCCTGGATAATTTCCAGACTTTTCTCTTTGCCACTTTGGACATGAGATTTTATACTGCACAAGAAGCTTCCGAGAAACATAATCATTCTAATCTACATTAACGTTTTAAGATTCAGGTGTATTATCAGCAATTTTTTTTTAATCGAGTAGAAACTGTAATTCATTATATTTTTGACTAGGTAACAGGTCACATGGGATTTCATAAAATATACACATAATTAGTTGGTGTAAAAAAAATGACAACAAATTATATTCGAGGTGATTCGCTGAAATATAACCACACAACTTGAGTGAATAATAGAATATTGAAGGGATATTTGGATGAATTCAGTAGACGTGATTAATACCTAATTCCTGGCGATTTAACGATTCCCTGGGGAATTCTCATAATTAGCGAAATCGTTCGATGTCCGGGAAGTGATTCTTTGTACACTATTCACAGTCGATGGTTGTGCCTAATTGGCATTCAACGAGCGGACGATTCAGATACATGGATACGCCTATGCACGGTTTCAAAGGCCAATGCACGATTATACAAGGTGAAGCATATGCGACGAGTTCGATCATTAATCATTATCTAATACGATTCCGATAGACAGGCTGACCGTCTTTCGAATGCCAGTATGGGGATCTCGCTTATGATAGGAGTTACGAAATTGGTTGAATTAGGTTGGAATAATATTTTTAAAAATGAGAATATCTAATCGCATTGGACATGTCGAACCGAAACTTCATGTGGGCTGTTTTTTGAAAAGCTCATGAATATGGCATAACTTGGTTTCTCTCACGAATTTTATCTTGAATTCAAACATTTTCAGTTGCTACTTTTTATTTTCTTTACATCGATCTATCATAATTAATTGGTGGTTGAATATCACAGTTTCGTCAGAAATCAGATTTTATATTTCTGGAATGCTTTTAATAAAATATTGTATCTTTCGAAGTATTGGCAGTTTGATTAGTCTCTGGGCGAGATGTTTGCACTGAATGAGTTTTGTCAGCAATCTTCAAATAAACAATAAGATGAGATAGTTATTCTGTGAAAAATTGATATATGTGCCCATAATTATGAAAGTGGACTGAATCACATTTTTCTTCTTTCAAGATATTCAATAAGTTGCGTTTGATTGAAAAAATAATTTCACTCGAAACGACATTTCAATTTGTAATTTTCTTATTCTCGATGAATGAAAATTCATTTTTGATATGAAATTTTGTGAAAATCCATAGAAATCTATTGTTTTCTAAACTTCAATCGACCATTAGACCATTTCCGAAATTGAATTGGATACTTATAAATGACTTGAAGCAATAAAGAACTTACAGTTTCATATGAACAATAACTTCAATAGAATAATTCATTATAATATGTGTTCGAATTGCCCACCTCCTGATCTCAAACATATAATGTCATTATTTTGTTAAGAAATGCTATTGCTCTTGACACATCTATTTTCCTGATCCCAAATCTGAGAACGGTAACAATTCTTCGTGAAAGTTCATCATGGTCGATTGGAAATCGTTCCGTATTTGATTTTTTCCACCCCTTGAAAAATCCGAAGGAGAAATCTCAGACATACATGAAAAACATGTTTTTTTTTTAAAGTAATCCTCATGAAAAATTCAAATCGATAGTTTTGATAAAACCATGATATTGAAGAGAATAAGAAACGTTACCTAAAAATATTGATTTTTTTTTATATAAAACTTCTCACGAAAGGAGACATCCTGCAATGTTCAGAGAACATCGTGAGGAGCAAGAGAAAGGAGATAGGAATTGGTGTTCTTTGTAAATTTATGAAGGTCATATGCCTCGTGGAACACCTCCCTGGGCAATTCGAAATATTGTTCATGAAATGGATGAAAATTGACATGTGTTTTTCTGCCACTTCGAGAATCAATGAAGGGACAATTCCACGTTCAGTTTGAAATGTTCAATACGGTTAGATCATCTTTGAAAATTTGAAAACGAAAATGTTTATTGTATCGCGATATCTTGCAATAATGCGCAACTTTGCCACATTCAACCAATTTCTTGAGATGAGTGAGATCGCCATACTGGGACTCAAAAAACGGAGAAACCATAGAGTTATATTTTTGGTTGAATAAACTTTTGATGAATGTGAAAAATTCGAAAAATTAAGAACTTACCATTTTTTTTAAGTAAATGTTGAGAATATTCCCTTTTTTTTCTGTTTTTGTTGATCCCAGTTTCTCGACAAAATCTCTTCCTGGTAGTTATACCTTCCGGTACGATTACGTTGGGCCACCCTGTATGTGTAGTTCTGGGTAGCGCTCCAGTTATAAGCGATTTCAAGTTCTCGTTTCGAAGAACATAATTTTTGATAAGTCATCGGAATTGAAGATAAGGGTTCTGAATCATGAAAAAAAAATAGCTTGAAAAAAACGGTGCTCATTTGAATTGATCAATTCTCACTGGACAGTTTATTCCCAAAATGTTTTGAATATGCAAATCCGGTCCGCGTCGGATTTTCAAATTTGTTCAACATCACATTTCACATTGAAAGTTTTCGAAGAGTTTTAGGATTTACCGTTAGAATGAACTTCTTTGGAGTTAAAGAGTTCATGAACAATTGAGAAATTTCAGATTTTGTTAAAAATGGTTTGAAAATAGTTATTGAATTGAATTGAATTCTTGGCGAGACCTTCGAAGGTCTAAACATTTTCATCATACTTTCGTTCCATGAATAGACTAAAAATCCAAATTCAGAAGACTACGTTGATGATCGTGTGACCTACACTCCTCAAGAAATCATGAAAGTTGTTGAAGTTACGGGGTAATAGGTGAAATAAATCCCGCAAATCAAGATAAAAATTTTAATGTGAATCTTCAAGGTACAGAAGGACATATTTCAACACCTAAAGATGAAGATGTCGATCTCTACGCGAAGTAATGTTCTCAAGTAGTTTTCAAGCAATCAAAAGACTGTTGAAGATGAAACAATAGACAAATCACTTGTGAGCTCACATTCCTTGAATGTCCCAATCAGTGACAAGTTCACAACTCCAAACCACAGTTCAGGTTCAGCAAGCTGTACAATATAAATTTCAATTCAAGTAACCTTTGTCAAAACAACATATTCACGAATATTTTAAGCTCGAAGGCATTCAACTTTTCAATCCATTGCCAAAACAAGTTAAGAACGAGACAACAATATGAACCGTATAAAAAAGGATGAAATTCATGTATAGCTATCTAATTAACGAGTACACAGAGAGTATATGAAAAGTGATTCTGAAAAGTTGTGTCAACCATAAACTACTGGAATATAGTTATTCAATACATTTTCTGGTGAATTTATGTCATCTGATTCAATTGTATACCAAATACGATGTGTACAGAGTTATAATAGGAATATCTCGGTAACGGTTTCTATCAGATGCCCTTTTTATTCGAACGTAATTTTTAATGGGAGAAAACTCACTGGTTTGACATGGAAAATAAAATAGAATTATTTCGAACATCTAATCAAGAGGAGGATCAACAATCTCCAAATTATATACTAGATATGCGATTTGAAGGTATTGAATACTTTCACGAGATGAATCAATACAGGAGTGATTCCTCATCGAAAAAAAGACAGGATCTTTAATATGAAGAAACTTAGTTGGATCATCCAATGTTGAGATACAGCCCCTTTATAAGAGCGAATACGTCGCTCAATGCGAAGACGTCTAGACGCATGCGTAATGTCTGAAGGTAGACATATTGAATAATCATTATGATTTCTACATGTTGTATATCTTGTTATCAATAAATTAGTTTCGTTTATTCCCCTTTAATCGTTCAATTCAGGTAGTAATATAAGTTTCTTTATATGAAATATCATATCTTTTTTTCGATGAGGATGCACCCCCTCAAATGTTACTCAGTTACATTCTGTAGAATGTTCATAAAAAAGTTCTTATATTAGAAACGTCCTTCTGATTTTTGTTCCTAGAGGTGTTATGGCCTTCACACACTCATTTCAAGTGTTTTACCCTGAATAGGAAGGAACTCGGGAAGGAAGTACATTATCTATATTATATCACAATATTCTATTTGAACTCGTGAACTATTTTATATTTATTATCGTTTTCTCAACCCACGCTTATGGAAATAGTACAGTCGAGATGCAGTTTACTGATAAATTACTCTCAACAATTGATAATAATTCTCCATAATTCAATTGATCATTATTTGATTTAAAATGTACCCATATTCAAAAAACCGGTGTTAATTCCAAAACTTCATGTTCGAAGAGTATGTGATGTCTTGAAATGAATAACTCTTCCATAAAAACAACTGACTATATATCACTATTCTTCTCAGATTGTATACAGGATATCCATTAAATATATGCTGAAATTGAATAGGCTGACTCATTCTCAGACGAAAACTTTCAATGCAAGTATTTCCTTGAAGTCTCGACCTCGGAAACAAAGTGATGAAGATTTGAAAAAAAAAACATAAACTTTTGTTGACTGAGATAATATTGGAGAAATTTTCAAGAAATTCCAGACAAATGTTTCCTACATCTAGATGCATTTTTATAAATAAGATCTTTTTTACTAGTGGCGTTCTCACGGGTTTGATTAAATATTTTCAACAAAATATAACTCCACTACCTCTTTTTTGGATGAAAATAGTAATATATATTCACACATTTCTTGGCAGATCTCAACTAATGTTTCATTTATCCGATTCATAGTTGTCGCTTGAAGATTAAAAATTAATTCAATACACTGGAAGCTAATTCAGGGATTTTGCTCTTGATTCGAAAAAATCTTTCCCCACCTCAATCCGAAAATGCTTCGTGAGTGAGCCACATCCCTTTGAAGAAGACATCGTTATTACCAGTCTTCTTTTCATTTTTTCTTTTTTATTATTTCTCAGAGACAACTTGATATTGCAGATACAACATGATGTAATGGTGGAAACACTGAAACTGATTTATTTTTCTCGAAAAAAGTTCATGTTATCGATTTCAAAGGAGAAGACAACGTCTATGAAAATGGAAGCATTTTCGGATTGAGGTAATCTGAGTTCGATCGACATCAAAGACCTTCAATATCTATAGTTTGCATTTGGAAGAAGAGTTTCTGGACACCCTGTATGTCAAAGGGTGAGACTTTTAGGCTATGAGTTCTTGTGAAATATTTTATATGGAATAAGTTGAAAAATCACTCCATATCAGTATGTCATCGAGAAATGGCCATTTCAAGCGATAATCTGATTTGAAAATGTAATTTTCACCATGTTCTTAATATTGGTTGGTTATTGCAACTTCATTATGCTCTTGTTGACTTCGATATGGTTTGGTTGACACTTGTCATCTGTTGCTTAATATATTCTTAGATCTCAAAACCAAGTTTCAAGGTCTATGGAAATTTTTAATCTCGACACTTCAATCACTAGTGATATCAGAACTATATCTACAAGAAGTTACTTATAGCGGAGATGTGTAGGAATTTCAAAATTTCGCAGGTTCGGAAAGTCTAATTGTAACTTTTTTGATGAGGTGAAATTTTCAGTTTACATCGCTTTCTTTTTTAATAGCTGCCACTAACTTCAGACGAATTTTCATGAGCTTGTTAAGAAATTTCACGTGAAGAATTGAAGATTACCACCTATGAGTTCCAGGCTTTTTGTGTGAAGGAATCCGAAAAAGAATTCCGAATTCGTGAAGAAATAATCAATTGATGTTTCATCATGATAATGCACTTGCTCACATATTCGCCAGACATGGCTCCGTCTGACTTTTTTCTATTTCTAAAAATAAATAGAACCCTAAAGGGCCGTCGTTTCATAAGCATAGATGACGTTAAGAGCGCAATAAAGAGACGATTGGAATAAGCGTTGCCGTCTATATCGAATGCAGACTATAAACGAATGAATACAAAATTATTTCTGAAAACGAAAATTTCCTTCATATTCTAAGCACATCCCATTAATGAAAAAAGAATGACTGTATTTTATATTTGACCCTTGTATATTCAAATCCTAATGAATATTATCAGTGTTATAAAATCCTATCCTATCACATATGGAAGAGTTCAGTTCTATGAAGTGACAAAAACGTACCATACCTCTCTAACTTATGAATGTTCTCTCTTAGTAGATCATGTAAGCAAGAAAAGAACGCTGGTATGAATGTTGAATGCACTCGACAGTGCAATTATCCTCGATAAACGACGAGATAAACATCCTCGATCCCATTCTCCTCGTTTCACAATTTGTTCCATGCTGGTTATGGAAAAAAAAAAATCAGCACATTCATTTTCGTTTTCGAAGAAGATGATAGTCTTGACTGGAAGAAGCTCTCTACCAAAACACAAGATTTCAACAATCTGCTAAAATTTCGAATATTGATATACAGGATGATTCATACTAAACACTAAAATATGGCGATTGGCATGTCTTATACAAATGCTACAGTTTATGGAATTCCAATTTGAGATTTTTCGAATCTTTTTGGGATTCCAAACGACATCGTCTTGAATATTTACAAATCCATTTTTTGGCACGAATTCATGCTGAATGCAGCACTAGTCACACCCTGTTAATTAGGTGAGTTACAACATATCCTGTAACATTTGCATAAGACATGTTGAGCTCAATCGCCATATTTAAATGTGTAGTATCTTCAGTTCAGAGATCTTAATGAATCACCCTGTAATGTCCAATTCTCAGGGTTATCAATGGACTAGATCACTAGTTTTTGGAAGAATACCGCAACGTCCAATACAGGAAAAATGTAAGTATTAATTTTTCCAATAGTTTTCTTACTTAACATTTAAAATCAATAAAAAAATAATGTATATGATGTCAGAGGAAAAATATTGGTGATGTCAGTGTCTGTGGATTTTTCCGAGAAGCTTTCACACTTCTTGTTCTTTCCGGTTCTTTCTTACTTTATGCATATACGGTATATCCTCTCTATAAATTTTTTATTCAAGACTTCCTTAATTTTCTCATTGATTATGTCTCGTCTGATATTATTTCTAAATCAAAATCATCGTTGATTTGTTATTATTCTTTGACATAACCTTGATATCCTGATATCTTCATCCGACTATTCTTCACTGTTGAGCTTTCTTCATTTTCTGAAATTGATACGTTCGTATATATATATGACAATATTTTTATTCGTGCTTCTATAAAGAATTCAAATTAATGTCTAATTTTTCTCACTCCGGAATGCTTTTTTGAAACCCAATTATGAACCGAAAAAAAAAACATTGACATTAAGTGGAAAAGATCTCGAATGAACAATTTCCCGAAAAAATAATGAAGGAGAGAGAGTATTAAGCACACATATAAACAGAGATGCTGCGATGCCACTTTCACCAAAAAGTTGCACTATTCTGTTCTCATTCCATATAGAACACCCAGGACTTCACAGCATTTCAGCTGTTTTCGGGGATATTATCATTTTCAGAATTTTTTGTTCGAAACATAGGCCTGATTTTATTTCCATCACTATATTATATGGATGTTGAGATACTTCAAATTTGAGATGTAGCATAATAATGATATTTATTGTGTATAAGTATCGAAAAGGAGAGTTTACGTAAGTTGAGGATCGTTGAAAGTTCGTGATTTCTTCAGTAGATTCAAAAACAAGTGATCTTATGGAAATGAAATGTTTCTTCCTATCAAATTACCAGGAACATAATCATAATTTACTTCAAGAGGCATACCACATTCCCATATCTGAACAGGTTACCAAGATACAGTGAGGTTTCTATATGAATTGGAATTTGGCCAAATTTGACATCGATCTGAATGAGAAAAAATAACTTCACAGACGAAGTGTCGATGGAAGAACATTTCGGAAGCCCGAATCATTTTCTGGACTGATGAAGACTGCAATATATATACTTTTGTCTTCATCACTAGATATAGGCACCCACAATTATGAACGGGTTGACCCCCAATGCAGCTCCTGAGCACCATCACTTATTATTATTATTCTGTTGTATTTATCATTGAAGATATGTAACATTCATTATAGACATTATACTTTGGACCAGAGAATATGAATTCGATATCGTACAAAAGCGAATACTTTTCGAGATTTTCCACTTCGAAATCCATAATTTCACATTCTATTCTTAAACGCATTCAAACAGTATTGTGCAGCTTCTTGCAAAATCTTTTCAATAACGTAACACATAACATATCAATGAAGGATTTACCATCCATCATACTCAGCTGAAGGTTATAGATGAATTATTTTTCAAACTATGAAAATGTTGTATTCATCTGACATTTGAATTAACCGATGGTTGACAGAATGATTGTATTTATATACTGTCGAACCTGAATGTTTTGAAAATACTGCCTTTTCAATGTTTTCTGATTGGGTATTATTATAATATAAACCTTTTTTGATATGTAATGTGTCATGTTATTGAAGAAATTCTGCCAGAAAGCTGCACAATCAAGGTTCAAAAAAAGAAGATGAGATTTCGGACTTCAAATAAGTGGAATAGATGATGAATCAAATCCATGTTTATTTGACTGAAACACGTAAGGAACAACAAAATGAAGTAACATATTGGCACATATCGAGGGATCTTTTGTACTTCGTATTTTGCTCGAGAAATACGGATTCAGCATTCCATTCGAGAGAATAAAAAAAAGTTGAATTTCGATTTTGAAGTGAAATGTATCGGAAAGTATGCATTTCCTCACCATGGTATTGCTAATTTCGTGGTACTCGGACCAGAATACGTAGGAACAAAAAAAATCATCAAAATACGGAATCATCGGAATTCAGGTCGTATGATTGGTACAAAGTACTAACATTTCTAAGGTAGCAGAATTCCGCTATAGTTCACCTTGTATATCCTACGAAACTAGTATCAAGCTCACCTCAGTCACAGTTTTTCTCCCCAAGCAAAAACTGATAACTCATAAATCCAAATAGAAGTTTAATCCATCCTAGTTTACTCCAGCACCAACCACGCTCACACAATCACACCAACAATTACAAATAACAAAAACATCGCGATTACAACGAACCAACGTAATTCGCTCGAATTTGAAATGCAGATAGCACTAAGACTAACACGTTCGGTACGATATCAGTCAAACACTCGCTACATTATCGTCGAATAGCCAGCTAATGGGCTAACTGTACTTCGTTCAACACACACACGCACGCACGTTGTCGATATATGATAGCGACGACGCGGCTTGGACGACCCTACTGAGCCATAAAGACGAGTCAGACGACTTTAAGACGTGGAGAAGATCCGACCCGACCCGTAGAGTACACCAACCGGAGGAAGGTGGAGGCTAAGAGACGGTAGCCGCGAGCGCGGGAGTGCCGCAAGGCTCGATTCTAGCGCCTGTAATCGCGTTGCGGTTGAATAATCAATAGCAGCTATTTTAAGGGTCAGTGTTTTCAATTATGATAGTTCTGATAGTGAATCAGAAATAATTATGTAATTTTCAAGGAAAATAACACCAAACATTAAAGTCCTACAAAATTAACAAAAATACAATCTAATAAACTCAGATCATTTTATCTACTCTGGTTATTGATAAGTGGATGATATTTTCGAGAAATGATAATTCGATGGCACGAATGTGATGGATGGTTTCATCATCACATTCAATGAATCTGCCCTTTTCGATGAAATTCTTGCTGTTACTTCCATATTTTGGCAAAAAACACGAATTTCATGATATTTGAGCGAATATGTGATTAGTAATAGTATATTGGAGTATAAGTGGATAAAAAAGTCTTTAAAACACGCGCGATTTTACGAGCACGACGGTGCAGCTATTTTTTTACTGGTGCCCCATTTTACGTTTGAATAAAGTTTTGCATTTGTCAGTTACATTTTATTTGACGTTTGAAAGGTACTCTTGTCAGATCAATAATCAAAAATTTGACTTCACGTTTCTCGTTTCTTATGAATAAAATAAAGAAAAATAAATAAAATAAAAAATATATATATTTGTTCTTAATTTTTGTCGGACATCTATCAACCTGATCATATTAATCCATGTTGAAGTAAGTCATGAATGAAAAGTGGTTTAAATTTTTTGAAACAAAGATCCTACAGTGTGAAAATTGAGTTAAGAAGTAGTAACGTACTAATTTTCTCATCGAACAGTCGAATGCCTTAGATAGGTTAGATAGATAGGTTACTTGTAACATTCTGTGTTCACCTACTGTTGTTACGATGTATTGAATCTGTTTTGTGTGACTTGTGGATTTTATCCCATATTCTTTCGTCCATATATGTAATGATTTCTTTGTTTATATCCATGCGTGGTTTTTCAAACCTAGCATTCTTCAAATTTTAGTGACACTGATGATGACCACAGCGTTGATCAAAACATGTTTGTTTCTCCTTTATGATAATTGAAGAATACCTACTATTGTGTGGAGAAGACTCCATGGTTTTTGTCTTTCCTTTTCAATATCTTTCACTCCACTTTGGGCTATGGACTATCTCCGTCGAATATTATTTTTTGTTATTCAATAATTCAGTGCTGCAGTTATTATTTGAGTAATAATAAGTTGATGAATGAGAAGATAAATTCAATGAAAAATTGTTCGAATGTTGTCAAACCAAACAGAGTAAAACTATAGCGTGTGTGGAATGTAGAAATGTATTTCACCTATCATGTGCAGCACAAAGAAAACTCAAATATGTACGAATCTGTGACTCAAGAATAAAGTGTTGTGGATTCAATGATAATATATCAAAAGATGAGTAAAATGTGTCATTGAATGAAAAATTGCAGATGGAAAATGATCTACTGAAAAAATTATTATTCGAGAAGGATCATAAATATAATTCTTTATAAAAAATTAAAGTTTATTAAGAAAACGAAATGAAAAAGTAAACACCCAAAAGATGTTCCTGAAAAACTACGAACGAACCTAAAACGAATTATCTTCTCTGAAGTGGCACAAGAACAAAAAACAGGACCTTCTGAAAAAGTTATTTTCTATGATGAACCCAATGAATCACCAGTGGTGGCAGTGAGGAGGGAAATATAAATTTGATGGAAAAGTGCGGAACATCAAGTAGCTATGAATTTATTGATGCACAATCAAACGAAATGAATCGAATCATTGATCTTGGAAATGAGAATGATGGCTACAAAACGGTCTCACATAAAAATCGAAATTAATCAAAATCTAAGAATAGAAAGCAAATCGAAAAAACTTTTTGTGAAAATAAAGAAGCGGATGATTTCGGTATGGAGAAAAAAAAATGGGAAAATAAAGAATCATTTACAAAAATATGCCGATATAGTGATCGAAAAACTACCAACACATGGAAACCAAAGTAATTGCTTTATAATTGGAGTAAACTACAAGCTGAAAAATTAAAAATACCATCTGTCTACTTGACCAGGAAGTGAAGCTTATAAAAGATTTGACTTCCAAAAGTACCATAACTATCAAAGTAGGAGCGAGATTTTTTTGAGCAGCAGAAACTTCAGACAAAACAAAGCAACAAAAATATTCACCAAATCGGCAGTGTCCGACTCCGTAACAATTATACACCAGAACGTTTTTTTATATTTATTATCACATATCTCTGTTTGACTAGCTCGTACATTCTCTTTTATATTTTTTGTATTGTGGTGCAGTGGAGATTATCATTATTATTATAGGAGCGATAATATAGAGTTCAGAGTATACGTAGGAAATACGTCGGACGTACTCATAACGTGGATATAATCCAATTGCGCATGCTCAGCTGTCAAAAGATGAGTTAACCTATGTTGTTGATATGCAGCCTTGATTGTCTATCATTGGCTTCTTTCATCTGAAATAATTAAGTCAACAGCACGTTTGGTTAACAGGATGCGATTGAGTTGACATTTTTCTGACTTCTCCATAAACTAATAATATATATATAAAAAAAATAATAAACTTCGATTGAAATAAATAACAATTTCATTACATTATTCCTACAGGATATCATTTGAAGAAGCACTTATTTACTTTTTTCATAGAAAAACCTTCGTTATTCGAAATTGATTCCCTGATAGGATGGAAAGTTTTATGACGAACGATTACTAATGAATACTCATATGGTGATTCAATCATAACACCACGAAAAGAACAATGAAAATAGTGAAGGGTATTCTTCATCACATTGCAATTTTTATCCGTTTCATTGAACATCGATCCTCATTCGATAGTAACATAGTAAAAACCATGCCGAAGCGAAGTCATGCGACTAATGACTTGTCTGAATTTGTTTATGAGGAATGTGATATTTCATCGATAGCATGCTAAATATTCGTTGATGGATTGGTAGATAAACAAAAACCTTCGCAAAACAGTGTAAAGCAATGATTGAGAGGTGAATATATTTATCGCACTCGGAAAACTACATGTCCGAGTAGAAATAATTCAATATTGATGTTTGAAATGTACAGGGTGGCTAGATGAGAATACTGAATTTTGTATTTCAAGAACTATACGTCACACAGTAGTCCAAAAGCCCAATTTCCTGGCCAAAACCTCAAAGGTTAATGGATTTTTCTCAAATTTTCAGATTAATAGTTTTTTGGGTCGGTGAAAAAATTCAAAATGGCAGACATTTTTTCCAAAAAATAGTACGTTTGCGCTGAAATTCATATTATAAGTGTTTTTTGGGTCGCTGATTACGAAAATGAAAAAAAAATCTAAATTCAAAATGGCGGATCCAAAATGGCGGACATTATTTCCAAAAAATAGTACATTTGTGCTGAAATTCATATTATAAATGTTTTTTGGGTCACTGATTACGAAAATGAATAGGAAAAATGAAAAATTTATTACGAAATAAATAGGAAAAATTTATTATTGCAGAATTATCACAAGCACAATATGTGTGGGGAACATTATTCTTTACTTGGCTGAACTACATGATTTCCTCAAATACAGATCAATCGCTATCAGAGCTTCCATCGCAACTTTCATTTTCAGACTTATTATCTATATTAAGTACATTATCTGCGTCGTCGCCTCCAAAATCGAATTGCGTTTCTCATGACAATTTTAGTCAAGCGCATGAAACAGGTCATGGGCCGCCATTTCCCATGTGGCGCGATAACGGGCAAGTTTGAGTGTGTGCCCACGGCCAAGTATTGAATATATCGACCTAATCTTTTGAATTATTTTGAGGAGAATATGAAGCTTTACCTCTTTGGTAACTTTTGATTTTTGAGGTTTTGGCCAGGAAATTGGGCTTTTGGACCACTGTGCGTCGTAGAGACTCGTGAAACATTTCATGATCAGAGTAGCCAAGAGTAATCCCCGGGGATTATTATCAAGTTTCCAGGATTATCGCCAGGGGGCATAATCGTAATCTGAAACTTTAGAATCGACTTTAAGCTGAATATACTTAGTGAACTCAATAAATAAATGTATCCGACTTGAATTGACCTTTATTTAAGTAGTTTTTGTCATATACTTCTTGACGAATCTTTGAAATAAGTGGGGAGGAGTGGTTCAAAGTTCTTTCTACTAAACAGCTGTAATTCCTAAATGACTGAATGAATTTCAACAAACTTACAATTAGTCTCGTTGAGGAGAGCATCGATTGGTCTATCGAATACATCTAATTTCAGATGTTTTTTTCTCCCGGATAACGCCACTAGAGGAAATCTTTCGATATGATACCGAAAAATCGTGGAAATCTCTGAAAAATCAAAAGCAACACTGTGACTCCCTTTCATGCGAATGTAGTGGAACAATATCAAAGTGATCCAGTAAAAACCGTAAATCGATATCTTATTCCTACTCCAAAATTTCGAGTATAAAAATTTTACAAACGAAATAGTTTCTTAAAAATTAACTACAGAATCTTATAGTTTCACTCCTTTCCAATCATACTATTTACATTTCCAATTGCAAAATACTCAAAACACGAAGTGACGGCAATGAAAGGAAAACAAAAGCCGAAAATATCATAATCACTCTGAATATGCAAAAATTATTCTCCTCATATCGTTAAACATTCAATAAGAATAGTTCATCTGTTGGTCTGAATCTGAATCTTCAAAACTTCATTTAACACCAAAGGATATGAGTTCAGTCTAAAAATTGCGTTGTGTAAATGAAATGTGTGCAAAAAAGACCAAAAAAAGGGATAAACTATATTTCACTCGTGAGAGTGGATTCAATTCATAAACTTCATTTAACACCAAAGGATATGAGTTCAGTCTAAAAATTGCGTTGTGTAAATGAAATTCTAATAATTTCGAGTTTCCTTGTAAGTGCAATAAACATTAATCACCCTGTCGCGTATTATTCGAATATTTGTTTGAACAAAATATTTCATTCTGTTCACTGTGAACATTTCGTTTATACATTCTGATATCTTAAAACGACAGCTCCCAACACAATTCGTGACTATTTCTGATAACAAAATTGTATACCAATACACTCAAAATATTACAATCTTCTAGAAAAAAATTTTTTTCAGACTGAATCGTTAACTACTTCCTCCTCTCAATTAAGTTATAGAAATCGCACCATATTTTCGCGTTCTGCCACAATATCGTGGCCTCGGGTTAGTCTGTAGTTTATTTCTCTTATTGTTCTTTATCGCATCTACAACTGATAACAATCCATGTATTCACAACAGTTAATTCCTAATCTGCTGATGTTTTGTCATGAAACGATATTCTCGTTTTTGTTTTCACCTAATGAGATTCAAGCATACGAATAAAGTATTGCTGCTTGAAAAAAATGCCTTTGACGTATATGTTCATTCAGAGTTCAAGTTGTTTTTCAATCACCCTCAATTTATTATTCAACAAAAAACCAATTTCAATTGTATCATGTTGGTTTTCATACCGACGAACTGAATAATTATGGCAAGGTTGAAACAGAAATATAGATATCTGGAATCCATTGGACAGCTGAATTGAAAAAAACACTTTATAGAATGAATTTGGAATTTCACATCTATAGGATATATCAGCTGACATGAGATACTTGAGGTCACACATCCACAATATACGTGAACGTATCTAATGACAGCTTGGCATGCGTTCTGTTGATTTTCTCCACGTTACGAGATACGTCCGACGTATAGGTACGGTTTTCTAATTCCACACAAAGCCGACCACAGTCGAACTATTTTGGATTTGCCAGCGAATAATAATGAAAACATAAATCAATCAGAAGCAATTTTTGATGTCAACATTCTTCCGATTATTATTGTGATGAAACTATGGAAACTGATGTTATAGACTGAATATAGTGAGGGACAGTGAGGAATATTTCAATATTGTCTGAAAAATCATCTCACACTTGCTGAACGAATGCATTTCATTTATTGAGGAATACGACTTTATCTATTGAAGAAGTGGGAAAATGAATTGGACAAAATTCTCATTCTTATAATGACCTGGAATTTGTGTATCAAACATTTTCAATCGACATCGTTGATAATTACTTCAAGAATAAATAATTGATGATGAAAAATGGTATCTCTTCATTCATTGAACTGTCGAATTCGAAATAGGTATACGACAGATTAAAAATGCACCGGACACACATGTATACATAAGCACATACATACATGGAAGCCGTGGAATTTGGAATATTTCTCGTTGAAATAATTTTCAATTAAAATATGTTGAACGGGTTTCACGGCGACGTCCCATTGAACGAAAAGGAGCAAAATTCTTCGGCGGAATAAAACGCTTCATTCAATAAAATTGTTTTAATAGCTGCTTCCAGTTGCTTGGCTGTGACATTTTTCAGTGCAGTTGGTAATTTGTTGAAAATCTCTAAGGACGTTTAATGTATTAGTCGCTGTGTTAATTTCAGCCTGTGGTACGGAATGGTCAGATCGTTTTTGTTTCTAGTATCATAACAATGGTGAGATGAATTGAAGGAAAATGAAGTTTTATTTTCCTTCACGAACATTGCATTGTAAAATGAATGCCAAGGGTGGAGGTTATAATAGCCCGAGTTTTTATGCTATTGATTTGTTTACAAAATTATATTGAAATTAAATCTATGACGCGTACCACATACCATGTGTGCAAAAAAGACCAAAAAAAGGGATAAACTATATTTCACTCGTAAGAGTGGATTCAATTCATTCATTTGAATCAACATAAAATAAAAATAAATGGTAGATAGTAGTCGAGTTTAATAATGATCAATATGAATTCGATTATACAGGGTGGGGCACCACATACGACACGGTCTCTGTAAACCAAACCATTGAATATTTCGGAAATGTCTTCTCTTCATCATCTGTTTATTCATTGAGGCTGCAAGAGGAAATAATTTTGAAGTATACAGGGTGGCTCAAAAAAGTGTTACATATCAAACTTGGGTTTTTTTAAATGGAACACCCGGTATTTTGTTGCAGTTTTGGATAGTTCAGGCAAAAATAATACGATTTCATGCAAGGTACCATGTACCTAACTATAACCGTTTTCGAGTTATTGTGTTCTTTTTGAAAATGCAGGGTTCAATTGGAGACTGAATAACATTGAAATGTATGGAAACCATCCCTTCCAATTCTGACCAAGCATTGAAGAGGTTTCAGGCTATTGATTCCGATAGAACCCGTTTCCCAATGTTATACAGGACGTTCAAAATTCATTGTCACTTTTTTATAATTTCAAACACAGATAACTTTTTTATTTCAAATAGAACACCCTGTATTTTTTCCATCTGAACAATACAAAATTCGATTATCTTTCATTTTATATCAAGGTTTCCTATACCTAGCTTGAATAGTTTTCAAGATATTGGCATTTTCAAATAGTAGTTATCATTTCAATGCATTCTTTGAATCGAGAGAGCTGTGAAACGACATTCATTCGATTTGGTAACAGAATTCTTATTGACAGTTATTATACTTCACTTGGTCAAATATTTTACTGTTATTCAGATCCATATTCATCTCAAATTCACTGTCCGACAGTTTTTGAATATGTGCTTTCCGCAAAAATGGATTGGTAGGGGAGGACCACGAAATTGGCCAGCGAGATCGCCAGATTTGACTTGCCTTGATTTTATTCATGGAGATATTTGAAAAATTGGATTGACGACACTCTTCCAACCACATTGGAAAATATGAAGGAGAGATAAGGGCTGCTTTTCGAAGAGTGTCGCCTCAAATGTTATTAAATGTTAGGCAGTTTTCCATAAAAAGAGTAGCTCTTTGTAGTCATCATTTCGAGCACCTAGATTGAATTGAATACATTTGTATTTCATGTTTTGTTGAAGTTTTTCAGTTGAATAATGAAAAAATTGTCTGTTAAATGTCGGAGTATGGATCTGAATAAAAACT
The DNA here is from genome assembly GCA_037013635.1 of Plagiodera versicolora. NCBI lineage: Eukaryota > Metazoa > Arthropoda > Insecta > Coleoptera > Chrysomelidae > Plagiodera > Plagiodera versicolora. Next base: position 4,913,091 of record CM072993.1, on the reverse strand, counting down.
TCATTTCAGTGAACAGTAAAAGTTCGACGAAGTGAAGTATAATAACTATCAATGAGAATTCTGTTACCAAATCAAATGAATGTCGTTTCACAGCTCTCTCGATTCAAAGAATGCATTGAAATTAGAACTACTATTTGAAAATGCCAATATCTCGAAAACTATTCAAGCTAGGTATAGGGAACTCTGATATAAAATGAAAGATAATCGAATTTTGTATTGTTCAGATTGAAAAAATACAAGGTGTTCTATTTGAAATAACACAGTTATCTGCGTTCGAAATTATAAAAGAGTGACAATGAATTTTGAACGTCCTGTATAATATTGGGAAACAGGTTCTATCGGAATCGATAGCCTGAAACCTCTTAAATGCTTGGTCAGAATTGGAAGGGATGCTTTTTATACGTTTCGATGTTATTCAGTCTCCAATTGAACCCTGCATTTTCAAAACGGTTATAGTTAGGTACATGGTACCTTCCATGAAATCGTATTATTTTTGCCTGAACTATACAAAACTGCAACAAAATACCGGGTGTTCCATTTGAAAAAACCCAACTCTGATATGTAACACTTTTTTGAGCCACCCTGTATACTTCAAAATAATTTCCTCTTGCAGCCTCAATGAATATACAAACGATGAAAAGAAGAAATTTCCGGAATATTCAATGGTTTGGTTCACAGAGACCGTGTCGTATGTGGTGCCCCACCCTATATATTAACAATTTTTTATTATTTGTTTGTTCCCTCAGTCTTTCGAAGACATAAAAACACATATTTCTGAAATGAAATCCATTGCTGAAGATCATCGAGTGAAGCTGAGAGTGTTTGACAATGTGGGATATGGGATTCGGGTGCATTGGGTCTATGGGTGACTCACCTTATAACCAAAATATGATGGTTGCTGTTTCCTCTACTTGTATCACATTTGTACCAAATTGCGCGTTCCTAAATTTTCAAGTTTCAGAGATATTTGCATTGGAAGTTCTCAAATTGACACCCTGAATGTATACAAGGTGATTCACCTAACTGGTTCATTAGAGGTTTATGGAGAACTGGTAGAGATATCAACTTGAAATTTCGGTGGCAGCTACTACTCAATGTGTTCTATCTTCCTAAAATAATTTCAATACGCTGTTACTTCCGGTTCAACCGGAAGTGATGTTAACTTTATTTTTTCAGATGGAACACTTTGTTTATTTTCAGATCTTCGAATTTCACGAAAAATTCTGGACCTGTTACATTTTGAATTTTCTTCCTATCGTGATTCTTTTGCAAGATATTCCATTTTTTCGAAAAAATTTTGACAAATGGACTGACTAACTGAAACGTCCGTATTATCTTCAATTTTCAAGATTTGGGGTTCAATCTCTGTATACACATCAATGAAAGAGTGTTCCATCAGGTATCCTTAAAAGTGTTCCAAAATATTCAACAGGGTGTTTGATATTTCAGTTTACTTTTTGGAAATTTCAAATTGCAATGACTTTCTTATTTCAAATACAATGATTATGAAAATTTTATTTCCTATCGATTTGCAAAATTATACTATATTTCTAAAATGGATATTTACAGAAATATCAATTCGTCTCATGTTTATTTTCATGAGTGTGCTTTAGATGGTTCTAAATTTCGTATTTGACGAATAATATGAAAATTAATTGATTGCAAACGTGAAAAGAAACAAATATGGTGCATCATCGAATTGTGTTAGGAACATTACACAAAAATTGATGACTCGGCAAGGTGGTCCATGGTTATGGCCTTCGAGGTCACATGATTTGACGCCTCTCGATTTCTATCTCTGGGGTTCCAGAAAAAGAGGCTGATGACTCTAAAAATTCCCTAGAGCCTAAAAATTGCGCCTGGCTTTCGCAAAATTGTCATAAGAAGTTGAAAGGTCGACTACTGAAGGTGTCCGGAGAAGAATTCTTATGTGCCGTGAAGAACATAGACAACATTTTGAACAATTACTGGTTTTGTTCTTTTTATCTCATACTGGCTATATGATGTTTTTACACTCGTAGAGCTTATTTTATTATATATTGAATCCCAATTTGACCTGCTACAAATGTATATATACATAACGTGGTTAATAAAAATTCTTTAATTCTTTAATTCTTCTTTAATTCTTTATCCGTATATCAGAATATCATTTTTAATGCCATTATATATGTTTCGTGATAGGTTTGCATAGGTATATCCATAGACGAAGTGGAGATAGTCACTTCCTGATGGATTGATGTTCATGTTATTCATGAAATATGAAATTTAGAACCATTTAAAGCACACTTATGAAAATACACACGAGACGAATGAGCGTTTTTCCACATTTCTAATGATATCCTCGTAAATATTCATTTTATCAATATGGTATGCTCATACAAATCGATAGGAAATTTCCATAGTCATTCTATTTGAAATAAGAAAGTTATTTCGATTTGAAATTTACAAAAATTAAACTGAAATATCAAACACCCTGTTGAATATTTTGAAACACTTTTAAGGATATCTGATAGAACACTCTTTCAATTATGTGTATACGGAGATTGAACCTCAAATCTTGAAAATTGAAGATGATATGGACATTTTAGTAGGTCAGTCAATCTGTAAAAATTTTTCGAAAAAATGGAATATCTCAAAAACAAATCACGATAGGAAGAAAATTCAATATGCAACAGGTCCAGAATTCTTCGTAGAATTCGAAGATCTGAAAATAAACAGGGTGTTCCATTTGAAAAAACAAATTTGATATCACTTCCAGTTTAACCGGAAGTAACAGCGTATTGAAAACATCTTAGGAAGATAGAACACATCGATTAGTAGAATCCACCAAAATTTCAAGTTGATATCTCCATCAGTTCTCAATGAACCTCTAATGAACCACTTAGGTGAATCACCCTGTATATGCATGATGTATATACGAAAACCGGATTTCAATAGTATATTTCGTACTTACGACAAAAACTTTTGTCGTTCGAACAAGTTTTTGTGGGCGACGTCAGACTATTCATCAAGTTTAGTGCGCTCTCTTTTTACACCGTTTCCACACGCACAGAGCACATTGCCGTGTGACTCGAAAATATCGTTATCATACATATTTATTCAAATTATTCGCTCCTGTTCATTGTGGGACACCCTGTATAGAGCATTAATTTCCTGCGGAGTTACGGATGTCAATAAGATTACGACAATTTCCTGGAAATTCACACATTCGCCCACTTGAGACGTTGACTCAGTTATTCTATACTCCACAGTATTCTGTGCATGAAATATGTAGATATTTCACAGATGTGGATGGATGATGTGCCGTTGAGCATCTGATTTCAATTATCTGTTTCAATATGTAGCGTTCGAACTAGACGAGTCGAGTTTTGAGATAAGCGAGAGAAGGGGCGACTGGACTTGTATCGAATTTTCAATAATAAAACACTACACCATGTAGTAATAGCACTCATCTCAGTGTATTTTTCGGTTTTCTTTGCTTACAATTATTGAAATTCGTCAAAGCATATTTCGAATGGACTTGCCCATACCAACACATTTCTAAGGTTCGAGTACATTATGCCAGGTCGCAACTTGAATGCAATATACAGGGTCGCTGATATGTATGGAAACGGTCGATTATTTCCTAAAGTAAGATAGCTAGCGAAAAATGTTAGAATACAAAAGTTGTAGGGTTTTTCAAAATCCATTAAGCTAATGAAAAATTAAGTATACAGGATGAGTCAAAAAGTCAGGACGAAACAAAGTTGCTTTTTCTCTAATGGGACGCCCTGTATATCATTCCACATTTCAATTCTGCTCGAAATTCTGAACAAAATTGATGAAGCGCTTCATTTTCTAAATTCAACCGATTTCGAGATATCGAATTTTGAAAATAACTTTTTACTACTCTCAAATTTATTAAAGAACAAGCACGAAATGATGCATATTTATTATGAAAGTCACGAAAGGTGGAGTATGTGGATATTATGATTACAATTTAATTATAATTTTTTCGCAGAAAAAAAAAAAAGCATAATTGTTCAGGGTTGATTAAAATGCAAATAAAACAATAAAATGTATTTCTTAATGAATGTCCAGGATATTTAAAATTTTATGAAAACAATAGTTAAGACAGGAGGAAAAGAGAGAAAACAAGTTTTAATAAACAACAAATTTTTCTTTGGAATTCTATTTAATAAGGTGCTCAAAGTGTTTACCATTTACCTCCTGACAGTAATGAAGTATAAGTTATTTTCAAAATTCGATATCTCGAAATCGGTTGAATTTTAGGAATTGAAGCGCTTCATCAATTTTGTTCAGAATTTCGAGCAGAATTGAAATGTGGAATAATATACAGGGCGTCCCATTAGAGAAAAAGCAACTTCGTTTTGTCCTGACTTTTTGACTCATCCTGTATACTTAATTTTTCATTAGTTTAATGGATTTTGAAAAACCCTACAACTTTTGTATCCTAACATTTTTCGCTAGCTATCTTACTTTAGGAAATAATCGACCGTTTCCATACATATCAGCGACCCTGTATAGGAACCTTTAGGGGTCAATTTGAAACTATCAACAAATATTGAGATTAGATTTTTCATTCACATCACGACGTTTGCGTCGCGTTGTTGTGGTGGTATCACACAGATATATTCAATTTTCAACTGGTTATCCCCTTTTCAGATATGAAATATAATAAAAATACAATACATACATACATACTCATACAAAATACAAACTAAAAATATACAATACTATAGTAATAGACGTATAATTATACTTCTAATCTTTTTACATTAGTTTTGAATGAATTTGATGATTGATTAGTGAATTCTACGCCCCCATAGCAATATTCATTACCTAATCTAACGAAATGTGACAAAGTAGTATGATAACCATAATTTGTACGGTGGTAGGGGACATGGAAAAATTCAGAGTTACAAGTAGGACTGTTTGGAACTTTGAAATAAATCAAATGAAACAATAAAGGACAATTTATATCCCCTGATAGTATCTGAGAGTAACTGAGTCACATCTTATTCTACTACATGTCAAGGTGGCAATATTCAAATTTTGAATGCTATACAACTCAGAAATTTTTTATGCATTCCTTCTACTTGGTCGATGTGAGTTTGATAGTATAGTGACCACACTGGTGAGGCATATTGAAAAACTGAATATACTAATGATAGGTATAGTGTTCTGGAAGCCATAACATATAACATTTCGGTATTTCTAGAGATGTAACCCAATAATGAAAAAGATTCACTGGTTAATGAGTTAATCTGATGTGTAAAATTCAATTGGTGATCAAATATGACTCCTATATCGCGAATTTCGAAAACTCGTTCAAGGTTTTCAATTTGATAGTCGAATTGAATAGGATAATTGGACCTAGAGTATGAGATACAGTAGCATCTGTCAAGTAACATTCCATCATTCCTTGACCAATTGATCAAAGCGTTCAAATCGGATTGAAGGTTTTCACAGTTCTTGTAGGAGTTGATTGACATATAAATGTTGAGGTCATCAGCGAATAGAAGGTATTTAGAGTAGCAGAAGTTAGGAGCTATATCATTATTGAAAATATTGAACAGAAGTGGACTCAGATGTGAGTCCTGCGGGACACCAGATGTAACATGAATATCACTGGAAATATGGTTTAGAATTTTCACCAACTGCTTTCTATCTGATGAATAACTATTCAATCCACTCGCTAGGCATGTTGGGAAGCCTGTTTCATACAATTCATTAATCAACAAATTGAGGTTGACCCTGTCGAAGGCCTTACTGAAATCGGTATAAAATCCGGTAAAAAATGTCATTGTAATTGAAAACCTTTCTCTAGCGCCCCGTCCTGTTGATATACTAATGAATTTGATGTTGTTGATCTCCCTGTGACAAATCCATGTTGATTTTCAATTAGAAAATTTTTGCGATGCCACGGGCACAAGTAAAAATTCGAAAAGTTTTGGAATTGCTGAAAGTTTACTAATTGGTCGATAGTTCTTTATGTCGTCCTTTCTATCACTACTGGGAGTGACATAACTATTCTTCCATTGGCAAGGAAATATTCCAAGTTTCAACGATGAATTGAATATTGAACACAGTGGCGTAGTTAGTGAATATACGCATATTTTAAGGAAATAAGCTGGGATCCCATCGGGCCCACAACTCAAGTTGTCCTTCAACGAATTCAACCCCTCATACACTTCTTCAATGCTAAACTTTATGAATGGAACATTCACCATTGATGTCACTGAAACGTTCGTGAGATCATCAGAATATAATCCTTTCCTCCTCGTATAATCCTTTGAAAAATGTTCATCCGAAGGATCAACAATATTCTCCCTTGTGTTTTCTATCTGATCATCAAGATGCATACTATTTGGAAATCCAAAATGTTTTCTGATGAGTTAATATAATTCCAAGAACATTTTGAATCACTGATTATTTGGTCATCAATATCTGTTGTATATGTATCAGGACAAAGTTTCATGATATCTTTGCATTGAGATCTCAGATTAAAAAACCGTTGATAATCGGGATCTGAACGAGTTGATTCATAATTTACATGAGCTTTCTTTTTTTCAGTTATGAGTATCTACTTTCAGCTCGTTGGTATGCCATTTAGGATAAGTTATAGGTTCATTTTCCCTTCTAGGAATGAAGTTAGCAGAAGAGCTCCCAATAATTTGGTGAAATTTCTCAACTATAAGTTAGGTTAAGGAGTAGAATTCCCCAGTTTAACGCCGCAAGAATTATTATTTGATTATATATTAAGATCATAGTAAAACTCGTCAAATGGAAGTGGACTTACTCAACTGATAGTTTTCCAATTCGGCAGTAATTGCCTTATGATGGAAATTATTAGGTAACAATAGATCAGTAGCTTCCTGAATCTGAACAAAAGCAATCTGCAGAAAAACCAAATCTGAATATACATTATGATTATCAGGAACTGAATTAAGTTGTTAAAATCAAGGAACGGAAATGATCACATATTAAACGGGCATGATATTCTTGAGGGCAAGTCCACGCTCTTCAGAAGATTCCCACACAGCCCATGGTGGATTATAATCACCAGAGAGATGTCATCGAGATGTCCTGAATTCCTCAGATATTTGCCCAACAGAAGTACAATGATCTATATAAATGTCGTAATTTAACCCGGGCAGTATGTAGGTAGCTCTGAAAATCACATTCAAGCTTGTGCCTCCATCCTGTATTTTCACGTTCAGCTCTTTTTTGAATAACATCATTACTCCAATACCTCGCAACTTGTTCTGAGAATATTAAAGTTGATCAAACCAATTTCAGCTCCGTATCAGGACCTCGTTAACCATGTTTCAATTGATATAATAACATCATAATTGCAGCACAGGGCAGAGTTTTTAAATTCATCAAGTCTAGTTCTTACTAACTACCAACTTTTTGATAATTCATTTTCAAGGTATGGTAAGATTAATTCCTTAGTTTTTTGATTCCTCAATAACAGGAATGCCTTCTCTATATTTGATTGTGAGATTTTGTTCACCTGGATTTCGACGTTGCTTTAGCTCATCCTGAACTTTTTTCATTTGTTCTTGCTGTAATTTGGCTTTGTCTGACGCAATTCTGAATCTTGTATAAAGCATTCTATTATTGAGTCTAAGAGCTTGACCAACTGCATTCGAGTTCAATACGATCATTTTGATAGGCCTGGGTTTATTACCTTGTCGACCTATACGGAACTTCAATAGCATTTTTTGTCATCGGCTATTTTGACTTCCAGACGTTTTGACTTTGATTCATCAATATTGAACAGCATCAGACTATTCGAGCGTATCGCAGGTTTCTGAACCTCAGTAAGTATATCTTCCATGCCAGCGCTACTGGGTGCGGCAGCTGTCACACTGTATATATTTATCATCATCCTGTATAAGAATTGAACACTTGGAGCACTCCATTTAGATTGAGGAATTTTAAGCTAACGTAATTATTCACAATTACGAAATAATTTTGAAAAAGTAGTCAAATACAAAAAACAACTCTTCTGATTTGAAATGCAATGAATGAAATATTCTTGTATCCTATTATTAATGACAAGATTTCATATCAGAAACATCGAAATGAAATACTTCGGAATGGAATTATTGGTTTTCTTTATTTATTGAAGATTTGAACACGACAAGCTTCCCAAAAAGAGCATCAGACATGTTATTGAAATAAAACAACAAACAAAATATTCAACATGAAAACTGTGGAAACCTTTATTTTCGACCTTAGATTTCATATGAAGCTTTAGAATCGATTTGAGAATGATCATTTTTTGATTCTACTTGCTCAATCTTTTTCAACGATGTATCGCTTGACCACCCATATTGTTCAAAATAATTGAGGGGGTAGCTATCAATGGAAAGGATGGAAGGAGTAAATATTTCTGTCAAAAAACAACCCGCTTGAGATCGAAATCAACCTGTCCAAGTGTTTTTAATGTTTTTTTTTTTTCAGAAACGGTGGTTAAAGGGAGGCGAGACTTATCATCTGTACTGTATATTTCCATCGAATCGAACAAAACCTGTTTTCCTTTCATCTTGGTATCCGAGGATTACTATAAAGTTAGGTGATTTGCATGTCATTTGTATGTTAATGATCACATTAGCGTAAGCATATATCCAAATCGGTTCTTCAGCTCCTTCGTATAATCGACGTGTTTGCATTATAAAGTTGCCAATCGATCTTATCCCAACTCACTGCGAAAAACTTGTGGAAAGACACTTCCACTTCAGGGTTTACAACGTATTCTCAGATTTTGCATCGATATCAATAATGATAATTTCACATTCAATAGTATGATATGAAATAAAAAAGTTTAATGAAACCAACAATGGAAGTTGTATTGAAATTGAAAGAAATATTAGAAAATTCATCTAATGAAAATAATAAAACATTTTTGTTGAAACTACCTTATAGAACTCATACGTTTTCAGCTCAGCCAAACAGAATATTATTCTAATCCTGATTTCTAGAGTGAATATTCCCCCATTTGATCTTCTTATGAAAATTTTTCATATTGTGGACAACTAAGAAATATTAGTTTCGAACAAATCAACAAACTTTGTGAAATGAGCTCATCGATGCTTTCAACGAATAACAGACTATATTAAGTTTTCTAAAAGTCAATGATTTCATATTTTTTGTATATTTGACATTATCCACGGTGGCCCACGATGTTTTGGCCAGTATATATCTCGAAAACTATTTGGTTATGAACCGTTAGAAATATTATGCATATTAAGCATGCTGCAACGTTGTTACAACGTAAAATTTTGGATGACGTGGTATCATTTTTAGAATTTTCAATGGGACACTCTGTATGTTTTTTCACTGCTATAATGGTCCCTCTTATATTCATTCAGCCATAACTTTATTTTTTTTGACGGTAACTACTTCATTTTCATGGAGGTTTCCCAATTGAAAAACAAAGACAGCTCAAACACATGAAAATGTATCCTAGCAGGAGCTATTGTAGTTGTCAAAAGCTGTCAGTGTTAGTGAATAATCGTTCTTCCGCAATATTGGTATATGATGAAGTCTGTATTCGATTCAAAAATGTACAAGAACTCACCTCAAAACTTATATTGCATTCACACGAATCATCCTTTTTAGTTACAGATAAAATTATAATGAGAAAGCGAAAATTTTTGATAATCTATATCTTGTACAAGATCAGCGAATATGTATGTGAATTAAAGAAAAAACAATGGTCCAAGAATTTATCCTCTGATGCCTTTCGCCTCTATTGATAAATAGTGGAAGCTCAATGTGTACTGATATTCGCGAAAAAAATATTCCTACTATTTTTCCAGATCGGTTCCTTCTGACGACGCGTCAATTCTGTGCCGTTTGCGATTTTCTGTTGATATCGATGTGATTCTCTTGTATGCCATATCAGTAGCGACGTAACGAGTTATATACCCGCAGAAGGAGACATAGCAAACATTGAGATTTGCATAATAATCAGCAGGATAGGCACAAACACACACAAGCATTTCTAGTTGATAAAATTTTACGACAATTCTCGTTCAAGTTTTTCCTGTATGCAAACATACCTCAGTTTTAAAATTTCCGCTACTGGTTGAAAAGCTCGTGATTTTTTACTGCCTTGTACATATAAGCATTTTTATTCTGGCGATGGCTGCGGGAGATTTCCTTTTTTTACACTGGAAATACGAGCAAAAAATGGCGATTCTGTATCTCTCCGATCGTTTGAACCACTAATACCAGATCCTTAAATATGTCATTAGTTTCATTCTCAATAGACAGAATTTTCGAAATAAGGTGGAAAAGTATCATAAATAATGAAGCTGTATTCTATGGTTGATTGAACTAGTTCGAAATTTCAGTATTGCATGATCAACACCCAATTATATACTTTTTGGATATTGTTTCACATCGTGCTTGGTAATACGAGGAGGTTTTTAGTTTTCGTCCCATCGCACAATTACATGTATTCTCAAATAAGATACTTGTTGCTTTCATCAATAATACAGAATGAAAAAACGGGAAGAAGAATGGTCATAGTCGTATGACACAAATATGGAATATATAAAAAAGGTTACCATATCTAACTTACATGATGGTCAACCAAGCCGAAAAAGGGGAGAACACCATTTTCGTAGGGCAGGGCTTCCGACCAAGAATTCAATTGTGCTAGAACTTCTGAGTTCTTGAATATAAAAACATTGTTGGGAATTTCTCGATATTTATAAAAATCTGAATGCTTATTCGACAACTTACCTACGTCTTGTTCGGAGACCGGTTTTACTGATCTCATGCAATCCATTACGAACGATTTCTAATTCTTAGAGAATTCAAGAATTAAAACCCATGGAACTCAGAGCTATAATATATTCATTCCAGCAAATATATATGCAACAGCTCGATAGAAAGTGCTAGGTTGAGTTTGGCATTCAAATTGTTTTTTAAAACATATGAGATTCAGATAACTTGCGATTGTCTATATTTTTTGAAATTCTGACAATAAACTTCATTAGCGGATCAAAGTTTTCTTCATCAAAATTAGTCGTCGTGAAGTCGCTGTTGAGTGTGTCCATAATATTTCATGCCTTAATAGTGAAAGATAACCAAATCTTCCAGAATTATCGTCTTTGAATGAGAATACTATACTTTCACACGATACGATATTTTCCCTCGATTAGTAACTGACTTAATCGTTATAAATGGTGTCCCAGCAGTTGACTGGAATTGGACAATAGGCTGAGTTAGAATAGTGATAAGAAAAATAGATAAAAAATCGAAGCTTGACGTCGACCTCTGGGTGACCCTGAGTACCATATGCCCAAATCTATCTACATACACCAGAACTGTTTGAAAACTATTGAGTTCTGATTTCATTATCATTCAACATGTTTTTGCTGGATTTATTGATTGAATATGCATTGAATCTTAATATGGATTCTCGATTTCATACACTACAACTCGAAATGCACACGGGAAAAATATATTTAAAACAATTTCTAACCTTTTTGGTTATTTTTTTTTGTTAATTATTGCTGGGAAATGATTTCAACATTTTCATCGAAAACATTCTTCGAACATTTTATAAGGGGGCTGTGAGAAATATTTTCATTGAAAATTTTGGTAGTGGATTCTTTTGTTCATGAAGTTCAATCCATCGTGGTGGATCCAAAATGTACTGAGCTACTGTTGCACAATACATCAATACATTTTCTATTCTATAGTGATCTCAAAAGATATCACACTAGTCATTTGTTATTGAAAAAAAAAGATATGGCTGTTTTTATCCAAATGGCAATATTCCACTGAAAAAATCAACCAAAACGATGTGAAATTGTACCAAGACTATTGGTAGAGGCAAAAATTAATTATTTCCAGAAAAAAAAATCTGGAAAATGGTGAGACTTTTATAATGAGAATTTTGTCCTAGCAGGTGGATTATCCTTTGATCTACATTCTCCCTCGGTTTGGCGTGATTTTTACGGGACACCCTGTAGATAATGGAATAAAAGGAATGACAAATACGGCAACTCATACAGGATAATTGTCAACAGAATTGTTATCTACACAATGTTTCACTAAGAACGAATTTTGGTGGTTTTTAATTATCATAGGCAGCGTATGTATATTAAATTATGTCAACCGACCCCACCTTGCATATTCATGAGCAATCTTATCCATATATTTTTGTCACATAAACTATGGCGTCATTATACATTCCTTAATATGATATTCATATAATAAACTCCATTAATATTCATGTCACTCGAAGAATCTCATTTTCCTTCATTATTGCTGTATTTTCTAGAACTCAAAAATTCAAATATGTTGCTAACTTAGACAATTTCGATAACAAATTGATAACGATATACGGAGATATCTTGCATACTTGAATAATTATTCGGAATCTACTGCTATAAAAACTAGTTTAATCTTTTGTCGAAAAGTAGAATGAATAAAGGACTGATAATGTATTGAGAAACTAAATGAATTCTTCCTCTGATTCTGACCAAATAATCAAATATAGGGAAATGTTCGAGTCTAAGACTGAAGAAAGAATAATATAAATAAATTTGAATCCCATTTGTATTCGTTTTCGATTCATACCAATGGTTATGACTGATTTCATTGATTAGATTTAATGAAATAAGTGAATTCTATTGAAATTCTGTTATACATCCCCATATTCCGATGGACAGTAAATTTCCTTGAAAATTCTCTTTGGATTGATTCGTTTTTTTTCAATATCTCTAACATGAGATGAGATTTCGAAGCTACTGATCACGTGAAACAAAAACATCGAAATTTTCAACGATTTCTTTCAATGACAAAACAAATGGAAACAATTGTGAATTGAACTGCATCAGTAAATCATACAGTGTGGAACAGCCACATGGAATAAATTCGATAACAAATAAATGAGAGCGTGTTGGGAAAAACGCTTGGACACGTCGATTCGTATTTCTTGAAAAAATAAATACCTAGGGTGTGTTATGTGTCATACAGGGGGTTGTATGACACATGACTGTCACATGACACACGCTATATAATTTTAGTTGTTTTGAAAAAAAAAATGCGCATCCGGTCATTTTCATGTCAGGTCTCGCGAATTTATATCCCAATCCTTGAACTCATTCATGGGAAATAGTTTCAAAAAACAAATGGAAAAGTATCTCCTGAACGACCAGAAAACTTAGGCTTTGATTTGGTTCATTATGTTTTTGTTTTCGAATATTATAAACATGTATGGAATTTTTGGTTTTCTTATTGTATTTCTTTTTTTTTGTTACTTTAACCTTAATATTCTCTCCATCTTTTATGTTTTTTTATATTGAGTTTTTTTCATCGCTTGAGCATAATAACAGAGGTTGTGCTTTGTGTACTTGTACATAATGCATGACCACCTGATCTTCGGCGTTTTCCCATAAATATGTCATATGTACGTATATTTTATATTTGGTATTCTTACCTTTGTGACATAATTTTTTTGGGAAATAAAGACCTATTATCATCATTATTATCACCTAATAATACAAATCGAGGTGTACAAGAATTTATCCCAACACGCTCTCATTCATTCGTTATCGAATTAATTCCATTTGGCTGTTCCACACTGTGTAGCATCTGCACCTGACGTCACAGCGAATCACAGATCCGAACGTCAAACGCTTGGAGGGTTAGCAATAATCGAAATGGATAGATCATTTTGGAAGGAGGTTTTTTTTCAAGAATTCCATAAATTAGTACCACGAAACACGATAAAACTCACGAACTTAAACGTTCAACGAATACAATATGAATTAACAGATGCTCTGGAACAAGCAGAGTGAGTGAATTTGTTCAAAATGTGATATGGAATTCAGAGATTTGAACAATCATTTTATGATATATACAAATGGGTGTAAAAATGTTTTCGAGGCTAGGTATGCATCAAACATATCAGTGCATCACCTCCACCATATTTCCAGAAGGTTATAGCATTCATAAACATAGAAGAAACGTATGCATTTATGTTCGATAGATTTTTGATTATTGCAATTGTGCTATTTCATCGGTTTCATGCGTTTCTAAGGAATTATATGCCAGATACATTGCAGATTCAGATCGATCAGATGAAATCACATGAAAATCCAAGAGATGAATTTTTGCAATTTATTGGAAGTCTACATTTAGAACGAAATTTGTTTTGAGCGGACCGAAAAACACACAGAACAACAGAAACATATATACTTTTTGTTTTTGTGGGCCTACTGCTGGTGTTATTATTGCAAACGAACCAAACTATCACCCATTTCCATCCAATAGTTATCAGGCAATTGTTTTGCTTATTATGCCTCAAAATGATTATTCTTCTCATGATCGAAAATAGTATGGAATTATCAAATTCTCATATCGATTTTGGAAAAAACAAAAAAATTTCCTTCTTCGATATTTTGAACTATTTAAAGAGATCATTATACGGTTTTCGCCAGATCATTTTAGTACTCTCTCACTAAATTTGCATAAAAAAAGTCATTTGATTTTTCAGAGAATTCTGCCATTTTATGTTATCATATCAAAAGATGCCCTCTAGCCAAATTACTCTGAACCAAACACATCACAAATTGAATGTATTCGATAGATCAATCAGTGCTCTTTCTTACGATACTAAGTTTGTTGAAATTGGTTGAGTCATTCAGGAGTTACAGCTGTTCATTCGAAAGAACCTTCAACCACTCCCCACCACTTTATTCGATGAATACATAACGAAAATTACTCCCAAAAGGGCCAATATGTATACACGTATTTTCTCAATTCGCTAGGTTATATTTCGATGAAAAATCACTTCGAAAGACGATTACGCCTCCTGGCAGCCATACTGGAAAAATGAGGATAATATTCAATATTCTCGAATTCTTGGTTCATAAGTTTTTTCTGTTTTGTGATGATGATTCATAAAAACGCAAAAATCTGCCTGTAACTATAAGAGAGATATCCCATGAGAACACGAACACAGTACGAATGTGCAAGTTGAGTCCTTTCACCCATGACAAAATTCATTTCGATAATACTAATGATAGTGATGTATTCAGTAACATTTAACAAATTGGAAGGACGATTCCGAATGCATAATCAACCTGAAGATGTTTAACCTTGAACGAATGTTGATGGTCTAGTATTTTTTCACTGATGATATAATAAAATAATTATATTCTCATAGGATGACTACCTCGGTTATCGCCTCAACTCATTTATGGTCCAGTTTCAACATTTAATAATGATTCACTTTCAAATTATGCAAGAATTGCTGTGTGGGAACTTCAATTAATAGAACCTCTAATTGAAAATTGATGAAAACATTAACATGAATAAAAGAAAAGTAAATGTTTGCTAGTTCATAGCCCTGAATAATCTAATTATTATGTTAACAATCAATTTCATGACTAAATGAAATAGAAATACTATACACGGTGGCCCATTAGCGTATGGAACGCAAATACAAATTCCCAATAGATAGAAACTAGCGTAGAGGGTGCTTCGAAATATATTATTTCTTTTTCATTAATGTATATGACATTGTGTTTAGAAGTAATCCTACGTTGTATAGTCATTCAGTGCATGTATTTTCAGCAAAAAAATTATGAATAGGGTTTTTTAGTAGCTGTTCTCAGCTATTCAATGACAATGATAAGTAGCAAGTTCTTACATGAGATCGAGCAAGTTTTATTAAGTAAGCATTTGATTTCATATGGAATTATAATACAGGCTGGCCAACGAAAACGTACCGGAAGGTATAACTACCAGAAAGAGATTTCATCGAGAAAAACCTGAAACACGACAACTTTGTATATGAGGGGGACAACTTTTGACGCAGAAAGTATACCCCAAACTTTACCCTCCTGAGCTGGGATAGCATTCCCTGCATTCATTCGAATGAGAATGGGGGTCAAATGATACATCGTTGGAAAGTCCTTAAGATTCCTTATACATTGCATTCTTATTCTTGGAATTCCGTCTACTCGTTGCAAAGATATGGACCTTTGAAATGTCGCTAATGCATTTCTCAAAACATACAGAGAGTAAATCGATTTCGCTTGAAAACTTACAACTTTTTTGGAGTAAATGTTGAGAATATTTTCCTTGAAACAATTAGTTTTTTTTTCTGTTTCGGTTGATTCCAGCCAATTTCTCGATAAAATCTCTTACTGGTAGTTATACCCTCGGGTACGTTTTCCTTGGGCCACCCTGTGTAGACAAAATTCCAAATCATCAACTACATCATCTACAATATCATGGAAAAATATACTAGGTGTTTCGTTCGGGGAAGAAAGTTTGCTTATTGAAATCTCCTGAGTTTTTGCTTATCCAAAGAAAAAAATACTCTGTACCAAAAACGAAACAATAGTAAAAACGATTATAGGGCCAGATAAAGAATTTCACAGTGATAAAATATACAGGGTTTTCCGTTTAAAAAAGGCTCAAATATTTTATAAAAGTGTATCTATGCATATATTACTATTTTTTTGGAAGAATCCCTTCGTGTTTTATTATTATTTTAGACTGAGCAAAATGTTCCACTGCATCATTGAATTCCTCACATCTTTCTAAATTTGGCAACACTTAAGCACGATATCGAATATATTTGACATCTTTGGTCTTTAAGTTGGGGCTGTTGGGGTTTAATGATGGCTTATGGCATCGTATTTAAATTATTGGCAAGTTCGTTTTCTATAACAGTTTTTTCTCTGTTATGCTTACCGCTACTTCCGGAGTACCACAGGGCTTCAATTCGAGACCGCTCTTGTATCTTCTGTTTATGAACGACCTGCTGGATACGCTTGAATGTAATATGTTAGCATTCACGGATGACATGAGAATATATAACGCCGTAGAAAGCTTCGTTGACTGTCGTCTTCTACAGTGCCAGCTGGATAGGGTTTACTCATGGTCACAAGTAAATAATTTACACTTGAATATAAGCAAATGTGAAATATGTTCTTCAAACAATTATGTTTCAGATAGGTGTGATGAAATTGTGTACATGGTGTACTTTTCAGTAGTAGACTTGACTGCATCTATGAAGAGATTCATAATAAGGAATGGTAGAATTTTCACTAATGCTGACATTCTACGCCTCTATTTCACGTCTGTTAGGTCTTACAATAAGTTAGAAGACGCTACTTCAGTCTGGTATTCATTTTTGTTGTTTTGTGTTGACACATTGTTGTTTTTATATCTTTGATGTCTTCCTTGAAAATAAAAATTGATGAATATCAATCATCGGATCATACAAGTTTAATTTCATTGTAATTTCATTCTTGGTTTTTTTGTTTTGTATTTTCTTATGCATTCACCCTGGAATTGGGATCTCCTGTTAGGTAATAAAGAGTATCATTGTCATTATTATTATTAAAATGTACACAGGATTCTGAAAACTTGTTTTGTTTTTAGTTTCGAATGGCAATACTTTGTTTGGGGTATCTTGAAGGCACAAACACTTTCAGAAGTGTTCATCACCTCTTCAGAGTTTGTTCCTCAATCAACTTCTCATAAGTCGAAACTTGTGCGGGGTGAAGAAAGGTGGGCCCTACAGTTCAAAGTCAAATCCGAACCACTTCGAAGGAATGCACATATCAGTATTGATACCATGAATCCAACACTTTATGAAAAATGCGGATGCTGTTTTTCTTTTGTTTCAGGAACAGGCTTGGAAAGTTTGAGAGCTGATTACAAATATCATCTATTGAAAAGCCTTTCACTGTGAGTTTCCCCAATGAAGGTGGTTGAACCTCCAGGAGAAACACCTGTCATAAATTTAAGTGTATTATCGTATTTATACTGAGAATTGAACCTGATTCCACAAGGCATTTTGGTTTTTACATGAACATTTCTGCATGATCAAGTATCCTAACTTCGAAGGCTTTCGAGACATCTAGGATTTCTTTTGTATTCCAGAAAAACCTGTGAATCTAATAGTACAACACGAAACTCTACTCAGACTTGGTAACATTTCGTAGATGTACCTTCGAGACAATTTTTGGAAAGTGCCAATTTTCTTGATACCTGATGCATATTATTCTTGACTGTGACCTTTAATGTGAACAGAATTTCATCTATCTTATCACAATTTTCATCACCAGCTTGAGGAAAAGAATTCAAATTAATATTATATCATGCAAATATACGAATTAATACAAAATGACATTTTCCTCGATTTTATTTGAAACAAATGAGAACATTATGAAGTCGGAGATTGTTTTGAATGTAATCAACTGTATGGACCATATAGACCATGAATGGCTTATTGAAACTCTTGCATCCAAGATATCTGACAAAAAAAAACAGTGAATATTCCATCAGAAGTATTGTTTATTTTAAATCCAAATATCATACGCAATCCACAAGTGTTTGTAAACCTGTAAACCGTATACTTCAACTGTAGCCTACTAATAAAGTGTTACTAACCCTTCGATCAGAGAAAGTGCAATTGAAATATAATCAGGAGATGATCACGAGTTGAGAAGTCTATTCACGCTAGCCTCTTGGATTTGGCAATCAGATCCTCGTTTGAAATCGTTTCCATTGATAGTGTTCACCAATTCCCAACCAACATATCTAGCTTCATAAAGAAAAACGAAGAGATATATAAGATGAAAGGACTGAATATCAAAAGAGTTGCATCTTTGATATTCAGAAGGTTTCAGGTGTTCAATTGAGTTCGGTTAAAAGAGCCGAGAAATAAACGTCATTTTAGCGTTCGAAAAGTCCTGCTGAACGTAAAAAAAACTGCTATAAGTGTTCTTCAACGAAAAAGGGTTGAAATGAAAACGTTACTCGTGCTCTTCACTTAATTGAAAATCCAATAATCCGGATAACTCCTACGCCATTTTTGGATATATTCATCTAGTTTTGTTCGGTGTTCGTGTTTTTTCACTGCTCATAGGGACGTTTATTATTTTCTACATGATCCCTCTTGACAATTTACTGTAACAGCATTTATTTTAGGTTCATACAAGTGGAATTTGATTTGGTGTATGCAGTTCTGTGATAAAGCATTCTTGATATTTTCATCATACAAATCCTAAAATAACATGTTATATTGTCTATATACTCATTTGAAATTCTCTCCAAAGTATGTTGGGATAATAATAATATCTAATAATTGATATGTTTATTGAATACATAATAATAAAATTGAATCCATAATAACAAGATAATGATTATAATAAACTTTTGTTCACTCCGAAAGTCGAAATCATTCATTATTGGAATAATTGTGATTATTGGAATAAACGAGATTACAAGACCAGAAATCTATTCAATACGAAAAAATAATTGAAAAAACTTTTCTTATTGAAATGAATATCTTGGAATTGTTTCCGAGGATAAAAGTATCTGAAGTCCATTTATATTTTTTAATCCTACAATTTTTCGATCGCATCCATGAATTAACTTGAAAAATGACTGTCATAACTGTCATGTGATGGAAAAAATAGATTATACAACAATGTAATAATTCACTCTTCCAAAATAATAATGAATACATTTTTCTTGGATCAGAAGACTCATGGTGAACCTGTTCCACATATCTTTTTTTAGTTTATATACAGGGTGTCCCAGGAATCGATGTCAAGGGGGAATCTCAGGACAAATTATGAAAATTTGTACCGTTTTTTACTCATGTCGCTATAAATCTGAACTTTTCAATAATTCCAGTTCGTGTTATGAGATGCTTGATGATGTGTTAATAAACTCTTGCCCGAAATGTGTAGCCAACTGGTCCGGTAATCAAGAAATTGTGTTGCCATTGCATGTTACATGCCTTCGAAGATATTTTGGTTGAGATGAGAAACGATTCTGATTGTTATGCATCACTAGATGGCTGAGTTTTCGTAATCCTTATTTTTTAGTATTTACAATGTTTTTACAAAATTTTTTCTCTTCACCACTCAAACTATTTCGACACAATAGATGAAAAGGAAGTGAAAAGGAAGTGAAAAGGATTGTGAAACTGTCATTGCAATATATTTTCACAAACACCGCAAGACATGGTCCGAGAATTATAATCACTCACTATAAGTAAACCAATCCATGTTCGACCTCAGGTGCGTTTAAACCTACATGACCCGAATGTGAGTTAATTCAAGTTCACGAGTTCATTAGGTACCAGACGTATTGTTACAATTCGCAAATAATCACGTTGAACTCACTAAGGCATGTTCGCATAACAATCAAAACGAATAAAATTAATTGAAGACATAGTCTTAGGAGATTCTTGACTTAGTCTTCAGAGAGTCCTGAGTTAGTCTAGAAGGGTAGGTAGGCGTCCGAAGGCCTAGTTCGGACGCCTATGCTACAATTCTTCTTGATTTCCCTCATTTCTCCTGAAGACTGAGTTTCCAGCATTATTGTGTATTAGGGGTAAGCAATTGTAGTTTCTCATTTGTTCTCGTTTGTATCATTGAATATTTCCTGAAGGATGTACCATCAAAATTGTTGATAAATTATATGTTTCTTTGGTATTTTATTCTGTAATTGAAATAGTTAAATTTATATTTCCTGAGTACGACCCAAGCGGCAGGGGTGACCAAAAACACCCCCTGTACGCGACAATAACAGCTGCTTCAAATAGAATCTGAACATCAGAACAAGAATTATATAAGAACAGATTGTTCCTAAACCCAAAAAATTTTCTCGTATTTTGCTGAACATCTTGTTTTGAAAACAGTTTTGTAAGCTTGAGAAGAGCTCCCAATTTCTCCATCGTATGGAAACGGAAAATTGCCTATTACTCGAAACGATAAAAAAACATTGTAACATTTATTACAGGAAAAATGTCGATTATAATTCATTTTATGATGGCCTTTGCAATATGGTGGAATTCTTTGTTTGATAATAAAAAATGCCATAGGTAATAGAGTACCATTTTGAAGAAAAGTCAATTTGACTAAGGGTAAAGATGATTTTTCTACGTCTGTCAAATTTTAGTCACCGACTATTGTGCTTGATATTTCATCATAAATCAATCCAATTTCAGTCGACAAGTCATGAAGCTCCTGTTGGTATTTTAATGTCTGGTTTTCGTCTAATTTTTTCTTGATCACAGATTTCAGTATAAACTATAAGGCCCCTTCTTTTTTACCCCGTTCAAATTTTGAATAATGAGGAGGTGGTTTAAGACCTTGGATAAGTGATAGAATCGTTAATTTTTTTACAATTTATTCTCAATTGCTTGAATTTGAATTGAACTGTGACCATCACTTGGAATAAGTTTACAGATTTCGCGACACTTCGTTTTATCACTTCAAAACCATGAAGAACGATGATGTTTCATCGGAAGAATGATATTTTTCGAAACAAAACGAATTATTCATGTTCTGACCTTCCTCCTTATGGCTGCAAGATCATCAACGATCTGACAGTTACCTCGAATTCAATGATATCGAGAAGATTTCCGCTTGTTAAAGCCATTTTAATTTAATTACACTCCGTGTGACTCAGCAGTTTGTTTGTTTTTGTTTTTTATTGTACTGTCGGGATGGACACAGCACTTTTTTCCTCCTACTGAAAGCTATCGTTCTTTGTGTTGTTTGCACTCTCGTTGTCGATTGGCCTGCTCCAGACAATACTCTCGTTTATGTACAGGATGATTGATAACAGATATCCGATACAATTTATGGTGACTACGTAGACGATTGAAATATTTCTTCCAAATGGTTTTGTTCGTAAACGTGAATAAGAATTATGACATGGAAATTCAATCATTCTTATTCAATGTTCGATATTTTCATTCTCAGGAAAATTCTAGAACTTTGGGTGTTTTGCGAGTAACACCCTGTATATGTCAGCACGAACGATTTGGTTTGAATGCTGAGGACGTAGTATTTTGAATCGAACTGACAGCTTAGTCAAGTTGCCCATTTCGCACTATACAGGGTGGGCAAGTTTCGATGTTTGTATAGGGTTGCTTGTCAACTGGAAAAAATATGAAAAACTGATAGTCGCATTATAAATATATTTCTCCGAAGTTACTCCACTGGCGAATAAAAAAATTTACGTCTTTCGTTCTCGAATTTTCCGACTTTTCGACACATACGCATATCATGGTTGTTAGTGAAATTAGGAGAAAATAAATCCTTCATTCTTGGTGCATTGTTTTTGTTTGATTAAGTAGCGTAGAGAACACAACTTCATGAATATTTTTTGCTTTGAATCAACGAAATATCAACGATATCATCAATACGACTAAAACGTCAAAATGTCTTAGAATAGAATATCCATTGATTTTTTCCAGTATTTTTCTTTTCTAGATGAGAAATTCATCTCTGATTCCATTAATCATGATGTATCTCATTTCATGATTGAAATTGATGTGAGATTCTGAAATAATCGTATCAATAACCCCTCACTCAAATTTTCAATCGTGAAATTGACGTTTGCAAAATTTAACATTTCAGTGTAAAACATGATAGTTATTGAATTGGAATCGATTGACTACAGACTTATTTGTCCACATAAATAAATGTTATATACTAATACCTCATTTATGCATGAAATAATGCACAGCTTGTATTGTTATCTCCGCTTCTGCAATTCCAGAATGACAAAGGTTGCATTTCCATCATTTTCTCGAGATGCGACTAACGACATAGCATCATTCTCGATAATGAATCAAATGATAAATATACATTGTTTTTTGTAAACCAACGAATACATCCCAAGTCATGAAATGAATGTAGTCTACATAATGTTGACAATGCTATGGATTTTTTCTTTATTAGAGTTGATAGGCAGGATTGTCAATTAGCGTGGACCAATTACTCCCTCATTTCATTGAATTGAGAAAAGTTTCTTCGCAAAATCATTTGGTTACTCAAATACCATATTTTGAGATATCTTTGAAGTGATTCGTTTCCACTGGGTTAACCTGAAATATTTTTTCTATGGAACCCTTTATATTTCATTGAATTTTCCGTTTGTTCAGAGTATCTGTGATCAATTCGATTATTCGTACAAGTGACAGTTTCAGAAAGTTAGGTTGAGTTTATTTCTCAAATTCTGAGGAATGTTTTGAGATTCATAAATATATACACCAGAATTGGATAAATACACAAGTCTGCAAAAGGAATAGTTGGCAGCTGTTTTGTTTTTATTTTGTGTAATAACATTCATTGGTAGATACATATTGTGGTTCACCATAATTATTGATGCTCAAATGTTCCCAATTATTTGTCAACTAATTAGAAGTTCAGTGGTTGGTTCAAGTTATTTTGCACTGATGGTATTGAGAGATAGTCAAATCTGTCAAAAGTATCTGTCCTAAATCAATATATTATACCTAATGATCCTGTGAATGGATTTTTCCCAATCAACAAAATAAGTGAGTTTTTTTACTTCTACACACCAATTGGCCACCCTGTATGTCAATTCGAAGAGAATCGTGAGGAATTCTTTTGTTATAATTTTCAACGAGGGATTTAGTATGACATTTTTTCCTAGCATTATACTTCCGAGTAATGAGATTTTTCTAGTCAGGAATTTCTCCTAGCAAAATGGTAAGATTTTTTTTATTCTGGTACTAATCAAGAAGTATATAGAAAAAATGGTTCATAATTTGAATAAACATCGCATATGGTCATGGTTTTGTTAAGAATTACGGCCATGACGTGATTAGCCGTACACATTTTGAAGAACGTGCCAAGATTGAATATGGATAATTCAGTTTCAAGTCAAGATATTCACTCTATGCTTTCATGAATCTTCCTGTAGGTTGACGATCGACCTCGGGATGACCTCGCAGTATTAGAAACGAAGAAGAAGCCTGTTATCCTTGTATGAATACCGTTAAGGTCAGCTAACTGCATTTTTACCATAATTTTACCGATCGGAGGAAATCATTAGGAGTGACCACCACATATTTGATCAGACGTGTATACAAGACTTTTTTTACGAGTTACGTGATTTAGAAAAATGATGATTCATCATTCCAGATATCCATAGAGAACCAGAAGACGATGATTTCAAAACTCGATTATTATTTGACTTGACTTTCTTCTAATTCATACCTTTGAATCAATCAAGCCAATGAAACAGCAGGAATCCTAAAATAATCAAAAAATAATAATGATTACGCTCAGAATGGGCCATAATGTATGTCAGTAATTTTTTCTGATCGGTAGAATGTACACATGTACAATGTACAATGTTTAACAATTCATACTCATGAATAAACTCAACAGTCAAAAGTTCGAGACGATAAATTGCGCATGTACGTGAGAAGAATTTTCAAGAAATCCACAGATTCTCTCGACTAGTTGCTAATGAGTCGGAAATGCATTGGACACCTGACTGTTCGTCTCAGAATTAGTATTGATAATTATTAAGTTAAGAAAGCTTTGCTCGTCTGACTGCGTTGAAAAATATCGCGAATTTTAAGTAGGAACAATCCTAATAATCGTTAAAATGTGAACACGAAAATATTTTTCTGCAATCAGTTCAAGGATAAAGGAAGGAAACTGTTATTGAATGTTTGCCCTGTATTACATGGTTCATATTATTGTTGACGAAATAGTTTATTAACCTCGTTCACACATAGGCAGTGATGATCTTTTGTGATTGTTGAGTTCGTTTTGTTGTATTGAATTGTTTTCTCATCACCAGATGTTATACTTCACTAGATCTGAAAGATAGCTGTAAAGCTGACAGTGGGAAATAGAGATTTATAGAGAACCAAAAGTGACATCAATCTGGAATACTGGATGCGACCATAATACGATGTGCCCTATCTCTGCTCTCAATTCATGAGGAAATTTTCTCCCTCAAATACAAAGGAATCTTGACAAATGTAGCAGAAAAGTTGTCGTGATATCAACAATTGTGATGTAGAATAGAAATTTGTTCTTGCTACACACGTTTGCATAGATTTATCAGGCACGATTGTTATTACCATCAAATTACCTATACATTTCAATTCACGGTCACTACTTTTCCTGTTATAAATAGAATCACCATTAATTTCCTGAAAGATTCAACTGATCTTCCTCTTTCTCTTTCTCTTTCTCTTTCTCTTTCTCTTTCTCTTTCTCTTTCTCTTTCTCTTTCTCTTTCTCTTTCTCTTTCTCTTTCTCTTTCTCTTTCTCTTTCTCTTTCTCTTTCTCTTCTTTCTCTTTCTCTTTCTCTTTCTCTTTCTCTTTCTCTTTCTCTTTCTCTTTCTCTTTCTCTTTCTCTTTCTCTTTCTCTTTCTCTTTCTCTTTCTCTTTCTCTTTCTCTTTCTCTTTCTCTCTTTCTCTTTCTCTTTCTCTTTCTCTTTCTCTTTCTCTTTCTCTTTCTCTTTCTCTTTCTCTTTCTCTTTCTCTTTCTCTTTCTCTTTCTCTTTCTCTTTCTCTTTCTCTTTCTCTTTCTCTTTCTCTTTCTCTTTCTCTTTCTCTTTCTCTTTCTCTTTCTCTTTCTCTTTCTCTTTCTCTTTCTCTTTCTCTTTTCTCTTTCTCTTTCTCTTTCTCTTTCTCTTTCTCTTTCTCTTCTCTTTCTCTTTCTCTTTCTCTTTCTCTTCTCTCTTTCTCTTTCTCTTTCTCTTTTCTTTCTCTTTCTCTTTCTCTTTCTCTTTCTCTTTCTCTTTCTCTTTCTCTTTCTCTTTCTCTTTCTCTTTCTCTTTCTCTTTCTCTTTCTCTTTCTCTTTCTCTTTCTCTTTCTCTTTCTCTTTCTCTTTCTCTTTCTCTTTCTCTTTCTCTTTCTCTTTCTCTTTCTCACATACTCAATATCATGGGTTCTAGGTTGATGATCTACTTAAATTAAATTATACTTAGCTATCCTTACCTGATAATGGCACAAGGCACCTACTACGGCAAATTTATATCCACGCACATCCTTTTGGATGATAATTATTGTCATTGGGCTGCAACATCAGTCGACCACGAAAATATGGGTAATTATCATCACATAGACATGGCAGAGAAGGTCGTGGATTGCACGTATGGTATACATGGTGTGGCATGATGAACGAGACAGACTGGCTATACGTGAAAGATTAGATCTTGTCATCATCATAATCTGTCAACCATCTCAAACAATTTTGTACAATCTGAATTGATGTATGAATAGTAACATCATCCAAAATATTGCATTGATTGTGATCTCTCGAATAGCACATACCTATAATTCTTTTCGAATATGTTTCATATCTGTCGAAATATTTCATTGGCATCAGTTTCATCGAATTTTTATAATATCACATTATGATTCAACGAGACTTCGCAAACTCATGTCCCAGAATGAGGTTTGATACTTTTTTTTCTTATTAATTCCTGGAACATCACGGATAGAATCAATAAATACATATTGTCTCGTATCCAATTCTTCAATAAAATCATTGTGTTCTACGCCAACCAGGATGCCCAAGCACTATGTCAGCGATGAATGTTTATGAGAGTTCATAATTTCATCACCAGGTTTTTGGAATCGCCATTGTGAACCATGCAAATAGTCGATTATGAAAGGGGACGATAGGTCTAGAGATATCCAAATGTTTCTGACAATGTGACGTGACGAGTAATATAAATCATGACATGTAATTCTTAGGCATGCCACCACGGTCTCAAAAAGAGGTCTAGAAACTAGTATGGTAGGGGGATGCCCAAACATCGAGGTTCTCGTTTGTCACTTTAGGTTTGTTCCAACACGTCTTGAAACCGTCACATTATGGTCACGCTCATGCGCAGTTGATTTAATCTGTTTCAACCGAGAAGTGATCGTAATGTGACCAATCAATCAATCAATCAATCAATCATGCTTTATTGTCCAAGAAGTAATTCTTATTGACAAAGTAAGTGTAATTTTATAAAAGTCAGAAATATTAAAAATATAAAATATATGGAATATAATGAACAATCATTATAGACTTAAAACATGTGTACCTAAACGAATATAAATAAAACATTACAGAAAATATATCAAACATTACAGATAAATGAATAAATAACGCAATCCAGATAAGCAAGCAACGAAAGTATTAAGCTTCAAAATTCATCAATGTAATATTCCTTCAAGTCATAGTAGGCCCTTTGCGGAAATACCTCTTCAACTGATTTCCTGAACTTTTTTGAATTTGTTATTTCCCTGTGGTACATTGGGAGATTGTTATATATTTTCTTGCTCTCATATATCAAAGAAAATTTTGTAATTGCTAATTTTGGTATTGGCCATCATCTTTTTGTTTCAAACAAATTCGTGACCATCCGCAGCATGATGTCAGGACGGTTATTTCGGTACATGCTCAAAATTGGAAACTATTTTGATTCATGAGTATTGACATGCGCATTAAAAAACTCCTCGTCAAGAATAGGTTAGCTAAACTAGCTTTGTGTTTGGATATTTACTTACTTTCATTCGTGTTAATGATGATTTCTTCCGTTCGAATCAAATGAGAAAAAATAAATAATAGTAACGATGGATATACTGATTATTTATACCAAAATTTATATGGTGGGTAGCTAAAAACCGTTAATGGAACCGATCCACCCCTCGAATGTTTTTGTACCGAAACCAAAACGGCCAGTTTCGAAACCATACAGAAATGTTTGTCGGAACAAACCTTATGTCAGCCAATCACAAATCAGATCCGAATCAGCTTCGTGAAAATACGAATGATTTTTGATTTATTGGAGAGAAATATGCATGTATGATACTCAAGTCTTTACCGTTTCTTTCGTTTACAATCCAAACTGTCGAAGATTCATCACATGATTATATCCCAAGATAATCACGCTCCTAGCGGATGAGTATGGCGAATTATTTTTCGAAAATAGGGTCACCCCCACTACTCAAAAGAGTCAAAGTTTCTAAACCTGTATGTACGACCGTGGCATGCATTCAATGATGTAGTTTATAGCAGATGGTAGTTGTAACCTTCACATATCACTGAAGATAACTCATAAGTAAGAGGTGATAGCCTTCGAATATCATCATTTATAACAAAATATTCATCAACGAGTTTCGGATTCTGTGAAAAGTCAAGATCACACATGCTCACATCTCATGGATTTCAGAGAGAAGATGGGAAGTCAAAAGTGTATTGTTTCTTGAAAGGCTTCGAAAATTTCAGGCAGAAAAAACTCTTCATTCTTCTCACCTCTCGCTCCGAAATGCGCAACATTTCACAACTTGATACATAAATGTTCCATTTTGCTCTGATTCAATAATCTCTTCATTTCTGATAGTTTCCAAAATCCCAACGATTGAGATAGAATTCGAAATGTGTAGTCTACAAAATATTTCTGATCTGATACAAACCAATCTCATTGAATGGGAATTCATTAAGTTCAGTATATTCAATTCAAATGCCAAATGCCCAACAAACGACCTGTATATAAATAGATGTATGCGCATCAAATGGAGAAAATGCCCGCGTTGACATTTGACTTTCACCAAATTACACTCATCCCAAACCACCGCATTGCGCAACATATACAGGGTTGTCATATATTGAAGTAGAAAAGATTCTTACTATCAAATACGTTTTTCATAGCGCTTTCAAAGTTGGTTATCAGAATATTGCTGTCAACTTCAGTCGAATCGATCCAATATTATGCTGAAATTGCTTCAAGATCCTACGAGCGTTGGGCTGTCAAAAATATTTCCTCTGGCATAGGTACCAGGCCTTGAAGATTAGAAGGGTAATGAAGAAACTGACGCACTAGCCCAACGAGTAGCATGAAATACAGCAATTTGATCAGGAAGCATGCTGAATCAACATAAATGTAAAAGCAATCTCGAAAATAATGAAAAGAGGCACCCGAAAGACAGGCCAAAGAGTTCACCAAGAAACCATTACCAAAGTACCTTCCAAGTCACCATCGGCAAAAAATCAGAATCATACAGGATCGAACAAGAAAATATGGACTCCACAAACCTATGAATAGAATCGGACCTGTAGACAAAACCATTTGTAGGTCATGCAAAAAAGAAGGAGAACCTCAGCACACCCACTC
The DNA here is from genome assembly GCA_037013635.1 of Plagiodera versicolora. Taxonomy (NCBI): domain Eukaryota; kingdom Metazoa; phylum Arthropoda; class Insecta; order Coleoptera; family Chrysomelidae; genus Plagiodera; species Plagiodera versicolora. Next base: position 4,884,124 of record CM072993.1, on the reverse strand, counting down.
GGCTTTTACGAAGGTCTGTCTAGGCTGAGATTTCCCACGAAAGTGGTGTGAAAACCAGATTTTTTCTGATACATGGAGAACAAGAAGACTGGCCCACTACAAGGATGGGCCTTGATATATGAATCATACATAATGTGAGAGTATACGCAATAGATCTGTTGGCGAATGAATTTAAGATTGCAGCGCCAAAGTGGGCAGTCACAGAACCATAAATGTTGACATTGGATAGTTTCATTGCATTAGGTTATGTGTGTTTTTTCGATAAGTGTGAGTTTACAATGAAAATAAGAACATTTCAGACTCTTGCAGTGAGCTAGGGCGTCAATGTGTATGTATTTTCATTTTTCTAAAAGTGGTAAGCATAATCATTCGTTGTATACATTGTATTATATTGAAAATAATACGAGATTAGAATACTGTTGTGAATCTGAATGGCAATATTTAGTATTGGAAGTTTGATTTTACCGATTTATAGTTACACAATCTTTAAAATATTTAAAATAAGTATGGAATCAACAGAACATATTACTAAACAAAAGAACTATGTGAAAATTTCGAGTTATTTTCAGTGCCACAAGGTGGCGTATCGCTTATGTTCATTCGTCAATCAAGAATCACATAATACAGGCATGAAGGGAGATTAAAAGAAAAATGGTGCGAAAATACAAATAGTTGTTGTAGGTTTGATACTTGAGTTTTCACTTGCGATTACTCAGAGAAAAGTGTCTTAATAACATGAGAAAACAATCACGAGGTATGGTTTCTACCCCCTTCTTAATAGGCACCTTCACTATCTCATACGTAATTGAGAAAAGTTATACCTCTGTATTCACATTTACTCTGTGGTGAAAGCCTTCATTGACTCTTATCCAATTGATCATCGAGCTCTTCACGACCCTAAGATTCCGCCGCATAATTTTCATGGAAAATAATATGTGTTTCCGAAACTCTATGGAGTACAATATTGTCTCAATAGGAATAAAGCAATACTTCTCACCTGTTACAAAAATACCTAATACAAAATGTCCGCCGTTAATATTCAAGCTCTTGCCACGTTCACGCGCTCTTGTGAGGGAGCAGACTTCTAATTGGGTTAGAAAATGAGTTCTAGAAATTCACTAAATGTTCTATGACCAATCCAACTCCCATATAATCGTCGTCTGGGAATTTCTGAATGCGAGCTGTATAATGTAGAGATCTCCATCTTGTATTGATAGTTTGTATGTTCTTCATGCCCATAGGCTGATGATAAAATGTTTGCGCCTTGAACTATCTTACTTGATTTGTAAAGTAACGTCACAAGAGACCAGGGTTTTATATGTTTTTTTTGTATGACGAAGATGAATTTGATTGTGAATAGGGCCATCCTGTATAGAAAGGTAGTAGCGCTTTAAGGTTACTATCGTTGATGATGCCGCAAATTATGATTACTTTTCACCTTCTCATTCTATTCATATACCAACAACATTCAGGATGATGCATTATCGGAATCTTCAATGACGATTCGATTGATTATTTCATTATTATCTATTTGTAAAATATTGCATTAAACAGTCCATTTTGTGAATGATGTGATACTTTCGAAGTGAATCGAAATGAACAAATGGACCCTGTTGTATTCATATCTTCAAATCCATGACAAGATATAAAAATTATGTCTAAGTTGAAGAAGAGAAACTATTGAAGTTGGTTGATTATGAAAATCGATAATGAGGTTTCATATATAAAATTCAGAAGTTACAGTACTCAAATTAAAGTATTAAATGAACTGAGCAAGACGGAAACATATAATCGCGAGTATCATCACGGTATTAGGTTGATAATTACGTCACAGCTGGTAAATGAGTATTTCCATGACGAGACTGAGCAAAATAATGTTACAGTTAGCAACACTACACAACGATGTCAAACATATTCAAATTTGTTATTTCTATCGATTTAGAACAGAATTATTGAAAATCTGCTTTTTTAACATGTAATTTTGACGATAATCATTGGTTTTACGAGTTATTGTGAGTAGCTCTCATTATTGAATAAAATAATAGCCAGTTGATAAAAGAAGTCACTTCGGGAAGAATGCAGCTTCAAGAATGTTTACCAGTAATGTCCTCGTGTAGCAAACGTCAACAGACAGTACGAATTATCGCAACTATTTCTAGCAGAAATAACTCAAAAAAATTCTACAGTGCAGTTCGAAAAAGCAAAAAATACCCTTTGAGTTGAATCCTAATAATAACTTTCTTTTCTGGGAAAGAACACGCCAAATCTTGGCCTCCAGAATTCGGGTATGGTTTCAGAATCAATACTCTCCCAATGAATTTTAATAATTGATATTGTTATCTCCCTCTGATCTATCCCATTCAGTTTCGTAATGAATATTTCATTCTACGATATTCAATATTACTTTGAAATATTAATAAAACCCCAAATAGAAATCGACGTCCACTCCACATTCAGCATAAGAAACCAATCACATCATTAGCGTCACTTTTCATCGGTGAATTACGGCTATAAACTCTGACCTTTCGCTTTCTTCTCTATTACGAATGACATAGAAAGTTTCTCAGGTCGAAGACCGAATATTCGAGTGAATCGAAAATTGATGCAAAGTCTCCCACGCATTCTTCATCTGATCGAATGAATATACAAAGTGTTCCGTCCACCCAACTGTTGAAGTGAGTTCGTACAGCAACAAAAAGAATAAGAAATGTGAAAAGAACACAATAAGGAAGTTGAATATTAAAAATATTGGAGATAATAAAAAACAGGGGTAGTTTACTCTATTTTATTTTTTTGAGCAATTCACCTCGAAATTAGGATGTGTGGTTCAGATTCCGAATAATTAGAAGTAAGAATGCATTATAATAATTACGTTCAAGCTTGCCAATCTGTTACACCAGAAATAATTCAAGAAATTTTCCTGGAAGATTTGAATGCTGCATTACTGAAAATGGAGCATAAACTATTGAAAGAGTGTTATTATATTCCAAATATTTCATGTTTCTGAGCCATCTTTGTTTTTCAAATGAGAAACCTATATAAAATTTTGCTTATCGTTTCGGAGTAGTTACCTACAATAAAGGAAAAAAATACAGTTATAACTTAATGAGCATAAGAAGGAACTTTACCACAGTGAAAAAATATACAGGGTGTAAAATTTTGAAGATGACACCACGTGATCCAAGTTTTAACAAAGTTACAGCTTGCTAAAAATGTGTAATATTACCAACGGTATATAACTGCCAAATTTCAATATCGTACTCCGAATAGTTTTCGAGATACATATTGCCCAAAACATCGTGGGCCACCCTGTATATACATAAAAATTTGGGACAGTCTGATCCTTCACCCTGTGCTACTACCGTTTTTGTACAAAATATTTTATAGATATTAGTCACCATATTCTGGTTACCTTTACAAAATGCTTACGTAGTTAAGGTTGATATGGAATTATCAGAATAAAGTTTTTAAGAGAACGTATTCTCATTATTTGTGAAAAATTTTCATTGAAATTCTTTAGCAAATCGAAGATTTTTCTCAGAATCAATCTGCCACCGTTATGAAGTACCTAACTGTGAAGTGTTGCCGTAATAATTGAAACCTAAAAGCTACGACTCAACTTATTATAAGTTGATTGGTTATTTCACAATATTTTATTATATTATTATATTTATATTGTTCGCACAAATGTTATTTAAAAATACCTTACCCAATTTGTCGAAACTACTTCCACAAATGAATAGATTATAGTAACAGAGTACGAGTTGAAGGGGTGATAAAAGTGAAAATCATTGCCCTCTAGTTTGGGTATAGAACTCAAGATGCCATTTTTATTCAGGTCTCATGAAAAGTGGACTGTGAAACATATTCAATTTCACTAAAAAAGTGGAGCAGCGATGTGAAAACCACCCTCTTTATCTCCGACTATAACTGAGATATCTCACGAAAGCATCAAATATTTACGATACTGTATTCTGAGCGATTTAAGAAGACTTTTCAACCCCTAGCATAGGCCCAATTTCATCACCGCCATTAACTTGACTTCGATATCTTATCTACCATTCTCATCATCGGAAATGCTCGCACGATGTTCGTGAAGAGTGTTTGATGAAAAAATCGATGAACGTTCACGACAAAAATATCGAAAAAGTCGAGTACTTGATAATAAACGTCGTGTTTAGCGGTAGTTTATGTTTCAAACCACATGCAAGGAAGCAATGAACATATAAACAGGAAATGAGAGTCTACAGATTAGGAACTGTGTCTAATTCTGTAAATTCTGTAAATCTGTCAATGATAGTTGAAAATTATTTCTGAATATGAACTTGAAGAAATTGAACAACATTATGCAACTCGCCACAAAATTAACTCAACCTGTGTGCCAAAATCACAGAAAAACATCCTACAAAAGTGTTATACTCGGCTGTATAATCTTATCCCTGCTATCCCTACTATCGCTAGTAATAATTTATTCAAAAGAAAGCTCAAAGTCTGGATCTTAGGTTTGCCCAGAGTACAAATACATCAATATGAGGATATGAAAAATACATATTACTATGGTGTGTAAATGTTTGTTGAGCTCAATTTCCCCATTGTTTGTCTCATTGATGTTTGATGTAATTACCTATTTTATTTTATTGAGAAAAAATTTATTTCTTTCTTAATATTATCTTTAATTTATTTCGAATGTGATATCTATATACAGGGTGATTCACCTAACTGGTTCATTAGAGGTTTATGGAGAACTGAGATATTAACTTGAAATTTTGGTGGATGCTACTACTCAATGAGTTTTATTTTCCTAAAATATTTTCAATACGCTGTTACTTCCGGTTGAACCGGTAATGATACCAACTTTGCTTCCTCAAATGGAACACCCTGTTGATTCTTGAATTTTTTTCCTATCGTGATTTGTTTTCAAGATATTCCATTTTTACGAAAAAATTTTAAAGATGGACTAACTGAAATGTCCATATTATCTTCAATTACCAAGATTTGAGGTTCAATCTCCGCATACACATCAACGGAAGAGTGTTTCATCAGGTATCTCTCAAAGTGTTCCAAAATATTCAACAGGGTGTTTGATATTTCAGTTTACTTCTTGGAAATTTCAAATCCCAATTACTTTCTTTTTTCAAATAGGATGACTATGAAATTTTGAATAATAATAAGTAAAATTGAAAAAATAAAATTCTTCCAGTATGACAAAAAGTCCAGAAATCGAAATGTCATTTATAGTTCGAGAACTAAAGACGAAAGCCAATTTTTGTTGGAAAAAAAAGATCGAGAATGCAATCTTAATTTTGAGTATCTCCTATAGTTAACGATTTACCCTGTACTTTGTAGGTAAAGAAGACAAAATGGGGTTTTCTTATAGATATCTGTTTTCGATAGAAATTCACTGACAAAAACGAGAAATCGCTATCGAAATTCAATTATTCGACTTACAGACGAATACATACAGGGTGATTCATTGGAAAATGGGCGTACTGTAAAGGTATGTAGAGCTCGCCTAGCTGATTCTGGAAAACCCCCATATGATGGGTTTAGCGCTCTGTATAAGCGAGATACAGAGTGTTTTATGTATTTCTCCTATTTCTTCAATGGCTCATAACTTACGATTCACATTGTACATTTCATTTATTTCCACAACATAAACTCATTATCCTGTATGCTACCGAATCCCGAATGAATGAAACTAATATTCCAGGTACGGACTCGAAAAAAGCAAAAGAACTTCATTAGTTCAATACAACACCCTGTACGACGAAATTTCTAAAATTCGTTTGCAGATATGTAAAGAGCAGGAAAAAATATTCCTGAACGAATTAGTTTGGTACTTCCGCATGCCATTTTTGTACTCGTTAATTTGAGTCAAAATCAATATTTTCGATAAAAAGGTGGTATAAAATTTAAAAGAATACCTTTTTTTCTAAATTCTATTTTTTCACTTTCAATCAATCAAATTACTAACCATTTCGTGATATCCTGAATTTTGCAGCACATCCTTGATGTAAAATGAGTCGACAGGTCTGTATTTAGGACAAAGTGCTGAATCACCCTGTATATCTGAGGAAAGAAATTTCCGGAGAAAACTGTTCAATTTTGAGTTATGAAAGGAAGTTGAAGTTTTCCAAATAAAAACCATAGTTAGCTCTGATTTAGCTGAGAAAGATCATTCTTTATTTTTTTACACTTCTATCGTGTGTGGGCTCGCTTTTGATATACGAATCTTCAATAGCGAGTATAATATTCTTTGTGTTTTCCATTGTAATCTCAACTGAGAATATCGTACTGATTTCATGGAATATTATACATATTCATACAAGAATTATTGATTCAAAGTAATAACAATCGTAATATTGCATATTTCACTGGCTATTCAGAAAAAAAAACGATCTAATAAACTCATTTTCGAGAAGTTGAAAGGAAAATGTATCAATTGCGGATCACCTTAAAGTCATACATTATTCTTAATGAGTTCCTCTACTAGAAAAACATATTAAAAATTAGAAGAGTATTAATAATAATAATATTATATTTGCTATTGAACACACGTCTAAAGCGAGCTAACATCTGATACCTGATTGAGATCAACTATGATTTTTCGTTTCGAGAAATGAAACTTTGTGCCATAGCTCGAAATTGAACTATTGTATTCAACCTTAAAAAGTACCTCACGAATCTGAAAAATATTTTATCCAAACCCACGCTACTCGTATGATTCCAAAAATCGGAAAATATAACTCTGATACAAATGAATGAGCAAACAATCAAATACATACAGAAAACGAAATTAAGGCCATGACAGAAAAATAATCTCTTGAAATTTTCGAATAATACTTTAGGTGATAGAGTAATCAGTTTTTATCGCACATACAATACAACTTCGTTGTTGCACATTTTCGAATTGTACTCATCATTAGGTATTGAACGTTATAAGGAAAAATGGAGAATTTTTATAAATCCAAAACATAATTTCGATTTTCTCGGCTTTTGCTTTTCTTTCATGGCTTTCACATCGTATTCTTCAAGATTTGCTATTGTTTTGATCATTAAGCCCCAAAATGTTTGGAATAAATTTTGAAATGAAAATAGTTCAACTGACAAAATTTTTTGGGATATTAAGATATCAAAACTGATACTTCTCGATATTTCGCACTAGGAATGAGATGTCGATCATGAAGACAAGGTCATGGTGTTGCATTTGATTTCCCAGTTAACAATGCGATTCTCTGCTCTCATATCGAAATATGCCCTCTAGTGGCTCTCGAAATTAAACACATCACAAATGGGTGGATTCGATGAATTAATCGATACTCTTTTTCCGCTGAGTTATTTGGGAGTAATAACAGTCCATTTGAAAGAACTTCAAACCACCACACCGCTTCATTTCAATGGATACGTCAAAAAGTATATAACAAAAATTACTCCAAGATGTATACATGTATTCAGTTAGTTTACCAAGTATATTCCGGTGAATTTCAAATTCCAAATAACGATAGCGCCCTCTGGCGGCTATCCTGGAAACATAGCAATCACCGAAAATCTCTAGGACGAATAGTTTCTGAGAGACAGCATTTGCCATACTCATCTGACACTTGTACATTGGAGCATTAAATCGAGAAAAGACACGTTTTTCTCACCGCCTTATTATCTATCCCCTTTCTATTTGGTAATTGATGAAGAATACTCACTGACAATAAGGAGAAGAGGCACCCATCAGATCTACTGCCGCTACACCGGAGTCCATTTGGAGGCCGAACAATTTGTGATGTCATTCCTGCTGTGTAGGCGCTGAAAAAGATGTCCGAAACGTTAGACTAGATGACCAAACGACACTCCAATTTCGAAAATGACACGTTACGAATCGAGAGACAAGACGAAAATAAAAGGGGAGATTGTGACGGAAGGGCTTTCAGTGGAACCTTTTTATGTTTTGTCCTTTTGCTCCCAAATGGTGTTTTTCATTTGGAGGATGAGAAGTCATCACCCAGTGTTTATTGCATGTCGTAAATAGGTCGATGTCTTGCTGTGTTTGTACAATATTTTCCATAACTTTTTTTCAAATAACTTTTTTATTGAGAATGTAAGAGTGCCTCGATAGGTGAGCTCACAAAACCATGAATTTGATTCCAACCTGCTTCAAGATCGAATATAATGATGAAACATGGTGTGGAATTTCTCTGGAGAATATGTGAACCACTTTATTCGACGAGACTTCATAACCAACGAGATTCTGTTACGTCAGCTGTACTATTACACGATGCCGTCAGAGTTGCAATTTGTACTGCATCTGAGGCTGCTTCTGCGTATACTTCATCCAGTTTCGTCCACGTGAATTATACGAGTATTGTACAAGTATGTATATGAGACGTATATATTATGGTTGTCATAAATTCAAGTTCTAGTTCAAAATACAGTATGGAACAGCCAAATGGAATATATGATAGCGTGTTGGGAAAAACGCTTTGACAAATCGATTTTTATTTTTAGATGCGCATCTTTAAAAAAAATGAATTGAATAGTGAGTGTCATGTGACAGTGGCCGATACCAACTTTTTCATTTCAAATACAACCCCCTGTATATTAATAGTTTTTTGGGTACTTCAGAAAATTCTAGACATAATTCATGTACAACGTCCCATACCTATCTTCAACTGTTTCGGAAATCTTAAGTGTTTTCAGATGTATTACATTAACATTAACACTAAAAGAAAAAAAATTTTTCATTTCACAATTAATGTGAAAACAAAACCAACAAACATTAATTTCAATGTGAGAGATGTTCAAAATGTTGGACGCGAACATTATTCAATCATCAATCCCAAATTTCAGATTTCAAGGTATTATGAAACATTCTTCAGAGATTCTCAAACTTCATCTCCAGGATTGAAGTAAGCCAATTGTCATCACTTTCCTTGACCTTGAAAAAGCTTCTGATACCGTTGATAACGGACTTTTCTCACAGAACTCTATGAATATGCATACAATTCGACATCTGGTTACTTGACTGAAAGACTACAGGAGGTCATAATGAATGGGATTCATAGGAATTTTGATGAGGAAAAGTGGGTGTTCCACAACGAATAGTTCTGGAACTAATTTCATTCATTCTCTTCAATGCCTGATGGTCAAATTGTCTCCCTACTACTTTTCACGGTATGATATCTGAGCATTTGGAGAGTCTTAAATCTTTGAAACAATACTCAAGAAAAAAATAATCGAGATTCAATCATGTGTGATTCCAGAATCCATTATAAATCAGAACAGTCCCTATCAATTCCACTTCTATCAATCAGTATCCTATCAACTGGTTGATTGAATTGGGCATATATATACAGGCTGTCCGTTTTTCCAATTTTTGTGTTTCAACATCTTCGAAACCATCAGAGATTTTCAAAATGTTATTTCAGAAATGCCCAACTTCTGCTTTCTTCAACAAACTCCGTCCATCTTGATATAATTGAGATCCCCATGTGGCATTCCAAAAACGGACAACCTGTATACATGTATATTGCACAGAAAATTTTAAATTCTCCTTACAGTTGTGAGCCATTATTCAACATTCTAGGCATTGAAGTTCCTCTCATAAACGAAATTCTACATACATAAATATATTTTAATTAATTAATAATTTAATCTCTAACTTTCCTTCGCTTATTTGCGGAAACAATAGGTAAACCTGCGAAGTTTTCAAGACTAACATCAATTACAACGGTGTCAGAGCTTTTATAATAAATAACTCGAAGTCATTCACGTAGTTCAATGGAAAGTTTCTAGGCTCAGTCCTTTTTGTTATGGAAATTATACAGAGTGTATCATTCGAGTTGTATCCTTTTAAACATAAAATATTGAGTTTGAGTCAAGAAAGAACAATCTTCACACAATTTTATACAATAGCAAATGTTCAAAAAACTGCATCATATTGAAAAGACTGAGGTAATATTCTAGTATCAAATTCTTATTATATGGGTTTAGTCCTATACAATGATGGTAATAAAAGTTTTTTTTATCGTTCCAATTCTGTTGAGGAGTTATTATCATCATCATCATAATTATTATCATTATCATCATCATTATTATTTGTTCAGATAAAAATATCCACCTCCGATTTATTTCATGAAATGAGATGAAATTCTATACAAATCGTCGTTGAAAAAACGGAAAGGCGAAAGCGACAATTTTGTAATTTTACAGGAGAGCGTTTTGAAGAAAATGGGTTCTGTTTGAATTGCGGTTATCTTCTTCATGAATATCAAATTATTTAACATTGTATGGTGTTGAGTGGGTTGAGACATATGTACAGTTTGTCAGGTCACAAATACCATCTAATCGAATCAACTGGTGGTCGTTACTCCAAATCGTCAAAAATGTCGCTTTTGGCCCTTTGTCTTGTAAGTGACGAAATATTTTGGTTATGTGACGATAATAAAGTTGTTCACCATTTCATATTGAATTTTGATAGCAGATGTTCAATTAAAAAATCTTCACAAAAGAAGGTGCATAAACATATCTTTGAAATTTTCTATGCTTTGACCAATCTTTGTCACATTTTTCCAGGACATTATACTATTCTATATCGTCTGAAATATTCAAGTAGCTGTAGCAGTGAACAACATCGATTACTTTCGACTTATTCGATAGTTCATAGTTTCAAAAATATCATTGAAAGTGACAAGTCCGTATCTTTAATAGTTCTCAATTGGTAACATTCTGAAGAGTGAATGCTCTATACGTGTTTTTCTCGAAACATCTTTTCACTACAGTTATAGTCAGTTTGCTTGAAGTCATTTGAAAATATAGCTGATATTGTTGAATATTATTGAATATTTGCTTTTGTTCATGATTATTATTACGTGTTATCAAGCATATATTTCAATTAGCAAATAATTAATTGGAATATGCACATGCATCATAAACTATCGATCACAATGAAAGAGAATCAAACATTGTTTAGGTACATTCAATAAATTAGTGCATTATATAGAGGGAAGTCCTTTGAGCCCGGGCGGCTCGTGAAGCCAGACAGTGTTACTCTCTTAATATAGAATCATCAAATAGAAATGAAAATTACCGAACAGATATGATACTGAAAGATAAAATTCATTTGAATTCATTAGGTAGTTATTATGTACTGCCTTCAAATATTCGATAAGATTTCTAGCATAAGAACATTACATTATTATACTCGAATAATTGAATGGTTATATCCACAATCAAAAGCAATCCAAATATGGTGTATATATTTCATCAATCAAAAACACTTTCAAAACAAAACAAATCGTACACCTGACCCTACTTTTTTATTCGGATCATCGCTGAAAAGTAAGAAACATATGGCATCACGGCACAATCTGGCGAACTGTCCCAACTATCTCGCTAAAATGAATGGACTATATTCACATAGCACGGACGATGCATAGAGTATCGGGAAACGCTGAATGGGTATGCAAGATATAAAATTATCATGGTGATATATGGGCCTGTTCAGACACGAATACTTTTTTGATAGTAATCATAGGAGCAAGATATTTTAAAATTTTCAGTGCAAGTTCAACCTTTCTACACGCAAATATGAATTAATTGTACGATCGGATGAACACACATGTCTTATTTTTGGCTTCTTCTTTAGATTTTTTTATTTTTGATAAACATCACACCTAATACCTCTTCTATATCCATATTTCACGGTACTGACACTATTCCAGTAAAATTTGTGAATTCTTGCGATTCTATATCTTGGATACGCTTATATAGCATACAGTATCTCCGTGAGAAAGAGCTCTGAGTTCGGACTCTCTAAAAGTCCCCCAAAACCGAAAAGTTTCACAGCACGTTATGTTAGAGTCATTATTTTCATTATTTTTTTTTATTGACGGTGAGAATAACCCCAAACTTCAATTGTGTAAACGACACTCATAATTCGTGCAACATCCAAGAAAAGAGTAAATTTGAGAATCGACCGCCAATTAGCAGAGCACTTGTCCTGTAGTTAGACAGAACAGCGAAACAAAAAAAAACGACAACTAAAATAAAAAGAAACAATAAATCGATTGCAGCTGCATAGATAATGATGTCTCAGAGAGATCTGCCAATGAGATAATGATGAAGATTGAATTTGCTGCCTGCCTAGCTTGCATTGAGTGTACTCATGAAGCGTATGCTGATGTTGGAGATAATTATGTTTACTTCATTTGTGATTTTTGCAGATTTCATGACTTACTATGAGAAACGTGATTTTCATCAAAACTCACTACAGTTCCCAGATTGTTCATCTATTGTGGCACAGTTGATACTCTGGCGAGTTTTGGCGATGGTTCTTTGATAAACTCTTCGGCCTATCTCATTCATGAGATTGCTCGATCCCCAAATAATTTTCAATATATTGACTCGACATGTGTTACTGTATTTTTTTTTATAAAACTTCCCACGAAAGGAGACATCCTGTAATGTTCAGAGAACATCGTGAGAATCAAGGAAAGAAGGTCATATGCCTCAGGGAACACTTCCCTGGGCAATGTGTTCCAGAGCCTTGCTGTTCGTTGGATGAACGAGTCTTTGAAAAGAGATGTTCTGCAGGTCACCAAATTAACCACAAAAGGGTATGAAGACTGGACTTGACGGGTTAACCTCGAAGAGACTGCCAAAGGAGGAACGATTGTTGATATTTCAGACGAGCATCGCCCATGAAAATATCTATAGAATAGAGACAGATCGCCAACCCTTCTACGGTGTTCCAGAGAAGTAAGCGAGTTAGTAAGCATCACCGACGAGACGAATTGCCCTTTTTTGGACATATTTTACATGTTGTTTCATTTTTATTTCAACTTATACAGTGCGCTGTTTTAATTTTTAGTGTGTATGTATTGTATATTTTTCATCTCACATTTAGGAATCTTCGTCAACAAAATTTATTTTTGAGACAATAAAGCATAATATAATAATAATATCTGAATTTTCTCAGTGCATTCGTTAAGCCATAGTAAAAGTTCTGGACCAATTAGAGCAACTTGTGCTACCTCTTGACTGCCCAATTCTATTGTGAGATATAGCGATTGTTCCATATTATTTACCATATTTGAAGTAACATTATTCGATTACTGATATATTGGTATTGATCAGATGTTGAGAGTCTATTGGAGTGAAATAATCAAATTATATATTATCACACGATACTCTTCATTTTAGGTGATCCTCAAGTGTCCTGTTCTCGAATACACTAAATGACAATAACCTACGATAATCTTTGGTATGATATCAGTGATATTTTTGTAATTTGTTATAGTTATGAATCAACTTCACCGCATAATTGATTAATTATTTCCCTGACTGTTGATTCCATTGTATACACATACAAGGTGTTTCAATAGTATATATTTGGTAGATATATTGCCTATGGAAAAAAATATTGCGAAAAAATCCCACTCAAGCTGATTGATTTTACCTTGAAACATGTACAGGGTTTTGAAGGAAAAGTCCTGTTTCTAAACTAGATAGATGAAAACTGATGGCAGTGTCTGAGGGTCAATTTGTATGACAAACTTCATGGTGAAAACTGCATATCGATATCTATATCCGTTTCTGAGTTACAGCATGTTTTCTAAAAATGTGCATTTTCGAAAAGTTGTAACTTCTTTTCTGTTTAAAATTCTTGGTTTCTATGAAAACTCTTCTGAAACACTTTTTCACGTAGAATTCAATGGTTCAACTCATTAATTTGTTCAAATTATATATCAATAGCTATTGATGAAAAAAATATTTTTTTTTCAAATGAGACAACCTGTATATTCCAGCATATTTCAATAGAACTTGAAATATAGCACACTCAATGTTTTGCTTAAGACATCTCTGAAATACAGGACTTTTGGGTTTTTAAAGAAATTTCAATATCGTTTTTTTTTTCAACATTGTCAACTCCTGGTCCACATATAATACCCAGTATTTTGTGCCATCAGAGGTCTGTGTTGAACACAATCCGTTATCATTTTTGATAAAATTTCATACCCATGCACACACAAAAAGAACAAAATGCTTCTGATTTGATATCATCAACTTCGCCTTCTACTACAGATACCCTCAGATATAAAATTCATCACAGACGGATTTGATGGATCAATCAAAGCTCTTTGTAACGAGACTAAGTTTGTTGAAATCATTTGTTGAAGCCATTTACGAATACGAAACAGCAGTTTATTTGGAAGAACATTGACTCACCTTCACCCCTACTTCATTTCAATAGATATATCAATGAAGGTGATCTTCATGATTTATACATGTATATGGTGAAATAACGAGGTATATTTCACCGAAGAATTACTTTGAAAGTTTCAGATGACGATTATGCCACATGACAGTCATTCTAGAAACATGAATATAATTTCCAGGGTTTTCTCTTGGCCACTTTTATCATAAAATGTTTCATTTCAAGTCTCTACGGCGGATAGTTTCCAAGATACAGCACTCACCATTCTTTTTTGGCCACCATGTACGATTTCGAGAACGAGATTATTCATGTGTTTCCATAATATCACGAAACCTCACATGGATCCTGATGAATCCTTCATTGTGGATAAAATCAAATCCTGATATCCGAACTGATACATTTTCTCTTGTCGAAATTGATTTCTAATTCTGATTTAGTCATCAGTGGCTACTAAAGCATTTTTGGAACAGTAGATTACATCATCGATAATATGATATTTTGACAGAAGGCTACCAGCGAACATATTAATTACTGTCAGTTGATCATAATCGAATTGTTATCCGACTGTTATCTGTAATGGAATGCCTGACTTGGTCATTAAATGTAAATCCCACATAATAGAGATATCAGTTCCTGATGGAGGTACATAATGCACAAGCAGCTGGTAGATTATATACTGAAATCAGCGTTGTTTCACGGATTGCTTGATTCAATTAGATAGCTGATCACGAAAATCATTTGGAAAATCCCAATTCGTCGTATAATCTAGCGTCCAGAGGGAACCACAAATCGTTATGAAGAATAAGCTCTGAAATTCTACAGGGTTTTCATACTGTAGTCGCAAATTTTATTGGATGGCGGAAATAAAACACTGTCATGCTCGAGATTCACGTCATGACGTACGATATTTCTAAATGAATCACCTTCACAGTCTCAGAATTCATATAAGCGAGATATAGGGTGTTTCAACAAGTCTATCAATTTCTTCTTCAAGTCATAACTAGCCAAATTCCCAGTATAAGTGTGGATTTATGCAGCACAAAATAACAAATATCAAATAACAAATATCACGTGACAAATAACAAATAACAAGTAGTGAAAATGATACCATTCATGCACACCAAATAACAATTAGCACAAAATGGTACGCAGGCGCACAAGCCATTTGAAATTTTAATGATCCGAACCTCAACAAACTTTTTAAAATTCTGTAATATTTCAAAAAATTCCATTTAAAAAAAATATATTTGTTCCAAACAAAACCGTCGATAAGAGCAAACACAAAATATAGTTTGCTTTGACAGAAGTTAGGTTATTTCTTCTCTGGACAGGCCAATCAAAGTCACATGCGTACTGGTTGCGCACAATAAGAAAATCGCGTTCAATTAACGTAGAAAGTTAAAGTTAACCAACTTCTCATTTGTTATTTGTTATTTGATATTTGATACTTGGCTGCATGAATACTGTCATTGAAAAATAAGAACTTCAACTCATACTTGTTATTTGTTACGTGATATTTGTTATTTGATATTTGTTACTTTGTGCTGCATAAATCCACACTAATTCTTTGATATTTGTTATACACATTCTCCCACTCGACTGACCTATGAAATGTAGAAAAAATTCAGTACCGGACTAACCGAAACTCTCATACCTGTTTGGATTTTTAGAAAGGGCATGCAAAACGAACTGAACTGTGTTTTAATAATTTTTTAACAAAGTGTTTCAATACTGAGTTTCAACAGTTGAAAATTGAGTTTCACCTAGTAAAAAAATTCAATTTGAATATTGAATCACAAGAATACGCCAATGGACATCGAAACACTGCATCTGCTGTATTCAATTTTTTTTTGTCATTCAACATATTTGATGAAATATCAAAATATATCAGTCAACATAATAGGAATCACTATTGTAGCAATGTAGTTTCTTGAAAAAAATAATTTACCTACTGAAAATAATTATATTATTATAAATGCTGAAAGTATTATCCGCGCTATTTTCAAAACATTCCTGACCGATTTTCGGGTTATATTCTGAAAATTTTTTATTTCTCTACGTAATCCTTCAACTATTCGAATAAGCTTTTTTGTGGTATCGTAGTCAAAAAAATGAACCATGGATTCTAGGAAACTCCACAGGAAATAATCGAAAGGATCCGAAACAAGTGATCTACCATCAGAGGGAATTTGCGCAAGAAATATGTGGTTTGAATAGTTTAAAAAATACGGCGACTTCAATATTTTCTCATGATACATGATGAACACTTTTCTAACATAATGTGTCTGTCACATCATTGAGGGAATTCTCCAAACAGCTATACAATTCAGACCAGAAAGTAAGATGGAAAAAAAGGTGAAATTTCAACTATGAAGCGAAATATCTCGAAATGTATACATTTTTCCACAATTATGCCATTTTCGTGATTCTTGCACCAAAAACCTAATCACAGTGATATTCATATCGTCTAATGAAACTAGTATAAATATTTCCAAAAAAAATTACAAGTTCATGTTAGTTTGTTAGTGAGAGTTGTAGGTAGAATATGTGGTCCAATTAATTTGTGTCGAACATTCCGCACTAAACAATCCACATCAAAAAAATATGCTCTGAATGAGATCATTCAATAGTGAGAGGATTTTCTCATATCAAGATATGACAACTTCTCGAATCTTATACGCCATCGTGTGTGAATTGGGCTTCGATGGAAATACATCTGTATTCTATTATTTTGAGTTATAGATCAACTAAAATAGATTCAGAGAATTCCATTTGCGTTTCTGAATCTCTGTTCTTGTACATTGAATGATTATAGGTGTTTTTTTTTATTTTTCCAAACAGTGGTAGTTGGTAAATTCAGAATATTCCTTATCGATATTACTTATTCCTGAATTCATATTGATCAAATTCAAAATGTATCCTATATACTGAAATAAAAAACTACCGGATCGAAATTACAGTTGAAAATATCTACGATTGGTTTATCGAAAAAAAAAAAACAATTCTCAATTAATCCCATATTATTATCGAGCATAAAAACGCGTAACTCTGGCCCAGTTTGAACAGCTTTTGAGATAAGCACGATCCTCATAGTGAAAAAAAAGGAAAGGCTCTATAATTCATGAGAAAAGCTCACGAAACCTAATGGAACCACTATACACCATATGATCAAAATCAAACTCATCGTTCAGTAGATCCATATGAAAAGACAATCTTGAATCAATTGAATCCACGAAATCAACGAAACTAAAAAATCAGCTGATCATAATAAAAACGTGAAGTGTTGCCAACTGTAGAAACAGTTCGAGATGAGGAATTCAATGAAAAAGTATGGAATTATATTTACCTATACTTCAATGTATCGATCTCATTGATGCACCGTCAAACAAGTATACAGGGTGACCCAACGAAAACGTACCGGAAGGTATAACTACCAGGAAGAAACACGTCAACTTTGTGTATGAGGGGGACAACTTTTGACGCAGAAAGTATAGCCCAAACTTGACCCTCCTAAGCTGGGGTAGCATCCCCTAATTTTTTTAATGATAATTGGAGCAAATACTACCTCGTTGAAAAGGCCTTTCGATTACCTAGACATTGCTATTTTATTTTTGAAATTCTGCTTACTCGTGGCAAAGATGACCTTCGGAATGTCACTAATGCATTTCTCAAAGAATACAAAAAGTAAATCGATTTCGTTTAAAAACTCACCATTTTGTGAAAGTAAATGTTGAGAATATTTTCCTAGGAACAATTCGATTTTTCTTCTATTTTTGTTGATTCCAGCTAGTTGGTAGTTTTTATTGAGTGAAAAAATATTCGTGTTTTTGCATGCCAAAAATTATTTTTCATTGAAATAGACTCAGTAGTTGCTAGCTGTCTTGCACCTTGTGTTTGAGTGCTTTATAATTTTATTTAAATGCATAAATCATGGTGTACACTATTCCAGAAAGAGTGGAAATGATTGAACAGTGCTGGGGAATTGACTGTACTATCAGTACCTACCATAAAACTGGCTGGTGCAACGGGTGTTACAACGGTCGTTACGATCGTACAAGTGTCCTGAGTGTTTCATCCGTATAAGATTCAATTATAGGAACTGAATGGAGATGACTTTGACCGTCACTTGCAATTTTACGAAATCATAACTGAACGAGCAAAACATGACGCAAATTTTTGAGAAATGCACTAGCGACATTTCGAAGGACCATATCTTTGCAACGAGTAGACGGAATTTCAAAAATAAGAAAGCAATATATAGGAAATCATAAAGGCTTTTCAACGGGGTATCAATTGAACCCCATTAACATTTAAAAAAAGGGGGATGCTACCCCTGCTTAGGAGGGTAAAGTTTGGGCTATACTTTTTGCGTCAAAAGTTGAGGTTTTTCTCGATGAAATCTCTTCCTGGTAGTTATACCTTCCGGTACGTTTTCGTTGGGCCACCCTGTTTGTATGATTTTACAAACTAAGGAATTGTAACTTCGAAATGAAGCACACATAGAAGACTTCGGTGAGTCTCCAACTCATAGCAATATTCATCAACAAAATCCTCGATGAACTCATGAAATTAACTCTGGATAATGTGGATCCAGGATTCCAATTTCTCTCTCTGTTATCGAGCTCAGCGACTCGCAACACACCGCATTTTTTGTTCGATCCATTTCGTTATCCAATCCCTCCTTCGATACACGACCTGGTCTGCACTTTGCACCTATTAAAAAGTTCTCAACTATATTTCCAGCACTCACCTATAACTCCGGATTCCCTTAGCGCGCTCCGGACTTAATCCGGATCAAGAGCGATAAGTTTTCCGAGAGCTCCGTGAAAAATTAACGTTTGGGAATTCTCGAGCCGTGAGAGGAAATGCCGACTTATCCAGGTTCGCACCTCCACTAACCCCCCCTGGGTTCCCCCTCAGCCCCCGCCTCGTTCATCGAGATTGGAAAGATGTCTGTGCACCTGTTCCCCGGGGGACAAGTAGCGGAGATGTAACTGTCGGAGAATATTTTCGTATTGCTCCGTTTCACTACTTATCGTGTTCGATTCGTCTTCCGGTGACAAGTTAGCACCTGCTTGTTTATGCTTGTCGGCGAGAGAAATGCAGGAGGAAAAGCTCGGGGAAGGGGAGACGTTGATGAAAAAGAACGTTTCTAATAAATAATTTAATATCTGGAGCACTCGCAAAACGACACGTTTTCCTTTTTTTTGCTTCAATTTGTGAAACATTGTTGATATACTCCCATTTCATTATACTCATACGGTGACATTTATGAGTACGCAATAACTGGAAAAAATCTTTCTCTGTATTTTCTCGATAGGCTCATCTCAAAATCACGTATAACATATCAGATATACTGAGCAATTTTCAGTTTCTTCAAAAATCACTATTCTGAAATTAGGGATAATAATTTGGAAATATTAATTTTCCTATTGAATTCTATGAATTCCTTAAAATATCACGACTCATTGATATTTTCTATTCCTCGTGGATTCTCATGGATTATTACTGATTTCCATACATTGTAAGTTTGAGTAAGTTTCATTTATTTTTTATGAATCATCATTCACTTTCGAAGATTTATAATGAATTATTCGAATGAATTCCTATAGACTTGCAGTTTTACCTAAATTCACCGGAATTCTAATAATTCCTCATAAATTTCTCCGAAACAACTGTCAAATTTTGGAATTCTATTGCTCTTATATGTATATCCACCATTTGGGGAATTATTGCATCTTTCGAATTCTCCATCAAAACGTTCTGGTTAAAAATGTCCAATACTTTTAGTTGATCCTGAGGAAACATAAAAGCAAAAATCGAAATCGTTCGTTCTTAATCGATATTTTCAAAACCAAACAGATATCCTCAATTCATAGGGTCATTTGAAAAACAGACTGTAATCATCATACATTTCCATATAATGCTATAGTTTCTAAATGGATTCTTAGTATGTCCCATGAATTCTCATTATTTCTGGTGAGCCCTCATAAATTATTCCGATTGATTTTTTCTTATAACTTTCCATGAAACCTTTTGAATTTCTATGAATTCCTTTCATTTCTCACCAATTTCCAATGATTTTCATAAATTCTCATAAATTACCAAAAATTTGCATAATTTCCCAAAGAATTTACTTGAATTGTTATCAATTATTTCCTATGACTTCCCATGGTTTTGATGCATTTCCATTGATTTTTATATCATGATTTCTCATGACTGGAATGAGTTATCATGAATACTCAAAAATTTTCATCGATTTTCATGATTTCCCATAACTTTTAATGAATTTTTTCAATTTTCCATGGAATCCCTTCAACTTATAACTTCTCATGATTTATTATGACTATTCATGAATTCTCATAGACACAAATGAATTTCCTTGATGTTTCATGAATTCTATAATTTCTCATAACTTCCTATAGATTTTCTAGGATTTTCTTAAGTTTCAAATCATCACGTGAAAATTGAAGTGAAACTGTCTTTCAACCTAAGAACGAAGCCAAGAAACGCTGATATCGTACATTTCAATAACTGATGAAACTACCGACAAAAAATACAAATTAGTTCTGTCCGTTATTCGTAATGACATATCATTGTTCCTTCCATTGAACAATCCAACAAACCTCGCGAGCACTGGTGATCCTTAAAGAAAAACACCAACTTCCTGATAATGCAGCGACTTTGACCCAAATTCTACGGATATCGCGGAAAATAATAGCCGAGTCTCCTGCAATTGTTTCATTATAATTAATGGTATAACTCACGAACAATTACGCGAAATGCTAACTGACTAGTGGTGATTCGTTGGGAACAATCAACAAATGTCTTTAATGAACAACAGCTTCTCCGTATTCATTGAGAAATCACTGGTTCACGATAGTGCAATTATGTCGTTATTGTTTTAATTGTTAGAGGTTGTGTGGGAAACGTAACACTATGTCGTTAGTATCTATGTCTGAGCTGAATAGTGCGGAATTGAGATGAGGAAGTAAAATATAAGCAAGCACATTGGGTATGGCTTACACAGGTTGTTCGTGGGTATCTCGCCTTTTTCAAGACATACGAATTTGGTTGGATTGGAGCAACATGGCGCATTTTTGTGCTGAATGATAATCTGAAAAGGAATTGAGAATATCTCTGATAGTTTGAAAGACATCGCGTTTCGAATTTTTTTGATTGAAGTAATCATATTTGAACTGAAACTCAATTCTGTTAGAGTTTTGAAATCGCCTTTTCGGTGCTTCCATGAACAGCGATGGAACACCTGTCGATTATGGTTTTCTTATGAACATCATCATGAATTCTAACATTTCTAATATTCTTGTCCACTTTACAACGATGATTTAATATCACGATTTTGTCATTTTTAACATGAAGAGTTTCAGTTTAGTTTTATTATACTATTGTTGTCAACATCGTTTCAATAGTTTGATCAGATACGAAATCATGTTATTCGTATACGTATTATGGTAAGTTTATAAGGATTGTTCGAATATCGTACCACCTTTTCATCGAAAAAATTGATTTTGATTCAAATTGACATGTTCAAGAATGGCATGCGGAAGTACCAAACTCATTTGTTTAAGAATATTTTTCTTCTGCTCTTTCCATATCTGCGAACGAATTTTCAAAATTTCGTCATACAAAGTCTGTACCTGGATTATTAGTTTCATTCATTCGGAATTCGGTAGCATACAGGATAATGAGTTTATATTCTGAAAATGAATAAAATATACAATGCGGATCGTAAGGTATGAGCCATTGAAGAAATAGTGGATATACATAAAACACTCTGTATCTCGCTCATACAAGGGGCTAGACCCATCATATGGGGGTTTTCCAGAACCAGCGAGGCGACCTCTACCTACCCTTACAGTACGCTCATTTTCCAATGAATCACTCTGTATGATACATCGTCGAAAACTCCATAATCAACTGCCCATCGAATGTTGAACAATCGAATGTTTCCGTTTTTTCGATATTTTCAAAGCTATCAAATATACCGGATGTCCCAACAGTGCAAATTTGCTCGAGATATCGATGAGGCTGATTGATATGGAAATAAGTCTAATATAAAAGTTACACATCAAGAAGTCCATGTTCAGATGCACAGGGTGTTGCATTTTGCCATAATAGCAAGACAAATATCTTTTTCGAATAAAACAACCAGTTTATTTCTTTGTCATTGAAATGGTCCCTCCATTCCGTATTCAGCACTGAATTTTTTTTTTCCATCCACAATGCGCAGGTAACAAGTTATTAATTATTTCGACAGAATGGGAAGTGATGCAGGCTCTGATTGAAATATCTGTAATTAGGCTGTTTCTTCAAAGATCTGAATTTTGTCTGGTGAAGTGACGTATACAATACCAAAGTAGCCGATATTGTTCTGATCAGCATGTGTGCTCATACAGGGTGCCTCAAATGTTACGTTAGTTTTTGTTCGCTTCGATTCAAGTTCATGCGAACTTTTCGAATGGAACACCCTGTATATCAGTTTGTCTTCGCAACCTAACCTACTATACCATAATCAGGGTCATCATTTCACCGCACACTACACCAAAACGTTCGAACTTTAATAAAAACCATTTTTTCCGACTTAAATATTGAAGAATCATCGTTGTATTCATAATAGAATATTAAGGTGTCTACACGATGGTGAAACCATTCTTTAATAGTTAATGGGTCCAAAGTGTCGATGGGAATTTCATAGAACACATCCTAGACGAATACTTATCGAATCGTCGTGAGATGGCGACACAATCATGTTCGGTAACATTGTTTTCTTCCACGTCAGTCAGAACTGGCGGCAAATCCAAACTTCCCTAGTTCATTAGCCTACTTTTGAATTTGTTTTTTAGTTGAAATAAAATTTCGTATAGTTTGTGGAGAAGCACGAACCGTCTCTCGTCATCTTTATGGAATTCCGAAGGTAATTTGTTAGTTTTTGGAGTTGAAATCAATAATTTACGTTTCCATTACTCACATAGGACGAAACCGTTCGGAAACAATGAATTCTCGCATTGGGAAAACAATTATTTTGAAAACATCTTCTATTAAATTTTCCAACTGTATGTATATTCAGGAATGAATGAAAGAGAATATTATCACAAGAATTTGTCATTTTCAATCTGACAAAAATTTTCATTAAATTGAATAAATCACTTTTTCTTCGCAAAACAGTCGCTTCAACAAAGCCAAAGTTACATTTCGTGAAATACTGTGGAATCGAAACTTTGTAGACGAACTACTGATGTATTCCATTAACGATTAGCAACGTTGCATTTTGCATTATTACAGCGTCGACGGTGTCGCCATCCGTGGCGATTTAAAAAGCATACGTCTCGGTTCGAAAATATGCGTTTTGATCGAGGGATTTTGGTCACGGGTCGAGATAGGTACTGGTTCCACCATAGTTATAGGCATCTTATAAAATATGCTTTTCAATACAGGGTTTCTCATTTTCTTGGGCCATATAATAGTTATTTATGCCACTAGTGTGTTATGTTGAAAATAAGTCACGCGAGAAAGATTTATACCACTCGGCCTGACGGCCTCGTGGTATAAATTCTCAAGTGACTTATGAAACATAACACACGAGTGGCATACAATGTTTTATCCAACAAGTGGAAGAAATCGTTTTTTTATGAGTTAATAATTAATAAGTTTTGTGATCAAATTAAAGCTATTTGCGTGTCAGTACCCTATAAATGTCAGAATGACTTGACAGTGACTTTTTTACATTTTGGTCAAAGTAGGTTACAAATACAACTTGCAGAAAAAATACAAGGTTCTAATGTGTCGCCGTCTTCCAGCACTATCAGCAGCTGTACCGATATGGGAGCGTCTGGTTCCAATGAACCAACGAATTTTACAATAACTTCAAATTCAAAAAAACCGTTAGCGTTTTCCTTCAATTTCAATATCAATGTAAATCCTTCTTGTAATAGTGATAAATAAATAGAATACTACTTTAAATATGAACGTGAGTTATAATCCATAAGTCACTAGTGAGTTATGGATAATAACACACTAGTGAGTTATGGATTATAACACACTAGTGTGTTATTTGATACTTTACTTGTCTAAAATGACATTATTAATGATAGTCATAACTGTCATGTGTTGGATAAAAAAATAAAGTTGATGGTGGCTTCTCCGAAACGAAACGTCGTACGGAAAATCTCCCAGCGCTGTTTTGTAGGAATTAAATGATGGCAATGATCTCTTTGAATAACGTCAGAAAAAAATGTTAACGAAATCGGCAATTTTCGGTTTTTAGGGATATCTTCGGAACTAATTAGAATTTCAAAACTTCCTGAACGACACATTGTTAGACTTCAAAATGTGCAACTTTTCTCTCATTTAACTATCTTCATATGTCTTTTGGTTTCCGAGATCCCCATGATAGACATCTTTCACTTGAACACAGTGTATAATGGAGATGATGGTATATTAATATTTCCTATTTCAATAAAAAACAATCAATACTAATATAGTGACATTAAAAAAAAGGACAACCTGTGAACAGAAATTTGAGAATATGGTACTCTCTTCTAATGTTTACGATCAACATAAATTAAAGAAATGTCTCACATTCCCCTAAGTCCAGAATCGCCCTGTACGAAACAAATCGAACCCATGCTCTACGTATACCCCATCGTCTCGCTTCCAAATACAGTCCATTCCCCAACTCTGGCCCCAAAATTAGATCCCGACGTAAAATTAACTTCCGACCACGTTATGCGATACACTTCAGTGTCGAACGTCTTGCGGGAGCTCAAAATCCCATTAGCTCTCCGGCCCTCCTTCATTCGACTATCCCGGACTCTCAATCAACAAGTTACAACAGCCTCGATAAAACCAATTCCGAGCCGGAGATCGCAGCAGCTTCCAAGAGACTTAATAAGCTCGTAACAAAATGTGGTCGTCTTTCTTATCGGATGATGCCGGCGACCTGCCTGTCAGACGTGTCACATTGTGTGGGGGGAGAGAAAAATCACTATTCTTGGTGTTTTGTTCGTGGGGATACAGGTGTTGTTAGTTTCTGGGCCAGATGAGCGACAGAAATTATCAGAATGAGAATTCTGAAATTTCTTCTTCTCATTATCTGTATATTCATTGAGGCTGCAAGAGGATATTATTTTGAAGTATACATTCGATCAAAACTTCATTTCAGTTAACAGTAAGAGTTCGATGAAGTGAAGTATAATAATTGTCAATGAGAATTCTGTGAGCAAATCAAATACATGTCGTTTCACAGCTCTCTCGATTCAAAGAATGCATTGAAATGATAACTACTATTTGAAAATGCCAATATCTTGAAAACTATTCAAGCTAGGTATAGGGAACCTCAATAGAAAATGAAAGAAAATCGAATTTTGTATTGTTCAGATTGAAAAAATATAGGGTGTTCTATTCAAAATAACAAAGTAATCTGCGTTTGAAATTATAAAAAAGTGACAATGGATTTTGAACGTCCTGTATAATATTGATAGCAAACTAAATTGGACGAAACACATAAACCAGTTGAACTCCAAACTCACCAAAGCAATATACGCATTAAGAACTGTCCAAGCAAACACAAATCTTCAGGTGTCAGAAATTGTATATTTTGCATACTTCCATAGTCTGTTACAATATGGGATTGAATCTTGGGGAAACTCGGTCGGTATATAATCCACGTTCATAATTCAGAAACGCGCGATCCGCACTCTTTTCAAATCAAATTATCGAGATTCATGTAAGGACGATTTCCTACAAAACAAAATATTCACTAATACATATATATTAAAAATTGCCCTATTGATTCACAAAAAACGTGATATTCTCCAATATTCAAGTCACCGTCACCCTGTTTGTATATTGGAAATAAAATACTTACTTACTACTTACTATTGGGAAAAGGGTTCTATCGGAATCAATAGCCTGAAATCTCTTTAATGCTTGGTTAAAATATTTTCCATACATTTTGATTATATTCAGTCTCCAATTGAACCCTGCATTTTCAAAAAGAAAACGGTTATAGTTAGGTACATGGTAGCTCGCATGAAATCGTATTATTTTTCCGTGAACTATCCGAAACTGCAACAAAATAACGGGTGTTCTATTTAAAAAAAACCAACTTTGATATATCACACCTTCTTGAGCCATCCTGTATACTTCAAAATAATTTCCTCTTACAGCCTCAATGAATATACAAACGATGAAAAGAAGAAATTCCCGAAATATTCAATGGTTTGGTTCACAGAGACCGTGTCGTTATGTGGTGCCCCACCCTGTATACATTTTCAATACTCAGAGAGACTCGCCTAATTGGTCCATTGAATATTCGAATCAAAGTCAAACGTAAAGCAATATATTAAAAACATTTGCTTCACTGATCTAGGATCTCCATGGTTTGAAGAGGTTGAAAGAAATTATTGAAGAAAATTAATGGGCAATGTCGTGGGATAATTACAGGTAAAATAGGTTTTCTGATAACCGTGGAAGCCGTTGGAAATGTATTGTCGGGTTACGGATTTCAATAGATAATCGGAGCTATTGAAGAATTACTGTGACGTATTTGGTATTCTTAAATATTTCTTGAAGTTTCTCATTATCTGCACATTTTCACCTTGCAGTAGATGCGAAATTAAGGTATGTCATTGATATATCGAACATATATTTTTTTTCTCTCAGATACATTCGACTGAAAGTGAAAAGAAAATCCAATGAAGAGCGGATATCGTGTTGAGACTGAATTAAATCTCAATTGATAAAGTTTCGTATACGAATTATGTAACTTTATTTGAACGGACACATGTTAACCAACAAACCATTCGACATCGGTCTGACGGAAATCCACATTGAATATGCGAATGTCATACGCAGAAACCACAAAAAACCAACGTCTGGGTTGATATCGTGAGAAATACAGTTATTGACTATAAAAATTCAACAAGAGAATTGCATTTGTTTTTTGTACAAAATTCAACCTAGCTTTTCACTGTTATTATACAGTGCGTCCATAAAGTAACGCATAAATTCATTATTGGCTAAATAAACAATAAAATTAGGAATTCCCAAAACTAGTCGATTTTTGATTACAATTTACTATTGTTTCAAATCATAATCTAATATACAGGGTGAATCATTTTCGTGTAATAACGTCATCACCATTTTTTTCAAATGGAACCCTCCCCTTTTTTCAATTTCCAAATTGCCTTTGCTGAGCTGATTCCAAAAATGTATAATATGTTGCTTCAAATTGGTACAGGGTGGGCTAAAATGCAGCGCGTCAAAATACATAAGAATCACTATGTGATTAATAATCCGCGGAACCCGAAATGATCCGGGGGACCCTAATAATCCAGGAGACTTGGAATAATCCGGAAAGAACCCGGAATAATCCGGTACACCCAGAATAATACGAGGGACCCTAATAATCCGGGGACCATAATAATACGGATTATTTTGAAAATCAAATTCGCCGGAAAAGTTCAAATAATCATATTTTCAGAATCATCCCGTCAAAACACGTAAGAATCACTATGAATTGAGGTCGAAAAACCGACTTCGAAATATTCCGATTTTTTTGCATTTATGCGGATATCAGTAATGTCATGACATACAATGTATTCCATTTAAACATCAGCAGTTGGTTTCACTTCCGGCAAAACCGGAAATAAAAATGAAATCTTTCGTAGATCAGAAAGTGTCACTTTAGGATATCTCAAATTTGAATATATCATCTTCAAAACTAACGGAGATACGGGGAGTGTACCATGATCCTGCTACACCCGGTATATACACACTATCCATTGAGTGATATTTATTTTTTATAAACTCATGGTCCTGGCAATTTGACGTCAGTCATCGATACTCTATGAATTCATTCACCATTAACAAAGTGTTTATAACTTTTTCTGCTGGAAAGAATTGATGAATAAATTCAGATCTCAATGAAGTATCAGAATCTTGTCTAGATCTAGCTATACCCTCCGAAAGTAACTCATGGAAACCAAACCGTCAAACATAACTTGACTTAAAATATTACATTAAATAGCTTTTCGGGATGCTTGAGTTCTTTTTCAAGAAGATTCATTTTTCTAGTATAACTTCTTCTACATGAATAACCATCAAAAGCATTTAACTAGTATGTGAGCAAAAATGCAATTGACTTAAACATTGATCATCTTGTTAACTTGATCGTGAAATGTAATCTTTTGTTTGGCCTAGTCGGCTTTCTTCTTGGAAACGGTCGAGGAGAGATATTTCACTCGTCACATAACCGACTATGACTGTGAATGAGAATCATACATCGGTGAAATTAAATCACAAAATCAAGTCAGAATTAACGAACATGCAAAACCCAGTGAGGACAAACGAGCAAATCAGGAGTAGCAAAACAAGTCTGGAGTAATCAACATGATATCAAATAGGTCGGAACCCCAGTTACCCATGAAGAAGAAAATCAGCCTATTCATTCTAGTTAGACAGTTACCGTTCGCTGGAAAATGCGGTGTTGCTGCCTATCTTTTATTTCAACGATATTCCCACACAACGAGTTTATCATTCAAATTGGTTTTGGGAATGTTTCCGATTTATAAGGTTTATAAAAAAATAATTGGATATCTATTGACGGTAGAGAACCTGTTTTCAAAATTTATAAAAATTTCGAATAGAAACAAAATTCATCAACGGATTATTATTATCATTTATATTGATTCTGAAAGGGTCCAAAGGATGCACTGCACCCAAAAGACCCACCTACTATACCGTTACCTCAAAAGATATAGTCCCTTTTAGTAATTCATAAAGGGACTCAATGTTCCCACTATTTCGAGGTTTGAATCGGATTCTTTAAATTGAACAAAATATATCCAATAGTCTTGAAGCCTTGAAGTTTGATCACCTTGGTAGAGCACCATCTTTCGTAAATGTTTTGTCACAGTGCATGGCCTATAAGAAGATCTTTTACTAATCTTAACTGATCCCTACTTCACCTGAGTATCTCGTCAGTTCGTATTTTACATGTTACCTGAATAGCGTTCACCATAATCTTGTCCTGGTGTGTTATCCCAGGCTACTTTTTGTATGTTTTGTATCTACCATTCTCCCACGACCAACTATATCCCGACTATCTCAGGACTAACTATACAAGGTGATTCATCTGCTAGGAGCGCTGTTGTCTTGGGGTATGATTAATTTTTGACAGTTCGTGTCGTAATAATAGTAAAAAAATAAAGAGTCAGTTGAACATACATGTCAGAAATATTATTTTTCCAAATCAAAAAATATTCGTATTTTCACACAGCTGATGGGATCTGTTTCGTGATTGGCTGACAAAGACACGAATAGAAGGCATCGCTGCAGGTGGCGAAACATGAAAACCACAAAATTTTCCTCAATGTTTTGGCAACTTCCCACCCTACCAGTTTCCAGACCTGTATGTGAGTCCGTGACCATAGTCGAAATATGAGATTTGGCAGTGAATAATAATGGAAACATAACCTAACAGAAAGCCATTAATGATGGTGTTATTCTACTGATCAAAATTGTAATGAGACGGCGAAAACTGATGTTATACGAGATTCAAACTCGTGAAAAATATCGGTTTATCGGTGGAGTATGGTGAGAAACATTTCAATTATATTGCCATCTACACGAATGCATTTTATGGGGAAAGACGACTTGCCTACTGAGAAAGTGAAACATTGTCTTGAACATAATCCTCATCAAGTGAAATTCGTGTATTGAACATTTGAGAAATTCTTTTTTCTCATCAGAATGGTGGAATCGATGTTTCCATGTTCACTTGATCACAAAGATTTCACAAAATTCATACGTCGGCGTCGTCTAATTACCACAAAAATTGATCATTTGATGATGAAAAACGGTATGGCTTTATTTATCGAATTGTCGAATCCAAATTAGGTGTTCACCTTTCATATACACTGTGTCAGTAGAGTATGAAACGAATTCATTCTTAGCTAAACTTAAGGAATAATCCTGAGATACGTCGATTTTTGCTGTTAATTCACCGTATTTTAAAATAATAATCTCTAATATACAGGGCGGATTACGTTCGAGTAATGACGTCACCGTCATTTTTTTGAACGGAACACCCCTATTTTGTCTTAATTTTCGAATTACTCTAGCTGAGCTGATTCCAAAAATGTATCACATGTTGATTCCAATTGGTACAGGGTGGACAAAAATACAATAGTTGTCTGTGTGCTAATAAAATTACGCCTAACATTCTTTGATAGGTGAATTAACAATATTATTTGATTTTAATTTAATTAATTTCAACGGAGCAAAGTACCTTCAGTTTTTAAAGGGGTATCTTTTTTTTATATAAAACTTCTCACGAAAGGAGACATCCTGTAATGTTCAGAGAACATCGTGAGAAGCAAGGGAAAGGAGCTAGGAATTGGTGTTCTTTTTAAATTTCTGAAGGTCATATGCCTCGGGGAACACCTCCCTGGGCAATGTATTCCAGAGCCTCGCTGTTCGTTGGATGAACGAGTCTTTGAAAAGAGATGTTCTGCAGGTCACCAAATTAACCACAAAGAGGTGTGAGGACTGGACTTGACGGGTTAACCTCGAAGAGATCGCCAAAGGAGGAACGATTGTTGATATCTCAGAAGAGCACCGCCCATGAAAATATCTATAGAATAGAGATAGATCGCCAACCCTTCTACGGTGTTCCATCTCGTACCTACTTCACGTAATTTGTTTCCCAGCAGACGTAATCCTGGAGGTTTTGATGAAAGTTTATGGTTTCAACAGGGTGGTGCACCTCCACATTATGCTGTAGAAGGTACGTAGATGGAATTTTTCCGAACAGGTGGATGGGTAGACGTGGACCCACTGAATTGCCAGTGAGGTTACCAGATTCAAATCCTTTGGATTATTTTCTGTGGGGCCATCTGAAGAATGTTATTTATGAAACGAAAACAGCAGATATTAAAGATGTACAAGTGAAAATTCGAACAGGAATAAACAATATTACGCAAGAAACCATACACAAGGTTCAACTAGAATTTGTACATCGTTTGGGTTATTGTCGAATACAGCAAGGGCTGCAGTTCAAACATTCATAAAGTCAAGTATTGCAGTATATTTTGTCCGCTAGACAATGAGTATTTTTGATAATATTGTTACATTACCTAATGAAGAATGTTACGCGTTGCTTTATGAGCACACACAAAACTATTGTATTTTGTCCACCCTGTACCAATTGGAATGAACATGTGATATATTTCCGGAATCAGCTCAGCTAGAGTAATCCGAAAATTAAGACAAAATAGGGGTGTTCCATTAAAAAAAAATACGGTGACGTCATTACTCGAACGTAATTCACCCTGTATATTAGATTATTATTTCAAAATACGGTAAATCAACATGAAAAATCGACGTGCTTCAGGATTATTTCTTGAAATGACCTGTTCAGCTGGGAATGAATTTGTTTCATACTTTACTGACACAGTGTATACCCTTCATAAATGAGTATTATTTTCCAACTTACGTTGCGTTAAGTTTCGTATCAACATCGAGGAGATACGTCTCATAGAAACGTTCATGTTTGTGTTCTGCATTCTGCAAAATAACAATATATCCTAAAATCAACTGATAATTGAGCTATAGGATTAAAGAGTTGAGCTGCAATACAATGTAATTCCAAATTCCCAATTTTCAACAGCGAATTAAACTACCATCGAACAACCTACCCAGAGGCACTCGAACGTAAACTATATTATTTCATTCTAAAGCAATCCGGCCGTCGGATCATCCTAGAAACGCACCAAAGTGGCTGACATTTTCCCGCAACACCGCGAAAATTCTGAAAGCTCTCTAGGAGTGCTTTCCAACCTCGAAACTTATCCGGCATTGTTAACTTCGTAGCTTGGCGGCAGCTTTCACGTCCTGTCGCTCCCTTTTCATCAGTACGTGCGGTACGTGTGTTGAAAAGTTTGCCTGTTGATGGTCCACATACAGAGGGTTGTGTTTGTAATGGAGGAAAAATGTTTGTTCAGCATTCTAGACAACCTCTCAGTGGTAAAGTGATACGATGAGTTTGACATGATATATAATGGTATAATTATAACTTCACTCAGGAAAAATATTCGATCCTTTACAATGGAAGATACGACGGGTGATCGACCAGGTGTTCATTTTTATTTCGTTTCGGTTTTTATAATTATGTATAAGCATATTCCAATGGATCTTTTTGGGTGATCTCAAAGACTCAAAGTCACTTTCAAAGTCGGAGAAAACTTCAATCACATAGTTGCAATTTGCAGAATCCCAAATGCACCGCACCTCATGTTATCAGAGGAGCTTTGTCTATTCTGCTAGCAAGCTTTACAATCGCGTACCTGGTGGTTTTCTAGATTTTTCTCTCGTGAACTTCAAATCTAGACTAAAGAGGAATTTTTTGTTCTGAAGATTGGGTCACTCAATCTGTTGAACTAATGGCTATGTTTCAAGGTGCATCGATTAGTATATATACATATACAGTGCGTTCATAAAGTGTGGAAACGCTCCATTATCTTACGATATAATTATTTTCAGAGGTAAAGCTCGGACACGTCGATTTTGTATTTCAGTCTTCCATCTTTTTTTACAAAAAAATAATGTTTTCCCCCACCACCTTACAAGATATGACGTCATCGATATTTTTTTTGAATTGAAAGGGTATATTTCGATATCAAAAATTGAAAGCCCATATTTTTCTGAGTTCAACCATACCACATACGTCATATCTTACACTTTACGTTACAGTATACTGAGTATAAAAGAAACCAGTGTTCATATTTCTCAACATTCATTTAATTAATTATTTGCAACGAAAATATCATAAGAAGTAGTGAAAATAAACAAATAACAAATCTACAGCAAATCCTCGAACTGAGCTCCTTGGGTTAGTTGACAATATCCAAGACGTCTGGTGAATTCTTGGGTTACGTTTGACAACATATCTGGTGTAATTCGTTGAATTTCAGTTCGAATTCTCTTTTTGAGGTCTTCCAAACGGGGGGTCGGTTTAGGTACACTTTACTTTTCAAGTAACCCCAGAGGAAGAAGTCCATGGGAGTTAAATCTGGAGACCTAGCAGGCAATTCAATCTGTCCTCGTCGTCCATCCAGCGATTGGGGAACGTTTCATTAAGAAAATCTCTAACTACTCGAGCATAATGTGGACCTGCTCCATCCTGATGGAACCAAATAGTAGAAACTATTCGATCAGGTTGATTGATATCTAGAAATGTCTCAGTTAAATATGGAACTACATGAGTTTGTAACATTTCCAAATAATTTCCACCCGTCACAGTACCGTCAAAAAAATATGGTCCTACAATGGTATTCGTAAGAATCCCAGCCCACACAGTGACTTTTTAATTGAATGAATGTTGAGAAATATGAACACTGGTTTCTTTTATACTCAGTATACTGTAACTTGAAGTGTAAGATATGACGTATGTGGTATGGTTGAACTCAAAAAAATATGGGCTTTCAATTTTTGATATAAAAATATACCCTTTCAATTTAAAAAAAATATCGATGACGTCATATCTTGTAAGGTGGTGGGAAAAAGAATTATTTTTTTGTTAAAAATGATGGAAGACTGAAATACAAAATCGACCTGTCCGAGCTTATATACTGTATAGATGTATATTCCTTGTCATTTCTTTTTTGAGATATTTTACATACACTGGGTTTTTATACATATATACGTATCTGTGTATATATATATGTGTATATATACAGGGTGGGGCACCACATACGACACGGTCTCTGTAAACCAAACCGTTGAATATTTCGGAAATTTCTTTTTCTCATCATCTGTATATTCATTGAGGCTGCAAAAAGAAATTATTTTGGAGTATACAGGGTGGCTCATAAGAGTGTGACATATCAAAGTTGTTTTTTTTTAATGGAACACCTGGTATTTTGTTGCAGTTTTGGATAGTTCAGGAAAAAATAATAAGATTTCATAGGAGGTACCATGTACCTAACTATAACCGTTTTCGAGTTATTGTTTTCTTTTTGAAAATGCAGGGTACAGTTGGAAACTGAATAACATCGAAATGATTGAAGGCCATTTCTTCCAATTTTGACCAAGCATCAAAGAGGTTTCGAACTATCGATTCCAACAGAACTCGTTCCTCAATATCATACAGGACGTTCAAAAATCATTGTCACTTTCTTATAATTCAAAACGAAGATAACTTCGTTATTTTAAATAGAACACCCTGTATTTTATGGTTTTCAATCATTTCGATGTTATTCAGTTTCCAACTGTACCCTGCATTTTCAAAAAGAAAACAATAACTCGAAAACGGTTATAGTTAGGTACATGGTACCTCCTATGAAATCGTATTATTTTTCTTTGAAATATCCAAAACTGTAACAAAATACCGGGTGTTCCATTTAAAAAAACACAACCTTGATATATCACACTTTTCTGAGCCACCCTGTATACTTCAAAATAATTTCCTTTTGCAGCCTCAATGAATATACAGAAATTTCCGGAATATCCAATGGTTTGGTTTACAGAGACCGTGTCGTATGTGGTGCCCCACCCTGTATATATTTGTTTTGATTGATTAGGATACTTGTTAGGATGAAATTGATTATTTGAAATCTATTGGTAAAGTTGAAAAACAGCCTTGGCTGACACTTCACCATGTCATGTATAATGAATAAAGACAATTTATTATTATTATCATTACTTGATATGAACGTACAGACCTCATTGTATTTCTCTTCTATGATTTATATTCATTTCATTTCATCGAATCACACTGGGAATAATTGATATTGCCGACGTGACACTACCACAACTCCGAGTATGCAAACTTCATGGAGTGAATTGGATCAGATTAGAATGGGGCTTTTGTGCTTTTATGTACCTCCACACTGTGACCTTTACTTTATATTCATTGTGTACGCTTTCTCCCTATGATAGAGTTTTTGTCAAGACCCTACTGCAAAGGGCAAAGGCCAGATCTTAATTTCTCTATCTACCGGGAAGGTTGTGGTTTCTTTCTACCACCGTAGAGAACCTTAGCCTTGACGGATCTTCGTGATAGAATGTGTACTGATATTTCATCATTTTCTTGACAGAACCTACAAACGGTTGTCTGTCAGTCCGATGTGTTTTGTTGGGCATGCAATGCCTTGTCAGGAACCCAACCATGATTTTATGGTTCAAGTATTGTAACCTAGTAAGTGCTCTAAGAATTTTTGCAAGTTTGGAGCTCACTTGGCTGAAGCTGATTACTTCGACAGCTGCTTGGATGTCGGAGTAAACAGCAATGTTCTTTTCGTTATACGCCACAAAAATGCTTGAGGATAGATAGTCCAGTTGCCAATTAGAGCAAAGTTGAATATTCCTATGAAAAAAATAATGCCGTTGAGAACGTCGAGGAAGCTGAAAAATTGCAACAATTTCCTGGAAGTTTCAGAAGATAAAAATATTTCTGTATATTATCTGAACATTATTTCTCGAAGGATTCCAAAATAGTTCGCACTCTCTGCGGTCAAAAAATTGTGTTTTAGCATTGGCTATCCAACGTTTCGTTTCCAATTATATTTCCTTCCTATGAACGTCATTTATTATATTTGTAAAGATAGATTTTCATTTGAGCCTATCAATGATGTAGGATGAGAATTTTTTTTCCTTTAATTCATTACCTAAAATGAGGTACATTGTGAAATTTTCTGGATAGTTTTCGACAAATGATTTCTCAACTTCAATCCTCCTCCTCTTCCTTACAACGACATTTGTTGTGTCATATTTTTATTGGAAAAAATGTATGTCAAGTATTTCAGAGTGGAATTGAATCGATTTCTACATTTTTCACGATTAGTCACCCTGTCATATATTTCAGTTGTTTTTATTAGCTTATGAAGAGTTCAATATTTTGAGAATTTCATTCGAATCGAACATTGAAAACTCCGAACAAACGGGGTACGTGATAAACTCTATGGAAAGCTTTATTGTTCACCTGAAATCATAAATCTCGTTGAGACGTCACTTTATTTTCAGTGCATAGCCCTGATATCTGGATTATATTTTTATAATTATATATTCTTTGGATGTAATATTTCATCACATTCATGATACTATCACTAGTTGATAAACGTCATGAGACATTATCGCAGAATTCATATTAAATATGAGACCAAGATATTCCCTTCAGTTTTTCATGAATATCTGAAAAAATTGGGAGCTTGACAACTTAGTACGTCTGCACGCCATGTGACAATTCAGTTCTGTACAAACGCGATTTTCCACTTTCTACGTCATGAGGGTGTGAAATTATTCTTCTGAATATTTGCAATGGAGTTCGTTTGAAAAAGTGAAAAATCAAACATCATACGGAAATGAG
Organism: Plagiodera versicolora; assembly: GCA_037013635.1. NCBI lineage: Eukaryota > Metazoa > Arthropoda > Insecta > Coleoptera > Chrysomelidae > Plagiodera > Plagiodera versicolora. The sequence continues at coordinate 4,847,531 of CM072993.1, read as the reverse complement.
AAAATGGAAAACTCCACAGTATTTCAGTGTGGGAAATTTTATTTAACTACCGATTATTTGACTACCGGTTATTTGACTAAACTCCCACTTTCACCAAACGACTGATGATCTTAGACCCGTAGAAGATGATCCCGATTTATCAAATCACAATTAGATTAGTCACCAACTTGGCAACGTTGTGGAAGGCACAGTGTTCTGTGCATAGAAGTAATGGATTTGTATAGATCTGTGTCACTTTTTCAGATAGACCAATCCAGAACACGTGACCGAGTCCCTGTATGAAATATTCACGTTGATCTTGAAGTACATAGTTTTTTTAATATCCTTCATTTTCTGTGGATGAAGTAAGAATTCCTGGATTCAGAAAAATCAATGAATGGATTGAATTAATGAACTTTAACAGAATCCAAGAGATTGATTTTTGTGTATTTGTCGTGTGGCGAGAAAGATGAAGGTCGAAATTTCCTTCTAAAACGAAGAACCCAGCTTACAGAATAGCTTCTAGTTATACCAAGCTCAACCAAAAAAAATCATTCCTTTCGAGTAATAAATCACTTTAGATTTTTTAAAAGAAGTGAGTTAGTTAACTTCCTTAAGGTTGAAAAATCGTGATAATAAAAAAATGAGAATTTGTGCGTCAAAGTTTTCGAAAAATCAAATATCAAATATATGAATTGAAAAATCATAATTTTCTTGAGCTTATCTTCTCGACACGTGCTCACTATTTCTTCTGTAGCTTCGAAGATATTTCGAATTCGCTTCTGAAATTCCAGGTATACATTTCTGGATAGTAAAGGAGGATATTTATTCAGGGAAAAGATCATAATATGAAACATCTAAAGCAGGCTCTACCTCAACACCATTCATTTCATTTTACTGTGTTAATAAAAATTATAGATCAATGTTATCAAGCCATCAAGCACATAACCACGACCACGACCAACGAAATTCAGTCACATTTATGTAGAATGGTCATGGGAAATTTCGACAAACGAGTGCGTATTTGTATGTAAAGCCGTAAAGCCGTATGCCTGATGTTTTATTCCATAACAATTTACAATCGAAAAATTAAACACTATGTTTCTTTTCTGATCCAAATCTTGCGTACATTTGGGATTCTCCCTTTATATTCATCTAAGATTATTGTTTCAACAAGTTTGAAAACAGCACCCTCGGAAGGGCATCATCACAATGATATTGTGTCTCCCTGAACGAGCAAATCCGTACGAATCATTCTGTATGGCATCCAGCCAGCCATCAACCCATCCAGCAGAAGAGATAGCCCGTCTAGCGACGCAGGGGATAGCAGAGAGAGACGTGGGGGGGCAAAACGAGCGCCCAACTGCCCCTCTGGGAAATTCACAGCGATATACCTGACACCGACTGCTCTCATCCGCAACACTAGGAGTAACATTTCAGAGAGAGAGACAGAGTGAGGTCGGCCACCACGTTTCCAGCCAACCAATACCCTGAATCGTTATACTATGTAGTTACGATGAGGGTGCTTATCCCTGCCGGTTACCCCCCCGAAAGCCCCCCTTGGCCGTGGCCGAGCTTGTTTTATCGGATTCTGGACCTGGGCAGTTGATGATGGGGAGCAACGCGAAATCCTAGAAGCTGAGAGATATAATTGTGGCAGATAAGCCTAGGGTGATTTGTTTTGTCGTTAGTGTAGATGAAGAAAAAAAGAAGGATTATGAACTGAACAGAATGGTTTATTAACATAAGACGTACCGTTTTCAAATTTTGCGATCCGTGGGACAAGAAAGACGAGTATTCGTGACGTCACCACCGGTCATTCATTCATGTTTTATAGCTGTTCGATTTTTATGCTGGAAATGGTGTAGATTGTGATTTCACGTGATCTTTCCCATGAATTATATATTCGTAATTAGTAGGCAGGCCAGGCGGGTAACAATGAAGAAAAGAAAAAATATTGGGAATACCAAAAGAGGAAGCTCAAGAGATTATAGATAAACTTGAAAAATGTAAAATATAATCGGTAGATAATATTTATTTCATGTTTGTGTGAATGAAATGAACTGAAAGAGTATTCGATTTGATTTAGATCATATTCAATATTCAGTAGTTCTTCAAAATTTGGACACATTTTTTACCTGGATGGTATTTTGTTTAGTTCAACATATCACAAATATAATCAATATTCATTATGTGTGTAATATATTCTGACACTTCTGAAGATCAAGAGGATTCACAATACTTTTATCACAGACATCAAGGATGAGACGATTAATTTCGAGTCACATACTAATTTCACACCATGATTACAAATCGTACATATAGCAATGAAACTGTTGAATCAATTCAATGATTTTCAAACCGTATAGTATATACACTGTGTCCGTAAAGTATGGAACAAATTCATTTTTAGCTTAACAGGTCATTTTAAGAAATAATCCTGAAACACGTCGATTTTTGATTTTAATTCACCGTATTTTAAAATAATAATGTGATATACAGGGTGAATTACGTTCGAGTAATGACGTCACCGTCATTTTTTTTCAATAAAACACCCCCATTTTGTCTCAATATTCGGATTACTCAAGCTGAGCTGATTTCAAAAATGTATCACATGTTGATTCCAATTGGTACAGGGTGGACAAAAATACAATAGTTTCGTGTGTGCTCATAAAGTAACGCGTAACATTCTTTATTAGGTAAATTTACAATATTATCAAAAATACTTATTATCTAGCGGCAATTGGTTCAAATGTAACACCCCGTAGTTTGCTACATGTTTAGAGTAATAAAAATGAGCTGTTTCCAAACATGTTTGGTACTTGTGGTCTAGCAGACAGAATATGAAATCAACATTGGAATCAACATGTGATACATTTTTGGAATCAGCTCAGCTAGAGTAATCCGAATATTGAGACAAAATGGGGGTGTTCCATTAAAAAAAAATGACGACGTCATTACTCGAACGTAATTCCCCTGTATATTACATTATTATTTTAAAATACGGTAAATTAAAATCAAAAATCGACGTGTTCCAGGATTATTTCTTAAAATGACCTGTTTAGCTGAAAATGAATTTGTTCCATACTTCACGGATACACTGTATAGCAAATCAAAATGAATGACTCTGAATTCTGAGCCGTTACTGACGTAATTCGCGTCATTGGAAACCACACCTCTTAGCCGACAAAATATCTGAAATGAACTATGCTTTCCAGTTATAATCCTTGGCCCGAAGGAAGATTATATTGAATGAGCTAAAGGATTGCTGAAACATTCTTAAATCACTGATTTCCAGAGAAAAAAGTGACATTTTCACAAAAAGAAATGCATTAAGGTCACTAATACTATCATCCAACAGTGAAATAATTAGGTAGAATTGTCACACATAAGAAACTGAGTCATTCAGAGTCGATGTCGAAAATGTTGTAACGATAGAAAAACAATCACGATGATTGGTTATTTACACATTACAAGTAGAACTGATAAAACTAAGAAATGGAAATATTCCATGACAAACTCGTTTTATCAACTATTGTGATAAACATTTTGTAGAATAAATGAAAAAAGTTACTTTGAGAAGTGAATTATCGAACTGAAGGTTCATGGAGAACTGATAGAGATATCAACTTGAAATTTTGGTGGATGCTACGAGAATTACTCATGTGTTATATTTTCTTCAAATATTTTCGATATGATATCAACTTCGTTTTTTCAAAAGAAACACCCTATTTATTTTCCCATTCCTAAATTCTAAGAAAAATTCTGGACTTGTTGCATTTTGAGTTATTTTCCTATCGTAATTTGTTTTCAAGATATACCATTTTTTTAAAAAAAATTACATATGGACTTACTGAAACGTCCATCAATGAAAGAGTATTCTATCAGGTTTCCTTCAAAGTGCTCCAAATATTCAACAGGGTGTTGGATACTTCAGTTTACTTTTTGGAAATTTCAAATACCGATAATTTCCTTATTTCAGATAGAATGACCATAACATTTTCACACTAACCGACGTGAAATTTCATTTCCTATCGATCTGTATGAGCATTTCATATTGCTAAAATGGATATTTATTATTTACAGAGATATCAACAAGTGTACTTTGGATGGTTTTAAATTTCATATTTGATGAATAATATGAACATTAATCCATTGAAGAGTGACTATCTCCATTTCGTCTATGCATATTCCTCTGCAAACCCTTCACGAAGCAAATAATATGGCATTAAAAATCATATTCTGATATACGGCTAAAACAAAACCAGTAATTGTTCAAAATGTCGTCTATGTTGTTCACGACACATAATAATTCTTCTCCGGACACCTTCAGTAGTCGACCTAAACTAATTCACCAAGTTATATCTCTTATGTGATATATTTTAAGTAGTACTCCAAAATTGTTCATTGAAACTGCAATGATTTAGCATGTGTATTCATCAATAAAGAATCCAATATTTGTCGTTATGCCTATAATTCCTCATATACAAATATAAAAAAAGTTTCAATCTCATCGCAGCATGGGACCCAAAAGTCATCGATGAATGATGATAGCCGTTAAGATCATTTAAATTCCTACGGTGATGGAATTCCGCGAGGTAAATAAACCAAAAAATGGATCCATAATAAAGCACGGTAATTCATTTCACTTCACCAATCTTTTCGCTCTTCTCAACTCGACTGACTAATTCGAATATTCTCTTGCAATTCTTCATTGTCATTGAGATAAATCGAAAGTTACGCCAGCCCAATATGAAGTTCAAGTATACAGGGTGAGTGTTTATAGACTGACTATAGTCATGAGATAAATCATTTCGAAAAATATCAATCAGAGTCACTAGTTACGTGTATTGTAGTTTGATATTTGAGGTAGACATTCAGAATTAACTATCTCTAGCCTGGGTACCAGGTCACACAGGTCTTTGAACTTGAGAAAACACCTGACGATATTCCAGGCAGAAGTTGAAGCAAAGTTACTAAGGCAGGCTCTCAGTATGACCCTCAATCTGAGCAGAAAATGTGCGGAAGAACCTGGGGGTTTCAAGCAAAAATGGTATTGCAGCTATTTACAAAGATGCCACGGGGGCTATGAGGACGACGCCAACGGCCAACCTACAAGTGCTACAAAACCTGCCGCCACTCCATATCCGTATACAGGGTGAAGCAAGGTCAGTCACAGATAGATGTACAACGAGCTATACAAGAGGTGCGTTCGGTTTTGGAAAATCTGAGCGGAACGAGCAGATTTTGTATCACGTGAACACTGAGCCGATCGAGCGGAGGTTATTATTTAACAAACGCTCATCGATCTTGGTGTCAGCTGTTACCTTTCCGTCAGATAATAATTGGTAATGGCAACTGAGAGTTATAAATCCACAATTTGAAAACCTAAACACCACAAAAGAAAACTGAAGAGTAACCAAGACTCAAGAATGACAACTGACAAGCGATCAAATCTGTGTGCTCTCATCTTCAATTCAGAGCAGAGCGATTACATCTTTGGGGCTCGCTCTGGCCATAAACGAACACGGGGTAGATTGAACAGAGAAAAGAGATCTGATTTATCGAACGCTTGCCGAGCTGATAGAGAGAATCGAGCTTACAGATATGTAATAACCGAACGCACCTAAGGAGTGCCATCAGATGAGATGCTTCCCAGATAAAGCCTCGAAAATAGATTCAGAACTACAATAACAAGCAGGGAGGCATGGCAAGGAAGTCCTCCAATTAATGCGGAACTGGCCTGTCTTGTACAGATGGCTCAAAAGCAGATCAAGGTGTAGGCGCAGGCATATACATAGCCAAGCCAAAGATCAGGATGTCTCTGAGCTTGGGGAAAAATGCGACGGTATTTCAGGCAGAAGTTGAAGCAATACAGCATGGAACATAGAAGTTACTCAAGCAAGAGGTTAAAGAAAAGACCATTGCTATTTACACCGACAGTCAAGCAGCTATCAAAGCAATTAGCTCTAGACAAGTTAACTCAAAACTTGTCTGGAATCGCATAAAAAACCCTACAACAGTCTATCCCTTGCCTGGGTTCCAGGCCACACAGGTTATAAGAGCAACGAGGAAGCTGATGCGCTAACTCGAGAGGTAGCACGAGTAGCTCTAATTGGTCCAGAACCTTTCTGTAGTTTGACAAAAGCAATAAGGAAAATATCCAAAAGTGCTCGGACAATCAAGCAATTCCATGAATGGTGAAAAAGAACACCGGCAATGAGACAGGTCGAAGAGTTTAGCAAAGAACCATCACCAGAATTTTCAGAGTACCTACTAAGCCACAATAGGCAAACAATCAGAATCATGGTTGGGCTCCTGACCGGGCACTGTAGACTCAACAAACGTATAAATATCATCGGACTCATGACACAACCATTTGTAGGTTCTGTTAAGAAAATGAGGAAACCTCAGCACACGTTCTGTCCTACTGCGAAGGGCTCTCAAGGCTGAAGTTTTTTGTGCTGGGGGAGGAGAAACCACTACCTTCTTGATACATGAAGGACCTGAGTTCTGGACTGTGGTGTATTGCTGCGGCCTCACCTCTGAACTCTAACACAAGAGGGCGTACACAATAGATCTGCAAAGGTCGCAGTGTGGAGGCTCCCAGTAGCACACAAGCCCCTCCTTTTATTATCTAATCTAATCTAAGGCAGGCTCTCTATTCCGCCAGCCAAGCGGCTTTCGAAGCACTTCCCAAATTAGTTCTATAATCGTCTGACATTACTAAGAAATCCTCCATAAATGCAATTCAATTGATCCAGAACCTTTCTGTGATGTAGCAAGGGCACTGAGGAGAACATCCAACAAAGCTTGGATAAACAAGCAATCTCGTGAACGCTGAGAAAGGGCACCGGGAATGAGAGAAGCCAAAGAGTGCAACAAAGAACCATTGCCAAAATTCTCATACTCTCACAACAGGCGAACGATAGTATCATGGTTGGACTCCTTCAGGGCTCGACTAACACACAAATAATATCGGTCTAACGCCACAACCATTTTCAGATTCATTCAAGAAGACGAGGGAACCTCAGCACACATTCTGCTCTATTGCTAAGGTCTATGAAGGTTGAGGTTTTCTACGCTTAGAAAAGAAAAACGAGAAACCTCAACCTTCCTGTATATGACGATCCCAAATTCTGGCCTTCACGGAGTATAGTTGCCCATGAAGGCCTAGGAAAAAGGCAATGGAAATCCAATATAACGAGAGTGCGTACATAACAGGTCTTCAAAGGTGGAGGCTCTCAGAAGCAGATATGCCCCATTATGCCCTATCTCCTCTGATTCCTATATCACAAATTGAAAAAAAAAACATTCTAACACCCAGTCTGATGATAATGATGATATCATTCGATGAGATATTCCGTATTGATCAAAGATATATCATACCTTGGGTATATTTAATAGGGAAGAACACATGATTTCGATTCAAATGTACTTCAAACTTGAATATGATGATATAGAATAATGTGTACAAAATGTTTCCTGTGAAATTTCATAAAGTTTGTGAAAAAATCTTTACTTCAAAATCCCACGAGTTGATGAGACTTCTAAGACATCACATATACAATTCAATATGGGCTTCTGGAGTTGTCAGTTGAAAAATTTGTTCATATTGATTCTGAGATCATGTCATGTCAACATGTATTCGAATGGGAACTGCATACAAAAAAAATGTTCATGATTTAACTCAGTAAAAAATACGTGGATGTTTTTCAGACTGATCACATCCTGAAGAAACATCACGAATAATGCTCGGCAACGGTGCAAAATATTATTTACTCTGGGGGTGTACGATTAGACGCTTATCAATATACAGAGAAGTATATGAGAATAGTTTTTACATTTCTTATACTACAGGCAAAGATATGGAGTTGATTGAGGTACGTATATCATTCTTCAACAAAGTTGGAAACCATATTTTATGGTGTATGAATTGGCCATATTTCATGAAAATATAGTGAACCGTTTCCATAGAACCATATGGTCTTAATTTTTCATATGAGTCATTTCTGGAATGGAAATATAGATCGGTTCGTAACTATTTCGATTTTGATTTTCAACAAACCTCTTTCATTGACTATGTTATTTTTTATATCCTGTATTCCATATGACTATGAAATCGTCTAGAATATTTTGTTCTGATTCAGTCAGTTCCTGAACATATTGACATGACAATGAAAAAAATCTAGCATTTGTGTACATGGAAAATTTTGACGCTATTGAAAATCACAAAAAAAATACAACTTCAGCTACATTACGAAATTGAACAATTTTTTCAAAATGTGGAAATGTGGAATGTGGAAAATATACCCACATCACTTCACGAAAATTTTAAAGTCGTATGTATCTGAACTTTTGTTTATAACTCGAAATTTTTACCCTTTGTCGATAGATTTGTATCTAAAAAAAGAATGTTAGTTAATTTTCTTTTCATAGTTACCTCCTCCTACAACTCTACAACACCCTGTACAACTTGATGATCTAAATAATGTTGAGGATAATTCAATTTCATCTATATTGAATGCAACGATAAAATTATGCTTAAAAAATTTCAATCTGCTATTTTATTATACCAAGAAACTCCAAAGAAAAACTGATTAATCTCTTTTCTGTTCAATAAAACCGTGAAATATTTTCCATCGTACTCCAACATCCTACTCGCACCTTTCCTTCCAACAGCATTAATTAATGAAATCGTGTTGCTGGGCGTTTATGGACTCAAGAAATCTCCTTACCCGCCTTCTTGGCCGTAGAAGGAATTTTATAGTCGTAAAGCCGACGTAGACAAAGTATCAGCTCGTAAGAGAAAGGGCACATAACTCGAAAGGGAAATACACTCCGGACTTTTATATCGAGATTTTATGGAGGAGCAAGAAAGCGATGATCATGCACACAACTTTTACTATCATTTACGTAACATTTTCGCATCTTTGTCATCGTGAAAAAACTGATTTCATTCCATACAATACAGCGTTGAAGTTTCGACTGATATTTTCGATTTTATTTTTCTCTGTTCTCTCCAGTTTATTCATGAATTTCTGAATTATTTAACTGAACGTCTCATAATTGGAAATATTATCAGAACATCTCTCAGTTCTCGCTGTTTTATCAAAGATTGCAATAGCAGTATTTCGTGCTTGAAATTTGAGATAAAAACGAACGAACCCAACCCAAAATTTCAGTGTATGATAGTTTACTTCAGTGTAAATGAAGTTTTGATAATGTATACTTTGTGCCAACTGGAGTGTACTTGCAGGGAATTTCATCGTACTACTTCATTCAAAGGTATATAAAATATTTGTTGAGACTTATGGTAACTATGTTCTGTCCGTTACGACATGCAAGATCAATAACGTTCTGGAACACTAAGAATTTCTGAACACAGAGAATTGAAGTTGTTCCTCGATGAAGACCGATCTCGAACGCCCGCACAATTCAGGAAATCATCACAATTGAATGTTACAAGTAACTCGCCGTATTACAAGGGTTTAAAAATTTACAATGCACTCCCTATCTCAATTAAGAACTGTGATAATGAAAAATATTTTAAGGTAGCAATTGAGAAATTTTTAACAGAAAATAGATTTTATACTCTACAGGAATTTTTTGACAGGGCGCCCTGATGTTTTGCTTTCAAGGTTTTAAGTTTAGGTTAAGTTAGGTTAAGTCTTAAATGTTGACTATTCCTATACAGATGTACACTGTCGTTGAAGGAAAATAAATTGATTGATTGATTGATTGACAAGTTGATGAGGCAACTGTTTCAAACTTCAAAAAACGTTAGGTATGATCCAGAAGCGAGGTAACAGAAAAAAAATCAACTTTTTTTTTTCACGTGTTCAAAATCGTCGGCTGTTCTAATAGTTTGTAAACTATAACATTTTATTTGAAAGAATTAGTGCAAAGGAATATGGTGTCAATCATACTAGTATCTGGCGTGTTGAATATTATATTAACCTCGCACCAGAATAATCAGCCGTTGAAATTTATTGGTATATCTCCGACCCTGAAGACATTAGAGGAAAGTGTTGGACTTATCGTGAATGAACATTTTTGTATACCCAAGCCATGTTCAAAGTGAGTGCCGCGCGAATTCATGAACAAAACAATTCACCGTGTCATAAATCAATGAACACAATGGCGAAATTGCATGCATTAGACTTGCGAATCGCCTCTGTATATACTGTGTTCTCCAGATCTGATCTCGAAAATGAGCACATTGAATATAAGAATCGAATTATACAACAACAATTATTTTATGTTAGCCTGAGTACTTATAATGATAATAATAATATTCTTTATTGCCATAAAATCAACTGGGGACATAGTACGTCAGGGGTCGTAAAAGAATGTAGTGAAGGATATGCACAGTGACAGTAGTTACAATACAATTCATTGATTAATCGAAACAATAACATACATAACCGACAGATTGAGGAATGAGGTTACAGTACAAGTACGTATAAAACATGTAATAAATATTATTGTAGTTTGGAGTTTATGAGTCAACCACATCAAGACTCATCACCAACTGTTGAAACTGTAATAATTCTTGCCTTCCAGATATTCTATAGTTAGGATTTTGATTTTTTTCAAGTACTGGGTATTTCTTATTTCAGTTGGGAGTGACTGATATGCCTTAATGACTTTATAGTGGAGTCCCTTCTCATAGAAGGATGTTGTGTGTTTTGGTATCGGTGTTTCGGTATCGGTTCTTCTCCTGGTATTTATTGTCATTTGATTGGAATAATGATCATAGTTCCTTGTGAAGATGTGGTAGTCGTCGCAAACATTACTAATTGAAGGAAGTATAGTGAGGGAGCGGTTAATATAGCAGGTTCTTTGAAGTATGATCCCTTTCAGTCATTCATTACATGGATGCACATCGTTCGGGGAGTATTTTCAGTAGTTTGTTGATATTATTATTGTGGAGAATATTTTCACAGATGTTACAAGTCACGAAGTAAAAATCACGAAATAACCAAGAGCTCGTGAATAAAACTGAAATACCGGTAGACAGCATACTTGACTAACTGAAACGCTGTCTTCGACAGAGGTACTTTCAACTACATCAGTATTTCTATATTCAAGATGAGAGATATTCAATGAGGTCACCACTGTCATCGGTGATAACACAGAATAGAAGGGATTCCCAGAAGGTTTATTCTAGAAATTGCGTAAAATTAATTTTATTTGATGAACTCCCGAAGCAATTTCTCGAATAAAAAATAGGATATATTACTAAGAAACGATTGGATGACATATATGTGTATTGACTATTGGATCCTTCAGAAAAAAAATTATATCAGGATATTGAATGAGACGAAATCATATTGTTCTCCAGAATCTTGGTAAGATTGATTTTTGTAATATATCTTTCACATTCACTTTGATTTCATTATGTATTTTGATGATTTTCAACTTTCAATGATATCAAAATATATGAAACTGTCAAAAATACCCTAGTACTAATGGCTAGAAGTAGGTATACATAAGAACCGGACACAACTCATTGTTTTTCATTTCGAGATACTCTCTATGAAGTGAATAACTTGAAGAATATCCGGAAGATGGATGAAATAGGAATGGATATGGACTTGCAGTTCATGAAGTTATCCAGGAAATTGGGAATAAATACTGATACTTCTATATATCAGTTTGATCTTTCATTTATTTGACACATCTCTCATGAAGGCAATATTTCAATCGAATATACAATGATACTTTATGGTCAAAAAGCAACTCGACAAAATGTATTCATTATTATAATTAGTCGACACACGTAGTGCCTCCAAATGTATGGGTAATCCCTTGACGTCCTTCAGACAGCTGGTGACGTTAATTAAAGATCTCCTCCAAAAAGGTCAGAATATTGCTGATGACGCCTCCCTCTCATTGAAATTCCTGTGTATCCAGATCGCCCAGGTATCAGCGCCTCTTTTTCACTGGTGAGGTATCTCTTCTCGATGACTGAGTTCCAAATCCCAGCTGTCGGTTCTGGTCCTATAAAAACTATCTGATCGCGATTATATGGCCAATCTGTCTGCGATCTCGTTGCCCTTTATACTTTGGTGACCCGGTAGTCACATTAAGGTTATAGGTCCGACATCGGCCAGGCGATTAAGAGTTTGATTATTGGACTTTCGGAACGCCCTTGGTGTCTGTGTAGATGTACAGCTGCTCTTGGCTTCTGACTTCTGTTGCCCGAGGCGCGCTGTTTAGTACAGCAACCAGATTCCACCACTGGTGGGTAGTTTCACCCGTCCTTTTATCCAATCAGTTCCGCTTGTGACTGATGCGGTATTTTTTGTCGAAGAACTCATTTTGTCAGTGGGCATCTTGAAGATGCCTCCTTGTCCTATGACCTCTGCTCTCTCTTCTTTGTATCTCTCTTCTAAGTGGGAAAATGTAGGCGAGTTATTATTTTCAGAGAGAGCATGACGTCAAGATGATTCCTAATCCTATTATTTTCTGTAGAAAGAATATAAATTCCACCATTCGATATCATAAAGAATTAAGCTCAAGTATGAAATCATACAGGGTGACAGGCAGTCCATTAATATCTTCATGAAAATGTGCAGTTTATGAATGCTATCACGAAATCTGCCGGCTGAGATTGGCTGGAATGTTTTGCAAAATTCAACGGTGAAGCTGAAAGTTACACCTTACTTTTAACATACTACTTGATACTTACATACATTATTTTTCATGTTTTTATATTCGAAATCAGGATCTTGAATATTTTCTACAGAACATTGATCAAAATCGAAATTTTGTTCGTCTAGACCTCAAAAAACGATTTCTCTTTTCGGATATTTGGGCTCGATTGAGCGACGTCAACCCTTGTCGTTCGTCGGCTATAGTTAAAAAAACAAATTTCTGGTCAAACAGCTAACAGCAAAACAGTAAATGGTAGAAAAGCACTCAATATTTCAAAGGAGGGCTGATGATGTTCTTCAATATTTATACAGAATTTATTATTTTAAATCGAACCGAGTTTCAATAGCCTTCAGTTCCAAAAACATGATCTGGTAACACCAGGAGCACAAAGAATATATGAATATTTTGTTATCAAATGAGGAATTTTGCTTCGTTTTGGTATATTTCAAGTTTGTAGTAGAAATTTCATGAAAATACAATTGATACTGATGAGTCCTCATTCAGTAATTCAGAAATCAGGTATATAATGAATACAAAAGAGACACAAAAAAGATACAGACGTAGTACCTACATGAATTTTACATTCATCTAATCTATTCCAGCGGTTTCTGAAACTTCTTTCGATGTTTTGACATATTCGAATTCTTCTTGGGAGTCATGTTATTGTGGCCAGGTGGTTGGATGTGATTTTGGAAAATCTGTTGTTCCATAAAGTGGGAAATCACAACTGATTTTTCCAAGTGAAAAATCACAGCAGAGTTCTGTAGTTAACAGCGAAGTTCTCATAAGAGCATTCATACTCAACATCCTAATGGCTTTTGACATTGAGTCCACCCAATTCTGGATGGAATAACAAAAATTGGCCTCACCGCATCCATCATTCAACACATCGAATGCTGGCAATCCGGAATCATCACCTCCCTAATTGATTAATTAATCAATTCACCATCCGGATGATTGATTCGCCTCGCATATCCCACATCATTTCATCCAGGATCTGCATCCTCTGCAACAATTGCGACAAATGGCTGAAATTGGGTATTCCGGCACTTCATCGATATCAATACGTGATGGGGAAAAGGGGGGAAGGAGGAGTGTCGAATGGAGAAAAATTGGGCCGCCTATCACACTCTGTGTTCTGGTGGCAGCGTTTAAATGAATAAGATGGTGGAGGAAGGAATTGTGTGGGTCGTTTTTTAATTCCGCTGCTAGTTTGTTAGTGAATTCATCCGTTGATGCTCGGAAGTATCTGAATTCAGGACACCCAATGAATATTCACGGTATGAATTTTAGTATAGTAAGCCCAAGAATTGATGAAATGATTTAATTGTTATTGTCTATTCAGATAGTGAGAAGATAGTTCTGACAAATTTGGTTATCTTTCAAACATTTGTAGGTGAAATCCAGACTTATCTGGGAATGTATAAAAAATTTCTGACACTGTTGAGGTCAATAAAATTGATATTGTTACCTGGATACAGTGGAATAAAAGACAATGAAATAGCCGATGTACTAGCTAAAAAAGGGTCAGCTACAGGGAATGAACTCTTGAAGTGCCTGAAAACATACTTAGGAACTGCATCGGAAGAGGAGACGAAGAGCTACATAAAGTAGCCTTGGACTAACAAATCAGAACAAGAATAAAATAAATGGCAACGAACTCTCGAGATAGTAAGATTGAGTAGGGATCAGATACAACTAGTAACAGAGGTCTCCTCACAGGCCATGCCAACACATTTACAAAATATAGGGCTGGGGTGACTAGACTCGCAGATTTTGCGGCTTGGAACCTGAGACTACTGAACACACTTTGTGCAATTGTGAGGCTCTAAGCTACAGAAGAGTAATGCAACTACGAGAATCTGATTGGAAACTAGAGAACGTGGTTACCTTGAAACCTAGTGACCTTTGTGCAGTACTCAAAGGGACTAATATCTTTGAAGTATCCAAGTAATAGAAGGAGTACAATAAGCCTCTGGCTGCAGTACATCCTCTGGAACCCAAGAGCAAAATAGAGAAATACCATTGGTTCAGAATGAAAAGTATCTAGCTGACTACTGAACTGAACTTCCAGTTGGTTCAGACACACTTGAAAACATCAATAATTATGGCAAAATTTATTTGGTAAGAAATCTTCGATCCACTAATGGGTTCGTTATTTCTAATCGAAATTTACACAAATTGGAAAAACTTCCCAAAGGTTATCGATAGTCAATACTTCTGAATTTACTCATATATATTTCATATATCGGAAACATTTTTCAAAACAATGTGAATGATAAACTCTCTCTCTATCTCTTTGTTTCGGAGTATCGTTGGAAAAAAAATAACAGCAACACTGCCATTTCTGGTGAGCTTTCACAATTATCTCGCGTAAATAAACAGACTATAATCGAGGACTGAAAACTTCGTGGGCTAGCATAGAAAAAAAAATATCAGATATGATTCAACTTTGTTATTCATTGTGATACGTTTTGTCTTCAGTCTCAAAATAGGCTCAGTTTGGGTGACTATCTCTTGACTATCTCTGTCCAGCAAGCCTTTCCGAACAGTGAAAAGAAACTTGGAAACACATTTGGAAAAAATTATAGATATGGAAACAATTCGGAGCCCAAGCCATGCAATTTTGCTATCGTGGCAATTTGTTAATGTCTAAATTGTAATCTCGCACAGCAACCACTTGAAATTGGCTTTCTTTGATATCTTCAGGGTCTCACCGATCTCAACTCATTTTACGATAATCCTGGATTATTTCGTTGTTTTTTTTTATGACTTCGTCGGTAACAGCTTCTTCGGGATGTCTATTGCGAGCAACGTCCTCAGTGCTAATTTCACGTTATTCCATCTCAGCAAACCACTTCTCAATAGTTAATTTCCCTAATGCAAATATTTTGCCATAAAGCAATGATTCATCAAAAAACAATTTTTCTTTCCACTCATTTCACTAAAAATGCTTTAAATCACGAACTTAGAGTACGTTAGGGTGGCCCATTAGTGTGGTCCATTAGTGTGTGGAAGTAGAGTTACCCACTTGGAAATGAGAATACATAAAGATGTTTCGAATAATTGTGTTATATTCGCACAGATCCACACGTTATACGGTTTCAGTATTCTCTGAGATATACAGGATGTCAATATAAAATTATCCAACCAGTCCAAATTTTTTCCATGAACTGCGAGGTTGTCAAACTGAGCAAAAATGAACGAAAATTTGATGATAATGGGTGCTTATTCAAAAAACACCCTGTATAACAAATGAGGTTTCTTCTCTGTTCAGTCACTGTGGACATCCTTTATCTTTATATCCACCATATGAGTTCACATATTTTTCACTGATGACGTTTTTTGGCAGCATTTAAAGTGCACCAATTATCGTCAAATTTATTTTTGCCTCACCTTAACAACATTCCAGTTCATAGGAAAACAAAAGTTAGCACTGGCTGCACAATTTTATGCTGAATTTGATGGTGAACAAATAGAAAGGATGTACTATTAAAAAAAGGTCAACTAAATGTTGTCTCGCCTAGGCTGAATACCCTGTATAACTGAAAATATCTTATGACTGTGTGACTTTCTTCAACGTGTGTCGGGGAAGTTTTTTTCCGAAAATGTTTACTCTTGAGCGAAAGCAACGTCGCAGTAGTATTGCTCAGGATTTGAATGACGTGAGTACATGGTTATGACGTCGAAACCAAAACCCAATCATCCCAATAGAAGCGACCAAATGAGCCAAGACCAAAAAAAGCACGCCAAGTTCGATCAAATGTTGAGGTTTTATTCACTTCGATTTGAATGGCGTGGTACTACATGGGTTCTTGCCAAAAGGTCGTACGATTGATAATGAATACTCGAGTTATGCAGCAATACGATTCAAATAACCGGAATTGTGGAGAATCAAATCATGAATTCGACACCACGATTATGTACCAGCTCACACATCAATGTTTCTTCGTGATTTTTTGGTCAAAAACAACGCCGTTATTATGCCCCAACTGCCGTATTTGCCAGATTTGACTCTCTGCGACTTTTTCCGAATCCCAAAACTGAAGAGACCAATGAAAGGAAAGCGTTTTCCCACAATGGATGAGATAAATTCAGTCGATGAACCAGCTGATGGCCATACCGAAAAGCACATTTCAGAAATGCTTCGAGCATTGAGAGAATCACAGGCATGAGTGCTATATATCTGAAGCGGATTACTTTGAAGGGTACAAAATTGATATTGATGATTGAAAAATACTCTCACTCTGTCTTCCCCCGCTTCACCTTGAAGTGCAAGGGGAGGCTAGAATGGGGCTCCTCAGATTACCTGTAGCGTCAAAAGATAGTGGGAAAAATACACCACTACAATTCGTTGGGGACAATATCTTGCAGATGCCAAGAGATAATATGATCCCTAAATACATCTTCGAAAAACCCTTCGAGGTGGTAATCCCGGATCGAAGGGAGTGGCACGAAGTTCACGCTAGAGAAGAGCAGAACAGAATGATCTGGTACACAGACGGATCAAAGACTGAACAAAGATCTGGTGCGGGAATTTATTCCCCTACCCTGAAGGAGAAACACTCCTATGCGCTTGGTGAAAACACCTCGGTATTCCAAGCAAAAATATTTGCAATTCTACAATGTGCAAAAATATGCAATGAGAAGGCCTTCAAGAAAAAAGGAATCCATATTTATTCGGATAGTCAGACCAGCCTAAAACCCTTGCAGGTTATATGGTAAAGTCCAGACTCATCTGGGAATGTATCAACGAACTTCTGACGCTGGCAAGGTCAAACAGAGTTAAACTGATAGAAGGCAACGAAATAGCTGACGAACTAGCTAGGGAGGGGTCAGCTTCACCTTACTTTGGCCCGGAACCAGAAACAACTTGGTAACTCCATCAAAAGACGAGTCAAAGAATTACAAAGAATAACCTGGGATAACACACCAGGACAAGAATATAGTGAACTTGTTATTCAGATAACAAGTGAAAAACGAACTGATGAGATACTTGGATCAAGTAGAGATCAGATAAGACTAGTAACAGGTCTCCTTACAGGACATGCTCCTGTCAGAACACACCTACAAAAGATGGGGCTATATCAAGGTGACCCGACTTGTAGATTGTGCGGCTTAAAACCTGAGACTATTGAACACATTTTGTGCTATTGTGAGGCACTAAACTATAGAAGAGTAGTTCAACTAGGGAAACCTGATTTGAACATAGAGAATGTGGGAACCCTGAAATCTAGTGTCCTTTGCAAGATAGTCAGAGGGACCAATGTGTTCTAGGGTATTGGAATGATAGGGGAAATACAATAAGCCTCCGGCAGCAGTATATCCTTTGGACCCCTGTAATGATAAAAAAAAATACTTTCAAAAACATTCGAAATATAATGTTGCCAAGAAAATTTCACGGATGATCATTTGGTTGATTCCAATCAGCTTGGATCAGGCGTACCCAATCACCATAAAAGCTACATTCTACGTATGCCAAGACCGATCCTTCCTCGCTCTTCCCTACCCTACGAGCCCTTCGCGCCCTCAAAGGGAGCAAACACAATGCCATTGATCCGCGCTTCATTAGAGACTGAAAAACGACAATCGCTTTTCGAGGCCCGCACCCGCATCCGTCAGAAACCCAATCGCAGAAACATTTGAATGCGAGAAAACGTCGAATTAATTACCGGTTCTGTGGGGGGAATGGGGCGAGGGCGGCCGTGCCGCCTCCCACATCCGTCTCGGTCGCCGCCAAAGGTGTTTCACGGACAATGACGTCGAATCGTTGGGGCAGTTTGTCAAGTCGGAAAAGGGTTCCGATCGGTATTGGGGATCTTCCCGGCTTTCCTTCGCCCTCTTTTTGGTGTGCGTAGATCGCGTGAGGGATGTCACGTGAACGGAAGCAGATTTATATCGCATACATAGTAAAGAGAAGCAAAACTTGAAAACTTTAAAAATATGTACATGAAGAGTGTCCCAAAATCAACACAAGATCGGAATTTGACGCCATTGATGCATTAAACTGTAAATACTGAAAACCAAATCGCCAGCTGACGGTAAAGGGTTCAGAAAAGCTGAGCGTTACAAGATAAAATGAATTTTCTTCATTATCGAACAATATTCGAAAGTAATGAAATCTTGGCGGCCGCAGTCCCAAAATTTCTAAATAGTGTTTCAACTCCGACAACTAGGAAAAATTACAAGCAACGCACTTCCTGCTTGAATTGCACACAAGATTTTTCTCTATGATCACATTATTTTCACACAAATAATTTGAGGACAGACATGAAAAATACACTTTATTTAAACTAGATTTTCAAAACATGTAGCAATTATTCATTATTTTTATCGAATGCCTACAATATTGAAGTTGAAAGTACAGTTTTGACAAAAAAAGAGCAAATACTAGATTTGCCGAAAACTTATGAATATAAGTTAAGCTTGAAATATTTCATAAGCCAAAATCTAAATCTCATTTTGAGTATCTTCTAAAAAAAAACTTCATAGAATATATGATGTTGTTGTGTTGCTTTTTCCTTCTGGGTTTTCTATGGTCGCTTGTTCAATGATTTACTGCTGTTTCGGCAGTATTATAACATAGTACTATTCATTATAGCCTCTAGCAGGAAGGGGAAATATGTCACAAAACAAACATTTCATATGCTTAGGTGCTATCTCCCTCATTCATCTGTGGCATAACCATCGACAATTTTTTGTACCTGAATACTTGAATAAACTTGAAACTTGAACTTGAACTTGAAACATTAATTCCATCTCTGGACCTGAAGAAGTTGGAATTGTAAAATACAAGAAGCTCTCTACAGTGTAGTTTTATTACATTCTTACAAAATTGAAGCCTAATCACCATTCACAGTAGAGAGATTTATTTTTGGCTTAGACTTTTGTCATTCAGCCAGACACAAGAGGAGTATTATTGTACAATAGGAACGGACAGGTACACACGATTCTCATTCAGGGGTCCGTCAGAACGACTTTTTCTTTCTAGACAAACAACGATTAGACCACAGATTGGTAGGTATGTACAACATAGGAGTAGGAATACACCTAGATAACAAGCCTAACCTTGCTACAACTTGATATTTGTCTTATTAAGAAAATTTATCAAACACTCATAATTTGACATCGTTTGAAGCTAAGGTTGGCATATTCGAATCACAAAGTTCACCAAACAATGCATTCGACTGATCAGAATAGTTGGAGCATGCAAAAAATATATAATCTATGTCTTCTTTATTGTTACAGTGAGTAAAATTTTCAGTGGGGGTGATATTTATGCAAAATGGATGTAGTGGATAACAGGTATGACCAAACTTGAGTCTAACAGTGTGTATCTGGTGGGGTAAGTCCGACAGTACTCACTTCAACTTGATGCCAAGCTTGCATTTTCAAGTGAAAATCCTATATCATAACATATATCATAACCAATGTTTGCACCTCGTTCGGCACCATCCTTAGTTAATTAGTCGACATGTTTATTGTCCTTCAGTCCTATATGTGCCTTCATCTACAAAAAGTGAATTTGTATACCACTTAATTTCAAGTCTGCCACCAGTTTTTTGATTTGTAGAATAAATGGATTATACTTAATCGTTGGGACTTCAACACTCCCTAGAGATTTCAAAACAGATAGAGAATCTGAGACAATGACAGCCTCTTTATGATGAGCGTTTCTTACGAATGAAAGTGCTTCGAGTATAGCAACAGCCCCTGCTGTAAAGATTGTGAAGTTGTTATTCAAGTTGTACAATTTCTCTACGATTAGAAAAGGTATATTGTCGCGTACCGGGGGTGTTTTTGGGGGTCACCCCTGTCGCTTGGGTCGTGCTCAGGAAATATAAATTTAACTATTTTAATTACAGAGTGAAATACCGAACGAACATATAATTTATTAACAATTTTGATGGTACATCCTTCAAGAAATATTAAATGATACAAACGAGAACAAATAAGAAAATACAATTGCTTACCCCTAATATACAATAATGCTGTAAACCCAGTCTTCAGGAGCAATGAGAGTAATCAAGAAGGATTGTAGCATAGGCGTCCGAACTAGGCCTTCGTACGCCTACCTACCCTTCTAGACTAACTCAGGACTCTCTGAAGACCAAGTCGAGAATCTCCTTAGACTATGTCTTCAATTACTTTTATTCATTTTGATTGTTATGCGAACATGCCTTAGTGAGTTCAACGTGATTATTTTGCGTATTGTAACAATATGTCTGGTAATGAACTCGTGAACTTGAATTAACTCACATTCGGGTCATGTTGGTTCAAACGCACCTGAGGTCGAACATGGATTGGTTTACATATAGTGAGTGATTATAATTTTTTGACCATGCCTTGTGGTGTTTGTGACAATATAATAGGCGAACCCTGTTCCATGTGATGTTTTAGATGCATCAGTGAAAATGATCAAAGCTTTTACCCAGTTGGAAAGGGATGAAATGAAGATGTTTTTACTTATTCGAATGTCACTGGAGTACTCAGGTTGAATAACGTCAATATCAAGGAACCAAGAGTGGTTATCATTGACGACGGTTAAGTTATTTGGATTCGATGATTTTGCGAAAAGGTGCTGATATTGCTGAATGTAGGAGGAGTTTTAATGACTCATTAGTAAACATTAAAATTTCAATTCCATTCAGTATGATATTAATTACATATTAAGAATCAGTTTCTACTCAAAGAAATTGCTCGAAGTGACCCCATTTACTTCCTTCCTATTTTTAAACTCTTCTCGTACTTTTGCAAATGTGTCTGCAGAAACGTCAATAAAACTACCATAAACACAAACAAAATTAGTATAATTGAATAGGTTTTTTCGACACCTTTTAAAAGAGGTGTCGTTTGCCGTAGGGTTCCATTTAAAATTATTGGTCACAGTGGCCTTGTGACGTCATCTTTGACGATTTCATAATCTATCATCCCTAGTAGGGCAGTTTACAACCTTTAATATTAAGTTTCTCAATTTCACTTGTTTATGTTTAATCGTTCCAAAGATAAAAGGGGAGAGGGGACTTTTGAGTAGCACTGTATAAAAACGCTCGGACACGTCAACATTTTCGAGGGGGACATCGAAATTCACCTGAAATACATAACATCCCTCGGAGCTGTGTCTGCCACTGTCAGAATTATGTAGGTCAGTTTATTCGTCGTAATATACGTGACAAATTTTTAATTAGTGCAAAAATTTGGATCAGTAGCCAAGAAGAAACGATACCCAGAACGTGAATTTCCTTTGGTTAATGAGCTGTTGAAGTTGCACTGTTAGGACAAGTATATGCAGACCCAACATTGAGCACAAAGAAATTGGCTAGAGTTTCCGATATCAGTAGAACCAGTATCTGCCGGATCCTGAAACATTATAAATTCCAACCCAACAAAATATATTTGATACACCAATTGAATGAAAATGATTTTGATAGGCGACAGGAATTTTGTGAAATTATGAGTACGAAAATAGATGCTGATGAGAATTTCCTTTTCAACATCTGTTATTGGTCAGATGCCAATCCACATGTTTTCCAAGAAGTCCATACTCAAACTCCCCAAAAACTCAATGATTGGGCCGGTATTTTTGAAGACCGTTTGATTGGACCAGAATTTCTCCACCGTAGCCTGACAGAAGAAACTCATTTCGAATTATTGAATCAGTTTGTTTATTCACAATCAGTCATTGGAAATAACGATCGTTACCATGAAGACCGCGCAATATGCCGATTAGAGTAGAGTAGAGTATATTTATTTGACTACATTGCAAAAACATGTTTGTAGCACGTCATTAAAGCGACAGAATTATAGAATAGTAATTTGTTAAAAATATACAATACATCACGTATAGTGTAAAAGTAATGTGAATTGCTGTAAAATAGTTGAAACATGAAAAATAGACAAAAATAAAATATTAAAGCAACACAAAAATAGGAATTAGGCGAGGCGAAATTATATTCCCTACAAAGTCCGAAAATGTTCATTGTATGGAATGAAAGATTATTCATAATTCATACAACCGCAAAGTAAGTGCATATCGTCAAATAATTCGAATGAACTCTGGCAAAAATATATTCAGTTGTGTTTTCAGTAAACACCAATCAGTTTTTCGAATACCAAAACTTAATCTTTCAATAGTTTTTGGGGCATTTTCTTAATACAGAAAATATAAACTTTTGTTTCATAACCTCCTACAGGAATATTTCCTTCAGGATATAATGTTTCTACTTCTACCACGGTCATATATGCAGGTCTGGAAACCATAGTACTTTTGAGCGGTAACGAGTGTCACCATTTCCAAAAATCCATTTGCTTTACTTACCCGCTAGGAGCGTAGTTGTCTTGGGGTATGATCACGTGATTAATTCTTGACAGTTCGTGTTGTGAAAGATCAAATGGTTAATAATGTCAAACAATTGAAGGGTGAACAATAACTGGAAACAATAACTCATTGTGTAGAGAATGCTTTCTGAAAAATCAATGAACCAGCAGTGTGAGACACAATAAGAAATATCAACTCGAACATCCAACGGATACAACAGAAATGTTGTTTACCCTCCAGTCGAGAAAGATACAACCATTTTGAAACGCATCGCAAATTCTGCATTCAGAAGTTCCTACATTTCTTGTTATCGAGATGATTTATAATATCGCACACCAAATACAACTCTGAACTTAGTATAAAGCTCCATTTTCACAATCGGCGAAAAATCATCATTCTATATAATTGAAAGTGATTGCGAATTTATTGGATGGATGATTCAAATCAGAATTATGTAGGTCAGTTAATTCTTCGTAATATACGTGGCGCAAATTTTTAGCTCTTCAAATTTTGAGGTTCGAGTGAATCGGGCCCAAGGGGTGACAGACCTTATACCAAAATATAGGTTGCAGTTTCAGTTTCAGGAATATTTGCAATAAAAGTTCTCAAATTGTCACCCTGTATATCATGAGAGCTCGTATAAAATTGTCGTGCTTATTCCTATTTCAATATGAATGGTGAATTAATTATTCCTTTTGAAATTTTGAATGAAAACGAAAACACTACATGAAACAAAGCCATTCTAATTATCCTCACTCGAAAAGAAAAATAGATCTGGAATACACCGGAGCCAGCTACTGGGCGTTTCATTTAGACATCCGAAGTTCGAATTAAATTAGTTGAGCAAAGCAAATTCTCGCTTTGAAATAAATTTCTCGCACCGAGCAATGTATCCGAATGTTCATTTCGTAATATAAATAATAGATACAAACGTACACAATTAAGTCTACTTTTCTCTTTAACCAAACTCCCGAGATTAATATTCTGCTCGGTTCACTCCAAATATTCCGATAAATAATTCAACGTCCATTTCTCCCAATTTATCTGGAAAAGGGAATAGAGTACCTTATTGTCTTTTTACGAATTCATGTACACTCGATTTGAGGATGTGAATAATTGAACTGTCCTTCATTTTGGGTAGCAAGTTATGATATATATTTTTGAAAGGAGGGTTATGATAGGTTCGGTGAATATTCAATGTCCACAACGCCGAAAAGAAATTATCGAGGGGGAATACCAAAGAAAGTTGTGCTTATTATTGATTCGAACGGAAATAGATATCTACTGGCAGTCGGCGATACACAGAGAGACATTCAGAAAGAGAATTATGTTAACGAGCGGCCTGATTCATCTTGAAACATTGAAAATATGCTAGTATGATAGAAATTGGTAGTTTAGGTATACAGTGACATTCATGAAGTAACGGATAGAAAAAAAATTATCTATCTTCAAAAAAATAAGAATTTTATCAGGCTCGTCTCGAAACTAACTCAGTCCGTATCAGATGATGATAATATAATAATAATGAAAATTAAAGTAATACTGAGTGATTTCCAAACTTAAATAAGTCACAAACGAATTCTATGAAATTCAAGGTATCATTGACAGTTCACAATGGTTTTGTGAATCAATGAGGTCATCCTAGAAAACGAATCCCTGATATACGATATTTAAATATCGGTGATGGTAGAATTTTAAATGAGAATAATTTTTTTCACATTCACATCGTTCAATGAACTTCAACAAATATGTTCTCGAAGGATTTGATTTAAAATATCACCCATTTTTTACCTATCCCGGGGATTTTCCTAATTCTGAAAAAGGCGATTTCTGAGAGAACTGAAAATCTGTAAGTATATTTGATAGGGACTACATTATTTTCAAGGCGATCCAAGGATTGAAATTTTATATTTTGTCAAAAATATCGAATTGGAAATTTTTCTATTTGTACTATAGGAAAGTCACAGATCAGTGCAGTTGATGGTTGAAAAGATACAGTGCGTTCAAAGTTAAAATTTTATTTACAAATTTCTTAATGGATAAAATTGGTACATTGGGGGTTTTAGGACGACAAACAGGAATATTATATCAGTATCAAAATCTGACAGCAACCTACTTTTCTTGATAAAATTATTTGAATTTATTTGTGACTTCAATACTCAAAATAGGGTTTATCGTAAAAACGGTAAGCTGTTTCGACCTTTGAATAATTGTAAGCGGGTAAGTGGCGCCCTCTAAGGACTACGATATTGAAATTTAGCAGTTATAAATCGTTGGTAATATTACGCATTTCATGCTAGCTGCAACGTTGTTACAACATCACATTTTGTATAACGTGGTATCATCTTCAATTTCAATAGGACACCCAATATATTTTTTCATTGTTGTAAAGGTCCCTCTTATGCTCATCCAGTCATAACTTTATATTCATTTTTTTCGATAGTACTCCCCAAAACGATAAAAGATTTTTTATGTAGGTTTTCCATTTGACAAACAAAGATGGCACAGAAACATGAAATATTTGGAACCTGATAAATATGACCTCACAGTAAATTATTGGTGATGAAAAATTGTTCTACCCTTACGTTCCACCTCTGCTAATTGGTTTATTACCGCCCTTGAGCCTACACCAACATCGATATCATGACGGCTCTTCGTATTTCCGCAATGCCTTTTTCCGAGTTAACGAGATTAGAGGAAAGTCGAACCCACCCCCACCCCTGCCCCCCCCCGTCACCCCCTCGTGCATTTCATATGGACTCGATTTAACTGAAAATCAATAGCGGCTGTGTGTCGACGACTCGTTTCTATGCACCCCCCTGACCCTGTCGGTAATTCAGTTATGATGGGCGAGGCGTTTATTTTATAATATACCTTTGTGCCCGTGTCGTGTACGGGGTGGTTTTTTTCCGGATGGTGTCCGGCCACTGGGGATTGGGGTAACGGGGCTTCTCGACAAATTGCTCTGAATATTTATGTGGAAGGCTTAAAAATATACTTTTTCATATTGATGTGATTAACACAAGGGAATTGTTCCATAAAAACTGGAATTGAGGACAATTTATGAGAATGAGATTGAAATAAATGATTTGTATGTCAAAGTTAATGTTAACTTCTCAGACGTACAATGAAACTCTTTCGCAATGGATTGAATCATATTTAAAAAACTGAATGGATAATGGATATGGATCTGATCTCTTCAATGTATCAGGGGTGCCTCAAGGTAGCCGTCTTGGTCCTTTGTTTTTCATTATCTACAGGAATGATATCAACGACTGTTTTCACCACTGCAAGTTTCAGCTAAACCGATCGGTTACATACTGTAATGTTAGAAATTCATTCTTGATCCATTTTGGAATCCTTATTGAATGCGCCAACTTTTGATGTTATTTGCCAAAATACTATAGTTCATTTTTTCTCAGTATAGTCAGTTAAAGTTGGACGAAATGTCAATTCTGAATATTTGGCTTGGTAAAAAGTGATATTTCCTTCCAAGCTGGACCAAGTAGCTTCACATTCCAAGTAGTAATTCACAGAAACATCATTCAGCATTCCATAATAAAAAAAAGAATTGAAAAGCTAAGATTTTCAGCTACAGGGGTGAAAAACCTCTACAAAATGAAAATTTTCTCGTTTTTCAGCAATATTTCGAAAAACAACTTGGATTGTTTGCTCTACTCTTCTAATGACTATCTCAACTTGGCCTATTGCCTGATTCTAGCTTGATGTCGACTTCTGGGACACCCTGTAAGGTGTGTTCAATTTTAAACCAGCAAGTTGATGTTAAAATTCATTGACACTGTCTAGAATATATTTCAGCTATATTTCAAATTTTAAATTTCAAAATGTTAACTTTCGATTACCACAATTGTCATGGAACACTTTTCGTATAATCTTTGATACCAAGTTTTTACATTCCAAGCAGTAGATCATGTCAATAGAATATTTTCCTCAAGAACCAAATGCCAAACCAGAAGTTTGACACTTGGATATCCAGAATAATAGGATGAGACTTTTTTCCGTCCATAAATAATGTGAATGTCAACTATTGTTTTGTATTCAGCGACAGTTCTTGATGAAATCGTATTTTTGTCGCATGTGGTGAAGTTGTATTTCGTAAAACATTATTTATCTCAACATGATCGTAATTCATTGTGCGTTATCACGATATCCATCAATTACATGTAACACAAAGATATGTCAAGAATAGTTTGTAGACCAGAGAAAATTTGTTATGAACAGATTCAATCGAAACATCGAAATTTTTGCTAGTAATATTCAGAATATTTGAAGGCAACTAAGAGACATTTTGTTTGAACGATACTGACACTGTTCCCTGAAATTCGAAGACTCGTTTTTAAACTATCGAAATGATCACTGAAAATTTTGTATGATTGTTCTGATCACGTTTCGAATGTGTACATCTACAATCGTCTTCAGGTATCTGATTGATTTGGAGAATGTGGTCGTACTTATTAGATGTTTTCAGTGAGCCATAATCGTTGCATTCGAATGATCAGCGGTCTCCAGACATTTCGGATTTCTATTGGTTTATGATTGATTTTGATAAATCAATATCTATTGAAGGATAACTCATGCTACAGTTAACTATTTCGAATATTTATATTTTGTGAAGTGTATTATGTTACAATAAAAAATTCAAACATTACATTTCCTCAAAATATATTCTTTTGATAATAAACTCCTGTTATTTTTTTTTTGTTTAATTTTACGATAAAATGCCGATTGAAACTCGCTAGACCTCAAATAAATTCCTACTTTACGATTATTGTGGATTTTCTTATGAGTGAAAACATATGGGAGTCTATATATTATATTTTCTTTTCGAACATGTAACTCTGTAACGTCTATTCTAGTCCATTTCGAATTCTAGGAAGCGTCTATTCGACTCGTCTCTTCAACAATATCTTTGTATTGCCAACTGCCATGGCATAGTCAGAGCCTCAACTATATGAAAATATTAAAGTTCACATATTCCCAAATATCTGGAGAAGTAACTCTTATCACTCAGTTATATACTATCCATTTCAATTATTGAGAGAGTTGAGAGTAAATAACTCTCAAGATATCCGCTCTTTATTTTTGAGAAATCAGAAACCGCATTTCTATGTCCCGAGATATGCAGGGACGTTTCAAATTTGTATGTTTTCAAACTACTCCACCAACTGACAAATTGATTATGTATTGTGTATTTATTGTTGCCAAATGAAAATACCCCATTCTATTTTTATCTAGGAATCTATTCTGATAACTTCGAGATCGAATAGATATTGGTGAAAACACACAAGGAAGGTTCATAACAAGAATAAGAAAATAAAAAAATAAAGTTGTGATTTTCGGTACTTGATTAGTTCGGAACATTCTGTACTCCACTTTGAAAAAATGAACATGTACTACGAACGGTGACAAATAAAGACAAATTACATTCACAAATCATGCAGGTACATAAAACATGTTCCCCATTACCCGTTGTCATCTGTCATTGTTGAATTAGTAGATTTAGCAGGTTTATGTGTCTATTATATCATTCCATATATTTTCCATAACATACGTTCACAGACAGGGACTAATGGTCATAAGCCAGTTCGGATATTTCAGTGGTATCCTTTGTTCTTGAGTGCAATGAGTATTGGTTCGATTGGAGAATAACATGATGGTGTATTTTATCAAGGAAGAACAATCATTGACTATGCCTCCTTCAGATAAATATATGAATTAAGTTCTTGAGGTATTTGATTCTTACCAACAATAAGACATCTGTGTTATAAGGAAATAGAAAAAGGGAAACAAATAGATGGCAGGAGCATTCAAGGATTGTTCGGTCATCTCAAAAACGAGCAAGAAATGCCACTTTCGAGCATTTTCGAAATAATATTCTCAACAGTTTGTTGATCATCTACTGTTAGTAATCCAGAACTGAAGGGTATTTCTTTAGGCAAAATCGTTGTGATTGCTGGCGGAAAATGTTTTTTTTTGCAAACGATACTCCGAAACAGAAAGTAATGTCAATTTTATCATTGGAATAGTTTCAAGAAATGTTTTCGATACATGAAATATTCATATAAAATTGTATAACTACTGACTGTTGATAACTGTTAAACAATTCAATATTTATAAATATTCATATATACTTTTATTTTACACTTACGGTATTGAAGAATAACTATATATGTCAGAACCGTCTTCTTCAAATAAATAGACCAACGTTACACATCGGTGGTAAAAAGTATTCCGTTACTATTGACTCATTGAATTTCGTTATCAGAAATAAGCCCAAAAGGGCACCGGAAATGAGTCAAGCTGAAGAGTTCATCAAAGAACCTCCACCAAAATTTTCAGAGTACCTACTAAGCTACAATAGGCGAACAATCAGAATCATGGTTGAGCTCCTGACCGGGCAATGCAGACTCAATAAACACATAACGTCGGACTCACAGACATAGCAATTCGTAGGTTCTGTTAAGAAGATAAGGAAACCTCAGAACACGTTCTGTCCTACTGCGAACGGCTGTCAAGGCTGAGGTTTTCTGTGCTGGGGGAGGAGAAACCGCGACCCTCTCGATACATGGAGGACCTGAGGTCTAGACTGTGGAGTATTGTCGCCAGGATAGGCCTCACCTCAGAACTCTAACACAAGAGGGCGTACACAATAGATCTGTAAAGGTCGCAGTGTAAAAGCTCTCAGTAGCACACAAGCCCCTATTTTCAATCTCAATCTTAATCTCTTATGGTTTGTAGCTTCAGATATCCCAATAAAGGATATCGAAACTTTTTCAGTCTCCAAAAAGAATGTCCGAATGATTTGTTAGGTTATTTCGTATGTATGGTATATTGATTCATGGGTGACAAGACAAGTCTATACAGGGTTCTGTATTCCATCTGCCGAATTCTATATCTGAGTTGTTATTTGGGTCAAGAGTTTATTGTTTCGTATACTTTATTAATCTCGAACAGAAAAGAAAACGAGAAGGTATTGTCTATATACCATATAGACTATATTTCTCAAATATTTGGTATACACGTTCTTTTACTTCTACGTACTTATGAATCGTTAAAAACTAGAAAAAATTCAACATATTCTTGGGCCCCCAAAAAACTCTCTGTATCCTCGATTCTTCGAAATCTGATGGGATTTTTGAATAGAGTACAACGAACTGAATGGAACTATATTTCCATCACTTTCCTGCAGTGTTTTATCACTGAGTTTTCACATTCAATTCAAAATTTTATGTATCGAAAGGGTTTGAATTGAAAGGACCCTGCACGGTTATTATGGAAAATGGGTCCCAGTCGAATTAGCTGAAAATTTAGTATAATGTAGTTTATGAAGTCCTGATCAAATGTCTCCATGGCACAACAAGATCAAATGTACAGTTTTTGAGATAAATGGTGTCAAATATGCAGAGAGAGGGTTGTTACCTTCAGAGAATCAGTAATATGGCAATTTTTTTGTTACAAAAAGTTGAAGATGATAATTACAATTTCAATATTGTCGATACGAGTTGTAATAAGAAGTTAAGAAGTTAAATGTCTCCGTATACAGGGTTATCAATGATTACATAATATTTATTTAATTCTTTAAACAAACTCAGTCAAACGCAAAAGCTCGTAGACTTGCAGAATAAGAATAACATTTGATTTCAATATTGGGTGATCTGAGATTACTATTATACGGGCTATTCCACTCTTTCAGTTGTAGTAATTTAATTTTTTCAGGAGCATATAAACAAATTCAACATAAAATTTGAAAACTCAATACAGTATGATCAATATTCTGTGTCAATTTGTTGCATCTTGTACGGATCATATAATTCGGTAAGGGGATAGGTCGAGCGAACGTTAGGTTGATGGCCTGCGAGGCATGTCCCAAAAACCGACAAGACTAATTACAGTTTGATCGAGCTTTTTTTTTTATCTTGCATACACTTCATATTATGAGATATGTGGGTGACATTATTACGAAAAGCTATGACTATTATATATTATGTGGCCTACAACCTTAATACAGACAATAATTGGCACGTTATCTAGCTTTGAATAGGACCGGTTTCGGAGGTCTACTTCCATCATCAGTGTCGCTTCGCGTTAGCTCTAGAAGTACAAGGATCTTGGTATGAACTGGTGAGAAATGCTTTAATGCAGTAGTAGTCTCCCATTTGACTGCTGCATCATCATGCGGTCGACCAGGATCCAAGATGCAACAAATAGACCAGAGCCACAAAATATTGATCATATTATATTCAGTTTTATAATTTTATGTTTAATTTTTCTATATGCTCCAGAAACAAATTCAATAACTACAACTGGAAAAGTGACCTCGTATAATAGTAACCTCAGATCACCCAATATTGAAATCATATGTTTTTTTCTTATTCTGCAAATCTACGAGCTTTTGCGTTTGAGTTTGTTCAAAGAATTAAATAAAGATTATGTAATTCTCAATAGCCCTGTATACGGAGACTTTAAACTTCTTATTACAACTCGTATCGACAATATTAAGATTGAAATTATCATCTTCAACTTTTTGTAACAAAGAAATCGCCACATTATCGATTTTCTTAAGGTAAGTAACAACCCCTCTCTCTGTTTAAAACCCGGTATATCAAAAACTGTACATTAGATCTTGTTGTGCCCATGGAGACATTTGATCAGGACTTCATTAACTACATTATACTAAATTTTCAGCCAATTCGAATGGGACCCATTTTCCATAAGAACCGTGCGGGGTCCTTTGAGTCCAAAAGAAACAATATGATATTACCTACCACCTTGAAATAAGAACATTATAAAGATTGCTCAACGTATCTTTTATTTTGATTCATATATTTTCGCAGTGGAGGAATTATAGGTGTTCCCCGAGGCATATGACCTTCAGAAATTTAAAAAGAACACCAATTCCTAACTCATTTCCCTTGATTCTCACGATGTTCTCTGAAGATTACAGGATGTCTCCTATCGTGGGAAGTTTTATATAAAAAAAAGCATAATGTCACGGGCCCTCCGACTTAAATTCGAGAAGCCATGATCTCGAAAATAAAAACCTAATCTTTGAGTGGTTGATTGAAATCAAACTGAGAACGTGGCGATTTCCAGTGATTCGGTCCCATTCAAATAATTTGCCACTATTATCATATGCCTAAAATTCGAATATAAAATCTCAGGAGTGAAACACTGAAAAATTCATGGGAAAAACAGTTGGTAAAGTTCTTCCTCAAATGCCCTAATAGATTCTGATGAAGTCTTCTGTTCAGAATGTTTTTTGAGGATCCAAGAATATCTTAAATTTCCTTGATTAGGGCAATTCTATTGTGAAATCAAAGACACAAATTCAATTTCAATATTTTTGGCACACCTTGTATAACACGAAATTATTTTCGAAATTCATCTAGAGAAAAATCGAATACTCCAGCCGCAACGACCAGTATCCAAAAGATATTTCTCTACACCTCCTATCCAATCATAACTCCCCCACAACAACATCGAGTTCCGTACACCCTGTACAACACGCTGGCACCCAACGACGCCGTAGCCGTATCCTCCTCAACCTAACCTCAAAACCGCCCTACTCTCGATCCCACACATACACATTACTTCTACCAATCGAACTCTCCTGTCACGTGTCACCTAGTCCGCTCACCTGCAAGGTCGTCGTCGTGGAGAGATGGTGACGTCTGAAACTCCCCTCGCACCACACGCACAACGAAAACAATGATTCCGTTTGGTCGTCGGCAGCGAGGCGATCGAACGGAACGGGATGCGCGTCGCGTGTCGTTTTCGTCGGGGGCAACGCGACGACTGACGGGCCGTCTACTAGTCTCGAGTTGGTTTTTTGGCGAAGGCGCGGGGTTGATTGAGCTCGTGCGGATTCGTGTTATAGGGCATAGTTTTGATACAGGGTGGTGGTTCAATGCAGCATTTTCCACCCGTTGTATTCTGTACACATGAGAATATAGAGTTGTATTCATTCAGAGTACGCAACGAATTGAGAAAATCAAAATAGTATATTGAATTATAAGTGGATAAAAAGGTGCGAGTTTTTTAAAGACCAGATCCATGAATACTTTACGCTATTTTTTTTATTGGTGCCACGTTTAACGTTTGAATAAAGTTTTGCATTTGTCAGTTATATTTTATTTGACGTTTACAAGGTACTCCTGTCAGATCGATAATCAAAAATTTGTCATTTGGACTTCACGTTTCTAGTTCCTTCATTGATATTGCCATGGTAACTTTAAAAATCGCGCGTTATTTGAAGTTCGATTCAAACACGCTCAAGCGTGCTTTAAATGGGTGAAATGGGGCACCAATGAAAAAAAATATAGATGAATTATGCTCGTCCTCAAACCAAATCAGCCTATCAGATATACTAAGTGATCTTCAGTTTCTTCGAAAATCACCATATTTTGATTAGAAAAATCTTGAAAGTTACATTTTCCGAATAAATAACATTTTTGAATGAAATTCAATAAAAATTAATTCTCAGCTTGTCCTCCGTTTCTTCGAATGAGAATCAGTATGTTATGAAAGGTATTTTACCGAAATAGTGTCATGCAATAAAAACCTTACGTTTTCGCACAAAATTCACTCACGAACAAATTCTTTGAAATGCAAGAAGTAATTAACAATTATCAATAGTTTTGTAAATCATTACACCGCTGAGGTCATCTCAAAAAACAAACCGTAATCTCAAATAAATTCCTCATATACAATATTCGTAATCAATTGACAAAATTTCATGGGTAATGATAAAACATTTCGAACTAAAACTTCATTGAGACAATTTTTCAATGAGTTTTCGGAACTTTTTCAATGATTCTTCAAAGGGTAAAGAAACATATGTCATTTTTGTTCTTTATTCTTGTGAAGGTCATCTAGGATTCCATCATCTTTAGATAACGTTTATTATTCTCTTCACAACGATGAATTACACATGATGACCTTTTATCAAAAATATAGTTTTCAATTTTTTGCGTATGTGCTTTGGAAAAAACATTGTAATGTTTTGACAGTTCAATTAATACCTAATCGAGACTCTTTTGGCGCTGTATGAGTTTGCTGACAATTCTCAACTAAACAATACAAAATTGTTATGAATCAGAACATAATATAATGAGAAGACATCGGCACATTCCCTTCCCAAAAACGTTGTAGTTCTTGATACTATCTCAGATATAATCTCGTGCCTCAGAAAAGAAACAATTTTCAACCTGTTCAAACAGGATCACAATGTTTATTCCAAAGTACTTCTCACCAGATCTTCAACTGAACTGTGACATTGAACCACCATGTATGATATACAGGCTGATTCACCCAACTAATTCATTGGAGGTTTATGGAGAACAGAGACCATTACATCAATTCAAGAGTATCCAATCAGGTATTCCTAACAGTTTCACAAAATATTCAATAGGGTGTTTGATATTTTTGTTCAAATCATTCATCAAAAATGAAATCCAAAGCACATATGTGGAAATACACATGAGACGAATGAGCGTTTTTCCACATATATCTTGATATTTATATGATATCGTTTGATATCGATTTTAGCAATATGGTAGGTATGCTCCGATACAAATCGATAGGAGATGAAATTTTGCGTCGGAAAAAGTAAAATTTTCATGATCATTCTATTTGGAATAAGGAAGTTATTGCGATTTTAAAATACCAAAAAGTAAACTGAAACATCGAACACCCTGTTAGATATTTTGTGAAACTGTTAGGGGTACCTGATAGAATACTCTCTCATCACATTGTATACAGGAATTAAACTCTTTGTCATGAGAGTTGTAGATAATACAGATTTTTTAGTTAGTCAGATTTATCTCTCTTTCTTTTCAACCTGGTGAATATGGAGGACGTCGGAAAAATTATCATCAGCTAGTGTTTCTGATGATGAGCACAACAATTCAACTCAACAAGAAATATATATTGATAGCAGTGATTTCGAAGAAGAGCAAAAAGGCCTTCCGTTGGTGCTTGTGAAAAGAAGTGCAAACACTTCAAATGAAATTATGAACCAAATTGTTGAAAATGATCCAAACTTCAACAGGGGTTCAAAAGAAAGACAAAGTATTATCCAGAGCTTTATCCACTTATCAACGCAAAAAAACGCAAACTACATTAGAGTATCGTCTCGACCAGATGACAGAAAATTTGAGACACAGAATTGACTGAATGATCTGACTGATTTCATTTATTTTTATGAATATATTCGTTTGTATCGTTTCTATTCTTGTGAGAAATCAATGTTCGAATTTCCGAAAACAAAACCACATGTTATACAATGAGCTATTGTTTGCAGTTCAGATATTATTTATGCACGAAGCGTTTGAAATTCGATGCTGTGATGTTTTGGTGCAGATTGTATTAATATAAATGTACAGAGCTGGATGAAATCACATTTTGTTACCAATCATCATGTACATAATGGATTCATTCATGAAATATGCACCAACTCATGCTCAAAATATTTGTTATTACAACTTCGTATGCCAACGTTGTGGACAACCTTACCTTAATGTAAATTAGTTGTAGACATCTGGAATGAACTAATAAGAGGTTGACGATGGTTTCTTTCAAACGAAACATTGTTCGGAGATTTTCCTGGCATAATAAGAAAGTGCCTTCTAGGTTCTGAATTGTTTCGACTACCTTCAGAAGAACATAAAAACTAGAATTCAACATTTTTTTCGAATATATCCATGATTTTTGGGATTTCTCAACATGAATTTATTGACTCCTCAAGTGCACAATGCTCATCTCGAATCCCTTCATTCATTTCTGCATATAAGATAGTTATTATATTGGTTCAAAAATATAATATCCATCATGTACATTTCTTGGTATATTTTATTTCTTTGAACAAGTGACAACTTTGTGTATCTTGGCGAATTTTACTGCCAAGTCTGACTCTTTTTTTATCACACGTATTTACTGGATCCTGTTAAAAATCCTGTCGAGCAACGGAATTTATAATTGCTGAAATTAGCACAACTGACGAATATTTTAATAAGAATCAACTGTGTATGACAATCTCAGAGCATATTCCTTCTCAATTAATTGAAGCTCCGAATGCTGTTGCTCGTTAATATTTAAAGTAACACAGCACGCTCAATCGGGATAAAATAATCCCTGATCATTACTTATATTTTTCACATCACAGTGATCCAAAGGAATTACATAATAATGAAAATACGGACAGTAATATATACAGGGTGTCGCTGATCTTAACTGATACGACATTTTTATGGTGAATGAAAATAAATTGGGAATAGTTTTGAAAATGAAAACAGTCGAAACTGAACGCCTTTTCGAAATCTAAATTCAAATAGTTTCAGGTAACGTTTTTTTATCCTCAGTCACAGTTTTGCCAAAAATTGAATTTTTCATTTTCTGCGATGAACACTTTCAAAAAACATTGCACCGTTGTGTACCACTGGCCGTAGTAGCCAATTCGGATTCCACTTTAAGCTGTAAGGCCCGACCTCTTTCACCCCGCACAAGTTTCGACTTATGGGGAGTTGGTTGAAAAACCAAACTCTGAATAAAGAGGTGAAAAAACATTCATACATTTATTATACTGTTGTCAACCACGTTTCGACAGTGTGATCAGATTCCACATGATTTTATTAATGTCTGTGCTAGAAGGAAAAAAGTCATGATGCAAATTTACTAGACTTCGCATCAACAAATTAGCCGGCGAGATCGCCTGACATTATTCTCCATTGGACTATTTTTTTCCTCAGGTTCCTGATCCTCTACGAGTTCAAATATCCATATTTTCGGAATCAGTGCGTCAAACTACGTATGAATCAATATGTGATTATATTTATATTTATTATTATTATTTATTTTATATTTTCATACCTTTTTTTTGCATTTTTGCCCACCCTGTACCAATTTGAAGCATTATATTATACATTTTTGGAATCAGCTCAGCAAAGGCAATTTGGAAATTGAAAAAAAAGGGGGGGTTTGATTTGAAAAAAATGGTGATGACGTCATTACACGAAAGTGGTTCACCCTGTATATTAGATTATGATTCGAAACAATAGGAAATTGAAATCAAAAATCGACCTGTTTTGGAAATTCCTATTTTTATGGTTCATTTAGCCAATAATGAATTTATGCGTTACTTTATGGACGCGATATGTAGAATATCATAATTCAAGATCGCGTTCCATACCAAAATGGTTCAACTGCCATTCTGAGAATCACCGAGAATGAAATTCTAGGATAGTATTTTCCAAGAACTAACTGAAATAACTCAAAATTTTCTTACCGATTATGATCCATCCTCAAAACAAATCCAAAAACAAAACAAATTATTCAAATCATAAAAAACAGATAAATCACATCTTCTATAATTATTGTTTCTTACATCAGTTATTTTTTACATAAACGTTTGCTAAGATGTTTCTTTATTTCATTATCATGGGTGCGTTCCATTAAGCGCTCACAACGCCCAAAACACTCATTCAGACGTTCCACATGGCGACCACGATCGTTGGGGTCGTGGCGAAAATGTCATGAATGACGTAATGATTCATGCTCACGACTACCCATCTCAATAGGTGGGTCGGCGTGAGCGTTTCGATGACGCACAGAACCAAGTGGAACGACAAAATTCGTGGTTGTGGGCGTGATCGTTGTGAACGCTTAATGGAACTCACCCCATGTTGACCCTTTCGCATGTATAAACTCTCCTTTAGACTTTGTACGCATATACTTGACGTCATATGATGGAATCATGTCTATTGTTGTACTCGGAATGTCAAATTATCGAGTTCCATGACGAATACCATGAAGTTCGTTCCATGATTACTGTGAAGTTTGATTTTAGTGTTAGGTTAGTTGTGAAATCGTTGAAATTTTTATCTCTTAGCAAAGAAGAAGGTGTTCGATGTTATAGTACAGAAGAAAGATTTTGGGAGGAAAATTTCAAAAATCCTCGAAATTGAAATCATGAGCACAACTTTGAAATGCCCCTTGTGCTGTGGGGAGCAATTCTCATCATTCGAGTCCCTCGAAAAGCACATCCTGGGTGTTGCCGAGAATATGTTATGCCCGGTTTGCAATGTTAGATTTGTGAATATTTTAGAACTGGCAGAACACGTAGGAAGGCAATGCAAGGAGAAATGCGATGTTGGAATGCCACCTTTGGTGCCGATTGGGGCTCCGGTAGGCAAAGTACAAGTTGTCACATCAAAGAGACCAAAAGAAATGGTTAAATCAGCCCCCACAGAACATGATATGGAACAATCTGTCGACAATAATCCGGAGGAAGATCCATTAGCAGATGCTGATGAAAATATGGAGGAAGAATGTCTTTACATGTGTGAAGTGTGTAATGTACAATTCAAATCCATTGAAGACCACTTACAGAAATATCATGATGGTGAAGATGTTATTGTGGTAAGTATACATTAAATAATATATATTTAGACAAATATTCATGAATAAGAGGGGAATATAGCTGATGAATTCTCATTTCTGTGGATGTCTTTAATTGCACACATCTCGGGATGTAACAACTCTTCAATAATATTTCATCCTTAACTAGTGAGAGCATATTTTGACTTGAATTCTAAATCAAAGTGTCTATGAATAGGCTTTAATCCATTCATTTAGAGAGTTGTGACAACTGTCAGAATAAGCACTGTTGATCTTCTTCAGTCATCAGCAAAACTCTTTGAAAAAAAGTTTAATTCATACAATATTGGGATTAGCACTCAGAACAGCTTCACTTATAACAGTGTTTACCTCATCGTACAGTAGTGTTCAGTGAAAAATTCCAATCTAGCAATGTAGTTTCAGAGTAATTTTCACTTCAAGTATAAAAACTGGATAGGTTAGGTTAACAATCCAGTAATATTAACAGAAGTGGTTTGCATAAGTTTCTTTCATTATAAATTACTCTAAGATTATTGAAATGCTCTGTATGTATTATATTTTGCTGGTGTGAAAACAGAAATGATCACAGCACCCAAATCTGACATCTGAAATTTTGAATTTGTTGAAAGTTCAAGAAAATCTGCATCAAATGAGGAATCAATATATTTCGTAAAATTGATTTCTCAAAGAAATAATATAACTTACAGGACCACTCTAAAGCCTAGAAAGTGGTCATGAGTTCAGAATTCATGATGCTTCTGTTATTTCCTGAAATATTAGAAAATTATTTTCCATTGATACCAGATACAAGATAGTGGAAACTTTTTAGTGGATAACAGTAAAAGATTTAAGTTATTTGAATCAAATGCAACCAAGTTCATCGAGATGTTTTGAAGTTGAAAACTCATTTTATTATCTTGAGGAATAGTTTTGGTTTTCTTTGAAGACTTGTCCTGTAGCATGAGATTTGATTTTATGATGAAGAAATATTGTATTGTACCCTTCAAGAGAGGTTATCAAATAATGTTGATTCTTTCACAAAGGAGGTGATGTAACCGAATCATCAAAGAGACATATTTCATTATTACCATCCTTGTCAAAAATTATCGAGAAACAAGTCGAAAAAAGACTGAAGTCATATATTAAAAAAACAAAATATTAACTGAACAGTTTGACTTTCAACATCAAAAGAACACTATCGACGATATGTTCCACTTTTTGGAAGTTGTATGTCAACTTAAATAGGGGTGAAGTGACTGTAACAGTCTTTTGTGATTTGGCAAAGGCTTTTGACTGTGTCAACCACCAAAGGCTGTTGCGAAAGCTTCACATGTGTGGCTGTAGAGGACATGCTTATATTTGGTTCAAGTCCTCCCCGAGTAATCGTAGTCAACTAGTGAAAACAGGAAAGGCATCCTCTGATCTCCAACGGGTGTCCTGCGGAGTGCCCCAAGGCTCAGTCCTAGGCCCCTTACTCTTTTTGCTATACATCAATGATATCGCAAACATAGACATTGAAGGAACTATCACACTATTTGCAGACTATGCTACTACCACGTGGCATAATAAAGATGTGCATGCTCATCAAAGCCTGGTGCGATTTGAACTTGTTATCAATCAACTTCGTAAAAACAAATATCATTTCCTTCAAAAATACCATTGAAAATATCTGTGTATTTGATTTCTTGATTCATAAAATTGACAACAAAAAATTTCTAGGTTTAAATGTTGATCAAAATCTTAAACTCTACACATAACACTAGGAAAAATAATATCATCCGGGAATTTTCATTTTGTAGACCATACTATGAGATTCGCGAATATTTTAAGGAAAGAATATGAGATGTTTTCTGATTATATAAATGTATGTACTCTATGTATTTGACTTTGATCTGTATCACTTTTGTACTGTTTGTCCTATTGGAACTGTTATTTTATATATTGGCTTTGTCCGTAAGATGTATCAATCTTTGACAATGAAATATATATCTATCTATCTTTTTCAATTGATACTTTATATCTGAATTGGATAACTCGAGAGCAAGACTCGAAAAAATATTCAAACATGTCATACTCCAAATCTGACTTGAAAATTGTATGTAAATACAAAAACTTCTAGACACCTCTGTGGTATCAAAAAATCTCTTCATATGTAAGATGTGAGGGAACTATACAGTGCGTTCATAAAGTGTGGAAACGCTCCATTATCTTACGATATAATTATTTTCAGAGGTAAAGCTCGGACAGGTCGATTTTGTATTTCAGTCTTCCATCTTTTTTTACAGAAAAATAATTTTTCCCCCACCACCTTACAAGATATGACGTCATCGATATTTTTTTAAAATTGAAAGGGTATATTTTTATATCAAAAATTGAAAGCCTATATTTTTCTGAGTTCAACCATACCACATACGTCATATCTTACACTTCAAGTTACAGTATACTGAGTATAAAAGAAACCAGTGTTCATATTTCTCAACATTCATTTAATTATTTATTTGCAATGAAAATATCATAAGAAGTAGTGAAAATAAACAAATAACAAATCTACAGCAAATGCTCGAACTGGATTGGACGACGCGGACAGATTGAATGGCCTGCTAGGTCCCCAGATTTTACTCCCATGGACTTCTTCCTCTGGGGTTACTTAAAAAGTAAAGTGTACATAAACCGACCCCCCAGTTTGGAAGACCTTAAAGAGAGAATTCGAACTGTAATTCAACGAATTACACCAGATATGTTGTCAAACGTAACCCAAGAATTCACCAGACCCCTTGGATATTGTCAACTAACCCAAGGAGCTCAGTTCGAGCATTTGCTGTAGATTTGTTATTCGTTTATTTTCACTACTTCTTATGATATTTTCATTGCAAATGAATAATTAAATGAATGTTGAGAAATATGAACACTGGTTTCTTTTATACTCAGTATACTGTAACTTGAAGTGTAAGATATATGACGTATGTGGTATGGTTGAACTCAGAAAAATATGGGCTTTCAATTTTTGATATAAAAATATACCCTTTCGATTCAAAAAAAATATCGATGACGTCATATCTTGTAAGGTGGTGGGGGAAAAAATTATTTTTTTGTAAAAAAAGATGGAAGACTGAAATAAAAAATCGAACTGTCCGAGCTTTACCTCTGAAAATAATTATATCGTAAGATAATGGAGTGTTTCCACACTTTATGAACGCACTGTATACCCTTACAGTTGAAATCACCAACAATACATACAAATACTACTACTGATTTGGATTAGTATAAAGTATAAGTGGATAAAAAGGCCTTTAAAACACGCGCGATTTCTCGAGCACGACGGCGCAGTCCCATTTTACGTTTGAATAAAGTTTAGCATTTGTCAGTAATAATGATAATAATCAAAAAATTTGACATTTAGACTTCACGTATCTCGTTTCTTTGATGATGTTGCCATGGCAACTTCAAAAAACGCGCGTTTTTTTAGGTTCGATTCAAACACGCTAAGGCGTGCTT
The DNA here is from genome assembly GCA_037013635.1 of Plagiodera versicolora. Lineage (NCBI taxonomy): Eukaryota > Metazoa > Arthropoda > Insecta > Coleoptera > Chrysomelidae > Plagiodera > Plagiodera versicolora. Next base: position 4,805,662 of record CM072993.1, on the reverse strand, counting down.
CAAATGGGTAAAATGGGGCAATAAAAAATATATATTATTCACATTACATATATTCAACAGAATAGTCAAATACTATTTAGAACGAATCATCAATGTTAATTATCATTCAACCTTATTTCACTGAATTACCCTTGAAGCAAAAACGTATCGTAGATATTTTAGTTGAATTCCTTCGATACAAAGTTTATTTACTCGAAACAAACTCTACAAAACTTTAATCTCTCTCCCAGGAAACAGCAAACGATGAAGATGAAGCACCTCAACAAGAAACCCAAGACGAAGACCCTGTCTTCGAGATAGTCGACGAAGGGGATTCCCCCAACGAGCTCGACATGGAAATGCCCGATAATCTCACCGAAGATGAGGACGACGTCGACGGCGACCTAGGAGATGGCCCTGGTCACGATGGGAACGGGAAGAACGGCGTCAAGAAACGCACCAACGAAGTGCCGATCACGGAGTATTACGTGATGGACCACGGGAGGACGTTGAAAATCAGCGAGGAGGATGCTAGTAGGATAGAGGATAGGGCATCGGTTATAGAGATACATCAGTGTCCAAGGTGAGTGTTTCTGTTTCATGAGATATTCCTCTCAACGAAGAAAATGATACCAATAGGCGACTCATGAACTTAGATAAAATGTACTTGATGGTTATGTCATATTCTAGAATTCCATAAAATTTTGCGCCCTAATAAAGTTTTAGTTTAAAATATTCAGTACGATTAGTTTATCTCCAGAAAATTAAAACCAAAAAAATTGTCAGTTACCTGTAATTCCATCAAACCTAATTAACTAAAATATGTTTCTTCCAAAATGAAGTGAATTATGGTGAAATCTTGCTATGCCTTCGCCTGTACAAACAGTGTGTTTATGAAGCTGTCAAAAATGGACTTTATCTTGCATGTCGAATGTAATCAAATCATTAAAAAAACATTACAACATGATTATTAGAAAAAATGTCCTTTCAACAAAAGATTAATTCGAAAATGGTATAATAAGTATTGCGTAAATATACGCTTCTTGACAATGAGGGCGGAGCTTAGGTCACATGTCCTCCCCTTCACTTTTCTAACATACGCGCTATACACAGTACGTTGTCTACTCATGTATTTATTTGTTCATACACTGTTCTACAGGTTACACCAAACTACATAACAGGTACAATACAGTATGGTATAGAAAAAAGAAAAGAAAAAAAATAACGAAATAACAACACAATCAGAATCAACCGGAATAATAGGATTTAATCACAGAGATTGATTGAACAGTCGAAAATATCTAGCTGAGAACATGCTGAATTACATTTGACACACATGTTATGCAGCGGAGATTATTTCAAAATATATGTTCGTGGTGTAGGTAAATAAAACGTATTATCTACTCTAGCAGAATTTACAGCCATAGTTATTGAAAACACTTGTTATAGTCACAATCTATAGATCTAATCGGGGCGATTTTGACAAATACTCAATTTCTCTTAAAAATGTCTTGGATTTCATTACCAGGAACCATACAGAAGTTGTACTACTAGGCAATGTAAATTTTATCTCACACAGCAAGGAAAAAAATTCTCAACTATACTCATATCTCATAACGTAAAAATAAATTCAAATTCTGTTTGGGTTAACAAACAAGCCCAGCCTGTCGTCAACTTCTGGTGACACAAAAGAAAATTATGAGAACTATGGACAATTTGGACAACAGAACACTTGCCAAGCCAATTTTTATTGAAATGAAAATCTTGACGATGATACACAGAATAAAAATCAATATAGGCTGTCTAAAGTAAATAAAGAAAATACAAAAAAAAACTGAATATTTGCCAATAAAATTGTATTACCAGATACCAGTGGAATGGAAGTATTACACAACTAAAAAACTAAAAGAATCATTGCTCGCAAGTCCATACGATATAGATGAAATCTTTCTTCATTCATGGGTTTAAAAACTTAAAGATGGTGGATTGGCGAGGTTGTGGGATATATTTCTTTTTTTCACACCTGTGCGCCTAAACGTAGAGCTGCTCATATATGTATTAGTGTGACTAGTCTTAGTCTTCAATGAATTTGTGACGTACCTAAATAAAAAACTGTTTTGTGCCTATTTTTGTAACATACTGTTTTATGTAATTTTTTTTTGAGGTGAATAAATAGCAATTTCAATCTACTCTAGACGATGGTCTAAGTACATTGAAATTGAGTTTTTGCAGAATATGTGGGTCGATGACTATGTTGTCAATGAGTTTGAACAGGAAAACTGTGGAGTGACAATCATGACGGCAACTTAGGCTATTCATAGCGTGTCTAGTCAGTAACGCGTTATAGGGAAAGCCAATTGGGGATATATATTGTCCAATCTATAGGGGGAGGAGCTTGAGGAAGCGTCGCTGAACCGATTCCATCTCCTTAATAGATGACTGGTGACATGGATTCTAAATTGTAAATGCGTATTCTAATTTTGATTTGACGAAGGCATAGTATAACGTTTTAGATATAAATGAGTCGGAAAAATATTTCAAGATGCGCGCAATGAATCCATACATTCTATTCGCAGAAGACAAAGTATATCTATTATTCTGTGTTCCAATGTAAAATTTTCATCACATTTTTTTTATACGAAAAAGTACAAGTGTACGTAATTAATTATTAATCTTTCAGGTGCTACCTTCAATTCCCGAAGATGGACCATTACATTAAGCACATCTGCAATCCAGACAAGACCAACGATAACTTCAAGTGCGCACATTGTAGCGCAGTTTTTCACAGCTACCAATCCTTGAACGCCCATATGCGCATGCACATTCCCAAAGGTGCTGATGCCAAGGTATGTTCTATCGAAACTCATTAATACAGGAATATTGGAGAGTAACATTGGCTGTTTCATCCTTTGATTGTGATTTTTATTTGTTCATTGCCTATTATTCGGTTTAATCTTATTCAAATTCACTGAAGATGTTTCTGCCGTAAACGGTGTAGCACGCATTATACGCATCAAGAAGATGAAAAATTGAGTCGGAAAAAATAATGCCCTTGAAATATAATGTTCGGGTTTTCATTCTCGGCTCTCGATACCTACCTACAGAGGAAGAAATGTTAACAACATAAATATGAATTTGACAACAATTCTCGAATGGGGATACAATTACATCTCTTTTCAAAGACTCGTTAATCCAATGAACAGCGAGGCTCTGGAACACATTGCCCAGGGAGGTGTTCCCCGAGGCATATGACCTTCAGAAATTTAAAAAGAACACCAATTCCTACCTCATTTCCCTTGATCCCCACGATGTTCTCTGAACATTGCAGGATATCTCCTTTCGTGGAAAATTAAAAAAAATACTTTTCAGAGACGTTTGTGAGCTTTATCAATAATGTCGAAAACAAAATAAAAACACAAATAAGTAAAATTGCAACCACATCGTGCTATTACAGCACTTTAGTCTCAACCGTGTATATCTTCATTTAATAAACAATTCCTTGAAGGAATTATTTTGATTTCGTCATGATTGATAAAGCTCACAACAATGAGCGAAACGTCTTACCACAGTCAATAGTTCTCTAATTCTGGTGTGTGTATTTCACACAACACCAACTTTCTGGCGAGCTGTCACAACTATCTTGCTTGAATAACTAGACAATATCTATGTATTCATATGCATACAGAGTTGCAAGCAAAAATGTGGAGTTTGCTTTTGAGGGCGACACATTTTGGACATATTTTTCAACCTGTGCCTCAGCGAGGGGGTGTCACAACCCTAAAATTTCAAATGGAAAGTGGGGTCGAGTGATCATTTGAACGGACACAAAATTATCTTTCTAATGATACCCTATTTATTGAAATTTTTTCGAACAGTTCATGCGAATATGGCTTTAAGAACATTAACCCGATAATAGACAATTAGCAAAAAATGTCAATTTCCAAATCATGAACTCATTATGAATATCCAAAAAGCAAATGAGTTGTCAATAAGAGAATAATTTTCGTGTAATTTATATACATTGTAAAATCCACTCTTGAAACGTTTACAATTTGTCGATGTCATCACGTGACAGCAAACGCGCCTTCTATTGGTGTGACGTCAAATGGTCGTAACTGTCTAGGTTTGAAGGTTAGAAATTGTGTGTTTAATGTTGAAAACTTTTTGTTTAGATTTAATATTTTGAATTTTGATCGAATTTACGGTTGTTTTTGTTGTTCATTACATTCATTCGTTTTTTTTTGTGATCTTGTATTTGGTTGACCATGGAACCCGGATTTCAAAAGGCTGACGGTGATAATTTACCAAAAATTTACTCTTATATTTGTGAAATCCTTTGTTATTGTCTTCCATTATCAGTCATCCAGTATGAACAAACACTAGCAAATTGAATATCCAGAACTTTTATAACGAAATCGAAGAGCTTGATACTAATATACTCTAATATTTTAATTGACAACTCGATGACAACAATAACACAAACGACCATCTGACGTCACAAGATGGCTGCGTTGAAGCGCGCGCGTTTTCATGTACATTTGAACCCCAGTTCATGTTTTAATTTATTACTAAGTGAAATATTCGTAATGGATTTCTCCAATTGCACAGAAATGAATGATATACGATGTAGATTAACATTTTTTTTTCGGAAGATATGCAAGTTATTTATTTAGATATTAACGAAAAATACAAATAAGTTTTGGTTATTAGAAATCAGAATAACTACAATCATTCCTAAATTACTTCATTTTATCGAAACCAACATTTCAATGTAAATTTTTTCATCACAAAAAATCCCCATTTATCGTTTGCATTTTCAAAGGTTGAAAAATATGTCTAAAATGTGTCCCCCTCAAAAGCAAACTCCACGTGTCCGAGCATTTTTGCTTCAATTCTAAACAAAGAAGAGAAGCTAGGTATAAGCTGTATAACAATTATTTTTTTTGTCGTGAAGGAGAAACGTATCGTGACGTTGGGCCCTCACAAGTGCGACGTATGCGAGACGATGTTTCCATCGTACAGGAGTATGAAATTACACCAACGCATGCACGACCCGAAGGCCATCGCTTCCAAGTGCCGCGGGGCCGAAACACCGGCGTCGGCGAACACGACGTCCGGAGTCGTCCGACAGATGTTCGTGTGCAACATATGCACGATGACGTATGACAAGCAGTACGAGGAGATACACATGAGGTATGAGTCCGATTATTATACAGGTTCGGGAAAAATCAACAGAGGTCTAGGGAGAAGACTATATGAGTAACAAGGAAAGAATCATAATCCCTTATAAACGAGAGAGACATATCACTTCTCTTCCACACACATCAATTTCAATCGCATTAATGATTATTAAAATGGTTGATGAAACAAGTTTTTGGTTAATAACTTTTGTAGGAAAAGAATGTTTGGTTTCCATTTGTTCATCGACTGACATCTACACGGCTCCAATTCGGAAAAAGAAAGATACGGTAACATTTTCAACACGTAACTTCTATGATTTTATCTAGGCGGTACTATCTTTTTCGTGATTTATTTTGTTCAAAGTTGCAAAATAGACTTTCGATAATATTTCTTCATAAATATCGCAGTACCAGCCAATTCCAATAAAATTTCAGTATTATGTGGGTTACTACAAGACCACCAACAATCAACAAGAAAATATGGGCATGCTATATTCATATATTACGACGTCACAATTTCTTAGAACACCGCAAAATAACAACATATTAATTCAACTAATAACTGACCAAATAGAAAACGGGAGGTGAGATGCAGGACCCTGTAAGGTTCAATCAACTATAATACATAATAGTTCAATTATTTCATTAATTTTTTTTTTATACATATGGGTAAAGAACAGTTCGATATCGAAATCACTGTATGGTACGTAAAAATAAAATTGGGCGGTGACTATGAGGATATCGCTTATTTTGAGGGATATGAAATTGGTCAACTTGTAGCAAATTTGTACATTTTTGTGCTGAATAATGATCTGAAAATAAATGGATTATATCTTTGATATTTTTGAAGATATATCGCAAAAAACGAAAATTTTTGATTTTCCTTTCAAGATAAACTATTTTTTTCCAAAGCACAATTGTTTTTTTGACAACCGTGATATTGAACCACCGTGATACATAGTTGTAAAGAGAATAGAAATCGTCATCTGAAAATGTTGAAATCCATAAGATCAAATTTGCTCAATAATGAATGAGAATCTTGAAAGTAATTTTTATTTTGGAAGTAAACAGTGGCGTAGTATTTTTTTTTCTCCAAAAATATTCAATGCAAAACCCGTACGGATGCCACTGCTAGAGAAAATGAAAAATTCCGTACTTCACAAAATGCACCTTGATGCATAGAAGACATGTACCAAATTTTTTGAAGATGTCTAATATATTATCTCAGTTATTTTTTAAAAACTGTTTTTTTTTTCGAAATTCTATCACCCTGTATCTCCAAAGTTAAGACTTTTAGGACATACTTTTATAAGGAGTTTTTTTTTCTCAGAATGTGTCAAAGAATCACCCCTTCAAATATTAGCATGTCTTTAAGGAACACCCTGTATATGTTACAATTGTTTTTTTTTTCTTTCGGTGGTTAACAATGGATAATACTTATGTTCAATTATCAGGAAACAATTCATCTTATGCTTCATGTACGGTTATATTTTTTTTTGGTATTTTTATTTCGAATAAAGATTATTATCATTATATTGTAACGAGATGATACGCCTATGGCTTGGCCACGCCCACTCCAGGCGACGCGGATCATGAACGTTCGAGACGCGAGGTCTGAAATGTTCGCGTGCCGCCAGGAAACTTCTGGAGAAGCGTGCAGGTATAAAGCTCCGCGGACAGAGGCGCAGGCAATCAGTTGATAATCGAGCGTTGTAAATAAATCGTGTCAGTGGAAATAAAAGTGTATATAAATCGAACCCAGTGTTTTAGTTAATAGAAACGTTACAGTGGTGTCAGTGAGTGGAATTAAAAAAATAAATACAGTGTGGACTTGGAAAAAGAAATAGTGACATTGAACTTCTGTAGTGAAAACAGGACATTTTTGAACGATTGTTTAGTGCGATAATTTTTGTTTTCGGTACTGACTATTTTGCATCATAAATAAACCAAAATGAAGTTGAAAGACCTCTCAGTGAACAATTGGAGGAACGTGATGCCGATAGTAGTGGAACTAAAAAAATCCTACAAGAACGATTGATTAGTGTTCTTTCGGATAATGGAGATGATCCAGAAACGTTTGAATTCCTGTCGGAGAACGAAGTCATCATGTTGAAAATGGAAGAAACTTCTAGAAAGATAGAAGAAGCTTCTAAAAAAAGTGACGAAAAAATGGAAGAAACTTCTAGAAAGATAGAAGAAGCTTCTAGAAAAAGTGATGCAAAATTGGAAGAAGTTTCCAGAAAAAGTGATGCAAAATTGGAAGAAGTTTCCAGAAAAAGTGATGCAAAATTGGAAGAAGTTTCCAGAAAAAGTGATGAGAAACTGGAGAAATTGGACAAAAAATTCGATGAAGTTTCTGCAAGAACTGATGAGAAATTCGAGAAAGTTTCTGACATCCCAGGCAGCAAGCTGACGTGATTTTATCGTCATTTTTTCGACACCAGACACGTCCTGCTGACGAAAAGAATGACGCCATAAAGACGGTAGGATGACGTGATTATGTCACAGACCAAAGACGTCATTCTGTAACGTCATTATGACGTTATATTTCGACGTTAATGGGCCGTCCCTATTTATTATATATATATATATATATATATATATATTGATATTGGTTCAAAATTATTTGTATTCACTTGCTAGTCTCAAGCTCATATTATTTGGATGTTAGTGCATATACAAATCAATATCCTATCTATGATGTTATAAGGTCTGTAAATAAAATCACAATTAGAGAACGAAAATCTATATGTTCCATCGGCATCAAAGGATATAATAAAGATATAATGAAATATAATATATATATTTATATTATATATATAAAATAACAGTTTGAGTAGAGGGAGTTATTTTTTTGAACTATGAGGATCACAATTATCAAGAGTAAAATTGTTAACTCAGAACATTTGAATTAAACCAAAAATTGATTAGCTCATTAGGAAGAAAAAATGCCAAATTTTATTGTGAATAGTTGATGTAGGGGTACTTGTTCCACTTGTTGGGGATGTGAGAAGAGTAGAAATCCCCAAGACACAGGAACTTTCTAGAAATAAAAAATTATTGTTAATTAATATATATAATTTAATGGTTAATGACCAATAGATAAATGAAAACTCTACTATTATTCACAAACTATTAAAACAACAAATTTCAAAAATATACAGATGTGATAGTATTTTAAAAATTTCATTTGGTCGAACAAATTGTTGAAAGTTCTGTCTTCTAGATTACCACCAGTTATAACAGATATGTAGGAAAAAACCATTGGAAAAGTAAGAAAGAAAGAAGTACCTTGAGTTGTCAAAACAGAAAGTTATTTGTGCAGACTCATCTCAAGATCTTTCATAGCTTAGAAGAGTCGACTCTATTTATTATACAGTTAACCAAAATAAGTGAATTGTGTATATATAACTAAGATTCTTTCTTTTTCTATAGGTAGATTCACTGATAAGAAGCTTCTTTTCACCAGTATTAACACATTAATTTGGACTCTCATCATATGTTTCTTGATTTTTCATCAAATTATTTCAGTATCTCGACAAAAAATCCTAGTGAGTTTAATCAGCACACTAACCTTAAGGATACAATTATTTTCACAAAAAGGAAAAAGCCTTAAAATAACGTAGCATCATGATATAGGTACAGGAATCATAGTAAGTGGTGAGTACATGACATCAAATCCAATACATGCAATAGACCAAATATTAAACTTACCTTACAAATCACTAGTAAAGGAAATGCACAATTCACAACCGACGGTCGGAAATCGACTTCTGTAATCAATAGGAAATTTCAATCGAAATCGAATACATAACAACCTCAAAATTTTTGTGATAATGGCGTGTGGCCGTGTGCGTCGTCAACGTTGCGTGTTGGCTTGTGGCCGAACTTGTCCGATACCGATAACTCCGGAGATTACCGAACGCCAAACAAATAATGAACGTTTTGTTTTGAAGCGCCAAATTCAAACTGTTTTTCAATGAGTTGATAATCATACGAACCTCATAAAAGATGGGCTGTGGTTGAATAATAATACCTATATTGCGTCTGTTTATTCGCCTAAAGAGAAATTTGATTCCATTCTGTACCTACAATGTACACTTGCCTATACACACTTTAAGGTATCTATGGTAAACTTTCGTTTAACTTTTGCATTTCGATGAAAAATATTTAGGAACCTATAAGGATCATTGGAATAATCATCAAAATGCAAAAATATAAAACAATGAGTTAACGTTTTATAATGACGTAAAAATATCGTCAAACTAACGTCCTGGTTATGACGTCTACAGTACATTCAAAAAATGACGTCAGTATTCACGTCATTTTTTGGTAATATGACGTTGCGGACCAATAAATACCAAAAAGAGACGTCATTATGACGTCAGCTTGCTGCCTGGGATGATCAATGAAATTTCGAAAAAGAACGACGAGCGATATGAAGAAGTTTCTAGAACATTCGACGAAGTGCATAAAAACGTAGATGGACTAGAAGAGAAAATAAAGCAGCTGGAATGTTTGATAACTAAGTGTGGCTCAGCAGTACAAGTACCAACTACTGATATGGATAAAACCGCAGTAATTACAGGTCAGGAAGTTAAAGAGGAATGGACAAAAGAAGAAACAAAACATCATTTGAGATTCAAATTGCCTCCGTTTGATGGAAAGTCATCTTGGTCCGTATACCTCAGACAATTTGAAGCCATCGCTACGGCCAATAAATGGACTCAAGAAGAAAAAGCTGTTTCCTTGACTGCGGCTCTAAGAGGTGATGCTGCGGATATTTTAAGATCGATTCCTATAGGCCAAGAAAAATGTTATCAAACATTGTTCAACCGACTTGAGAAACGCTATGGAGATGCCCATCTGCAACAGGTTTACAAAGCACAACTACGCAGCCGAATCCAACGTGCAAGTGAAAGCTTGCAGGAATTTGAAACAGACATTGCTCGAATGGTGCGTCTAGCCTACCCTGAAGCTTCAGATAACATCTTGGAAGAAATAGCCGTTGACACATTCGTCAATGGATTGAGAGAGAGCGAAATACAGAAAGCTCTACGATTGGCCAGACCGAAAGTATTGGATGAAGCACTTGCTATTGCTTTGGAGCATGAAACGGCCAATCAAACTTCAAAAGGTCATCGAGTTAGAACCATTGGCGAGAAAGATGAAGAGAATGATCTGGAAGATATGGTTCGGAAAATTATCCAGAAGACGATGCCCAAGAAACGAGATCCCAGATGCTGGAATTGTGGCGAATTAGGTCATCTTCGTCGCAATTGCCAGAAACCCATACAGCAGTCGGAAAACTAAAACAGGTCGACATGAGGGGGCGATCGTCGACCTTGAGAATTAAAGCCCCTGTAGTTACCGTCAACGTAACATCTTCTGGTGGAGCCCATAGCCTGTATGTTGATGGTCGGATTGACGGAGAGAATGAGTTGTTCTTGATAGACACTGGTGCAACAAGAACCATTGCACGACCGGAAATAGTGAGAGATCATTCCAGAATGTCGCCAGCAACAGCACACCTCAGAACGGCGAACGGTGAAAAGATAAAGGTCTATGGCGAAGGTAATGTTCCTGTCTCCATTGGTAAGACCACTATCAAGCACAACATACTGGTCGCTGAGATTTCTGACCAGTTAATCTTGGGTATGGACCTTTTGAGGAAACTTGGAGCCGTATTGGACGTACACAGAGGAGTTCTCAAGGTCGAAGGTGAGGAACTCCCCTTTCATGAAGACAAAGAAGATGTAGTCCGCCTACTAACTACTAGTGATGTAACTATACCCGGCCATAGTGAGAAAATTTTAATGACCAGTCTCGAGGGATACTGTAGGAAAGGAAGTCTGAGGATGGTCGAAGAAGTGGGCAATAATGAGTTCTTGACTGCGAAAGCTCTAGTGAGGGTTGGAGATGTAATTCCTGTTAGAGTTATGAATGTGAAGGAAACTCCCATCGGGCTGAGCCGAAGAACTGTGGTAGGACAGTGTGTTCCTGTTTCGTCGATCCGCTGTGTGACTACAACCGACCAACCACCGAAATCTAAGAACTCAAAGGAGCTTGTAGACACCGTCATTAATACTTGTCAAGATCTGGACAGAGAACAGACCCGTCGAGTGAGAGCCATGCTTGAAGAATTCCAAGATGTGTTTGCCATCGATGAAAATGACAAAGGAAGAACCAGCGTCGTGACCCATAAAATCAATACTGGGGATGCTCAGCCAATAAGACAGCAACCGAGAAGACTTCCGTGGGCAAAGCGGGAGGAGGCGGAAGAGATTATCAAGGATATGGGCAAACAAGGTGTTATAGAACCATCGAATAGCCCGTGGGCTTCGCCAGTTGTCCTTGTGAAGAAGAAGGATGGTTCCGTACGTTTTTGTATTGACTATCGCCAACTCAATGCAGTTACTAAAAAGGACAGTTATCCCTTACCCAGAATTGATGACACTTTGGATACTCTTTCCGGGTCCCGTTGGTTCTCTACCCTCGATTTGAAAAGTGGCTACTGGCAAGTAGGAATGGAGCCTGCTGATCGGGAGAAAACAGCTTTCTCGATAGGATCGGGTCTTTGGCAATTCACGGTCATGCCTTTTGGGCTATGCAATGCTCCTGCCACATTTGAGAGGCTGATGGAGGCAGTTTTGAGGGGGCTAACATGGCAGACATGTTTAGTGTATCTGGATGACGTAATCGTAGTTGGAAAATCATTCGACGACCATTCCAAGAATCTGAAGGAAGTGTTTCAACGATTACGTGAAGCTAACTTGAAACTGAGCCCCAAGAAATGTCACATATTCCGGCGAGAAGTTAGATACTTGGGCCATATTGTATCTAGTGATGGTGTAACAGCCGATCCCGAGAAAATAGAAGCAATTCGAGGATGGCCAGCACCCAAGGATAGACATGAGATCAGAAGTTTCCTTGGCCTATGTACGTATTACAGGCGTTTCGTCAAAGGGTTTGCTCACATCGCTAAACCTTTAACAAAGCTAACGGAGGAGGGCAGAGAATACTTTTGGGATGCAGAATGTCAAAGAGCTTTTGAACAGCTACAAGGAGCTCTTACCAATGCACCGATACTGAGTTATCCCAGAGAGACTGGAAAATTTGTTTTGGACACGGATGCTAGCAATACTGCTATAGGAGCTGTCCTTTCTCAGCTTCAAGAGGGACAAGAAAAAGTAATTGCCTACTTTAGTAAAGCCTTGTCTAAATCAGAGAGGAACTACTGTGTTACCAGAAGAGAACTCCTAGGCGTAGTGAAGGCTTGCGAACATTTTCACAAATATTTGTATGGCCGAAAGTTCCTTCTTCGAACCGACCACGCAGCCTTGAAGTGGTTTCTGCAATTCCGTAATCCAGAGGGTCAAGTAGCAAGGTGGATAGAGCGGCTGCAGGAATATGATTATGACATCGAACACAGGGCAGGAAAAATCCATCAAAATGCTGACGCCCTATCAAGAAGACCATGCAGTGAGAATTGCAGCCATTGTTCGAAGCTAGATGAACGACTTTGCCATATTCGAAGAACTACCATAGAAAGTGATAATTGGCAACCTCAACAATTACGAGTCGCTCAAGAGAACGATCCGTGTCTGAAACGTGTTCTGGGTTGGAAGCTTCAAGAGGAAAGACCGTCCTGGCAAGATATTTGCGCATGTAGTCCAGAAGTAAAATCGTATTGGAGCCAATGGGATTGTCTGGTACTGAAAGATAATCTTCTGTACAGAAAATTTGAAAACGAAGATGGTACGGAGTCCAGGTTGCAACTGGTTGTACCTAGGAGTAAAGTGTCGGAGGTATTGCGTCAGTTACACGATGGTGCTTCTGGAGGACACTTTGGAATTACGAAGACTTTACAGAAGGTTCGAGAGCGGTTCTATTGGGTGAACTGTAAAGAAGACGTACGAAGATGGTGCCGGAAATGCGAGTTGTGTGCAACGGGCAATGGTCCAGTTGGTAAGAAGAGGGCGCCCATGAGACAATACAATGTTGGTAGTCCAATGGAAAGAGTAGCTATCGATATTGCTGGTCCATTTCCAGTAACAGATGCTGGAAATAAATACATCCTAGTGGCCATGGACTATTTTACGAAATGGACTGAAGCTTATGCGATCCCTAATCAAGAGGCTTCCACAGTTGCCGATGTTCTGGTCAAAGAATTCTTCAGCCGATTTGGTGTTCCTTTGGAGATCCACTCAGACCAAGGACGAAATTTTGAATCGGCTCTCTTTCAGAAAATCTGTCAAATGATTGGTGCTGAGAAGACCAGAACAACACCCTTGCACCCTCAGTCGGATGGAATGGTTGAGAGGATGAATAGGACCATGGGCAAACATCTTTCCAAGGTCGTATCAGAACACCAGAGGGATTGGGACCAGTGTATTCCTTTGTTTTTGATGGCTTACCGATCGGCTACCAACGAGACTACTGGCCAGACCCCTGCCTGCTTGATGTTTGGACGTGAACTCCGTTTGCCATGTGATCTGGAATTCGGCCGTAAACCATCAGAAGAGAATGTGGCCGGTGAAGGCTATGCGGACGAATTGAAGCTGAGGATGAACGACATCCACGACCTTGCTCGACGGAATATGCAGATAGCCAGTGATCGGATGAAAAAACACTATGATTCCCGTTCCGCGAAGGGGACCTTCGAAGTAGGTGATCTTGTCTGGCTGTATAATCCACGACGACGTCGAGGCTTTTCTCCTAAGCTCCAAAGACAATGGGAAGGTCCGTATGAGATCAAGAAGAGGATAAATGACCTGATTTATCGAATCGGAAAGCTGCCAAGAGGGAAGCCGAAAGTTGTTCACATAAATCGTCTTGCACCATATGCTGGCTCAAATGACGTCGAAGAAGCAAGAACTCTTCAACAAGTACCAAACGGTGACGACTTCCAACCGAGTTACACCGAATTCATGTCGGATTACGCGAGCAGGGGGAAGATCAGGCTTGGCGTGACCGTTGAGGTCCAGCAAGATCTTTTCACAGTTCCAGAAGATGTTTCCATTGCACACTGCGTCGCTCAAGATCTCCGAATGAGCAAAGGAATTGCAACAGTCTTTCGCAAGAAGTTCGGCCGCCTGGATGAATTGCGAGATCAAATGCCCAGAGTAGGAAGAGCACTACGACTAGAAGATGGCAACCGATCCTTATTCTACCTAATAACTAAGAAATTATCGATAGAAAGAGCAACCTACGAGAATATATGGTACGCGTTAGTAGACCTAAGGAAAGTCGTCTGCCATTATGACATAAAGAAATTGGCTCTACCTAAAATTGGCCATGGGTTGGAAAACCTGGACTGGAAGATCGTGAGGAGCATGATAGAAGTCATTTTCCGAGACACAGGCATACAGATCACGGTGTGCTGCTTTAACCCGAAAAGAGTATGTCCCTCAAAGACGATCGACTGTTATTTCTTTCTCCGAGGGTTCTGCAGGGCCGGAAACACCTGTAGCTTTCGCCATCAAGAGCCGACGTCAGGGGTTGCCACATGGAGAATTTCTGATCGGGGCGATCAGAACTAAGGAGGGAGCAGTGTAACGAGATGATACGCCTATGGCTTGGCCACGCCCACTCCAGGCGACGCGGATCATGAACGTTCGAGACGCGAGGTCTGAAATGTTCGCGTGCCGCCAGGAAACTTCTGGAGAAGCGTGCAGGTATAAAGCTCCGCGGACAGAGGCGCAGGCAATCAGTTGATAATCGAGCGTTGTAAATAAATCGTGTCAGTGGAAATAAAAGTGTATATAAATCGAACCCAGTGTTTTAGTTAATAGAAACGTTACAATATTATAAAAAAATAAAAAATGGACAGTCGGTATAACAAATCAAGCAAAAATATTATTGACCATAACTAATAAAAAAACCCACCAATTTCAATAGTATCTTCAGGCACCATAAAAATAATTTAAAAAATGTACATCTTTCGTCAAGGTCTCACAACATCGAGGAAAGTTTCAACTGTCCCACGTGCAATCGGAAATTCGATACGAAAGAAAGCTTGGAGATGCACGCAAGAGTTCACAACAACGTCAAACAATTCTCTTGTTCCTACTGCAAGAAGTCTTTCGCGACGAACGATGCCTTGCAAGAGCACATCGCCGACGATTGCAGGTAAGAAAAGTAGGTCCATAAGCGACTGAAATTCTGTCGAATTCTCAACAAAGAAACACTTTACCATGAAGTTATGACCCTGAAAATGCAATTTCATGATATGTCATCAATATGTTTTGTTTGAAATTGCATACGCAAAATAGTTGTGACAGCTCCCCAGAAAGGTTTTACTATTTCATTGGAATTGTTTTCAAAAAGTTTTCAAATCATAAAATATATGGGGTGTCCAAGAACTCTTCTGCCAACGGTAACTACAACTAGAGGTGTTCTCTGAGAGTTCTCATTTTTTTTTTCATTTCACTTAATTAACAAACTTCATTTATATATTTTTTCTATATTTATATCCTGTCAAATTAGGTTTCGTAATGAAGCGACAGTGAAGTTTTGCCATAATTATCGATGCCTAAAACTTTTAAACAGTTTAATCATTTGAGGAAAGTAGTGACAGATTTGGTTATTCTTTAATAACAATAGTGTTAAATAAAAAGTATCTAGCTAACCACTGAACTTTTAATTTGTTGAGACAGCTGGAAACTTTTGAGCATCAATAATAATGGCCAAACTTCACAGTTACTTTACAACGATGCCAAATTCATTTGTTAATTATATTTGAAATTTTTGAAAAACCATTCAACAGTTATCCCATTTTAGGGTATATATTTTGTAAATCTAAATCATTTTTTACAGCAAATCGAATAATGAACTTAAGGGGTTATATACAGTTAAAAAAAACCTTTTTTTTTTCATTTCATTCCGGTGAATATTTTCGAAGTTGTTGATTGCAATTTTATGTTGGATTGCATTAAAGGAGGAGAGATTATTTCTCATCCCATTTTTATTCCATATTTAATTATGTTTGCTATTCTAACAAATCGAAAATAATAACTAACAAATCCATGATTTTTCGCTGGGAACATCCCCATCATTTTCTTTGATCGATTATTAACTGGATGAGGACAGTCATAATCGTATTCATAAAATTGCAGAGACAGGGACTACGCATGCCAGTTTTGCGGACGACGCTTCTCGAGACCGCACGAGCGTGTCAAGCACGAGCGCATCCACACCGGCGAGAAGCCGTACGTCTGTCAAATATGCAACAAGGCGTTCCGTGTCAGCTACTGCTTGACGCTTCATTTGCGCACGCACTCCGGGGACAGGCCGTACGCGTGCTCGCACTGCGGCAAGAGATTCAAGTCGCACAGCGTCTACAATCACCACATGTTGACGCATTCGGATGTCAGGGCGTATAGGTGAGGCAATTTGATCAGAAAAGTGATGAACCATTCGGCACTAGGTTATTTCAGCAATACTCGTGAACATGACTCGCGTGGCAAATATGGTATACATTTTTCTAAAGAGTGGGCCATCTATTGGTACACTTTTAAAAATGCGATGGAAAGAGTATTCATTGATATTTTTTGTTAATTTTTTTGTTGTGAAGCTAAAAGTATCCCCGTCAAGAATGAAAAACTATTTCGTTCATGTGGCTCCCTCTACTGGTCTTACAGTATGCCATTCAGTCACCCCAATTCGCGATGACATTGAGAAATACCTCGGCGTCAATTTCAGTCAAAACAGTCGTTACGTTGTTTTTCAAGGCTGGAATTGTCTCTAGATTATCCGCATAACATCGGTCTTTAACGGCACCCCACAGGAAGAAGTCCAGCGGTGTCAAATCGCAGCTACGCGCAGGCCAATTGGCATTTTGTTGAACTTGGTGCGCAGAAGGTCGATCGTAAGTTGGCTTGTATGGCATGTGGCGCCATCTTGATGAAACCAAAGGTCGTCCACATTCATAGCGTCAATTTTAGGCCATAAAAAGTTGGTCAACATGGCTCTGTAGCGTTCGCAGATGACGGTAACGGCGTTGCCAGCATCATTTTCTGATGATTGATGAATTATTATGCCACTACTCCAAAATCCACCCCAAAATGTGACTCTTTGAGGATGCATTTGTCTCTCTACGATTGCGTGTGACTGTTCCGAACCCCAAATCGGGCAGTTTTGCTTGTTCACATATCCGCCGAGATGGAAATGCTCTTCGTCCGAAAAGATGTATTTTCGACCAAAATCGACGTCATTACTGAGCTGATCTATGACCCACACATCGAACTGATATCGAAGCGGATGGTCATTTGCTTTCAACTCCTGAGTCATCTGGATCTTGTAGGCGAATAATCCGAGGTCTTTGTGCAGTATTCTCTTCAGGCTGGTGCGATTAATGCTCATTTGCTGCGATCGGCGTCGAGTTGAGGTCGTTGGATTTTGTCTCACACTTTGGGTCACAGCCTCAATATTCTTGGTGTGCGCACTGTCCGAGCTCTGGGACCACTTCAGTCATTCACTAAACATGCCTTTCTCACGATCTTTCTTCAACAATTTGCGTATAGCGCCTTCGGTGGGTGCTTTATCACGACCCATGTTTCTTTTCAAAATTCGCACAGTTTCGGCGACACAGCCCTGACTTTGAAAATAAGTCCCATCAACAGAAAACATGTTGTTTCGTGCCGCGGACGGTACGGCCAATGAATTGTAAAAATTTTGGGTCTGTAGCTCGTTTGTCGTTGTCATACGACGAAATTCAAAAACGTACCAACAGATGGCCCACCCTTTATAAGTTTTGTTCCAACATGTCTTAAAACCATCACAACATGGTGACGTTCATGCACGATTGAAATCTGTTCCAACCAAGAAGTGATCGTAATCTGATCATCATCTTTTTGTTCCAATCGAAGGCGTGACCGTCCGCAGCATGGTTTCAGGACGATAACTTCGGTACATCCTCAAAATTGAAAACTGTTTCAAATCATGAGTATTGACATGCGCATTACGAAACTCTTAAAAAAAAAAAATAGGTAAGCGAACCTAGCAGTTTGTTTGGGTATTTACTATTTCATTTGTGTTGATGATAATTTCTTCCGTTCGAATCAAATAAGAAAAAATAAATATGAATGACGATGGAAATACTGATTTTTTATATATTCAGTACAATGAAACGATGGTCAGAAGACGTAGAATGTTCCATTTTCATATTATTTTCATTATTGTAGTAACCAAAAATTATTCTTAAACAAAAGAACCATAACCTCAATCTTGTAGAACGTGGGTAGCCAAAAACCATCAATAAAACCGATCCAACCCTCGAATGTTTTTGTGCCGTCACGAAACTATGCGAAGTTCACACATGCGAACTAAATAAAACCGAAACGGCCACAAAACAGTTTCGAAACCACACAGAAATGTTTGTTGGAACAAACCTATGGAATTGCCAAATTCAAGAGGAACAAACTTATTAAGGCGTGAAGGAAAACAGATATCAAAAAATACTACCTGGTGGTGAATTTTGAATACAGGGTGTTCCGTTGGGTTGATGTCATGAAGAGTTCATCGAGCTGGTTCAGAAAATATGTGGGGTCTCAGAAATTTTATAGTTTCATCAATTATGCCATAACTTGTAGAATATTTATCCACTATACTACTTACTACTTAGCTATTTTTTTATACACATTCTCTCACTTCTACTCAAGCGACTTACCTATGAATCGTTGAGAGAATGCAGGTCAGGACTAACAAAAATTCAACAAGATCTTGGGTCCCCCAAAAAAACAACCTGAAATCTGATGAGATGTTCAAAAAGATCACAAAAACTCAATGGAACTGTGTTTTTATAATTTTCCCTCAAAGTGTTTGACTAATGAGTTTTCACATTTGAATTTCAAATGTTATGTATCAAAGGAGTTCAAATATAATTTTGAGTATCAAAGAAACAATACAAATACCACCTATTACCTTTAAATAGGAAAATTATAATAATTTCTCGAAGTATTGTCTATTTTGAATTTCGCAGTGGTGTAATTTTAGGGTGGCAGGGCCCGACCTAAGAGGGCTGCGGCTTCTTAATCTTTCTAAATCTCGCTTAGGGGAGAGGGGGGGTTTTAGCAAATATCACGTAATTTTTTTTCTAGTAGAAAACGATGTAAAATTGCGTGAAAATAAAGTTGAATTAAAGTAAAAAATGTTGTTAGAGTGAAAATATGGTGAAATTTCACAATACTTTTTGTCGTTTTTTAAATTTTATCGTAGTAATTCTGAACTACGGCAATACTCTCGAATCTATAATTAATACTAGTCAAATAAAAGTAATACAACAAATTATGTTTTTGTTTGTTTTTTTTAATAATCCAACGCAATTACAGCCAGAAAACAAAATATAAAAAATCTCACGTAAGATTTGGGGAGGGGGAGGCAGTTGAGGAAAATCTTAAGTAATCTCACCACGGGGGGCGGGGGGGTCAAAAAATCCTAAAAAAATTCTCACGTAATTTATGGACGTCCCCTAATTTGCCACTGTTTTCATGTTGGCTCGAAAAAAGGGATTGAGAATGCTACCTCAATTTTTCTGTAATTCTCATATTCACCAAATTCCACTGTACAAACATCAAAAATTGACAACACTGTACGTTCGTGTTACGTTTACTTATTTAGGTTCCGCAGCGTCCCAACGCCAATTAGTGATTCAATGCCTTCAACGAGATAAGAATTCATCTTGTGGGTTCTGATTATTACTGTAAACATTCCACATTAATTTTATCTTCCAAATATTTCCTTACAGATGCCCATACTGTCCAAAAGCCTTCAAAACTTCTGTTCAGTTGGCAGGTCATCGCAATAGTCACACGAAACCCTTCACATGCAAAGAATGTAACCGACCATTCGCTTCTCTTTACGCTGTCAAGGCTCACATGGACACGCACAAGGTAAAACACTTTTTCCCAAATAGGATCGTCTTCTTGTTCAGTGCGAATTTACTCGACTCAAAAAATTACTCTATGACGTAAAATTTTTCATGTATTTATAGCGATTATCTTAATTATATATGTAAGCTATTTGACCTGGATAATTAAAACAAATCAATTAACTTAGTTCAAACAAGCTCGGGAAGGAACAGTAGACTTCAAAAACGATTTTTCAGGAACACACCATTAATTGTTTGCGGTATATCTGAGTTTAATAATTGGTATCGAAGATTCACCTAGAAGGGCAAATTTACAAAAGGAAAAACAGCGTAAGGACACGACACTAATCTCATCCGAAAGTCACAAGTGTTAGTGTGTGGAAGTGGAATAACTTTTTCTGCATAGGAACACATTTCGGAAATAATTTGAGATATAGGGTGAAGGAGATTCAATTACAAAATACTTCAATTTTCAAATGGAATTCCTGGTATATCAATTCAACATCTTGTGAAACTATTTATTCTCTTCAATTTATGTTCATATAAGTATTCCTTTGGTTTTGTCAAAAAACTGCCTCAATTATAATTTTCAAGAATATTTATGAGTCTGAATATGAAATTTGAATACGTCTACTTCCGAAATTTTTTGTGACTAAATCGAACCGGTTCTTGAAGAACCATTGAAAGGTAGAAAATGAATAAGTTCTTCAACACAAATCAATGTGGACCGGAAAAAAATCGCATTCCATTTCAAAAAATACTGGAGGAACGTTTTCTGAATTTGAAATATTTTCAATCGAAATTCACCAAATCAAAATATTGAAGAAGAATATAGAAAATAACAAATCAATCAAATAGCTTTATATTACAGAAATGGCAATATTTAGGGGAAACATTTATAGGAAAGACTACTAAAAATCGTGTTGAGAAAACGTAATGAATCTGATTAGGCAATCAGAGATAACGTAATTTAGTATAAAGTTTGACTTACCATCAAAAACATAATGATGACGTCAAATGTCGTATTTGTATCCAGAAGTTCACGTAGTATCAAATCAAAATTTATATGTCCGAGTTATTTTTTCATTTGTCTCATAGATATTCTACTGATTGACCTGCGCGCAGTCACTGTATAACCGGAAAATCAGACAGGATTCAATAATCGAATTGTATACATTTTCAGATCAATGTTATGTTCATAATTATAGATTTTAAAGATAGATAGGATAGATAGCTTTATTTCAAAAGAGTATTTTATGATCATTCATAAGAGTGATAGAATATTTTTGTCGGAGAAATACGTCAAAAAATTGTAAAAATATCAATATGTTTACATATCACATTAAAAATGAATGAAACATACAAACACGATTACAAACTTTCTAAAATGTGCGATACACCACACATGATTATCAAAAATGGAGATGATTTCGACAAATACACGCATATCATGATTCTGTAAAAATAAATTGCTGAAATGCCCGTAAATATTCATCAGTACTGTAGGGTTCCAGGTTACATAAAAACTTCCTCACGGACCTCAGGAATCTACCAGCAACGACAATATCTTTTATGTTTTTTGGGAGGCTGTCATAGAATTTCATCCCACTATAGACGGTGCTGCGTTCATAGGGATTTTGCATGAATGGGATATGAGAAGTCTTTTTTTGTCTTGTCTCGTAATTATGGGTTCTGCGATGTATATCAAAATGGCCTGGATGTGTTGATCATGAACTTTATTAATTCATAAATGTAGATCGCTGACACAGTCAGAAGTTTGTTTGTCTGGAAGATTCCTCGGCAGGAATCTCTTGTATTTATATTGAAGATCATTCTGATGATTTTCTTACGAACACTCTGTTCAACCCACTAGATGATTATTCCCAATCTCACGGCAGAGTAAAAATTCGCATAGTATACTTTTATTAGTGCTCCAAGGTCAACATTATTTTTTAGAACTCTCATGGCATATGTTACCGAGGATAAGTTAAGGCACAGATTGTCTGTCTGACTTGAAGTGTCATCAATGTGTATCCCTAGGAATTTCACTGAGGTATTACAAATGATTGTCCACGATTATGTTGTGCGGTGGTTCTATACTGTTATTGATCCTGAACAAGATGGCTACCATTATTTATAATATCTGGCAAGTTTGCACCCGTTAAACGGAACACCTTGTAGAGAGTGGACGAATGTGTTTGTTCTTCTAGTTAGAATTGATGCGATTCTCAATCAAACATCGATGTTTGTTAACTTGGTACCTATAGGAGTTACAAAAATCGATCTCTTTTCTTCAGATGAATTCACTGGCGAAACAAAAGTTGATCGAGGGTCCCCATTTTTTGTATCTCCTATAGTTTCCGAGTTGCCCACCCTATACAACCTAATATCCTTCAACATTCTTCTTCTTTCTCACAGCGAGAAAACAACCTAAAATTCGACTGTTTCGTGTGCGGCGCCTTCTACGCCAGGGACTTTGCGTTACGCGACCACATGAAAAGTCAACATCCAAAGGAAGCTGACGCCTTGACAGCAGGAGACGCCGGTATGGCCGGTTACGTAGAAATCGACACGACGGAAACACTGGAAAGCACGGAACGGCTGGAAGAGGAAATGGACGAGGATATGGTGGAGGAGGTTTCTTGAAGATTTTTTTTGGTAGATATTTTTTATATTGAAATACGATCGCGGTTTGACGACATTATATGGAGTTGAGATATAAACGTTTTCGATTTTTATTTCGTCCCACTCGAGATGGAGATTGAATTTGGAACCTGAGAAAGGAGTGGCGATTAAGAAGATATTTAAAGGTACAAGTTAATCTTGGGTTGTCACTATGTTTTTCATTGTTATCTTCGATACATCAACCATGACTGATAATATGAATAGGCGCTAATTAATAGGCACAGAAATACACAAGGGGATTTTGTCAGCTGAGATGAAATGCTCAGTTTGTCAATAACAGTATTTTTACCACAAATCCCTTTTGGTGAATGGACTGACATCTAACTATACTCTATTCTGGGTTGATAGTTGTGTCAGATCGCCATATTGAGCCGTGTTGCCACATGTTTTTAACTTTTTCAGTGATGCTTCTAGTAAAAACTTGGGTTAGGTTGACCATTTGTTTTGTTTTGAAAGTGTTTTCAGTTAATGTAATATATTCATTATATTTGGATTACTATTGATTGTGGATAACCGTTGAATGGTTCAAATGATATAATGGACTGTTCTCATGCTAGGAATCGAATCGAATATTCAAAGGAAGTACATAATAACTACATAATTATATCTAGAAATGTTCATTTTTTAGTATCAAATCTGTTCTTTCTTTCTCATTTGATGGTTCTATAAAACCAATCACTGTCCAATTGTAATAGGTGTAATTAAAAAAAAATCCAGGAGTTATAGATTAATTTATTTGTGGGACAAAAATATTTGTGCATTTTCTCATTATGTTAACGCTACACATCATTACATTCCAACAAAAATTACATTACAGATTCAAATTCAAATGTCTCTCAATTCACTATGTACCCACGTCTTGATATCTATATCAACTCAATTGGATAAAAAACACAAATGTAAAGTGGGAGTCAAAGATCTTGATATCCATATCTTTCTGCTAATATATCTGCCTTTTTTATTAGGGCTGGTTTGTTTCTGAAAATCGAAGAATATATTACAAGTATCATAAAGTCTATGGCCTACAATTGTACTAAATTAGTTAGGAAGTCATTCTTTGTTAATAACTGTGCTGTGATAAGTAGCATTATCCATTCATAGCAATTGTGAAAGGATTTTCTAATTTTGGCAGCAGTTGTGTATCGAATCAGTGGAGAACGTTATCCTGATTCATTTCTCCATGGTAAACTTCGTTAGCAGTTTCAGGAATGAAAACAAATTAACAAACATAATTCCAATACACCATCTGATATACAAATTCTAAATACCTTGAATCTCATTTACTTTCACACTTTTGACACTAGAATCTTGCCAAAAATGTCCTAGACTTCCATTGTGAAATATCCAGGTCTCATCAAAGAAAATAAATTGCCTCAAACCTTCATTTTTCAACTGAACGTACTGTTGGAGGAATGTATTACGTTTCCTAGCAACATTAGGCAACTCCATCAATGTTTTCCTTAAAGATGTGAGGCAAATGTTGAGCAAGCTTTCATTTCAATGACTTCAATGTTATGTGTTCCTCTGCAATGAAGAATGTTCATCTGGAACACATTGCCCAGGGAGGTGTTCCCCGAAGGCATATGACCTTCATAAATTTAAAAAGAACACCAATTCCTACCTCATTTCCCTTGCTTCTCACGATGTTCTTTGAACATTACAGGATGTCTCCTTTCGTGAGAAGTTTCATATATAAAAAAAAACTGATTATATATGATAAAGAAATAAAGAAAGAATATTTATTGACCACGTTATACACAGGTATTTGTAGCAAGTCAAAATGGTTGATCACAGTAAATTATGTTATGTTCAACTAAAATTTACAGATTGAAGTATGTCATATGCTAGAACAAAATTTGCTTAGTAGCGGCTGGAACATTCACAAACAGAAAGCTGTGAATATTATGATTCTTAATGCTAACAGTTAAATGTTTAACTGGTGAGAAGCTACATGGTGAGGCATGGTGGATTTGAATGCGTGTGAATTGAGACTTTTCCATTTGGCAGGAAGGATATTGTAGAGTCCTATTTCCAATGAGTTCCTTACAGATTTAGTCAGTCGAAGCCTAGGTGTTCTTATAAGGTTGGCCGACCTAGTCAAGTGATTATGTAGGTCTGATTGTGTAGTATAGTTTTTGGTATTTTCATGAATTTCTAATAAGGTGCTGAGAATATATAGGCAAGGCAGGGGAATAATGCGGTATTTCATGAACAGTGGACGGCAGTGTTCGATATAACTGGCGTTCGCTAGAATCCTGAGTACTTTTTATTTGTTTTCTGAAAATGCTATCTGCCATAGTTGAGTTTCCCCATAAGATTACTCCGTAATTAATTTGTGAGTGGAAAAGTGAGAAATATGCTGTCTTTAGAGTGGAAATAGTGGTTATGGGTGCACGATATGCACTAAATACTCACTGTTCTTGTGTACATATCGTAAGTACAGTTCCTTATTTCATATTGTTGAAGTTGATCGATATCCACAACTGGTTTCTTCTGTTGTGTAGTTCTGTAGAAGTCCTAGGACAGTTTAGTTCTTAGCTTACCTTCTGCGAAAGTATGCAGATATTCCCTACACAGTTCGGTTCCTACATTTAAAGCAGCAAACACTCTCTGTAATAATCATATATCATAAAAACTGTTATCCATTGTAAGATGGTGATGAATAAATATTCATGAAGATTCTCCACTTACCTTACACTTACACAACTATCAACCCAGAATAAAAATAGACTATACGAATTAATCAAAATGAGAACATTGCCATGGTGATCCCTGTATTCAAAAAAGGTGAACCCTCCAGTCTTGATAACTAACTACCTATCTCCATAATATGTATTTTTGGAGAAATTATCGAAATAATACTAAAAACAAAAGATTTACTAAATATCTTGAGTGATTCACAGTTCGACTTCACAGTGGGGCGTTCGACAATACATGCTCTGCAGGATGCCATTCGGTGCATAGTCGACGGTCTGGAGCAAGGAAAAATCACTGCACTCACTTTATGTGACCTCACTAAGGCCTTCGATTTTATCTCTCATGGTATCCTCGTGGAAAAGTTAGATTTCTATGGAGTTCGGGGAATTACTCTATCTCTCATGAATTCTTATCTGATTAACCGACTACAATGTGTATGTCTCAATCATATTAAATCGGACTTCAAAATTGTTAAATACGGTGTACCTCGAGGCTCTGTGTTTGGACCTCTACTATTTGTCATCTATGTAAATAACATCTGTAAGTACTTGACCGCCTTGTTCGCAGACGATACATCATTCATAACCACAGGTAGGAAACCTGGCTCTCACTACAGAAGAACTAGAATGCAGTGCTGAAGAGTGGTTTTCAGCAAACAACTTAAAGTTAAACAGAAATAAATCACAAAAATTATATCAACAAAATCGGCACCCAGTACAAACAATGATACAGAAACTTCTGGAAAGTTGTTAGGGTTAATAATAGGTGACAAATTGAGTTGAAAGGGTCACATTGATTATTTGGGTAGCATCTAGTTTATCTAGTACCATATCCCTGTTACGGCAACTGAAAAGTACCACCAACTTAACTACAGTAAAAACAGTCTATTTTTCCATGTTCCACCGCCGAATGGTCTATGGAATAAAACTTATATGCGTATGCCATAGATGTCTTCCGACTTCCGAAAAAGGCCATACGGATAATTTCAAATGCTGGATATAGAGAACATTGCAAACCTATTTTCATAAAGCTTGGGATATTGTCCCTTCCCTCTTTGTACATTTACCAGACGCTCATTGAGATATACAAGAATTTTTGACAGCATTACCCTCCAGTCAGATATCCATAAGTATCACACAAGAAAGGCAAACCATATACACCACGTTATCGATTAGTCAAATCCCAAAAAAATCTATGAATATCCAGTTATACAACGCTCTGCCAGACACAGTAAAATCTATGGGAAATCGACAGTTCAAATCAATTTTGAAAAAATATCTCCTTCAACATATTTATCAGCAATTTTTGACGGAAATGAATTCCAATTCAGATAATCACCGCATTGTTAGTCAGTAATGTACAGGGTGGGCCAAATTGGACACTTTCAAAGGGAAAGACCTGTTTCTAAACTAGATAGATGAAAACTGATGGCAATGTCTGGGGGTCAATTTTCATGACAAACTTCATGGTGAAAACTGCATATCGATATCTATAACCGTTTCTGAGTTAAAGCATGTTTTCCGAAAATGTGCATTTTCGAAAAGTTGCTGTAACTTTTTTCCTGTTGAAAATTCTTTGTTCCTATAAAACACTTCCAAAGCACTTTTTCACGTAGAATTCAATGGTGAAACTCATTGATTTTTTCAAGTCATGTATCAAGAGTTATTGATAGAAAAATAATTTTTTCAAACGGGACACCCTGTATATTCCTGCGTATTCAAGTAGTACTTGAAATTACCATTCCAAAAACATAGCACACTCATTGTTTTGCTCAAAACATCTTTGAAATACAAAGCTTTTAGGTTTTTTTATAGGTAGATTTTAGAACGCAAACTTTGAACAAGTAGGCTTTGGACAATTCGGCGATGAAACAAAAAGCCAAAATTCACTAGTAGTTGTCAAGTTAAAGAAACTGTCCACAACAGTAATCAAGACTGAAAGTTTTATTAAGAGTCTCATCCTATACTTACTATAAAAAAATAAATCTCCAACAATAATAATAATTGAAAATAATCAAGAACAAATTTCTTTAGAGATGGTATTCGAAATGTCCACCAGCTTCTCTTAAACACAGGCGGCACCTTTTTTGAATATTTCTCACCGGATTTATTAATCCAACGGTGGTGAGGAAAGCAAAAATTCGCATCACTGCATCTTCCAAATCGTGTCTGGAGTTGGTCGGCAGAGTCCATAGGCGTTAGGTCTGGTGACCTGGCCGGCCAATGTTTGGGTCCTTGGTTGGCTACCCTATTATTGTCAAAATTTGCAACCAAAAAACTGCTAATTATTGCAGCTTCAATAAAGGCAATTCATCAACAATCAATTTGACAACTACTAGTGAACTTTGGCTTTCTGTTTTATTGCCGAATTGTGCAAAGCCTACTTGTTCAAAGTTTGCATTCTGAAGTCTACCTATAAAAAAACCTAAAAGCTTCGTATTTCAAAGATGTCTCAAGCAAAACAATGAGTGTGCTATATTTTTGGAATGGTAATTTCAAGTACTACTTAAATACGCAGGAGTATACAGGGTGTCCCATTTGAAAAAATGATTTTTCTATCAATAACTCTTGATACATGACTTGGAAAAATCAATGAGTTTCACCATTGAATTCTTCGTGAAAAAGTGCTTTGGAAATGTTTTTATAGAAACAAAGAATTTTCAACAGGAAAAAAGTTACAGCAACTTTTCGAAAATGCACATTTTCGGAAAACATGCTGTAACTCAGAAACGGTTATATATATCGATAAGCAGTTTTCACGATGAAGTTTGTCATAAAAATTGACCCTCAGACACCGACATCAGTTTTCATCTATCTAGTTCAGAAACAGGACTTTCCCTTCAAAAGTGTCCAATTTGGCCCACCCTGTACGTATCTATCAATTAATATTTTACTTTTACTATTATATGTATGTATATGTATAATGTAGTTAAATAAAACTCTATTCTATTATATTCTCTTCATATCACTATTACTACTGAAATGAAGTTTATATTCAGATCCATATTCCGACCGTAGTTCATTAAACAGACAATAATTTTTTTTATTATTCAACTGTAAAACTTCAACAAAACATGAAATACAAATGTATTCAATTCAAACAAGTTCTCGAAATGATGACCACAAAGAGCTTCCTTTTTTATGAAAGACTGCCTAACATTTAATAACATTTGAGGCGCCACTCATCGAAAAGCAGCCCTTATTCTCTCCTTCATATTTTTCAATGTGGTTGGAGGAGTGTCGTAAATCTCATTTCTCAAATATCACCATGAAAAAAATCAAAGCAAGTCAAATCTGGCGATCTCACTGGCCAATTTTGTGGTCCTCCCCTACCAATCCACCCATGCGGAAAACACATATTCAAAAACTACCGAACAGTTCGAAGTCAATAACAAGTTTACTATATTCTTGTCCTGGTGTGTCATTCAGACTATTTTTTGTAGTATTATGACCCGTCTTTTGATGCGGCTCCTAGTGTGGTTTTAGGTACAACAAGAGCTGGTTCCAGACCAAGATTGAATGTAGATAACCCCTCCTTTAGCAGGTCACTTTGATTCTATTTAATTTGGAAAGTGTCGGAAGTTTGGTGATACATTCCTAGATAAACCTGAACTTTACCTTGTACCCTGCAAGAGCTTTTAGTCTATCCTGACTATCCGAATAAATATGGGTTTCCTTTCTCGTGAGGGCCTATTTTTGCACATCGAAGAATTGCTAAAATTTCTGCGTGGAACACTGAAATGTGTTACCAAGCGTATAGTGTTTCTTCTTCAAAAATGAGCGATACATTTCCGCACCATAATCTTGGTTAGTCTTTAGATGTGGCATATTCGAAGGATTATTTCTATTATTTTGTTTTTTCACGTAAAATTAACGTCTTGAATTCGACGTAAAACGTAAAAAACTCAACAGTATCTGCTTATTTTGTGATCACTGATCCGTTATAATTGATTACGTTCCACAGTGCCCTCTACGGTACTTGAAATCGCCAATTTAGACAGTGTTTTCATTCATTGTAGCTCATCCCTAGGCTTGGAGATGAAGTTTCATTGAAATAAATGAAAAAGTACAAAACCAGTTGCTCCAAAATGAATATATTGGTTGAAGGAAATTAGTGATAGGTAATAAAACACCGTTGACGTACTTATGTGCAGAAGTATCTTTAGTACATTATTATAATGTTAAGGCTTGGTCTTAGTGGTAACACCCGGTGTTATAATATTACAATGTAACTGTACAATTGTTGAAAAATATCTTGATTAATATCAGTCGTAATATGTAAATGCAACGCCTGAGGTGATATCCGGAAACGAAATATCAATTCTCAGTTAACTGCGATGAGTGTACATAGAGGTGTGTCCATTTGCTCTACTCGATTGAATGAATAAGATTCATTAGTCAGAGTTACAGATTTTGAATGACAGATGATACTCCACAGACGTTGCTCTCATTACATTATAATATGTATACCGTAGGTTGGTAACTTCGAAAATCAACTTTGTCCTTGAATATTTCAACTAGGCCGTTGAAATATTGATAAAACAAGTTGTGTTATCATAAAGTATCATTAAATGAAGTACTGTAAATTTTACACAATTACACCAACTAAAAGTTTGTTAGGAGTGTTATAACCTTACAAAATTAGTATTTCCACATTTAAATAAACAACCACACCACACTGGTTTATAATACCATATTATATAATATATACATCGTAGTACCCTCATTCATTCCTATTTATACATATTATCATTTATATTATATTGAAAATATTTTTGATAATTTTCACTTATATTTAAGTCAACACATAGAAATGAGACTATGGAATGTTTATACTTTTGATACACGGGTTCCGGGAAATATATTTAGTATGTGTTCGAGTGATAATACCGGTGAAACTCTGAACAAGACAAATCATCTAGTACTTATATATAAAAAAATTATTACTGAAGTTCGATTATAACTCCACAAATTCGTTCGAAACTCACCCGTCGTAAAATATGCCAAAGTTTCATCGATACGTCACTAACGCCTGTATCAGCGAATGGATTAGAAGCTATAAAAGTTAGGGATGGGCAGCTAACTAAGCGATCGTACTAGATATGACGAATATTGTCCGACAGGAAGCCTCTATTTACGATGATGTCATATTCAATAATACCACACTGAAAACATACGTTTGAATTCTGTTCCAGTACAAGTTTGATCGTTAAGAATAATATAAAAACTTGCTGCTTGAATGACGAATAACTAAAAATCAATTGAATTAGCTTTGTTTACCTATTCTGTATACTTTCACATAATTTTAGCGAAAATGGTTTGTTGGATCAATAAAAATAAGTCTTATAACTCTCAAGACCCGATGTATTCATAGATTTATAAGAAATAGATATCGCACAGAGAGTGGATTTGTTAGAAAAGTAAATAAATTTTTTTAACGATCTTTTAATCATGGCAAATTCTGGACTTGAAAAATATAGTCTATTCACCCATTCACCTTTTTATAACGATTTTCCATTACGATTTGTTTGTCAATCAATGCACATTTCTGATGCAGAATCATCAAAAAAGACACACGTTTTATTTTTCACTGATCGTTTTTCTTTCCGATGATTATCATATCCTGAAAAAAGAAAAGAATATTCCATTCACAATCCAAACATGTGTTGTTGATTTTTTTTTCATATCCTATCCAAAGGTATAATTATGACTTCTTTTCAATTATGTTTTGATCGAAGATTCACAAATCGATTATATTTTTTTTATGTAGTGAGTAAATTTTTGACAAACTTGCATCAAAATTCACCGAAGAAGTGAGAATAAAAAGAAACAAAAGTTATATCGAATATTGTAGATGTAACTTGACGACAAATTCACAGATCAAAATATTAAGAGTGCAATTGATATTCATTAGATTTCAGCTAATGCATCAAAATTATGTAGCAATCGTAGTTGAGACGTGACGAACTATCATCGAGAATGTTCGGATAATATTCTGTCATATCCATCGACTAATCATGCACGAAACAAGTTCGTAGCTGGTTGTTCGTTGCCAACAAAAGTAACATGCATCGCATATACAGTACGCGCAAAAATGAGGGGCCTTATGTTTAATGAAGATATCGACTTTATCACAAGTTTAAAAAATTAATAGTCGGTAAAGAAACACCTTTTGTTTCGTGAAATGTACAGTTATGTCATTCTGTTCAGTGTCCGAAATGGTACGAGCATTTTTATCATAAATCTTCATGATACCGCGTTTTTTATGTCTTAATTAAGTCAGTCCCTTTACCTTTAATCCTCGAATTTCCATATTCACGTATACCTACTTGAATAATAAGGAAGAATTGTACAATGTTACGGTAAATGAAAATACACAATAGTACTTGAGGTTTGATTCACAGATAGACTTTTCTTTGCCAATAATGGAACATCCTATATAAGTGGATAATGTTGCAAACTCCGTAAGATAACAATATTCATTGAATCCTTGCCCACCGCCAACCAAAAAACATCAAATATTCAGCTATGGATTCATTCATTATAAAAATTTCCCCTTAGTATTCACCAACAAACCGGCTTCAAACCTAATGTCATAGCTCAGGGACTTCTCAAAAACGTCCTCAATTGTTGCTTCGAACAGACCAGACTTCCCTCTCACTTTGAATCAATCGGACTTCTAGTTAATTTCAAATTGACCACACAACAGAGGAGAAGAAAAGAAAAACTGATCAAGTCATTGAAAAATTTTCGCGTTGAAGAAAACGACATTAAACTCACTTCAATCTCTTGAAAGACTAACTGAAAACTCTCGTTTTTAAATAAAAAGATTATATCAGACTTTTGGTGATATTTCGAATCAAAAGCATTGTATGATATATACCAGACTTTCGAATCTACAAGATTTGTAACTGATTTCTAAACGAATAACAATGTGATCAAAGTTGCAATTGGATCCAAATTGAGCAGAGTATTCGGTCTATATGATTTCAAATAAACGGCCTTCCATGCAACTGAATGGACCTGATTTATTTCCATGATATATCGAATCGACCTGACTCAAAATTCAAGAAAGATAACAGAAATTGGAATCAAACACGTCATATTGAAGAATAGAAGTAGGGATGTGATCAAATAGAAATGAAGAATAAGAAAATGTACTAACAGTGACTCGAAGTCAACATGGCTTCTTAATTTGAATTAACCCCTGTATCGATCAGACTCTCAATATGAGTAAATCTAGCTGTTTTTGGAAACGAACACGTTTGAAGTTCTCAATAAGATCAAGAACGACCATTTTTAGTAGACCTCAAGTTGATATGACTTTAAGAATGAAATGTTATGAAATTTTCGTAAAATTTGCAATTGGTTTGAAATTGATTGAATTTATAATATTTCAGGAAATGCTAGACTTAAACACTTCCCATTCATCAGTTAAATCTTGAAACGCAAATTAATGAAATGAAAGCCACGATCGTCTCGAAATTACCTGAATTTCCGATTGATTCCTTTAGTCAGATAAGAAACCCAGCAGACAAATTGATTGATTTCAAATCGACCACACCCTTGATATAATTCGAAACTACCGGACTTCTAGGCGATTTCAAAATGATAAAATTCAAATCGATCAGACACTTCGAATCGACCAAGTTTGCAATGACTTTCAAATTGACCAGACTCAAACCTACCAGAATTGTAGTCGATGTCGAAACGAGCAAACTTGAAATCCACTTCAAAGCGACCAAACTAACGATAAGATTCGAATCGACCATATTTTCAGCCCACTTCGACTCGATCAAGTTTGCAGTCGACTTGAAATTGACCAGACTTCCCGAACCAAACACGAACCCATCCCACCAAAAACCGCGTAAACTTACGCAACGCTTCACGGCTACGCACCGTAAAATCTTTCGTCATACCACGGGCTCCTCTTTCTTGAAATTGATGTTCTGGCTGGCGCAAAAGTCCTTCGTGATGGGCAAACAATTGAAGTAGGAGCAAACCTCGCAGTCGTACACCGGCACGACGTAGAAAAGCAGCACGAGGCAGACGAAGAGCACCCAGGCGGCGGCCAAGCACGCCCAAATCAGGAACACCTTCTTGCGCTTATCGTACCGCCCGAACGACACGAACGGCAGAAACGCGTAGGAGAGCAGAAAGCCGAACGCGAAGCCGAACAGGTGGGCGTAGTTGTCCACCCAGGGCAGCAGCCCGACGAGGAAGAGGGCGAACGTGACGGCAAGGAGTTTGAGGAGCGCTCGACGCGGGTTCCTCAGCATCGGCCACGCGTTGAGCACCTCCACGACGAGGCAGGCGAGGAGGCCGAACTGGGAGCCGGCCGGGCCGACGTCCGCCCTGTAGGGTACGAAGATGGCGCTGGCGAGGTTGCCGGCTACTCCGGAGCCCATGTAGATGATGGCGATGCGAAGGCTGCCGGTGAGTTTTTCGAGGTCGCGCATCAGGAAGTGCTGGACGAGTACGGTGATGACCAGCTGGAGGATGCCGGCGTGGAGGAAGAGGGACGTCCACAGGCGGTAGAATTGGTCGGGCACGTCGGGGAAGTAGAACGGGATCATGCCGCACACGTCGTTCAAACAGGACACCTTGAAAACACACAGGATGTGTCTGTGGGATGGTATTTTCTGAACATAAATTTAGTGTGATCAATACCAGTAAGCAAGATCACAAAATTATAAATCAGCTCCAAATCTGTATCAAGATCAAATATAATGTATGTAGGATTTTTCTGGTAATAATTATTTAGTTTCTGAAAAAACTCCGATTTGAAACCTCGAAATTTGACGAGTTGCCAAGTGTACTCATTTTGGTGCTCCGAAGAATATTTGATTCAGTTTCGATCACAGAGAAAATTTATGCTAGTATGTACTTGAATGAAAACTCCATATTTTATTGTTGATATCGATTTAGTTTTCAGTGAAGAATATATGCGGAGAATAGTTATTCATGGTACTAGTGTGTTATGTTGAAAATGAGTGAAGTGACTTAGGAAATATAAAAAACGAGTGGCATACAATGTTTTTTTATTGGTGCCCTATTTTACCCATTTAAAGCACGTCTGAGCGTGTTTGAATCTAACTTTAAAAAACGCGCGTTTCTTAAAGTAACCATGGCAATATCAACGAAGGAACGAGAAACGTGAAGTCTAAATGACAAATTTTTGATTATTGATCTGACAGGAGTACCTTGTAAACGTTAAATAAAATATAACTGATAGATGCAAAACTTTATTAAAACGTAAAATGTGGCACCAATAAAAAAAAAGTGCGTAAAGTATTCGTGGATGTGGTCTTTAAAACACAGAAAAGTATGTTATTCGTTCAATTATTTGAATTTACATTGATGATGGCAGTGATAACTGTCATGTATTGGGTAAATGAATTGAATATAGAATTATTATTGCAATGATAAGGATTCATAACCTATGATAATCGTGCATATTTATGAAATGAACAAGGCGAAACAACGAATAATGTGTCAATAGTCAAAAATTTATCACAAGTTATTTTGAGTTGGGTTTAGTCAACATCTCTTCAAAATTATGTTTAAATATTATGTTAACATCGAAAGTTGATTCTCTTATATCAAATGGCACCATTTATACAACAATGTTAAGTTTATGCTAAAAACATGTGAAATTACTGTTATGTTTATGATAATACTTGTGGTAAAGTTGACTAACCCCACAATGGTGACAAAGGGGAGGTTATATGGTTATTTTTTACGAAAGCCAGAAGAAATGTCAAAACAACAAAATTTTAATTCGCTGTTGTATAATTGTTGTCCAAAAAATTGTTTTATTTCTCATAGGGTACTCGAGAAAAAAAACTAAAATATGTATAGTTTAATATGTTTTTCATATTTCCATTTGAGATAAAGGTACATCACATATTTGATTCAATATTTTAGATGAAGGAATAACGTATGACAGTTTGATGAACCCACGATCCGGGTTCTGATAAAC
Source organism: Plagiodera versicolora (assembly GCA_037013635.1). Lineage (NCBI taxonomy): Eukaryota > Metazoa > Arthropoda > Insecta > Coleoptera > Chrysomelidae > Plagiodera > Plagiodera versicolora. The sequence continues at coordinate 4,770,271 of CM072993.1, read as the reverse complement.
AAAGCAGGGTCGCGGTTGATCTTTCAGAGAAAGTTTGATAGAGAATTTGAAAACTGTCAATCAATAGAACAGGTAATGTCTAGATTGAAACTCACAGAAATTCTGATTTTGCAAAATGTTCCAATGTCATAGTTCATAAATATGTTTTATAAGAGTGCTTCCATTTTTAATGGGTCATATTATATTATATAAACTGTAATAGCTCAACTTTTTGAAAATATTATAAGTTAATTTTATGTTATGATGATGTGAGAATTTTGTTTATTTATAGTTGTTTGTATCAAAAATACAAAAATACACGCCTATTTTGTATCATGGCATTTTTATTGAAATGTGAAGATGAAATAATCAAAAGGCTGTGATTTATTTGGAATACCAAATTTAATGCTCATTTTGATGGATTATTTCTTCGTGGAATCAACAAAATTATGGCCATCACAGAGTGAATAAAACGTGTGTTTGAGATTTTTGGATACTTCGGCTTGTATGTTTTGAAACGTATGTGAGTCCTCAATCTACCATTCAAAAAATTTAATTTATTTCGGAGAATCAAATAATAAAGAATTGAATTGGCCGGCACTAGAAGAATTTAATATTTATCGACATATTTGTCTTGTTCATATTTCCTATTCGCAGTAAACAATCATATTCGTCAGTAAATAATACCCATTGCTAGAATGCGCATGCTCTAATATCAACATTTTCTCGTTTATTAAAGATTGAAGGCTAGAACTCTGGACGATTTTGATTTCAAAAAGCTTCTAGTCTCATACTCGTTTCAACATTTTAGATTTACCATTTTACTTTCACAACAAAAAATTATCCATTTTTGAAAAATGGTAAAAAAAGTTGAGCAATATTTGTTGCTAATGTATATAAAAAAGCATCGAGTTTATAATAGTATATATTTCATAACAAGAGTTGTAAGAAGCATAAGCATTAAGTGAAAATATGTTTTCCTACAACTGCCATGAAAAGTAGCGTATTTTTCATAGCTTAATTTCAAAACTTCTCTGTGAGAAGTATTTTTTCTCACGGCACTTTGCCCACACCATATACATTTATATAGAGAATCAACAAAAATTGACAAAAACTAGTGACAAATCGCGACACAATTATTATGAAACGTCAAAATGTTATCGGCGACGCGGCTTGTTATTCGTCTAATTGATTATATGTCGTACGATTTACTTTACAGATGCTACTGTATTGGTTGTTGAACGTGCTCTCTTTTTACGGTGAAGTTAAATCGTACAGTTTTACGTCGCCCAGTGCTTAAATAGACAGTTACATAGGTGGCGAGTTGTACAAATTCCGTCATTTTCTGTAGGGGGAGCAGAAAAAATTTATTACCTACTTGTAGCTACAAAAATCATAACATCATTTGGCTCTAATAAATTCAACAGTTGAAGAGTCGAAATGCTTTCAGTTCAAAATAAAATGACAAGAAACACACACTAACTGAAAAAACCGATGCATGTTTTTGAGGACAGTTTCCAAGAAATCCGTGAATGATTCTGACTAGCTTCTGGCGAATTTGAAATGTGTTGAAACGTCTAACAGTTTGCTAAAAGCATCAGTGGGTTTCCAATTTTATTGATACGCTCGTTCTAGAACCACGCACAATCCGGATGTCAAGAACCATCAGAAACTATCACGGATTTCCAGTATGATCAGCTTCTTTCTCTCTCACCTGCGAGCACAACGACGCCTCCTCGTGGAACGTTCCTCGTACGAAATCACAATATTCTTTGGTGGTAATTCGACACTGGCCGTGGATGCCGATGCAACACGGATGGCCGATGATCTCGCACACCATGTGCTCGGCCAGCTTGTCGCGGGGCACTGCCGCCCCTCCGCCGCCGTTTGATCCACCCTGACCGTTCCCCGCCTTGGGCACGGAGAACTGCGACTTGGACAGTTGCGTGTTGGTTTTGCGGCAGATGGGCCATTTGGTGATGTCGTCCGGCCATTCGTAAGGGTGCACGCTGGCTGGGGCATCGCAGAATCTGAATAAAAAAATTATTTTGTTTCTCTCTAGGTTTACTATGTACCCTCAGCCCAATTTTTGATGTCCTTATGGGATCTCATTTTGGGAAATCAAGAGCAAAATAGTTTCCACCTTGTGACAGTTCTTTACTCCTGTTACTACAAATCTTGACTTTACGTTTTTTGTTACGGGATGCTTAATAATGTGGCTGTAAATATAAAGCCAGTTGGTTCAGCTTGGAAGAAGATTTCACTTTTTTTAGTAGACTGTACATACAAAGTCAATCATTTCATAGAACACCTAGTATAATTATATCCAATAGTATAATTTCAATATTGGAAACATGATTGCTATAAACTCCCAATCAAATACACAGTCCCAGTCAACCAGTTTTGGTTGCAGGGAAGTTGTAGGGAGTTAACATCGTGGAAATGCGACTTCACAATGTTGATATAAAAAACTGCAACCAGTACTTACTGGGGAGTGCTTAATGTCCGCAACATTGTATATCACTGGTAATTACCTAATACATCACAATGTGGATGTGTGGAAGGTACCATGAATAGCAACATTGCGACTTCGCATTTTAGCACTTATTGGAAAGATTATTGAACCAAATGAGCTTTCACATTACATCTTCCGTTGAAGTTATATTCATATGTAATTTGGTAATTACCATCGTGGCACTAAATTTGCTCTCTATAAGCGTCTTCTAATTTGATTGAAATAATGTTAATTCTGAAACACCCATGGAATTAGTACATACCTGGAAAGCAGAATAAATATATCTCAGCTGCCTTATATTTCAACCATTTTATAATGCCTAAGAAATGTGCATAGGTTAAGTCTATGAGATTTATTATATACAGGGTGGTACACCAGTAGGTATAATCAGGACCAGCAATAAAACACATCATATGCCTGCTCTTCATATTGAATCTATTTTTCATTCTTAAGGGGAAATAATTAAACAACTATTATAAAATACTGATCTGTATATTTTGAATATAACACAGGGTGAGTCAAGCTGTACGCATTTCTAGCCAGGCATATGGCTGAACAGAATCATCAGATATATATTAGTCCAATGCATTCAGCTTGACTCACCCAAAATACTTTATAAAAACTTCAACTCACATTGTAACCCAGGCAGCAAGCTGACGTCATAATGACGTCTCTTTTTGGTATTTATTGGTCCGCAACGTCATATTACCAAAAAATGACGTGAATACTGACGTCATTTTTTGAATGTACTGTAGACGTCATAACCAGGACGTTAGTTTGACGATATTTTCACGTCATTATAAAACGTTAACTCATTGTTTTATATTTTTGCATTTTGATGATTATTCCAATGATCCTTATAGGTTCCTAAATATTTTTCATCGAAATGCAAAAGTTAAACGAAAGTTTACCATAGATACCTTAAAGTGTGTATAGGCAAGTGTACATTGTAGGTACAGAATGGAATCAAATTTCTCTTTAGGCGAATACACAGACGCAATATAGGTATTATTATTCAACCACAGCCCATCTTTTATGAGGTTCGTATGATTATCAACTCATTGAAAAACAGTTTGAATTTGGCGCTTCAAAACAAAACGTTCATTATTTGTTTGGCGTTCGGCAATCTCCGGAGTTATCGGTATCGGACAAGTTCGGCCACAAGCCAACACGCAACGTTGACGATGCACACGGCCACACGCCATTATCACAAAAATTTTGAGGTTGTTATGTATTCGATTTCGATTGAAATTTCCTATTGATTACAGAAGTCGATTTCCGACCGTCGGTTGTGAATTGTGCATTTCCTTTACTAGTGATTTGTAAGGTAAGTTTAATATTTGGTCTATTGCATGTATTGGATTTGATGTCATGTACTCACCACTTACTATGATTCCTGTACCTATATCATGATGCTACGTTATTTTAAGGCTTTTTCCTTTTTGTGAAAATAATTGTATCCTTAAGGTTAGTGTGCTGATTAAACTCACTAGGATTTTTTGTCGAGATACTGAAATAATTTGATGAAAAATCAAGAAACATATGATGAGAGTCCAAATTAATGTGTTGATACTGGTGAAAAGAAGCTTCTTATCAGTGAATCTACCTATAGAAAAAGAAAGAATCTTAGTTATATATACACAATTCACTTATTTTGGTTAACTGTATAATAAATAGAGTCGACTCTTCTAAGCTATGAAAGATCTTGAGATGAGTCTGCACAAATAACTTTCTGTTCTGACAACTCAAGGTACTTCTTTCTTTCTTACTTTTCCAATGGTTTTTTCCTACATATCTGTTATAACTGGTGGTAATCTAGAAGACAGAACTTTCAACAATTTGTTCGACCAAATGAAATTTTTAAAATACTATCACATCTGTATATTCTTGAAATTTGTTGTTTTAATAGTTTGTGAATAATAGTAGAGTTTTCATTTATCTATTGGTCATTAACCATTAAATTATATATATTTTTTATCAATAATTTTTTATTTCTAGAAAGTTCCTGTGCCTTGGGGATTTCTACTCTTCTCACATCCCCAACAAGTGGAGTCGACTCTTCTAAGCTATGAAAGATCTTGAGATGAGTCTGCACAAATAACTTTCTGTTCTGACAACTCAAGGTACTTCTTTCTTTCTTACTTTTCCAATGGTTTTTTCCTACATATCTGTTATAACTGGTGGTAATCTAGAAGACAGAACTTTCAACAATTTGTTCAACCAAATGAAATTTTTAAAATACTATCACATCTGTATATTCTTGAAATTTGTTGTTTTAATAGTTTGTGAATAATAGTAGAGTTTTCATTTATCTATTGGTCATTAACCATTAAATTATATATATTTTTTAACAATAATTTTTTATTTCTAGAAAGTTCCTGTGCCTTGGGGATTTCTACTCTTCTCACATCCCCAACAAGTGGAACAAGTACCCCTACATCAACTATTCACAATAAAATTTGGCATTTTTTCTTCCTAATGAGCTAATCAATTTTTGGTTTAATTCAAATGTTCTGAGTTAACAATTTTACTCTTGATAATTGTGATCCTCATAGTTCAAAAAAATAACTCCCTCTACTCAAACTGTTATTTTATATATATAATATAAATATATATATTATATTTCATTATATCTTTATTATATCCTTTGATGCCGATGGAACATATAGATTTTCGTTCTCTAATTGTGATTTTATTTACAGACCTTATAACATCATAGATAGGATATTGATTTGTATATGCACTAACATCCAAATAATATGAGCTTGAGACTAGCAAATGAATACAAATAATTTTGAACCAATATCAATATATATATATATATATATATATATAATAAATAGGGACGGCCCATTAACGTCGAAATATAACGTCATAATGACGTTACAGAATGACGTCTTTGGTCTGTGACATAATCACGTCATCCTACCGTCTTTATGGCGTCATTCTTTTCGTCAGCAGGACGTGTCTGGTGTCGAAAAAATGACGATAAAATCACGTCAGCTTGCTGCCTGGGAATATCATAGAATAAAAAACAAAAACATTATTTTCGAAACATAATGAAATAAAAATAGTATTATTTACAGAACAAAAATAGTATGCTGTACAGACAAAATAAAATCAAAGGAAACAACAAAAACATTGATTGTTACCATATCAGATTATTATACTATGATGATCCAAATAATGGATTGCCACTGTCAACTGAAAATAATATTAATAGAAATTATTTTGTTTTTTTTATAGTTTAATACTGTTCCTGAACACGTTACTCACGTTAGGTACACTTATGTTGATGTTATCATGTTTTATTTCTAATCAAATTATTGAAAAATTCTATATTCAGCTTTTATTGTAGAGAAAGATGTTTCTGAGTATTGAAAACAGTGTATACATGTTTGACATTATAGAATATCATTCAATATTCTGATACTAAATTCCGATAATGATACGACAAAACGGTTGAGGAGTCCATCTTGTTAAAAAACATTGCTTTTCAATGGGCATCACCTTCCCAATTGCACATTTATGAGCATCTTTCTGCCATTGGAAATGTATACTTACCGCATGCACCTAGAGCTGTCTTATATTCTTCTTAACAAACTTCTCAAAATACTGCACACAAAACCAACAATTCAACCAACCATTAAATACGCACCACACAGATCATAATATATTATTTTCATCTTCCCTTTGTTCCTTGACTTTCATTCCTGTGCACGTGTTGTTGCTATGCCCTGCGCAAGCGCCAATTCTATGTTCGAAATATATGAACAGGGATAAGTCGCAAAGTAATAGCAATGTGCACTTCATCTGAATCTCTCGATTAAATGTTCCACTCAATCATTAGGAAAGTTAACATGGGGACTTCGCAACGATAACAATATGTGGATGTTGATATCCACAAAGCGAAGTCCCATGTAAAACCCAGAGAGGTTTCCAAGATGATCTTCAATGTGATATTATTTGGTATTCCCTGCGACTTACTGTTACTTTTTTGGTTGACTGGGGTGTTTCTCAAAAGTCCCCTCCCCCTCTTATCTTTGGAACGATTATACATAAACAAGTGGAATTTGGAAACTGAATATTAAAGGTTGTAAACTGCCCTACTAGGGATGATAGATGACGAAATCGTCAAAGATGATGTCACAAGGCCATTGTGGCCAATAATTTTAAATGGAACCCTACGGCAAGCGACACCTCTTTTAAAAGGTATTGAAAAAACCTATTCAATGATACTAATTTTGTTTGTGTTTATGGCAGTTTTGATGGCTCATTAGTAAACATTAAAATTTTAATCCCATTCAGTAGTATGATATAAATTACAGATTTAGGAATCAGTATCTACTCAAAGAAATTGCTCGAAGTGACCTCCATTTACTTCCTGAGTAAAAGATCCAATTTTTAAACTCTTCTCGTACTCTTGCAAATGTGTCTGCGGAAACAGCCTCACATTCTGCAACAATGGCTTTGCGTTTTTTCATAAGCGAGGTGCCAAAACTGCCATAAACACAAACAAAATAAGTATAATTGAATAGGTTTTTTCGACACCTTTTAAAAGAGGTGTCGCTTGCCGTAGGGTTCCATTTAAAATTATTGGTCACAATGGCCTTGTGACGTCATCTTTGACGATTTCGTCATCTATCATCCCTATTAGAGCAGTTTACAACCTTTAATATTCAGTTTCCAAAGTTCACTTGTTTATGTATAATCGTTCCAAAGATAAGAGGGGGGAAGGACTTCTGAGAAGAACTGTATGGTGTAATAGTTAAATCATCAGTTTTTCAGAGCAGATCAAGGAATATATTTCTCTTGTTTTGATATAAGTTCTCTTTTCGCTCATAAATATTTCCATAAGCGTACGAGGAATCTTCTCGGTAGAACTAGAGGAATGTCTCTCTTATACTTCACTTTTCAAAACATTTTGAAAGATCAAGTTTTAACGTTTTACGCCAAAAAGTATCAGATAAAAATTGTTCGAATGAAGCTGAACTCCAAAACGTATACAGGGTGGCCCAACGAAAACGTACCGGAAGGTATAACTACCAAGAAAAGATTTAATCGGCGAAAACCTGAAACACGTCAACTTTTTATATGAGGGAGACAACTTTTGACGCGAAAAGTATAGCCCAAACTTTACCATCCTAAACGGGGGTAGCATCCCCTAATTTTTTTCAAATGAGAATGAGGGTCGAATGATACTTCGTTGAAAACCCCCTTTGATTTTCTATACATTGCTTTTTTATTCTTTGAATTCCGTCTACTCGTTGTAATGATATGGACCTTTGAAATGTCGCTTTCTGAAATATTATTCACCATGATTCATAGATTCAAATAAAATTTTGAAGAACTTTAACACAAGGTGCAAGACAGCTAGCAATTACTGAGTCTATTTTAATGAAAAATAATTTCTGACATGCAAAAACACAACAATTTTTTACTCAATAAAAACTACCAACTAGCTGGAATCAACAAAAACAGAAAAAAAAGCGAATTGTTTCCAGGAAAATATTCTTAACTTTCTTGTATTTCTTGAGAAATGCACTAGCGATATTTGCCGTTGGGCCACCCTGTATATTCTTGCAGTAAGTTTACATGTCGGTGACAAATATCCTCAGAAGGTTCATTTGGAGACCACTCCCCCTGGCAGACATTATGATGATAATATCCAGGATTTTCTCTTGGACACTTACTTGATCATGAAAGTTTTCATCAGAAGTCTTCATGACGACTAGTTTACGACACCCTTTATTGAATTATTCAGTGCAAAGGGTTCTTTTTGAGCTCTGACTCTTTATTTTGTATCATAGGTAAACTGAATATCGCTGTTATCACCTTATTTCTCAATTAAAAATGTCTCATTACTGTTCGATACAAAGAATATTGCAATTATTATCTATAAAGAAAAAATTTAACAAAAATATAACAAAAAAGCTATAAAACAGAGATATGTTATTGATGATTGAGAAAAACACTCACTTCGGATCCAGTCCACATACAGAACCTGATATTCTTCCTCCAGGACCGGCATCGCCCATAGTCCATTTCTTCCATGTGGAAATAGTTTTCTGAAAGAGTGTTGTATATGAATCATGTTTTTTTTCACGTAGCATTTTTATTCAGGATATAAATTGTACGAATGAATTTGTTTCCAAGTCATGAACATGAAGTTCAAGCTATTAATATATGATAAATAATATCCTATGAATTATATCTGACGAATTGAAGGAGATCCAATATCTTGCACGCTACTCTAAGTAGTCGCATTAAATCACAATACCCAAGATAAATGATTCCCGATACTTAATGTATATCAATTTAATATCTTGCAACATGCAAACAAATACGGTGCTAGAAGTCATCCAAGAAACTCAATACATTGAAGTTGAAATGGTTTATCACAGCAAAATTTTCGATAATACACTAAACAATCTCCCTTGAAACTGGAAAATAAACAATTAGTCAATTAGTCATTTCGATGAGTTGTTAACAATGCATATTTTGACAAACTGCCACAATATATATATATATATATATATAATAATTCGATTAATAAACCGTTGTATACATGCAAAAAAATCAATCATAATATATTTTCAACAGTCTTTCTGTTCAGGTATCAGAAAAATACAATTATTATCAAAGAAAAAATCTAATAAAATCGAAATGACAACTTACCGTTGGCCTAAGTCCTCGTAACTAAGGAAGCAGGAAAAAGTATATAACTCATTATTTTGAATATTGAGTTGAAATATCCAAAGAACCAAGAATCAATACTAAACTCGAGTTCTACTTAATTTTGTTTCACCGGAATTCATATTTTAGTAACCTTTTAGACTTCGACCTATTCGGTATCTGAGATAATTCGTTATAATAGATATATAGTCCAAACACAATACAGTAATAACTCTTAATTCGAACTTTTTTGCGTTTTCACTATTTGCCGTTTGAAAAAATGCGACTCAATTCCTATACTCGCAGATGTCTTCATTTTCGGATCTAATCGATAGATTCACATTAATGAGGAAGGATTCCTACTCTGACTGGGGATAATGACGAAGAATCTGTACATACAAACTTTCACGCAAATATAGCTGAAATAGCGAATGGAATAGGATGAGATGGGTTCGAATAGATAGAATCAAGTGACATTCAGACGTTGCTTGAATCGCAAGATGAATGTTAGACTGAAACCGACTCGGAGAAAATGTCAAATTCATAGACCATCGAGGCTTCAACGAGAAGGGTAAACATGACATTTGGAGAATTTAAGTGAAGGTCCAAGAATGGCAAACGAGATCTTCGATTTCTTTATGAAAATTGTTTCGACCATGGAACAAGGTCTCATTTTTAATTTCAGTTTGTATTGCAGGAACTGCCAAGCAAAAAAAGCATGACATTTTCGGAACTTTTGCTTAGCCCAAAGAAAATGATGAATCAATATGGTGAAAAAGTATACCCAGCGAATAAAGAGCTTTCACTGTAAATAATGATCTGATCACTCTTCGTGAACTGAATATAAAAATTCCAAAATCAGTTTTTTATAAATCAATATCTTCAAAATTGAAACAGTAACTCTCCAATGTGTGAGGATTCAATTTACATTGACGTTATCCTTACCGAACAGTCTGCATGTGAAGATTGAACGCAGCCTGAGTCATCGTTCCTTATGCAGCAAGCCGTTTCGCGTTCTTTCGCTTGGATCTTGTCGATTTCTTTCTTGATTTTATTGTCGAGTCTCATACATGGTGCAAATTTAGCTCCCAAGTGTATCAGGTCGCCCGCTCTAGGTCCAAACCTGTTTCAAAACAAATATGCATAAAGATTTATGTGATAGCTTCCCAGAAAGTGCGGTGTTGCAACTCATTTATTTTTTTGGCGCTATTCCAAAACAGAAAGTTGGGTTTAGTGTATCATTCAAATTGTATTGAAGAATGCTTTCGATTTATATGGTATATAAAACGAAATTGTTTAACTATCGACTGTGGATAACCGTTGACCGGTTTCCCAATATTTGTGAAAATTTCGACTAGAACAAAGCTTATAAGCGGATCGAATATTTCTCTCGAAATAAATTTGGCATAGTTGTGGAGTCACTCTGAAGTGTTGCATGATTATTGATGCCTAAATGTTCATAACTATGTCCCACCCTATTAGAAGTACAGTACTCTTCATTTTACAGTTATGGCATTGAAAAATAATCGAATATGTCAGAACTATCTCCCTTAAATAAATAAACTATAGTAAACTGATTTGGTGAGTACTTGATTAAAGAATGACTGTGAAGTCTGAATGAACTAAAAGCTCATTTTTGGATTCGGGGTATTTTCAAATGGAAACCAGGTAACTGTACCAACGTATGAAATAAAAATATTCATCGCAAAAAGAAATGATCAAATGATTGAAAATATTTAGATGCAACTGAAATATACATCCTTGAATGTTGTCAACCCTAAATTGGTAATTTCCCTACTATAAGTGAGTCTTTTTGGTTTTATTGGATTCCAGAATGGATAGGAAAGCAGAGCTGGAGCAAACCCTCTTCGAATTCAATTCAGGTTTAGACAGCAATATGTTTTATTGTTATTCCAAATTCGTGTCAGCTCAATACAAGATGGAAACTGGATACACTTATTCTAGAATGATATATAAATTAATGGTCGTATGTTTTTTTCGTCAGATCACATTGTCAAAGAAGATATATAAGGTGAGTTTTTTTTATCTTGAGAGAATTGAATACCTTCGAAATTAAGAATCTTATCAAGAAATCTTTCGACTGAAATGTTTTCGTCTCAGAAGGGCCTGTTGGATGATGCCAATCTCGATCTGCCATCCTCACCCCTCGAGGGCGGAGGTTGGGCATTTCGCGAATTTAAAGTAGGAACCCCTATTTTTTTTTCAGTAGATGGCGCTGTAATCGTAGAAAATACAATGTCTCGTAATTCTTCTGAAATTGCACGTTTGTAATTTATGATTTGAAAAGGAAGAACAACCCAATTATAGGATCTATTTGAAAAATACAACTCTAGATCCTTGGACGTACATTCATAGACGCCCAGACGTCCAAATTGGTGTCCATAGTCATTCAATGGACGTTAATAGACGTTTTATGTGTTGTGGAATGTTTCCACTAAACAATCATGAATTCGTCAATATTTATTCTTGATGAGTCTTATTTGATAGAGACAGCTTCATTCTGTTTCGGTTTTTACTCTTGTATTGAATTTTTTCCACAAAATGACGTTTTTCTGTCCCCCAAGTAACAAAGAACTCCCCCAATGGAACTCACCAAAAATTAGCTGGCTCCATATAGTCGACCTGCTGCAGCGACAAGCTGGTGACCAACACCTGGCCGGAGCGTGATCGAAGGTCCAGTCCGAAAGGGCCGAAGCCGTAACAAGCGATAGAGATGAGCAGCACCAGGATCTGCACGGTGGTTACCCAGTAAGTGAACATCGGTCGGTGGTCCTCCATGTCGTCCAACTGCTCTCGGACGACGGCCTCTTGGGCTACTGATTTTCTGATCGATCGACTACAGAAGGAATCGGAGAATTAAAAAAAAATCCAGAATCCTGCAGCCCACACAATAGCTCAGTTATTATAGTCTATTTATTCAAGCAAGATTGTCGTGACAGCTCTCCAGAAAGAGCAATGTTGCAGCTTGTCTTTGCTTTTCAACAATACTCCGAAACAGATGTTCACTTGATCATTCAAATTGTTTTTGACTATAAATTATATACACCAAAATTGGATGACTATTGACTGTTTTTTCAATATTTGTGAAAACTTCGACTATAATTAATAAATTTCATCAGCGGATCAAAGAGTTCTCTCTAAATAAATTTGGCATCGTTGTGATGTCACTGTGAAGTGTTGCCATAAATATTGTTGCCCAAATGTTTCCAGCTATGTCTGAACCAATTAGGAGTTCAGATAGGTGGATACCTTTCATGTTGTACTAATGACATCTGACAGAATTATCTTCCTTCAATAAATATATTATAGTTGAGTTGGAATATTGTGATTTTGCACCCTTCTATCTCTCAGGACGCATAACAAGAAAACAGTTTCACAACATCTACACAATTGTGTGAAATACAGGGCGTAACTAAATAACTGTGAAACATATCTGGGGATGATTCCTCATCGAAAAAAAGATAGGATCTTTCATATAAATAAACTTCTTTGAAGCATCCCATGTTGAGATACAGCCCCTTGAAGGCGGTACATGAAATTTGTTTAACAATTTTTTTCAAAAGCACTGAAAAAGTTACAGTATTGAAATCAACATGTTATTTTCTACTACCAAAAAGACACCCAGTAATTTATTCGGTTTACCCCATGGTTGTGAGGGGTTGAAAATGCAACCCCACAAATTAATTCCCAATGTAACTTTTTGTCTTATTATTTGTGCAAAGCCTGACCAAATTTGACAAAATAATTTTCATCTCGGAAATCGTCACAGATGAGTATAGGGAATTATGTAGGAAAGTTGTGAGGAATCTCATGAGGATTTCAAAAATTATATAACAAATTTGAAATAACAAAGTTGCTACTATTTTCTTATACAAGCGGCAACACTGTATTGGTGAAAATATTTTAAACGGATAAAGCATGTTTGATTATCCACGCTCACAAAGTTTCGAAATGATCTGTCTTTCCGTTCTCCAGATACGTCTAATGTTCCATCCACTGTGAAACACCCTGTTTCTTTATATGAAATATCCTATCATTTTTTCGATGGGGAATCACCCAATCAAATGTTTTACACTCATTTAGTTATACCCCGTATGCGCTTTGGAAAAAACTTGTGTGATACATTCCTATGAAGAGAATGAAAAAGTTATCTGAAAATCTTGAATTTGAACATAACATTCATGAGGAAAAACAAAGTTGAAAGTTATTTCTCCGTTCTTCGAGAATCACTGAAAAAGTGTCTGATAAAGTTATGATTTGAAATAACTAATACAATAAAATCATCAAAAAAATAATGAGGACAAGAATCTAACATTTTCGTTTCTTCAAAGTATCTTCAAAACTATTGCAGATGATCCCCATAGTGGCATTCGAAAAACGGTCAGCCTGTATAATGGCCTGTTTTATACTGTAGTTTAACAAAATACTCACCCGAACATTTTTCCGACCCACCCCATGCCGTACTGTCGCCTGTCAGAGTTGTCCAATACCCTGTCAAGCCAGTTGGACAGTTTCCTGGAGCCGCCGATACGTGAGGCGTCACCTCTGCCGGCGCCTCCCGCGTGCCTTAGAACTACTTCTTCGTGGTCTTCCCTGCGCCAACCTCTAGGGGTAGGCTCGGCGTAATGAACCTAGAAAAACACGTTATCCTGAAGTCAACCAGCCTTCCAGTCGAGAATTCCAGCAGAAATCGAATCAACTCGACTTCCACAAAATGTCAATTCATCAAAAGTAAAAAAAAAACAACAAACCGATGGAGAATCAAATTATACACAGAAGAAAGAATTCGTTGATTCAAGACATATTAGATTAAATCAAATAAATGTAAGTGTCATATATGCACGATGAAATATAATCTATAATAGAATGGATCTTATATTAAGGGGGTATTCTGGTCTAGAGCCCTACTTTTTGGGTATTTTTCAAATTAGGATAAAAAAATGAAAGCATTTTCACTATAAATTTCCTTATATAATGTTTATTGATCCTTCATGTATGTAGAAAAAAATTCAGAAGAAAGAAATGTCAAAAATTCGTCAAATGACAGGCCGGTGAAGTGGGAGCTTGTTGTCATCCAAATCGAACAAACAAAAAAAATTCTCAATTAGTAAAGAGTCGCTATCGCCTGAACTACGGCCGAGAAAAAAAATTCACAAAAAGGCGTCTACTTGAAAAAAAAACATTCATTTTTACCCCTGTTTTTCGACCTTTTCGAATTTTTTAAAAATACTTATATAGATATATGATTCTCACAAAATTTCAAAGGAATCGGTCAGATAGAGCTTGAGATATTTTGTCAACCACCTCAACAAAAGTAGTTTTGAGAAAAACGCGTTTGAAGTTTGAGAAAGATTTCCAGTTTCGTGTCTACTTAGCTCCAAGATCGAGACTAAACTGAACAATTCCAGGTATATTGGGTACGTACTGGTAGTCAGGTATATATAAAAACTCAATTAAAAGGGTATACTACGAGCTCAAGTCGGATACAAAAGAATTTCTGGAAAACATCTGTCATTCATTGTGTGATCACTCCGCTCGGCCGGTTTAAGTGCCGCGTCACAAAATCCACTGTATCTCTCAAAATAATTCGAATTTTGAAAAATCCTTCTGAGAGCATATTTTTGAAAGTCTAAGCTTTAAAAATATGTAAAAAAAATGTTTTTCAACTTTCCAGACCAGAATACCCCCTTAAGAGCGAATTTATGAAATTGGATCGATATTCTTTGAACGCACTCCATATTTTATGCATTCAACAAAATCTCTCATTTCAATTGAGTATTGCTGTATCAATTGCTGTGTATTCATGCCAATTCAATCAATTCATTATGTTTGACTATATCAATATTCGTTTATTTCGTTTGAGCAGGATATCATCATCATCAATCGAAACGAATATAAATGACCAAACATATTTAGTTCAATAAACATATCCGTTTTCTCGTGTACATCGAATCGTTAAATGATTGTGGGGTTTATTTGTAAAAGGAAGCTATCTGCAGTCAAAATAGCGTAAAAGTAAACGGGAATACCGTTATTAATATTTTGGAACGATATTGAATATGCCTATTTGTAAACGAATATGCCAATATTTACCCATGATAAACACTGTTCCTGATATTTTGTTTTTTCATTCCATTTCTTGAATTTTCGAAGAATAGTTTGAAAAATCTAAAATGGGACGTAACTTTCGAGAATCAAAGACTGAACAAAGATCTGGTGCGGGAATTTATTCCCCTACCCTGAAGGAGAAACACTCCTATGCGCTTGGTGAAAACACCTCGGTGTTCCAAGCAGAAATATTGGCAATTCCACAATGTGCAAAATATGCAATGAGAAGGCCTTCAAGAGAAAAGGAATCAATATTTATTCGGATAGTCAGGCCAGCCTAAAAGCCCTTGCAGGTTATAAGGTAAAGTCCAGACTCATCTGGGAATGTATCAACGAACTTCTGACGCTGAGGGAGGGGTCATCTACACCCTACTTTGGCCCGGAACTAGTACTTGGAGTACCCAAGAAACTACTTGGTAACTCCATTAAAAGACGAGTCAAAGAATTACAAAGAATAGCCTGGGAGTATAGTGAACTTGTTATTCAGATAACAAGTGAAAAATGAACTGATGAACAGGTCTCTTTACAGGACATGCTCCTGTTAGAACACGCCTACAAAAGATGGGGCTATTTCAAGGTGAACCGACTTGTAGATTGTGTGGCTTAGAACCTGAGACTATTGAACACATTTTTTGCTATTGTGAGGCACTAAACTAGGAAGAGTAGTACAATTAGGGGAACCTGATTTAAACCCAGAGAATGTGGGAACCCTGAAACCTAGTGACCTTTGCAAAATAGTCAAAGGGACCAATATCTTTTAGGGTATCGGAATGATAGGGGAAATATAATAAGCCTCCGGCTGCAGTATATCCTTTGGACCCCTGTAGTTAAATGAAAAAAACTTTCGAGAATATTTCAGATGATATCTCTTCTTGTTCTCTACTAATTTCCTATGAATCGAAAGCTTCCATAATCGAATCTAGTTCAGATGAAATAAGAAATAATAAATCCAAGTTGCTTCTAGGAATTCTGAAATGAAGGGTATCCCATAATCAATGCTTTGAATTCGTGCAGTGGAGTGTTTCCAACCCTAAAGGAAAACAAATCGAGACCTAAAAGTTTAGGTTATCGAAAGTGAAGTGTTACTATAGATCAACGTGTCTGTATTATTGATCAATATTTGAAAAATAGTGAAAGCTTGGTGGTCAAAATACGAAAATTCTATACAAAATATAGTCAGAATAGTCTTTTACTTATGACAACTGTGACAAAATTCATTGGAAAATTCCAGGAGTCAAGATTCGTCGGAGACGCCAAACAAACTGGTCGTACAAAAACAAGTCATTGAAATGTAAATGTCGAAGTAGTGAGTGAGAGTGTTAGTGACGGGACGTAGGATTATTCTGAAAATTTGGTCTCTCGAATAATCAGTTTTGTTTTATCGATCCAAAATATTTTCAGCGTCGCGGCGTTGCCGCTTCTATCGAAAAGTATCAACAACTTTGTTATTTCAAATAAAACACCCTGTATTTCATTCCATTTTTCGTTTCTATAATAATCTTTAGTCATTTTTGTATAATACTTCCCTATACCTATCTCGAAAGGTTTTCGAGAAATCAATTGATTTCCTTATTTTTCGTGCAAAACATAGCTTCAATTAAATGTTTATTACTGCGGTATTTGGATTTGTAGAATGTTGAAATTTTAGGTGTAGTTTACCAATGCCCTGTGTACCAATTATGTCTGAGGAAATTTGTTCTCCATTGTACAGGGCCGTTCTAATTTGATGACTTTGACGATAGATGCCGAAAAGTGCATTTTTTCAAATGGAATGCCCTGTATATCACAATTGAAGTTCCTTCCAAATGAAATATTATGTTTCTATAATAATAGTCAGGTATTCGAAAAAAATCAAGTTCATACAAATGTATAAAAATCGGATTATTTTCAAATCTTATTGTAAATGAACGAGCGAACGTTTTCAATCTCTATAATGACATGTTTCCATGACAGTTCATAGCTTTCTAAAACAAAATATGGCAGAATGATCAAATTTTTAAATCGATAAATCAGAACTGATTACTCGAAAAACCAAATTTTCAGAATAATCCTACGTCCCGTTCTTCATATACGTCTCACCTACTATCGACCGTGAGTGACCCTGTAGAATGGATTATTGAGCATCACCAAATGGGTGGTCATTTCTCCAGCAGATTTTCACATTGGTGAGTTTGTTAATTTTCAGTTGCTTTTGGGGTTCTGAGAATGTGAATATCGTTGTCGAAAAATGAAGGCATAGACAACAGACGTGTTTGGTGTGGATTTTCGACTGGACACATAATCGGAACATTACTTTTTTGAAATTGGCTGGTCAAGCAATTTGACAGAATTGGATATTAATGTGTACAATATGCGGTTTCAAGAAGAAGGTGCCACATGCCATACCATACAGCCCGTAAAACATTTCTTATTGGAGAAAAAAATCGCTTACTCTTTCCCTGCGAAGGGGTTCCGTCTGTTGTTGCTGTTGTTGCCGCTGCTGTTGTCCTCTGTCGACGGTGTCGCCGCCAGGGGGTGAGAGCGGTCGCTCGAAGAACGACTGTTCTTCGGGAGGAATCGCGCTCGCCTCGGCAGTTTCCGGCGGAGGCACGAAGCTTCGCGATCTTTGCGATTGTTGCGATCTCGGTCTCGGTCTGTGTCTAGACAAGGTCTGGAAGAGAAAAAAGAGTCGTATGATTGAAAGAATTGAGAATAGATTAAAAATATACCAGCGATGGATATTTGTTTATAAAATGCGAATTTTTCGTTTATACTTCCGAATCAATTTGATCCGCTTCTAAGTTCATAGGACCAGAACCGGCAACTGGAATTTGCAACACAGTCATCAGGAAGAAGATTGATGACTGGACTGCGGCAAAGCGCAGGAAGGCATGGAGAAATGCCCCTGGGTGCAGAATAGCCAAGATCTTCATTAGACCAGATCAAATGAAGAAATGGGAAGAACAACTACTCACGCTGAGTAGGAAGAACGCAAAAGTGATCATCGGTATTCTGACCAATCACGGTACTCTGCGGAAGCACAGACACAGAATGGGATTGGAAGAAAACCCATTATGTAGATTCTGTGAACTAGAAGATGAAACTTCACTGCATATCATCTTCCAATGCCCTGCAGTAATGGAGAAGAGGCGCCTTCACCTAGGCGACCCAGATCCACAGGGATTCCAATGCGAGGAAGGCACTATCAGGAATATCCTGACCTTTTGGGGGGAGATCTTCGATTAGAGCCACCAGCTATCTGAGGGACGTCAAGGGATTACCCATACGTCTGGAGGCATTACGTGCCCCAACCCCACAGTCGACACTAGGTCGACAATAATAATAATAATAAGTAACCCTAGTCGGATGAAACGCACTTTTTCGTGATGAAGGAACCAATCAAGACTTGACGCGTTTTAGACACAAACCATTTCTTGTCATAGTTTCGGATGAGCCGAATGATATTTCAACACAATCAGGGAGATCTCTAGTTGTCCCAGAAGGCTCAACAAAATCAATTGTAAAAATCGAAAAATTCAATTTTGATTGAAAAAATATTGTAATTGTATTGTATTGTAATATATCTCGCAACAGATGCTTGTCAAATCTTACAGACAGTCGTACCAACCCAGAAAAAAATTACCTGCCTTCCTGAAGCCAGGCAGTTTAATATGACAATGTCATCCCACTTTTCAATCACAATGGTATTAGAAAAATCTATTTCGTTTGTTGAGTATCCCTGTATATATGATTATCTACTTTTCTCAACTCGTGGAAGCTGTTCTCTTTCATGGTAGGTTATCATAGTACTATAAAGAATAGGGAGATGAATAGGAAATCTCAAGGGAAATTTCCAGAATAGACCATTTGATGAATTTTATGGCCAAATTCATGCTGAGATATCTTCTTATGGTGTCTTAAAACATACTGACAAAGGGATAGGAAATGTCAAATAATCTATTCTACTCATGATATAACCATAAAGAAAAGACACAGTGATTTTTGGAACATGTAATTGAATGACTGCTATGTTGACTGTAGGTTAAAAATGCTTTATGTTAGGGTCTACATACAGTGCGTCCAGAAAGTAACGCATAAATTCATTATTGGCTAAATGAACAATTAAATTTGGAATTCCCAAACCAGGTCGATTTTTGATTTCAATTTACTATTGTTTCAAATCATAATCTAATATACAGGGTGAACCACTTTCGTGAAATGACGTTATCACAATTTTTTTCGAATGGAACCCCCCCTTTTTTTTTCAATTTCCAAATTGCCTTTGCTGAGCTGATTCCAAAAATGTATAATATGTTGTTTCAAATTGGTACAGGGTGGGCAAAAATGCAGCGAGTCAAAATACGTAAGAATCACTATGTGATTAATAATCCGCGGGACCCGGAATGATCCGGAGGACCCTAATAATCCAGAAGACTTGGAATAATCCGGAAAGGACCCGGAATAATCCGGTAGACCCAGAATAATACGAGGGACCCTAATAATCCGGGGGACCCTAAAAATAGATACCGATTATTTTGAAAATCAAATTCGCCGGAAAAGTTCAATTAACCATATTTTCAGAATCATCGCGTCAAAACACGTAAGAATCACTATGAATTGAGGTCAAAAAACCGACTTCGAAATTTCACGATTGGGTTCTCGCGATTTTCTCAGGTTCCTGATTCTCTACGAATTCAAATATCCATATTTTTGTAATCAGTGCGTCAAACTCCGTATGAATCAATATGTGATTATATTTATATTTATTATTATTTATTTTATATTTTCATACTTTTTTTGCATTTTTGTCCACCCTGTACCAATTTGAAGCAACATATTATACATTTTTGGAATCAGCTCAGCAAAGGCAATTTGGAAATTGAAAAAAAAAGGGGGGGTTCCATTTGAAAAAAATGGTGATGACGTCATTACACGAAAGTGGTTCACCGTGTATATTAGATTATGATTTGAAACAATAGTAAATGGAAATCAAAAATCGACCTGTTTTGGAAATTCCTAATTTTATTGTTCATTTAGCCAATAATGAATTTATGCGTTACTTTATGGACGCGCTGTATTTCCAGATCGGTTTAGTCAAATAAAAATCACGACATGTATAGGGATCAAAAGAATTCATTATTATTGACAACATGCATGAAAAAATATTGCAAATAGTGAAATAACTGAAAAAATATTTTTCAATTAGGTTGAATGTGTATTTTTTTTAATCGTTTGTGAAAAGTTCGTCAATGTTTTCAGTATGGAATCAGTTAACACACCGAATCAAGTGTAATAAAATTCCAAGGACAATATTTTTCTGCCATCACATGAGCGCGGCTGCAATTCTCAAATATTCCTTGCACTGAAAGGTATAATCTCGAAATAGTAGAATAGACTACTTTGTTTCGAGTTAACATGTATTGTAATATGCATTTCATATCATGAATAAGAATATATCTGAAATAATTGACAACTTCTTGAACCTTTTCATTTTTCACTCTTGATGTGTGAAATGTAATAGAATCAATTCTCAATTTATGTTCTCCCTGTAATTTATAAGGAAAACGAACAAACACACATGGATCGATTCCTACTGATTTTCGATTATATCTATGAAAATAAATAGTCAGCTGACCGTAAGGATATCGTTTGTGGAATGTAAAATATGTTTGACATTATTGTTAAGTGTATAAGAATAATGTAGTGAAGTATACACGAATATGACCGCTGATTCCTCGAAATACACTCTACTGTTCAAAACCAACAGTTGGAATGACTGGTCGTGAAGAAATCAGTTGAAAATGCGTAATATGAAAACTTTAATGAAAAAACAATACTTTTATACTCAAATCCACACAATAACAATCAAATCTCACCGTCACTACGTAAGAAAGTCCATCCCACGTCATCCTAGCCACCGAATCCTTTCTGCGAAGCGAAACGCCGCCCGTAGGAGCCGCCCCCGCGTCAGGCAAATCGACCGTCGGACCGCCCGGCAGCACGTCAGGCCGCCCAGTCGCCAGGTGTCCCGCTTCGCGGCTCGACCCCGCGCCTGCCCCTGCCTCCGAGGCTGTCCTACGGTGGGGATGGTGGGAGAAGCGGCTGATGGTAGGGGTGCAGTATTCTTCCTTCAAAGGGCCCATCGTCCTGTACAGAAGAAAAAGAGGTTGTATTGTTTATACAGTATGGTGGATCACAAATATATGGCAAGGAATGATACTGAATAACTGCATTTTTAATTTTTTTGAGATCTCCTGCTTCCGCATAGATCTCATAGTCTTGAATACTTAGATGAAAACGATAATTCTATAACACAATTATCCAGATAATACTTCGATTTGTTGGGTTTCGAATTTTGAAAAATTCGTAAATCGTATAGTAAACTTTTGATAATACTAAAATACCAGAATGATTGCTCAAGGTACAGAAAGTTTCGAAAAAAATACACAATATACGAGTTTCAATTGTAATTGAAAGCTATTTTAGTAATAATAATAACAATTCTAATCATCAACCAAAACTGTAGGAACTTGAGTCGAAATGGTGTCACAGGAGTTTGATTTACATGTATATGTATTCATCAATAGAGTATGGTTCAATGTCTAGAAGGATCTTTGCAATTTCTTTTTCATATAATATAAGGGTATCTTTTTTTCTAATGCGAATGAGCAATATGTTGAACAGTTTCACACACGTTCTGTGGACTCTTTTCAGTAGTTGTTAATCTATGTTGTTGATAATTGATTTGTCCTGATCTTGTGTTATATGAGCGTTCTGTTTGTGGTGGAAAACTGGATCTATTTTATTACAAGAAAATGAGGCATTCATATATGAACAAGGGAAAAATTGTAAGAATATTGTTTGACTTGAAAATTCCTCTGCAAGATTCATTGTAACCCATTCGATAAGTTATACGGATGGCCCTTTTTTGGCTGATGAATATTTTTTGAGTTTGGATGCTACTTCCCCAAAATAAAATCGCAAATTCGGCTGATGATTCAAAGTTTGCGTGATATAGAATCTTCATCATATTTTTTGTGGCATATTTGCTGACTGCTCTCATTGTGTAACAGGTTTTGTTTATTTTAGCACAGGTTGTTCAAATGGTTATCCCAGGTTAGATGTTCATCATTGTACAATCCTAAGAATTTTACATTTTCTGAAAAATGTAGCTGGTCACTGTTAAGTGTTATGTCAGCAGAGCACGGGATTGTTGACTGTCTAGTTCTGGATAAGACTACATTTAAAACAAGTTCAATTTCCATCAACCTGCACTTCATCAAAAAATTTCGCGGTTACTAAAATATT
This sequence comes from Plagiodera versicolora, assembly GCA_037013635.1. Lineage (NCBI taxonomy): Eukaryota > Metazoa > Arthropoda > Insecta > Coleoptera > Chrysomelidae > Plagiodera > Plagiodera versicolora. The sequence continues at coordinate 4,747,686 of CM072993.1, read as the reverse complement.
GGAGTCATCAGCATAGTTGAATCCTTTGACCTAATTTCGTTGAGATCGTTTATATGAATAATAAATAAAATCGGTTCCATGATGTTACCTTGAGGCACTCCTATATTAGATTCTGTGACAGATGACCTACAAATTTTGTTATCTTTACGTATTTGGACTATTTGTTTGCGACCAGTAAGGTATGAATTGAAAGAATTTGGACAGTTTCCCCGTATGCCATATTTGTTAATTTTTTCTAGCAATATAGTGTGGTTTAGGCAATCGAACGCTAGTAGAAGCATACATTCAGATGATGATTTTAACGTCATGAAAATGATTTGGGCATTCATTGTTGATTACTTCTTAGGTATGATACCAAATTGAGGTGTAAATAGAATGAGATCGAGAACAGAAAAACACATCAATGTAACAGTACATCTCTGTTTACGACAGTCAGGACATTTTTTACTCGTTGTATGTGCTATTGAAATATGATCACGCATTATAAACGTGATGGTGCGAAAATGTTCTCCATTTATGAAATTGATTTCTTGATAAATATCATGTAAAGAGACTTTCTGAAAATTAGCAAGTTCGAGTCTCTTTTCACGACACTCAAGCCTTTCTTAATGCTGTTGAAATATGATCAAGCGTTAATTACGCATGAGGAACGTAATGATGCAATAATACAGTGCGTCCATTAAGTAACGCATAAATTCATTATTGGCTAAATGAACAATAAAATTAGGAATTCCCAAAACAGGTCGATTTTTGATTTCCATTTACTATTGTTTCAAATCATATTCTAATATACAGGGTAAACCACTTTCGTGTAATGACGTCAACACCATTTTTTTCAATTTCCAAATTGCCTTTGCTGAGCTGATTCCAAAAATGTATGATATGTTGCTTCAAATTGGTACAGGGTGGGCAAAAATGCAAAGAAAATTGTTTATGGAAAGTAATACGTTACTGAATGTAATAAACAAATTAAATGGAATAAGTAGTTATGCAATTAATGTGATACACTTCCAAAAACGAACAAACGAACGAAAATTTACAATAAATGTTGAAATTGTTCTCCATTGACCGTTAGACAATGACTGAACCGGGCATTACTTTCGTCTCTAACATTCTGAAGCATAGTGGGTGATCTGAGCCCATTAGACTTCTTTTTATGGGGTTATTTGAAATCTAAAGTCTACTTAAACAGACCTGGAAATATCCCTCAACTGCAAGACCGAATCAGACAAGAAATGCAGCCGTATTCTGTAGCATAACACCCGCTATGCTGCAGAATGTTAGAGACGAAAGTAATGCCCGGTTCAGTCATTGTCTACCGGTCAATGGAGAACAATTTGAACATGTATTGTGAATTTCCGTTCGTTTGTGTGTTTTTGGAAGTGTATCACATTAATTGCATAACTACTAATTCCATTTAATTTGTTTATTACATTCAGTAACGTATTACTTTCCATAAACAATTTTCATACTTTTTTTTTGCATTTTTGCCCACCCTGTACCAATTTGAAGCAACATATTATACATTTTCAGAATCAGCTCAGCAAAGGCAATTTGAAAATTGAATAAAAAGGGGGGTTTCAATTGAAAAAAAATTGTGATGACGTCATTACCCGAAAGTGGTTCACCCTGTATATTAGATTATGATTTGAAACCATAGTAAATTGAAATAAGAAATCGACCTGTTTTCGGAATTCCTTATTTTATTGTCCATTTAGCCAATAATGAATTTATGCGTTACTTTATGGACGCACTGTATAATCAGTCAATGATCACGCATATAAAACCGTCTACAACTCGTTAAGCGTACCTCGTTGTGACAAAACCATAGGGCAACGTCACTGTGACTTTCTTGCACCAAAACTTTATAGTCTAACACCTGTTGATATAAGGAACTTACAGAGCATCAATTTGTTCAAGAAAGAAATAAAAAATGGATTTTGGCTTTTGGAAGGAGCAAACTACACGATTTTGTCAAAAACTAAATTAATATATGGTTAGGTATTTTATACTCTTCAATCAAAACAATGAATGATCTATTTATTATTTCTATTAGTAATATAATTTATACTCATGTTCTCTCGTGTTAATTGTATAAGTCTGAATACATCTATATATGTACGTATGCGCATATCTCTCAATTAGTTACTCGAATTTTTATATTCTGATACTTTTATATTTCATATTTGTTCATTTTAGATTTTTAAACTTTTCCCTTTTAGCACTTTACATTTTACATTTTTACATTTCACATTATTACATTTTTATAATTTTACATTTTTACATCTTTACATCTTTACATTTTTACATTTTTACATTTTTACATTTTTACATTTTTACATTTTTACATTTTTACATTTTTACATTTTTACATTTTTACATTTTTACATTTTTACATTTTTACATTTTTACATTTTTACATTTTCACATTTTTACATTTTTACATTTTTACATTTTTACATTTTTACATTTTTACATTTTCATATCTTCACATTTTATATCTATATATTTTATATTTTCAAATTATTTCATAACGAATCATCTTCAACTAGTTATGTAAGGATCACCTACTGAAATTGATGGAACATACAACAACATGAAGCCACGTACAAGCGATAGTTACTTTGGAACTAAAGCTTCTGTGGTATCCCCTGTTTATTTACTGTACGCACTTTAATCATATATACCCATTTTTGTAATTATTTTCTTGGTGAAAAAACTTTATTATTATTATTATTATTATTATTATTATTATTATTATTATTACTCACCTGCATGCCATCCTTTTCCTGCGATCTAACCACCGCAGCTGTTGCTCATTCTCACTCTCATCTCCCACTCCGAAGAAATTGGCCGCCTCCTTCCTGATGTAGTTCTTGATGACCTCCCTTCTGCTGGTCGACCTGTTTAGAGGGGGCGGCTGCGGTCGCCCTCTACCGCCCCCGGTCCGCTCGCTCTGCGTGTACGCGAGCTGCCTGGTTGGAGGCGGCGGTCTGCTCGTCGGCGGCGGGGGCGGCATGGAGATCGCCCTGTCGACGGGCGGGCGGACGGGCGTCCGATGCGGCTCTTGCCTCGGGTAGTCATCTGTTTCTCGGGGGGCGGGCGGTGGTGCTACGGGCGTGACGGGGCGTTGCGCTGGTTGTTTCTGCTGGGGCGGGTCTTGGGGGTTGGGCGGGGGTGGTGTAGGTTGCGGGGTGCCTCTCCTGCAAATACATCAATTTCAATCATAAAAATAATAATAAACATCCTTATTACCAAAAACCAGAATAAATAATTTTGAAGACAGAAAATCGAGAAATAAAAAAAATATTCAGACTAGAAAGCGAAGTTCAAATAAGATAGCAATACACTAGCGATGGGATGTATATCATTAATCAATAATAATAGCGATTTAGTAATGAAAGGTGCAATTTTGAAGTTTCAGGACAATTCCAAAGAAATTATTTTTTTTTCCAATTTACTCATTCGTTTCAGAATGATCTCCTTCGGATTGAATACGTCTATCCCACGACAGATGGGTATGGGCAGTCTTTTATTTTTCTCCACGTCATGAGATACGTCCGACGTATGCGTTTTTCTATTTATGCTCAAAATTCGGTGTTATAAAAAATCAATGAATGAATCTTCATCATTGACTACGAAACAATCCTTTTATACATACAATAATTTAACAGAATTCACAAATAGAGATTTATGATACTTAAAAGCTGTATGAAGAATTCAAATCACAATTAAAATTCTTAAAAGTTGAATAAAATGAAACAATCCTTTTATACATACACTAATTTAACACTATACCCACACATAAAGGTAAACAATTCCCACAAGCGGGGGTACAAAAAATTACAATATTTTTAATTAATAAATTTGTTGATGGCACTAGGATATGATTTTTGCTAATGTGGATCTGATATACTCAATAATTTGACTTTTGAATTCTTTGAGTTTTCTTGCTTGACATTACCAGGCAGTTTGTTGTATCCATTTGAGCCTTTATAAAATAATGATTTCCTCGAATTTGATGGTTACATTTTGGAAGGTGAAACTGTTGCCCAGTATGACCTCTCGTCTGGTGATGGTGGATTTGATATTTGAAAACAATAAATTCGCTAAAACATATAGCTCCGATAGAAGCCGACCACAGCCGAACAATGACAGATGGCAGCGACTTATAATGGAAAAATAACCTAATTGAAAGCCATTTTGGATGTCGTTATTGTGCTGAGTATTATTGTGATAAGATTGACTGATATAGAAGATGCAAAATCGTGGAAATGCATGTATCATAAAAATTGGACAAATGGACAAACAAACACTTGTTGATGATTTCACAAATTGATTTTCTGATTTGTGAGAAATATTCAACATTCACTCCACTTTTTGGAAATTATTTCAGTTTAAATTAAAAATACATCAGGTGAGAATGGCTTAGAACTGGTAAATATTATTTATACCGTGGGATATTATTTATATTCTGTTTGATCCACCACTGCTTATGAATTTTTTGACTGGATTATTTATGCTTCGCCATAATATATGCAATACACTTGTATACCGGGTGTAACAGTATCATGGTATACCCCACTTTTGTCGTTTATATTTCGAACAAAAAATTTCAAATTTGGGGTATCCTACACAATAAACAGCAACTCTTGTCATCCGAATGATTTTATTCCCACTTTAAGTTTCGCCGGAAGTATCTGTTACTTTCGATTTTCAAATGGGACACCCTGTATTCCATTACATTTGTAGATTCTGTACAATTCTGAATTCTACGATACCAAGAAAGTGACATTTTGAATGCCAATATTTTTCTCTATTTTTCTTATTTTTCATTCTATCATGATGGTTCCGATTGAATGAAAATAACATGTGTAGTCCTAAAAAAATTTGAATATCATCAGAGATACTGGATTACATGATTTATGATCAGAGCGATGTGTCGTTTGAAAATCGAAAGTAACAGGTACTTTCAACTAAACCAGAAATGGAAAAAAATCATATGGATGTCAAATGTTGTTGTTTATCATAATATATTATGTGAAGGATGGCCCAAGTTCTGAATTTATAGTTTCAAAACTAAAGGAGAAAAGTAGGGTATACCATGATCCTGTTACACACGGTATACAGGCAACTAGTCCTCTGTGAGGTATTCTCATAGAAATATCTTAGAAGGTGAGAGACCGAAACAGTTTAGAAACCATACAGAAATGTTTGTTGGAACAAACATTTTTAGTCAACACGAAACGTCGGAGTATTCGGGAGTTGGTTCGAATCCCGTACATTACCGAAAAAATTAAACTAACTAATGAGAGATAAATATAGTTTGTGAAAACAAAGAAGCATACTTCAATGGTGACTCAAAAATGCGGGAATAGTTATTGATATAAAATTAAATTTCATAAGAAAAACATTGTTATTGTAAAAAAGCGTGGGGTGGCACAAAGATCAATTTTCATAAAGCGCTCCATACTTTCTCTATAATAAAATTGTTTTACTTGATTGATTGTTGCATTATTTCCGCAATCTTAGTTCACCATTGATGCATTTTTTCTTAGTTATTACGAACTATATTTATTTCACATCATTTCTGATATCGACTTAGTGCCGATTTCAGTTTTGACGGTACAATTAATGATGATACTAAATCAAGTTGTACAGATGTTTGAATAATGTACCATAGCTGAATTCGAAAATTTTTTTATCAATTTCTTTTGTGTACATACTACTTCAAGACCGAATCAGAAGAAAAACCCTAGTGGATTGATTATTTCAGTTATACATCAACAATCAAGTCCCCGATTTATATTTCAACATTGTATTTCTCGGAGTTGAATTCTGTTGGGTTAATTCTCGATCAAACGACAACATGGTAGGATTAATCTTGCAGCTCAGAAATGAATTATGCATAGTAAATGTTCATGACGACGAAATTCTTCACGCCATTCTGAATCTTCAATCGGTTCGAGGAATATTACGATTTTGCCAAATCACGAAAACTTTTTAATGAACCAATCAATTAATTCGGGGAGCAACTTTATGATTAGAGTATTATATCCATAAGCAATCGTTGGAGAACCAGCTGAAAGTTATTAACTTCCTACGAAATACATAGCCGAACTCCGTGGCCTGGCATTAACTTTCCCACAAAATTTCTATCCGAGAGACGGATGAAATTTTTATGGCAGCTTATTTTGTATTGAAACGAGGTTTATATCATAGATATATGAGAGATAGACATCGCATTCGATGTTTTGTTGTGAAGCTCTTCCACGAACGCGTTATACCCTAACAATCATCGGCGGGTAGTGGCATAACGTATAATAGACGTATAATAGAGTATCTGCGGCGCGTCAAAAACGTGCTTTCGAGGTCTAGAGGAAAAACAACCTCGAACATTTATATTTTGTAGTTGGGTAGTTCATCAGAATATAAAATAAGCATTTTCTACGAAATGAGATATTGTTTCAGTTTCGCTACCAAAACCTTTGACAGTCGATTACAGCGATTGGCTATAATTGGCTGTGACATGAGGTGCAGATGCTCTATACTCCACATTTTGTTGTGAAGCTTCATAATCCCCTACCCTCCAAAATAAAATAAAAATGATATTTTATGGAAGAATTCAGCACCATTCGTGGTTATTATTTTTTCCTCAATTATGGAGCACCTATACAGACGTCCGTTACGTTTAGTTTATCCCAAAAAATTTAAAATGGGAATCGACAAATTTCGTTCTTTCGCAATATTCCCGAAACTATCAGATATATTTTCGATTCGTTTTCAGATTATCATTCAGCATGGAGATGCGCACATTTCCCCTAATTATACTAATTTCGTATCTCCCAAAAACGGATAGTACTGTATATATGGAAGAGTATTCCGGATAACTTTCACTCAGTACAACATTTATTCAACAGAGTATCCTGGGATGGATTTTTTTCACCCTGTATTTACTCACTACTAACTTTGTATATTAGTTTCGTTTTCATCTCGAATCAGGTTATTGGAGGAAAAATATAAATCCCAGACCATAATTATTATAAGCTATGGCCTATAAGTATCCCCAGATATTCAGAAAATATCCGATTAACAAATTACCAAACGACGGTACCATAAGAGAGAATCGTTACACAAAGGCGATTCGAAAAATCTTGCCAGACGAAAAATAATTGTTTTATCTTCAACGATCGTATAGAAAATGTGTAATCGAAAAATATGTTCATTCTTGTAGAATGGTTGGCCAAAAAATAGTAGACAATGATCAGAGTAATGTGTCTTACGAAATCGGAGTTTTCACTTTTCTAACAATCAATCAATCATTGTATTAATCCTTCGAAACATATAAGTTATAGGACAGGTCAAAAAAAATCATTTCTGAAATATAAATAGTTTGTACAGAACTTGTGTATATGAACAAAAAGGCCATATAGGAGGACAATTCACAAATAAATTTTCAGCCAGAATCAATAAATTCTCGTATGGTGTAAGGACATAGATCTAACAGGAATTTCTCCAAGTTACGTTTGAATTTCCGAGACGTCATATGTTTGAACTCCTATGGAAGCAAGTTGTATAAATGGACATATTAGGAGATCTTTTGGACATTTCTAGATGTTTGAAAGGTACATGATAATTTTCTCTTTTCCTTGTATTGTATGAATGTGTATCTCTATTTCTTGAGTGAATTCACTCCGGATTCTGATGAGTATACGTCAGTATTCCAAAAATAAATATTCCACCAAGTGTCAAAATACTATGCTCCCTGAAGAGGTTTCTACATGACTGATGTGGTGGGCAACCAACAAGACACCTTAAAATGCGCTTCTGATAAAGAAATACATTTTGAGCAGCATTTATTTTTATTTTGATAAGTGTGATGATCGGATCTATCCGAACACCAGGCATATAATTTATTTACAGAACTAGTGATTTTTCTTCGTAATTAAGCATCCTTTTTTTCCATGAGTAATGTGGAGTCGTTGGCATATAATGTGGTTAAACAATGCACTGCATCTGTTGTGCAATATCTATCAATGATTATCTCGATAAGCAATTGTTGGAAAACCAGCTGAATGATATGAACTTCCCAACAAAATACGTAGCCGAACTCCGTGGCCTGGCATTAACTTTTCCAGAATATTCCTATTCGGGAGACGGATGAAATTTTTATAGCAGCTTATTTTGTAGCAAACGAGGTTTATATACGGCATCCGCACCTGAGCCACGATAAACGGCAACTAGGTCACGTTTTAATACGGCAGCTTGTTTATTTCTTCATTCCACTTCTCATTATTGCCATGCAACTGATAACGAATGCTGTTGGTACAGGGTGGACAAATAAGAGTGCAAAATGTTTTCTTTGGAACCATTTTCCATAGACATTTCTGGTGAACAATTTCATGGTCGAAGAAGCCGAAAAAGAATTGTGGAAATCATAGTCATGGAAGTCTTGAAGTTATTTTTTATCGAAATATACTTTAATTCATAGGAAAAATATCACCTGAAAGTAGACCTACATTCGAGTAAGTTTTGTCGGACACATATCTATTGAAATTCAGTGTTTCAATGTTTTTAACACGCTTATATTAGCTTTACTCGTATGTATGTATGTGAGTAACTCTCATGCATACATATAGTATTGCTGGTTGTCTACAATCAAAGTTGATTTAACTATGCAACAGTATATCCTGTCATTTTAAGCTGGACCAGTCTTCAGGCATCGGTTTAAATCTCGTCCATTGCCAAAATAGAAACTGGTCTTTATAGTACTTCACACTTTTGTCACTTTATCAATATTTTCCTTGAAAAAATTATTTCCATATTGAACTATTTATGCTTTTCTATTTCATCGTTGCATGTCTTGAGTTTTTTTGAACTCTATTTAAAGAAAACAACTTCCAAATGACCTGATGGATTTCAATTTCTTCAAAAGAAGCAATCAATAATAAAGTCATCTTATCAGTAATCTGACTGATTTCACTAGAGGGCATTCTTAATAATATGATAAGAAATATCTGAATTATTTGATAATCAAAAGAATACTATCACTTTCTCTCCATGAAAGTTTAGTGACAAAACATTCAAATGATCTAGTGAAAACCCAAACTATTATCTGCCCAAGTTATCCCAAAAACATTTTGAGACAGAGCACTCTGATTTCTCATCTGGCCACCCTGTACAGGGTGGGTAAATTTCGATGTTTGTGTAAGGACCATAGAATAGAAGAAATAATCCTGAATATCTTTCATTGAGACATGGTGAAAACAAAAAAAAATACTGAAATCTTCTGGAATCAATAGAACCTAACCTAACCAAATCTTCCTTAAAATGAATAGATATACGTATGAATGTAATATCACACCAATAGGCGACTGGACTACTAACCAATTTCCATCAATTCATCACTTTGCATTCTAGGAATTGTGGTAACACGTCTGCAATAGCGAATTTCCTGAATATGATTTGATATTGCAGATAAACAATTCTCATTTCCGGAAAGTTTCTGATGTCTGCTGATAAATTTTAGAATATGGCAACTATGTAAAAACATATTTATTTTCGCAATAACAGTATCTTCTACTTAGATAGTGATTTCGAGGCTTCAAGGTAATATCCAAAAATATTTGATTGAAACTTTCATCACGCCGAATTCTAGATTCCTATAATTTCAAAAATCGATCCAGTCTCCTGTTAGAAAACCTTCACAAACGGTGCATAGAACTGCACTTTACAAATTAAGACATGTTGAATTATTTCATTCCACATACCTCTCCACTGTTCATAAAATTTATATTTTCCTATTACACCATGAATCACCGGTTGTTTCACTTCTTCAGTCCCAGTTTTTTTTCGATGAATTAACTTTGAAGAATGGACGAAGCAGCGATAATTTTTGATGAATTAATTCGAGTTTCATTCGTGAAATCTCATCCATTGAATGGACTTCTATTTAGTTCGTTTACGTTTGTTCTGCATTTCAATTCGTATTTGATTAATCGTCGGGGCTAATCTGTGAGAGACTGGATTTTCCGTCATCACTCATAATTATTCAGACATTGAAACAGATATCGGAATGTTGAAAGCCAAGAGTCGGCTAATTGAAACGGGATTTCGATGTCAGCAGACACGCCAAGAGGTCAGGATTTTTATGAAATGATATTCACTCTTGTTTTGTTAGAATAAAATCATCCGCTCGTTAAATCATCACTATTTTTTGAGGTTTCGTATTGCTTTTCATCATTATTCATTATCATTCTTCTTCTCTTCCTATATTACTTTCTCAAATATAGAACAGTTACTTCATGATCATGATATCCTAATGAATCTCAATTTTCTAAATAAGCTTTCAGACTTCAGATAAATATTGGGAAGAGGAAGTTCATACATCAGACACTCAATGCTGCACATCGACAATATACGTGACCGTTTCTCAAGACAACTGAGCGTGCGCAGTTTTAATTTTGTCCACGTTACGAGATACGTCCGACGTATAGATACGGCACGTACATACGTCTTGAAACTATGGCACTTTTGAGTGGTAGAGGTGTCAGAATGATTTGCCACCAGGCGCTAAGAGCATCATCACGTGATTCATATTTGAGAGTACGTATTGTAAACAAAACAAACGGTTAGGACTGGAATAATGGATAGAACCAATAACAGAAATATATGTTGCAAAATTCTCCATGATAAATCGAAAAACATTCGTATTTTCACGAAGATGGTCGGATCTGATTTGTGATTGGCTGACAAAGTGACAAAGAGAGGGCAGCGCTGTGGCGAAACACGAGAACCACCAAAATTTTTTCAATGTTTGGCCAAGCCCCCACCTTACCAGTTTCCATTCGATAGAAGTCGATCACAGTCGAACGATGAAATTTGGCAACGAATAACAATGGAAACATAATCTGATTGAAAGCAATTTTTGATGTCGCTATAATGCTGATTATTGTAATGAGAATATTCTGAAAATCTTAGAATATATGAAGTATTTCAAAATTGATCTGCACTTTCACTGATTTTGATTGAATTGAATTTCGCGCCGTTGAAAATATCTCGAATAGACGGGATATGCGTGTGACAGCACAGACGCCTAATAGCGGAGAGAGTTTTTTGAGTGGATTTTACTGAAATAACAGAAGTTCGGGGCTTTTCGAATGTTGAACAGGTCATATTCACGATTATCATTAACTCAAAATGGGCAATAAGTGTTTGGTTTATGGATATAAGAGGAACGTTGTTGATTGTTTACCATTTTACTATGGTTATGTAGATGTAATTGATCGATATAACTATTGCACCAGTGTTAATTGGAATGTATGTATTTCAAATGATGATTATTTCCAGGTATAATATATATTATAATCAAAAATCGCAACAGTCGTCAAAGACATTGAAGTTAGAAAGAGTTGAGAACTGGCATAATGTGTTGAAAAACATATTTGTTTAGGATATTACTATGAGAAAAAGTCATTTCAAGTAGTGGAGTATTGAAAGAAGAATCTATTATATTTCTTCTAATAAAAGATGAAAAGGAGTTAGCTTCAAGGTGTGTATCAAGTATCGAGTGGTGCATGAATGTTTATTTATAATCTACATATTTCAAATTACAGATTCATTTATGAAAATTAGAGAAGGCAGTAGTCATCGATATCATTTATGTAAGAGCCAACAAATGGTATTATGAATGTCAAAATAATTTCTGCTCACAAAATCACAATGTGAAGAAGTTTGAATATTAGAAGAATTGAAGTATTGGGAGGAATAACTAATGAACGAGTTATACAGTTTATAGTTCTCGTTGTTGCGTGTGTTAAGTTTCTTGATCTTCATTTTCAGTTCAGAAGTACCAACACTTGAATTTCTGAGATATTGGATAATCCAGAAGTATAACAAAAATATCCATATAAATTCAATTTCGAGCATTTTCAAAAATAAATCTCATCACTTTGAATAATGTATTCAATAATAATATAACAAATCAATTTGGACTAGAAAATCAGTGAATAATTCGTACAGCAATCAACAGATTTGTTAGTTGGAATTTAGTTTGATACAAATGTGTCTCATTTTACCCTGATCTTCTCATTGTTATTCTGAGAATATTTTGAGAATTAGCTAAGAAGAATCTTTTATTTTTATTTATTTATTTATTTATTTATACAGAATACTACTAATACAGAATTATAACTAAGATGTACATTACAGTGATATTAACATGCTGTGTGTGTTGCACCTAGACCATAGGTCTGTATATGCAATGACAAAGTAAAAGTGTTTGAGAGTTTCTGATTTTCTAAGAGAGTTATATTCTAGTGTACAAGAAATGTTTTTTTTTTTTTTTAAATAACATTCGGTTGAAAAAATATACACACATATATATATATATATATATACACACATATATATATATATACAATATGTGTATTTACAATAGCTTCAAGTACGTCGAGTAGTCCTCAAAAATGTGACGCTTTGACTGTTTTGAGAACTGCTTATACCCTTTCAAAAGCCTGGTTTCTAGCGGTAATCTGTTGTAAATTTTCGGAGCGAAACTACTTACAAATCGTTGATTCGCATCTTTACGATAGAAAGGTACAGATATGTTTTTGTCAGTAACTTGCCTTGTCTTGTAGTTGTGTGAGACGGGTTTCCTCATATTATGATTTTTATATATGAAAAGACAGGCACTATGAAAGTATAACATTCTGACGTTGAAAATGTCAGGAGTATATAAATGGTTAGTAGGATATAACCTATTCCTTTGAAATATTCTTCATGAAATATTCGTAGAACATTCTTCAAGTTTCGAACTATTCTGAAGGATGTATAGAACTTGAATAGAATCACATATTTGTTACCATTTGATAGTCCATAGAATGTTCTTAGACGAGTGTGTGCTATCTGGGTATATCTACTAGGAAAATCAGAAAATGAATTGAACAAAATCCCCATTAGAAAAACGAAATATAAGATTTGTGTAGGTATTGAACATTTGTGAAATTATTATTTCCAATCCGAATGTTTGAAATATGAATCGTTATTCCAATCATTAAAATTGTGGGGGAATATGAGAAATGTATAGGTCGTCTGAAATCTAAATCATATCCATATCCAAAATAATTTCTATCGATTTTACCTAATATAATCACTGCATGATCTTTGCAAATATGAATTATTAAATAACGAAAAATGGTGAAGTTTTATTCATCGAACTGTCGGATTCAAACTAGATGAGTAACATCTTCGAACTTATATTGCCTCAACTCTCATTTCAGCAGCAAAAAGATATGTGTTCGTATCCGGGATACGTCGCATAGATACGTTAACGTCTGTGCCTTGTCTTAAGTGTATATATCCTCAATGAGATAGGTACTGTTAGACTGTGACTGAATAAAGTCAATAAAGCTGATAAACGACTATATAGGATGAAATAAACTCTTCGTTTGGCGACAAACAGAATTCGAAGTTCGCACTTCACCATTTCACCGCAACTGAATCAATTTGAACTTGTCAAAGTTGAAACAGAAGTGTCGTTTACGGTATCTTGGTATATTTTCCTAATACTCTCTTCCCCAGGGATTGAATCGAAGTGCTTCGAAGTACGTTTCGACAGCTACTTTCGATTCCCCAATTGACAAACTTGCAGGAAACCAATATTCAGTCCCTTTGTTTGTATTTTATGAGCCAAAGAGTTGAAGGAAATGATCAATTTCGAAGGGACATTTGACAGAGGTTATTATTCTTGATTTCCACAAAATATTCACTACAAAATATTCCTCGTATCATTCGGTGAGATCTTTAAGATGGTCAGTAGATGGCTTGTTTCCATTCTAACAAGGTGTAATGAAATTATCAAGATGAGAATCATGAGAAATACAAACAACTAAGCATATTCATTTTAGATTGATAGTCACTTAGTTGGCAAAACTTCACGACGATGCTAAACGTTTTTGATATTTTTCAACTGATTTCTGTACGATCAGCTAATCCTTGGAGATAGTTGGTGTTGAGTGATTGATTATTATTACAAGCTTTACCTGCGGCTTTATTCGCATTGAAGTTATTGAATAAGTATCAGGATCATCACATGAGAAATAAATCGATATGGAAGTTACATTTACTACATACGAGGTATGAATACGACAAATTTCAGAATATAATTATCTACAGGGCTATTCAAATTCGAGTCTGCATGGGGATTTCGATAACGGTAAGAAATAGAGGGTTGGTTAAACGGGGGCAAAGTAGCATATTTCAGAGGTCAATTATATGGATAAAAAAAATCTGACCTAGCTTCTTCAGTTCTGGAGTTATACAGGAAAAATCGAAAATTTCGAAATTCTTCTCTTGCCTATATCTTTTTATTTTACGAAGATTTTTTTGAATAATGCCACTTTGCCATACCAACTTTCTGTAGGCTATTCAAATATCTGAATAAAAATTATATACAGGGTATCGTATAAATTGGGCCACTCTCAACTTTTAATTTTCAAATACGGACCTGTATTTTTTATTGCACTTTTTTGAAATATTGAACTAATATCAGTGATATTCTATAAATGTTTTAATCCATAACAACTGTAATCGAATCATATCGAAGAATGAGAGGTGAATCAGACAAATTGATTCTTCAAGAAAAACGCGCGTTTTTTAAAGTGACCATGGCAACATCAACGAAGAAACGAGAAACGTGAAGTCTTAATGACTGACTTAATGTTAAGTAGGAAACTAGGCACACAGCTTATACCTATTCTAGTTACAGTTGGATCACTTAGCACTTTTTGTTAACTAAGATTTGGAATGCGCATGTCTATTTGTTACTCATGTGTTCAGTGGTGTTGGTTCTTCGTTTTTTTTTCTGATCACGTTTGAATAGTACGAAAGACGTAAAATCTATGAAGTTCTTAGAATACAACTGAAATATTCAGCAGGTAATCTACCTAATAAGACACTGAATAATTTAAATTCTTCGGAAAACAGTATTTCTGTCTATATTTTATGTCGGATATTGAGTAGGGATTATTACATTATTAACTTGTGGACTCCAACATCAAAGAGACCGACAGCAAGTAACACTATTGTATGTTTAGTTATAATGTGGTAGAGATTTGAATCGGTTGAATTTTGGGATTGATATGATAATATTGAATTGTGAAGGTGTAGAGGTTTAATACAATTTCGTGGGTTTTATTTCATGGATCATATGAAGAACATGAAATTAGAACCATAGTTTTCATTTAATTCTTCTCAAGATCAGTACCAATATCTTTTCTTTGCCAAATAAATTATTTATTGCTTATCATGAATTATTTCAGAGATTTTCTCACTTATTGACTGTCTGAAACTTGAGATCATTGGAAAATTCAGTTATTTCCCAAATATCTTGGAAATGTCGTAACAAAAAATATCCAACTTTTCCTCAATTAGAGCTTCAGATTTCCAACAATCAACCTCAAATAAGTACAATCCCGAATTCAAAGAATCGATTAATTCATTATGAACGCGGTTGGTTGGAGCAACTGAAACAATCCTAAACTCATAAATTTCATATTTCGTACGGTTCGAAATTGAAAGGCTTTCGAAGAAATGGCGGCAATAAGTCCCGCAACGCACGCTATCCAAATAAAATGAAACGACATTAAAACGAGATTTATAGCAAAGTAATTTAAACAGGAGGGGAACGGTGCACCCTAGGGTGCTATTCTGGAGCAATCGCGATTCCCAAAATTATGCGTATGTCAAGGAGAGGAAAATAAGAAATGACATAGATTGAGAAACATGAATTCATACAGTTGACTAAAGGAAGCATTAATTAGATAACAAACTATTTGACATGACTCGAATTTCATGACTATATAATGAATAAATAAAATGAAATAAAATAAATGAATATAATAAAAATAAAAACTTTTTGAGAAATGGGCTAAACAGCAGGAGCGTTTCATTTAATGAAATCAATTTATATCATCCATCCTTATAATAATAAAATTTTTCAGGAAATATCAACCACCAACAATAATTTTGATTTCAAATGAATTTCAAGACAAGGAAAATAAAACTGAACTATGGACACTTGCTGTTTTGTTGTGAAGCATGATGATTCCTTCTTTTTGAGCGCGTTACCATAGCCTACATTGGCATAACAAAATATTGACCTAAGAAGAATGTGGGACCGCTTGGAGTTTTTATTTTATTCCCTCATTTTAGAGTACCATTACATGGTGATTTCATCAAAACTCATTATCTGATAAGCTTTTCTTCCAAAATAATGTGAATCATGGTGAAATATTGCTGTGTTTACGAGTATTCAAATATATTTATAACGACTCTGATTGTGAGATGAATTTCTATGAATGAATATCACATATTTGTATTAGTTTATTGTATTGTCTTGTATTGACTAAAAAATATCAAAACTAGATGACGAATTCATTACTAAATATAGTCTTTTTTATCAAAAGTCAGGTTTATTTCGACAGAATGTTCTCGGATTGTTGGGATCTGAGTGACTTCAGATGTCACAAAGTTCAGTTAATAAGCATTCGGTAAAAATGTTATTTTAATATGAAATATCATGCCATCACAAATGTGCTCAACATCGAGAAGAAATAAATACGATAAAATAGTTCATGAATCACAAAATGAAAACTGAACGTATAAAATACAAATCCACTTAATTGGGTTCATTCATTTCATAGACGAAAATTCTACATGGCATCAATCGACATCCAATTCCATTTCAATCAATATACAGGGTCAAAACACGTCAAACTGTTCTTTTTATTCCGCATCTTTTGACATGGGTTACAAAAATAACACGTCAAAGTTGTCAAAGTTATGACGTCATCAACGAGTTTTTTTAATGGGAAGCTAAGATTTTTATCACATTATATGATAGAGCTTGTGTTTTTACACACGGGAAAAATAGTTGCAGTAGGGCTCACATAGGAAAAAAAAACGAGAAAAGGAATAAAAAACTAAATAACATAACTAATTATAAAAAGAGGTCGAATTTACACTTATCTAGTGAGAACATTTATTCTTATGAATTTTTTCAATTGTTTTACTAAAACAACCGATTGTCAGTGTCAGTCGTACAATTCGTGTCACTACAGTTTTATTATTATGGCTCGTTTAACCGAAAGAGAAAGGATAGAAATTCTAATGATGGTAGGTTGAACTATTTTTCCCGTCTGTAAAAACACAAGCTCTATCACATAATGTGATAAAAATCTTAGCTTCCCATAAAAAAATTGTTGATGACGTCATAACTTTGACAACTTTGACGTGTTATTTCTGTTACTTATGTCAAAAGATGCTGAATAAAAAGAACAGTTTGACGTGTTTTTGCATTTTTTTCAAAAGTGATCGTTGTACGTTTTATGAATTTTGTGCATTACTTTATCATAACCCTGTATAACTCTTCATTATCACATAATTTGCTCTTTACAAGAAGAATCTACAGGCATAATGAAAAAGACAAAAAATTAAAATACGCCATCAAAGGTCACACATTGAAAATACTAGGGACTATAAAAAAGAATAGTTACAAGAGGGCTATTTGGAAGTTTTTTTTGTTGAATAATTAGATGATCGTCTTGAAAAGTATCCAATTGAATAAGAAAATTGGCATTGCGTCTCATGGGACTACAGATTTTTTGCTTATGAAGGCGAAACTCAGATCACGTATTCACCCTTCACTTCTGTAGCACACTTGCTATTCATAGTACGTTATCTATTCATTCCTACATCTATAGTAAAAACGGCTACTTGAAGATATGCATGTTATTCATTTCGTCTCTAAAATAAAGTAGTTCATTATTTTAAGGATGTTATTTGCTCACTGTATTTCGGACTAATGGATTCTCATCTAGCAAAACAGTACGTCAATATTGAAAAACATAAAGGCTGACCCATTAGAACGTGGAAGTGAAAGAAAACACAAAAAATGTATACACGGTGTCAATTCAAAAACTTCCAAAGTAAATATCTCTGAAAATGTAAAAGTCAGAATAGTGCGATTTGATACGAATGTTATACAGGTAACCACGACCACCATATTTTGGACTAAAGGTATCTTGAAGTAGAATTCACCTGCACAAAAATTTTTCCTGAATTTTATACAGGGTCAGAAAAAGTTTTAGTCAAATAAAATAACCCCTGCTTTTAATTTTGGGCTAAACGAAAGTATAATCTATTTTCAAATTCTTTTCTCGCATTTTGAAACACTTGTTGTAGTTAAAAAACAACTGGCTTCACTGTGTTATTCGGCAACAGATTATTACAAATTTCAATTTCATTCAGATATTGTTACTTCCTATGAAAAAACAATTCCTATAATCATGATTTTCGATCTTGAAGCAGGTTTGAAGCAAATTCATGATTTCGTGATCCTGCTTATCACTCTGGAAAGTATTAGTTTTTTCTCGTACAAGTGCAAATGTTCCGCACTGTATGTATATTGAAAATGTTTATATACACTTGGTCACGTTCTCATCGCCTATTTATGACATTCCAAGTGCCATCTAGCGTGATCATTTTCTTCCATACGCTTCAATAATTGCACTCCAGACGACCACCAACAACAAAAACAAGAACATTTCTAGGAGAAACAAAACTGGCAATCGAACGTGAATTCATCGCGTGGAATTCGGCAGCATACGGCGAATAACTTATTACTGCGATAAATTTCCAGCGAAACCGACAAACATCTATACGAACGGGAATTCCTCGAAATTCCCCATCTGTTATAAAGGAATCGCAAACAGGCAGCCATTGGGAAACAAAGAGAGCAAAGTCGAAAATGAGTCGGTATGAATACAAGATCTTTTCAGCTTCTATATACATTTGAAAAGCGCCTCCTTGTCATTACAATATCTGGTTATCAAGAAAGGTTTGAAGAAAAGAGACGCTGACGGATTGAAATGAGTCACTACGCCATGTAGTTTCAACCCTTGAACAACAAACAGATGGTTATGGTAAAAGAGAATGATAAATATTTATAATATGACAAGAAAAGACACGACACGACAATTGTATATGTGGTAAAAAAATAAGCATATATAACAATAAAATTACATCCATAATAATAATAATAATGGAAAATGATAAAAATGATATGATCAATAATGAAGTTAGAAAAGAAAAAAAAAAGAAAAAACAGTGAAACATGAGAGACAGAAATAGACAATAGCAAACGCAACCTCTATGCTGCGCTATTGAGAGTTGGCTTTTACAAATGAGTACTCTCATTATTCATTCAGTGACTTATCTCAAACTGTTCCATAATTGATATCATAACATTCGACAAACATTGGCATCGTTCATAGCGAATGTGAATACCCAAAAATATGCTAATATCAATACTGACAATATCCAAATATCTCAGAAATTGTCATTTCAACAGATTTTGGAGTCTTACAGGGGTCGTGACGTCAGTTACAATTCGCGGGGCGTTTGTAAGTAGATCCGACTGCTTGAGACCTTCAAATCACTTAAAAATATCTGACTGATTATCATAAATGATTTTAGAACCCAAATAAGTTCAAATCACAACGGTTCTACTATCGATATGCTTATAACTGTGAAATATACAAGGTTTTTCATTTGATTCAATATTTGGCTGAATCCAAAACATCAACTATTTTGATTCATAAGATGCAGATATCACACATCTAAAAGTGAATAGGGTAGAAAAGAGGAGCATGATCACGTACTCTAAGTCCCATATTTTTATTGGCAAAAAATATTCGGTCTCATAAAACGCGATTTATCATACAAATCTGGAAGTCATCTTTAATATGATCGAAGGGCATTCGATTGGTAAAAAAAAGAGTTTATTTTGGTGTCTACAAATATAGTCATGAATATAAAATCAGAGTGATATTTTGAACAAAAGACGGTTGTAGATAGATACAGGAAAGTACAGATCAAGAATGTTGAGAGAGAAATAACAATTCAAGGAATACTGTAATGAACAGGGTGTTCTATTTGAAATAACAGAGATGGTGATATTTTTCATTACAAACGGCAACGCTGCATTGCGAAAAATATTTGCAATCGATGAATCATAACCGTTCACAGTAATAGCCGAATTTTCATGAATATACTTCCTTCCGTTTTCCAGATACTCTAAGGTACCATCCATTATTGGCCATCCTGTACATATGTGCTTGCACTTCATACATTGTGACAATTCAAAAACTTACAATGGGCTATATCTCAGAAACGATGGATGATATCAAAAAATGCTCAAAACTGTTTCTAGGGAAAGGGGGAAATAATCAACCCTCTAATAGGGTTCTTATGTTTGTTTTCACAATTTTCAGATATTAATTTGGTAATTATTGATACACCCTGTACAATTATTATTCATACCATTGTAAAGCATTTTTATAGGATTTCAATGATGTATCACGAGTACGGGTCTGCCATTAAAATTTTTTTGGTTGTGGTTTGTGGAGCCTAGGGGGTTGATGGGGCAAGTTATCTTTCATGCCATTTCAGTTCCCCCTTTCTGTCCTAGTAACAGGTTTGAGCACATTTTCATTTCATTTTTCGTTTGTGAGATATAGCCCATCGTAAGTTTTTAAATTGTCTTCAAATTGGATGCTACTTATTTTTTTCTATGAATTTGAAACAATAAATTCACAGTAAATGAAAAATATTAGCGGTTTATATTTTCCTCGATCCGGCCCTGATCATCTAAGGTCTCGCCCTGAATCCACCCATCAGTCCCGGAGTCAAATTGTCCGGAATCCTTAATTTCCCATGTCGCGATTAATTGCGCGAAACCGAAACCGGATTTTTATCGACGACTCGGCCGGAAAATTCGAGAAAAACTCCGCCGTCGCGCTGTGCAATTTCATGCTGTCCGATCGTCGATCAATGGGAAAGCGTACCTTGAGGTGGAAACGCCGTTTTCCTGATCAACTTCCGGACAACTCCCGAAGGAAAGCACTGATTCGTGAGGAGGAGCATCGGGAAGAGGTATTTCCGGAGACATTCGCATTAAAATTTGTGACACTCGTACGAATCTAATTGAGTCGACTTCTTCAAAGAAGTGAAGATACATGTTTACTGAAGTGGCTCAGAGATATATATATATATATAAATATAAATATATATATATATATATATATAGATATATATATATATATATATATATATATTTCAAGTTCATTTTGAAAGTGTGGTTCATTTAGTAATATTGATGTAAATCAACTACATTTTTTCAGAACTCCTTCTGCCTCCACATAGACCTCAAAGTCTCCTTGAAAAAATGTTTCAACTCCTCAGATGAAAACGAAAATTCAATAACAAGTACTTTTATATTGAACGTATTTATCGAGACTAAAATACCAAATGAAAAGGAATTCTGAGATTGGAAAACACGCTATTTATGTGCACTGTGAAGTTGAAGCTTCCGCTGTCATTTTCACGAAATCTGGTGTTTTTTCAATTTCTTTCGTTTTCATGGTTATTAAGAATGAAGTTAATATTGGAATTCAAAGAGGAAACAATATTAATAATAACTATAACCTTTATTTCGAAACATGACCAAATACAAATATGTATCAAAATGACGTCAACCAACGGATGTGAAAACTATAAACATATTGAATAAAAATAAGAAAAAAATCATTCAAGTTTTGACTCCGAATAAGCATTTCTTGGGTATAGCTTTGGATTAATAAAAAAATCCCAACTTTCCTGCTTGACCAAATTTCGAAAATGCAACTCAGTTTGCATTCAGGTAGTAGGTTCGATTAAGATGGTATTTGAAAATCCCCATTCCTTCTATAAAATTGATTATATTCTGGAAAGTGGAAATGTATGTAGGGTACTACTTTTGGCCAAGTTGAAAGCTTTTATATTTCATCTTTTTTGACAAAGTCAATCCCGAACATGAAGAAATTGTTTCGTGAATCCTGAGTAGTGTTTTTTTTTATTAGAATAGAATAGAACATTTATTACCCTTTTGCCATGTACATGTAGGTTCGTCAGTTACATTTTAAATACCTAAGATATTCGAGAAAACATATAACATTTTAGGCTGGTTAACGATAGATGCGGAATATAATGTAGTTTGTTAACGTAACGTTAAGTTAGAAAAATGAACAGATAGATGGTAATCATTTTATGGATGTTAAGTGCATTTGAAATTCAGAAATATCATAGAAACTATTTGAGGTTAGAATTTTTTAAGATCAGTCTTGATTCTCTTCAGAGAATGATTTTTTAATGATTCGGGCAGTAAGTTGTAGAGATGACTCCCGCTATATTTCGGAGATTTTTTGTACTCCATATGATGAAACTTTTCCATATAAATATGATTGTGATTTCTAGTAGTGTATTTGTGAATTCCTGAACATTTCTTTAGATGGTGTTAGCTTTTATGGATGTGGCACAATAATTTCAACATGTAAATGCTGACCACTGTCAATATTCGATGTTTCTTGAAGTGATTTCTACAGGAATCTTGATACTTTAAGTTGAAGATGAGACGAATAATGCGCTTTTGTGGAGTAAAGACTCTGCTTATTTCTGTGGCTTGTCCCCAAGAAATTATATTATAACTTATTGTTGAGAACGCTAGAGCATAGTAGACGTTTATCAGACCTTGAACATTGAGATATCTTTTGAGGGAGAATATGGCAAAATATGTTTTTTGGAGCTTTTTACAAAGGTGGTTCATTTGATCATTCCAAGATAATTTTGAATCAACAAGCGTGCCCAGAAAATTGAAAGAGTTGACAGCCTGTATATTTGTATTACCTAATGGTATACTTGGATCAATGGTAGGTGATTTGTATTTTCCTGTGAATTCCATATAACTGGTTTTCTCCAGGTTGACTACAAGGTGGTTGATTTCACACCATAATGCAAACTGACTGATTGCCACTCCAACTCTGTGGGTAATCTCCTCATGTGAGTTTCCCGAGACTATCGCCGCGTCATCAGCATATACGAACGGCCTGCCTTCCTCAAAAAAATCCGGCAAGTCGTTCACACATACCAAGAACAGCAGCGGTCCCAGAACACTGCCCTGAGGTGTTCCTAGTTCAATAGTTTGTTCGCCTGAATGTTTGTTGTTAATATCAACAATGATGCGGCGGTTCTGGGTAAAAGAAATTAACCAGTCATTGATGGAGTCTCTCACACCCATTGCGTGAAGTTTCATCTTCAAGAAAAGTGGATCTATGGTGTCAAAAGCCCTTGACATATCAGAAAATATTGCAACTGCAAGGGAATCTTTATCAAGAATTTCGTGAATATTCTGTATTAAATCAGTTGATGCAGTTTCGGTTGAAAGGCCAACTCGAAACCCATGTTGATGTGGTGATAATAATTTATATTCATCAAAGAAATTGATCAGCCTAATGTACATTGCTCTCTCCATAATTTTAGAAATTGGATCCAAGACACAGATAGATCTGTGATTTTCAACCAGTGTCGGATCGCCTTTTTTAAAGATCGGTGTACATTTTGAGATTTTCATCAAGTCCGGAAATTTTCCCACTTCAACTGAGTGGTTTATCAGATCAGTTAGATACGGTGCTACTTCGTGTAAACATTCCTTTAGGAGTGATGTAGGAACTTCGTCCAAACCTACAGATTTTTTGTTTTTCAGGTCTTTTATGAGATTCTCAATTTCATATATTTCAAAATGTATGTAATACATAGTATTCACCGAGGGTTTTACAGTTGTACAACAGGTAGGAGTTGCAACAGATATATTACTTTTTACCAGATCAACAGCAGATGTTGAAAAGAATTTAACGAAGATATCAGCAATCTTTTTAGTATCATTTATAGTTTCGTCATCCAATTTGATACGCATATCATGTCTGTATACTTTTTTTTTGTTTAATTTGGTGTTTACTATCTCCCATAACATTTTAGGTTTGTTATTTGAGTTTTCAATTAGGGCAGAGTAGTGATTGGTTCTCTCCATTTGAATTTGGTTGTTTAGATTATTTTTCAAGGTTTTGTATTCTGAGTGTATCCTATCATCTGTATTGCTAAATTGGGTTTCTTTTCTAGAAAATTTGTTCACAAGTGACATGTCGTTTGAGACGGTACAGGTACACCATACTTTTCGTTGAACATCATCTCATAATAATTTTTTATCTGCTTTTGTGCATTGATGTTTTGAGATTCTCTTAGACTTAAAATATTCGAGATCGTTTTATAAATGTATTGGTAAATGTATTAGTAAATTCGTATTTTTCATGAAACAGTGCCCTAAATAAAAGTTTGCCTCAATTCAACCAACTACCTCTTCGTTTTGGTTCTCCTCTGTTCTCAAAAAAGTTTCGACTCGAGTTCAGAAACCGACAATATAATCAGGACTGAAATAACAGCGCATAATTT
This sequence comes from Plagiodera versicolora, assembly GCA_037013635.1. Lineage (NCBI taxonomy): Eukaryota > Metazoa > Arthropoda > Insecta > Coleoptera > Chrysomelidae > Plagiodera > Plagiodera versicolora. The sequence goes on along the minus strand of CM072993.1, from coordinate 4,723,305 downwards.
GACTTCTACAATGTTATGTTTTGTGATACTAATCAGCTACCTGCATTATTATGTCAGTCTGATTTTATACTAAAAAGACTGCTTCTGGAAGTGGAAATTCAAGCCAAGAATTCATGAATGAATGATTCGAATTCAATTTATTCGCCTGTTCCAACTTTTTTCAACTATCAATAGGAAGCTGAGGAAATAAATTTTTGAATATCCAAAAAACCATTCACTTGTCTATCCAGTTAAAGTTATAAGTAATGTAACTCGAGTTTTGTTTTTCCGTGTTGGCATATCGCAACTATCGAGATATTGTTGACATTGTGTTCAGTTAAATACAGAGTATTTAAAAAATTTCAAAGTTTCCAAGGGGTCGAAAAACACTGCTCTCAACACCCGGTATACTGTAAGCTGGGAAGAAAGAAACGATTCTTCGTAGTTCGCAGAGCATCTCTAAAACGCTCTAAAACCACTCTAGAGCTCCTTAGTCGCTATATGACGCCTTGAATTTGCACGCTGTTAAAAGATTACCATTCCCTATTGCGGTCGTCTCTTTTCCAGACTCGACCGTCAATTACATCTCGCCACATTTTTCTCAAAGCGAAGAGATTTCCACCAGCTTCCTTTCAGTTCATTTGAGGATCGTTTAGAAATAATGCAAGTACAGGGTGGGCAAATATGGGGTAACACAATAATCATTGGATAAACAAAATATGAAGGAAGCATCGTTGATCTTTTTCTTCAAGAGAAATTTACTAGCGAAAACAAGAATTTGCTCATATTTTTTATTTCGAATCATGATTAAAAGCTTTTATGTATACAAGAGGTTTCCCATAAGGAAGGCATCATTTGAATCAAATAAGAAGAAATAGTTTTCAATCATCTGATTGTAAGTTTCCTATACAATCATAAAGTACAGCGGACAGGGTTATATAGGGAATGACACATAGGGAAACTGGCATGCATACACATACGCATTCGTTCATTGAAATTTTTCATGTCCATTCTCTGCATGAATGTGACTAAATTCTCGTTGATGCAGCTTTGAATTTCCTCCTTTAATGCACGCGTGGAGTGGACTTGTTGACATAGACCTATGATTTCAAATAACCAAATAAAAAAATGTATTGGTGTTAAATCACACGATATAGGAGAGCAATTCTGGTCATCGAAATGAATGACCTTGAAAAGTCTCATGCAGTAATTGAAGTGTTCCACAGGCAATATGGCGTGGCACAGTCTTGTTGGAACCACATATTGACTAAAAGAATATCTTGGCATATTTTCGGCAAGAAGAACTGTGTTATTATGTGTTATGATATCGAGCACTAGTTACAGTCACTGCTTGACCAGCATATTTTCGAAAAATCATGATCCAATTATAACTTCAATCTAAAATGCACACTGAACAGTGATGTTTGGATGCAATCGTTTTTGGATAATGACATGTGGTTTCTCAGAACCCGAAAAGCGTCACGTTCGGTAACAAACCCATCAAGGTGACGTAAAGTTAGCGCCGACTTTTTTGAGAACAATTGTTCGATATAGTTCTGGACTTCTTTACTGAAATTTTGAATAGTTCCAGCAAATTACAGGTGGAAATCGAAAACTTAAAATTTCGGCAGCGCCGTCTTTTTCGAAAATATGAGTTCTGATTATTTTTTCCTGTCTCTTTGAAATAGTTCTGGAGTTCTTTGATCAAAACTAGTTCTGATGTGATAAAAAAGTCATTTGAAAAAACAATTCTGAATGAAAATTTTCGATATATAAAAGAATCTTTTTGCAATTCTGTATAGCGCCCGAAAAGTTCTACAAGATATCCTGATGACATTTTTTTTTTTCGAGAAGTTGATAATTTTCGAGTTAGTAATTAGCGATTTTAAGTTCCCGTTCCGAGAAATACAATTTTCGTATAGTGGTTTAAATTGAAAATAAAAGAGTAGCCCAATCAGAACAATCGAGACTCTAATGAAAAATCGATCGTATCCATATAGGTTGAAGTCAGGTTATGCCGGACAAGTAATAAGGGGCCATAGTTAATGAATAAAGAAGGTAGATCAGATATACGAATATATCACGTTATAAATCTTAGACTCTCTATGAGTAAAGATCTTCAAAATCTTCACTACGTGAATTGAGGTTCCTGAATTGTCACCGAAACTCTCACTCACTGTTTCGACATAGTTATTTGACCGGTTCGGTTTTGGACGACTAATATTTTCAACTTCTCCATCGGATCCTACCTCCGGAAATATTTCAATTAATCTCTTGGCAGTTGAGGAAGTCAAAACATTATCCTGACCATATTCTAAATCAAATTTGGAAACTGTGACCACCAAGCTCTCATTTATTTAGAAATATTGTTCAATAATGAAGGTACGTTATTCTTTCATGTAACGTTCCATTTATACTAACCCCAAACTGTCAGCTGTCGATTTTTATTCTTACGGTTGCCATACTGGTTAAATTAGGGCAAATTCAAATATTGGATTGATTATGGGACATCCTATTGTATATCGATGATCTTCCAAAAAGCAAATCGGAAATTGAATTCATTTTGCAAGATGAGATATATTGATTGAATGAAGGCATGCGTTACATTAATGTATTGAATTAATAATCGAAAGCAGTGGGGTACATCGACTCATGAAAAATTCACCAATCAGTGTACGTGTACATTAAACTAATGATTGTATCTATCGGACTTGCGTATTGATCATTATTAATCTATGATATCACAGACGAAAATGTTTCAGATGAATAGTCATTGGTACAGTATCGAAAATATTGAACTGATGGATAAAATTCATCGATTGAATGAATAAATTCGTTGAAGCGATGAATTAATTCATTTAGTTGATGAATTAAGATTCATTGTGACTATGAATAAATATTTCATTGCATCAATGTGAAAAATGTCAATGATTTTGTTCATTGTATTCACGAACGATATTTTTTCAGTGTGCAACTCGAATATCTTTTTCGGAAAATAATCGAATGATCGTGTAGAGAAATATTCAATACGAATAAGTCCTCATAATTGGTGAGACAATGTCGTTGAGTTTTAGGAACTAGAGATTTCTTGCCACATTTATGGTATGATGATTCTGATTTTACCCAGAAATAAGTCTCATTTTTTACAAATCCCAATGAAGTTATAATTTCCAACGGATTATCCTCCGACGAAAAGGATGAAATTCGATCCAGAACGACCTCGTGGATCGCTCATTCTTTAATGACCGCTAATGGAAGATTTCATCGCGAGATAACAACGATAAGTGAGAGGGATTAAACGTAATGGCGGGGTCGTTAATAAAGAGAAAACGAAAATTATCGAATGAAAAAGTTCGTCGGGAAATCCTCGACAGATTTTGACCACGATAATCTTCTGGATCGCTACGAAAAAAGCGTGAATTGATGGCTGTACAAATCATATAATTTGTTTTTCAATTTGTCATCTAGTAGTTTCTTCAGGAAGCAAAGGCTTTTTATGGAAGCTTGGCAAGTGCGCTTGAGTGGAGAGATTAATTCAATGAAAATTCCTGAAAGTATAGGTGTCGTATACAAAGGAACAACAGGGCCCCTTTCATTCTTCCAGGCGAAAGCAAGTGACAGACAAAAAAATCGAATGCACAACGAATTTGAAAGCCACAGACTATGAGAAAAGTAATTTCTGTGTTTGAAAGATAAGAAATTCTTAATATATGATTGAAAATGTGAGAATTGAATGTATGGCAAACAAAAACCAATATGATGTTTGAGAGAAAAAATAAAATTGACTCAGATAATCGAGAAACGGAACTTTCTGAAACTAGACATCGACATTTAGTAAAGACAAGTTGGAATGTGAAGGTGAAATGATTTGGGATTTTTCTAAGAATGAAAGCAGAGAAGATGAAACTGATTTCATTCAATTTTGTTTTCTTCCAAAATTTTCTATAAATATGCACAATTTGCATATCTGAAATGTAAAACGTATCATGTACCAATATATTATTCAGTTCGGTTTCGAAGATCTCTTCATATGTTTGTGAACTTATTGTAGCTGTTCGTGTTGAGAGAAGTAACCTATTACAGAAATTATCTTCGTTCCATTTGGCATAGTAGTCAGTTGCATCACCTCAAATCATTCTCAATCAGTTCAATATCAGGATCATTCAGTAGCTCTGAATACTCAACCGTACCAAATTGAAGTCTGTTTATTTCAATGAATTTTGAAGATATTTTACATATAATTTGCCCAGGTTAGATCATAAAATAGCTTATAAACTAGCTGGGGAGGGCTTAGCCCTTGGTTCGAAACCAGCTTTGCCGTGCCTGCACCGAACAACGAATCAAAATACTACAAAAATCTGATGAAGAATCGACGGAATACTTATTCAAGTATTCAAGTCTGAAAATGTTATAATATATATCGAGATGGCGTTCGTAAGATGAACCAATTCTCATACAGAATCGAGAACTCAATGGAAAACTGTCTGAAGTAGTTGTCAGTTAAACTTTCAACTACGATTCGTTTATCAAAATTAAAACGAAAATCGAGAACATAAAATCTCCGTTTTTCTTAGTGAGATCTCCATAGTGGCATTCGAAAAGCGGACAGCCTGTGAATACCCTGAAACTTACGTCATCTGCACCTAGAATTTTCAAAAAATTAAAACTCCTGTACGCCTTCGGCAAATCACTGATTTCAAGAAGTTCAGGTGTGAACTAAAACGATTTCTGTCGTCAAAAAAACTATACAATTCGTGGTAATTTCTATACTATTGTATGTGGTCTGTGGATATAAAGACTGATTATTATTATGGTTCTAACAATTATTAAAGACTAAAGTTCATGTCAGTCAAATGTAGCGTATTGACCTATCAAAAAGTTATCACAGAATAAATTGAAGAATCATTTCCAATCTACGAGAAGAATGTCCATGAAAACGGGACAATAATAAAAACGAAAACTCCAGAAAAACAAGTTGTGAGACCAGGTGGGCGGATCCCATCCTGCACCAGAAACCGAAACGACATTCCCGTTATCTCTAAAAGCCTCATTTTCCGTCGAAAATCTCTTTGCATTCCCTCCCCGAATATGTTCGTTCGTTCAATATGAAAACACCTGCTTCCCGAGAAAGGGAAATGGAAAACGTATTTTCCAGCAAAATACACCACCAGTGATAAATGCACAATAAATACTTTAGCATGCCGCAGATTAGACACGAAAAATGAATATACAATGAGAGCACGGTTATGGAATTTGTTTTCAAGGTGTTTTCCATCTTCGATTGATGCCGGTTTTGTGTTTGATTGTTTTTGTAGAACGCTCTGTATGATCAAGATTCGTACGAACGATCAAATTCCAACCACAATTTGTTCCTCGTCCAAAGGTTTCTTCATAACGTAACAACGTTATTCAATAGAAATTCCTCATTTTACTCGCGTCATTAAACAACACATACAGGGTGGCCCATCAGTGTGTCGAAGTGAAATTGCCTACTTTTAGATACGAGAATAAAAAAAAGTCCAAATAAGAGTTGTTATATCATATGTTATCATTCAACATCGGCAAGGGAAATCTTTTTGTGAAATATTATGAAACAAAAGTTTTTTTATTGGTGCTCAATTTTACCCATTTGAAGCACGCCTGAGCGTGTTCAAATCGAACTTTAAAAAACGCGCGTTTTTTAAAGGAACCATGGCAATATCAAGGAAGGAACGAGAAACGTGAAGTCTAAATGACAATTTTTTGATTATTGATCTGACAGGAGTACCTTGTAAACGTCAAATGAAATATAACTGATAAATGTAAAACTTTGTTCGAACGTGAAATGTGGCACCAATAAAAAAAATAGCGTAAAGTATTCGTGGATCTGGTTTTTAAAACACTTGCTTTATTTCGAGCACTTCGGCTGCGTCGTCGTGCTCGAAAACTCGCGCGTGTTTTAAAGACTTTTTTATCCACTTATACTTAAATATACTATTATACATTGTTATTTGAAGAAAATATTTCATCACAAGTTCTATCGATTCAAGCCATCCAATAACCAAATTCATTCAACTCTGGTATCCACAAATAAAACTAGACCACAACTAAATGATTTCTTGTCTCAGTTTATCTGAATTATTTAACGATTCGTACTTTCTCTGCGGTTATATAAATAGTTGGCATGTTCCATCCGTTAAAATTGTCGCTACCACTGTTCATCAAAGATCGCCTCTTTAGTATTTCACGTCGTATTATGTCTGGTATAGGTACGAGTGGGTTGTTGGGAACAGTGAAAGAGAAGCGATTCAGGAGAAGAGCGATGTGTATCTCTCATTTTCGTGAGATTATAATACACTTGCTCTCCTGGTTACTCTTATACAGGGTGATTCATTGAGAAATGAGCATACTGTAAGGGTAGGTAGAGGTCACCTGGCTGGTTCTGAAAAACCCCCATATGATGGGACTAGCGCCCTGTATAACCGAGTGTTTTATGTGTTTCACCTACTTCTTCAATTGCTCATAACTCACGATCTGCATTGCATATTTCATTAATTTTCCCAACATAAACTGAACGGAACTAATAATCCAGGTACGGGTTAAAAAAAAAATTAGGGAATTTCATCAGTTCAATACAACATCCTGTATGAAAAAATTTCGGAAATTCGTTTGCAGATATGAAAAGAGCAGAAAAGATATTCCTATACGAACGTGTTTGGTACTTCTGCATGCCATTCTTGTACCTGTTGATTTGAGGCAAAATATTTTTTTTTTCGATGAAAAGGTAGTAAAAATACCTGTTTCGTCTCTGAATGCTTATCTTTCACTTTCAATAAATCAAATTATCAACAATTTCATGATATCCTGAATGTTTGATCACAACCTTGATGTAAAATAAGTCAACAGCTCACAGAAATCACATTTCGAAAAAGTATGACTTTTTTCAAGAAACACAAGGTGAAAAGTATTATTTCAAATATATCAGGTAATCATATCGGACAAGTTGAAATTCGCAATACCAAAAGTTTCAAGAGAAGTGGCACCGTCTTATAAAGCACTTTTTTCACTGAAAGAGTCCAAAGAATTCACAATTGTCACTATAGGTTACAAGGTTCTTACGTTCTCTAGGTTCAAATCATATTTCCTCATTTGCCTTCATCTCTTGTAGTTTCATGCCTTACAATTGCACAAAATTTGTTCGATAGGCTCCAAGCCGCACAATCTACAAATTTGATCACCTTCGTGAAGCCACAAGTTTTGTGAATGTGCTCCCGCAGGCGCCTGTAAGAAGACCTGTTACTAATCTTGTCTGATCTCTACTTATCGTCACTTAATTTTTCACACTTGACCTGAATAAAAAGTTCATAATATTCTTTTTCTGGTGTATTATTCCATACCACCTCTTGTAGTATTTCAATCCGGCATTTGATACAACTCCTGAGTGTATTTTCAGGCACGCAAAGAGCTGCTTCCGAACCAAAGTAGGGTGTAGCTACGATCATATACACAGGTCTGGCAACTCGTATGATGGGGGGTGGCCCAAACATTGTGAAAAATTTTGTGGTTCTTATGTTTCGCCACCAGCAGCGCTGTCCTCTTTGTGACTTTGTCAGCCATTCACAAATCAGATCCGATCAGCTTTTTGAAAGTAGGAATGATTTTTATTTATTCGAGAGAATTTTACAAAATATAATATTTCTGTCAGTGATTTCATTCACCATTCTGGTCCTAACCGTTTGTTTCATTTACAATACGAACTGTCAAAGATTAATCACGTGATTATACCCCTGAATCCATCTAGCGGATAATATAATATAATAAAGGTATCAGCGTTAATAAAATTAATTTCGGTCCTAATTCTTTCTCCTGGTTCTTGAAAAAACTAGTGGAGTTAGATCAGGAGATCTAGCTGGCCACTCTAGAAATCCTCGTCTATCAATCCATCTTTGCCAAGATGCAAATGACTTGCAATTTGAGCACTTATTATAATAGTAACAAATATTACAACCATACACAGAAACATGCGTTCTCTTGTTGACGTCATTAAAAATATGAGAACGCCAGGAAATGCGCAACTAAAAAACCTCCATTAAGCTAGCAGAACCACTTCGAATTCTCAAAATTTTATTTGGCCATGATTTAAGGCTAATTTAAGGCTAATTTATTACCCTATTGCCGAATTTATTGCTCTTTGTTTTATAAGAAAAATCGTGGGTTCTGCTAGCTTAAACCCAAAAATTCGAAAGTTGGTTCAAATGAGAGCCTTGAAAGAGCCTCAAATTATAGCGTATTCAAAATTTCCAAAAATTTTCTGGTATTTGTTGGGTTCTACTAGCTTGACTGTTGAGCTAGCAAAACCCAGGATTTTTTTTACGAAGAGCAAAAAATTCGGCGATAGGTTCAAATGAGAGCCTTAAAATAGCCTTAAATTATGGCTCATTCAAAATTTCCAAAAACTTTCTCGTATCTGTTGGGTTCTGCTAGCTTAACAGTTAAGCTAGTAGAACCCACGATTCTTCTTATAAAACAAAGAGCAATAAATTCGGTAATAGGGTAATAAATCAGCCTTAAATTAGCCTTCAATTGTGGCAAAAGAAAATTTTGAAAATTCGAAAGTGGTTCTGCTAGCTTAATGGAGGTAACTAGGAAAGAAAATCAACGTGTCTGAGTTTTATTTCCCCAACGGCCAAATCAAGCTCTCAACGAATTTGTTCTAACCTTTACGTGCTCACTCTATATCCAAAATCAAACACTAATTGCCGTTTTAACACCTGAATGATAAAATATCCACAAATATGACCTGGTCAACACTCGGCTTTTTCAGTAAAATCCACTCGCTCCGTAATAGTGGCTCTGTTGGAATCAATCAAAATCAGACAGAAAGTTTTTGACAGCGCGAAAAGCAATGAAACTTACATTCCCCTATACTTGGCTTGGGATGTGATGTTACAACAAAACAATTCTCAGCGGATACTCATCTTGTTCAGATTCAATCTATGGCACAAATGCACATCCCTGAAATAAAGGGTATTTCAAGATTGCACAGCAATATTTCAGGTACGTTTTATCTTGTACGAAATAAGAAAAAAAGTTTCTATAAACATGGTTCACGATTATTAGCAGAGTTACAGGGTGTTGAAAAAAATTAGTTTTTATTTCATTGTGCTTGATCCATTTTTAAAAATTCCTCGAGACATTTGTTGATGAATTTCTTTTTCATTTGATTTTGAGCTTCAATTAATATCAAATATCAAAAAAGTATAAATATTTCAGAGAATGTAACTTTGAGCCAATTTATTTCTGAGGAAACTGAACTGAATTCGACCAAAAATCATGAGGGACAAATTTATGTAATAGGTTGAAGAACATGAAAAAAATATTGAAATTCACCAGTGGCATACGAGCAAATTTTTCTTTGTTATTTATGGATTAAGACCTCGGAAAATGCAACATCCTGTATGGCATTCCGAAGATATTCACTCTATCTGCCTCTATCTGCAGTAGATCAAGCACAATGAAATAAAAACCTATTCTTTTTAACTTTCAACACCCTGTAACTTTGCTAATAATCGAGATCGGACACATGTTCTTAGGAACTGTTTTCCTTATATTATACTAGGGAATACGTACCTGAAATATTGCCATTCAATTCTGAAACACCTTGTACATGGAGTGTTCAATCTAATCACAAAGTTTTATTTCACCCTGTATATTTGTTTTCCTCATCGTGCCTATACCCCCTAGCATTTTTTCCGAACCTGTCTAAATCGTGGAAACGTGTCTTTCGCAGATCTGAACGTTTCAAGTGCCACGTGCCACGTGCTTAGACGATGAGAAGTTTCACGTAGACGACTTCATAATATTGAAGGTATAATATAGCGTGGCGAGGTCCTCTTCGTGAGGCAATTAAACTTTCGATTGGCCGCCATAAGCGAACATAATCGCCGTCCATTAAAGTTGTGGAGCTACGTAGTTCCAACGGATCGAAAACTTTGCAAACTCGACGAAATCATCGCCGTATTCTACTAGATTTACTAGGAACATTATTAGTTCCGACAGAGAATTACTCAATTCGAGGCTGAGGCTATCGGATCCATCCAATCCAACCCATGTCCGCTCGTTTTTCACCATCCTTTTACGGGGTTTTCAATGATCGGTTGAAGTAATCTAGCCGTCAGCTAAACAGTAACCTTTTATTGAATTGTTTCGTTATTTTTAGTTTGTGTAGACCAGCAACGTATCTGTGCTATAAAAGAATACGTATCTCCTCGCTGCTTATCAATTCTTCAAAATGAGTATGAAAATGTTATTTCTTCATTAAATTCTTGAATTCGATAGTTTGATGTATCAATTAATAGTTCATTGCTGCAGTGATTATGCAGTAATCATACAGATTGAATCAATGGAAATTTTGGTCATGGTTATGACCGATGCATGAATTTTGCACAATCTTTAAAACTCCACATGATCGAGTTAGTGAATATGGAAAATTGATTCATATTCGAAACATTTTGATTCAAGACAATAATTTCTCAAATGTTCCATACACAAAACCTAAGCTTTTGTCCAAGTCATTTCCTAACTTTCTCAGTAATAGAATGCATTCGTTCAGCTAGTGAAAGATATTTTTTCATAGATATTTGAAATGATACCCATGTTTTTGAATCTTGTATGACATCAGTATTCGCATTATTATCACAACAATCATTAGCGGAACAGCGACATCATCGTCTTGTAACACAGAAAGATATTGGTAAGGTTAGTGCTTTTCGAAGGTCTATATCTATATATCACAGCCACAGCATGTTCTTGAACCCAATCACAGAATATGATATGCTCTCAATAATAAATGATATGAAGAACAAGAGAAGTACAGGTATTGATGAAGTACCAATAAACATTTTGAAAAGCTTTGCTCAGGAGATTGTAGGTATTTTGACTTTCCTCATCAATAAATCTTTTGAGTAAAGACTTTTTCCAGATGAACTGAAGACAGCAATAGTAAAATCACCAAAATCATCAAAAAGGGGATAAGTCAGATATTTCCAACTTCAGGCTAATCAGTCGAGCTAGCAATGGCTGATAGTTTGATCATACCAACCCTCTACTAACAGGTGCAAACTTACCAGATATTAATAATGGTAGCAAAATGATAAGATAATCTAAAGATTATTTTCTTGAGAATAAATTGATTTCAAACGATCGAAAAACAGATTGTATCTTGTTCGAAATCAAGAACAGTATAGAAAAACAGCATAATTGCAGACAATAAAAAAATTATTTATAATACTTCAGTGAAGTTTTCAGGGATATATGTATATTGATGACACTGCAAGTTAGACTAGTCAGATAGACAGTCTGTGCCTTTTCCCATCCTCGGTAACATATGCCATGAGAGTTTTAAAGATTGATATTGACCTTGGAGCACTAATAACAGTATATTATGCGAATTTTCATTCTGCCATGAGACTAAGGAAGAGTAATCATCTGGGGCTCAAGTCATGGGTCGAACAGATTTTTCGTATGACAAAAAAAATCTTCTAAATAATCTTCAATATAAATACTAGAGATTCTTGCAAAAGAATTTTCAAGACGAACAGACTTTTGACTGTGTCAGCAATCTGAATTTATGAATTAATAAAATTCATGATCAATCATCCAGGTCATTTTGATACATCGCAAAATACACAATAGAAGAAGAAGAAGAAAACTTCTTACGAAAGGAGACATCCTGTAATGTTCAGAGAACATCGTGAGAACCATGGGAAAGGAGGTAGGAATTGGTGTTCTTTTTAAATTTCTGAAGGTCATATGCCTCGGGGAACACCTCCCTGGGCAATGTGTTCCAGAGCCTCGCTATTCGTTGGATGAACGAGTCTTTGAAAAGAGATGTTCTGCAGGTCACCAAATTGACCGCAAAGGGGTGTGAAGACTGGACTTGACGGGTTAACCTCGAAGAGACCGCCAAAGGAGGAACCATTGTTGATATTTCAGAAGAGCACCGCCCATGAAAGTATTGATAGAATAGAGACAAGACAAGACAAGACATTTTCCATTCATGCAATATCCCAATATGAACGGAACACGATCTATAGTGGGATGAAATTTTATAACAACCTCCCAAAAAAACAAGGTAAAAGATGTAGTCGTAGCTAGCAGATTTCTGAGGGCTGTGAGGGAATTTTCATGTAATCTAGAGCCCTACAATACTATCGAATATTTAAGGCATGAAGAAATTTATGAATCAATTTTTTATTTTGTCCAGAATCATGATATGCGTGTATTTATCGAAATTATCTCCATTTTCAATAATCATGTGAAGTGTATCGCACATTTCTGAAATTCATTCATCATTCATTATGAATGTTTCATTTATTTTCAGTATGATATGTGAACATATTGATATTTTTCCACTGTTTTACGTATTTCTTTTTTACCTATTTCTACGACAAAAATATTCTGCCACTCTCTTATCTATCTATTACTTCCAATTGGCCTATGTTTTACTTAAAAGTGTCTTGTGAGTTCACAGTTTTTTTTTTATTGAACGTAGACTCTCGTTATTTACAGTTCCTGAAGAGAGTAACGTAACTGAAATCTAACGAAACGGGGACGATAATTTGCGAACGGCACAGGACAAAAAGTAGAAATATTCAGAAATTTATAAAAATTTCATTAACTATTATGTTTTTCATGACAATGTTTTTCTATCATCACAGGCCTCATCAAGTGGTTGGTTGCTGAGTGAATTGAAAACTTCGGCTCATTCATCGATTTTGATTTAATTAAAATGATTCATCGAGAGAAACCTATATGACTAAAACCCATGCGAGAATCTCAAAAGATGGTGTCTGATCCTGATAACTATCATACAAATAACAATAAGAGAAAGGATGCAGAAATGATTAATTGAAAAACATTGTCTCAATATTGAAGACAAGCAGCAAAATGGCCTCATTCATTTCATCGTCATCAAAATCCGACTCTCCCAGCCCTTCTGTACTTCAGGAACCTCTTCCATCTCAGACTCATTGTCTTGGTTTCAAAAATATCTATATTTTTGTTCATTGAATAACAATACTGAGTGATTCTTCATGGTGGCTCTCCTAACTTTTTTATCATTCGAGATATTAGCATATCTACTTACTTTACTACTTCCGGTTTGACCGAAAATGACCCCAAATTTCGCTTTTCAAAAGGATATTCTACATATTTTTACTTATTTCAATCGAGAATGACAATCAAAAATAATAATATATAATATGAGCTGGCAAATTGCCCATACGATCGAACGAATAACCTCACTTTTAGTTCGAGACCTTTCAATTTGTATGGTTTGTTCGTCTTTGAGATCAGCCAAAAATGGAACCATCAGAATTGTATGATGAAGATCTTCCTCAAGATGAACTTCAAATAATTCGCAATATTGATTTTATACAAGACATATCTCCAGAACACTGTATTATCATTTCATTCCCTATCATTTCGTTTTCTGCTCTTTTTTTAGTATTGATTCAGTTTTTCAGCACGTCACTAGTTCTATTTTTTTAAATCATTGTTGTATCATTTATCATCGAAGTTTTATCAGTCAACTGAACTCTTATTTTTTCGGCGTTTTCATCACAGATTAGTCAAAGCACAAAATTATACTAATCATACAATGGGGGAAACCACAAATTTTTCAAAGCAGCTTAATCTTGTTCTGTATGTCCAAGAAGTATCATTCATTATTCTTTATTTTTTATTCGGTCTATATCATGAATGAAGTAATAAAATGAACGAAATTGATTTGGAACATATAATACGCCATTTTCAAAAGTTGCTCTGATTGGTGTAACGCAGTGTGACGTGCTTAACCCTACACTCATCGACCTTGAGCTGACCAATCATTAATAATTGTTCCATGGTAAATCTTACTGTGTTGCTGCACCAAAATACCACCACTCATTTTCGGAATAAAAGATGTAAAGGATACAATATAAATAATATTTTTTTTCCACAAATTACCATGAAATGATATAATTATCACTTATCGATACTTTTCTGAGAAGATATATCAAAGGAATAAGGAATAATCCACAAGTTAACTTGACAACATTACACATGGTGTGAGCAAGAGATATATAATGGAAACAGACAGAGATAGACTTAGGTGTATCACGTCATACGCTCATAGCACCGCCCACTTATTTCTGGCCTTCCCCATTACTTCTTGAAGAACCTTGACGACTTGCTATTCTGAAATTTTATTTTGCTAGTCAAATCATCAGTCACTGCTGATGAATGAATGACATCTACAGACACATTCTGACAACCCTGCTCACGCAACTCTTAGTAAGGAACACGATAATATTGATACCAGTAACATGAAACCCGACTATTCATTCCTGACTGTACATGACAGAAACTTCCATGTTTGTTTCATTCATTTCACTCTGATTTCGCCGCAAACACAGAAACTTTCAACTGTCACCAGCCCCCAGTGCTGGAATAATATTCACACACAGTAGTGCCGAGCGCCATTCATGGTGTTTCTTGTACATTCACGCACATATCATCCGAGAAAAAACAATTGCTCAGATATCCAGAAAAAATATTAATTTTTCAACCACGAAACCACGTGCCGTCAGGACAAACGTCGGAGATGGAGTTTTGAAATGGAGTTTGTTAGAATATATCATCAGATTCTATTATATGTCATGTTTATAACTCGAATTTTTTATTGGTATGGTGTGCTACAAAGATCAGTTTTTATGATGCGCCCCTTACTTTTTTACAATTACAAAATTTTGCTTAATTAATTTACTACTATATTAATGATAATTCTCGTCTTTGCAGTTCACCATTCAAGCACGTTTCTTAGTTTTTACAAACTATATTTAGTTTCACTCCAGTTTGAAAATTTCGCATTTCATGGAAAAAAAAGAAAGACGGAACTGAATTCAAAATATTCTGTTGAATTCGGAGAGTATAAAGAGTGTTCCATTCAAAACATCGAACTCAATATTGTCTTTTCTGGGCTGAACACCGTGCATATATAAAAAAATATTGAGATTGTGTATCATCGCAAATACAGGGTGTCCCGTAAAGACCACGTCAAACCGAGGGAGAATGTAGATTGAAGGATTCCCATCATAAAAGTCTTACCGTTTTCGAGAATTTTTGGCCCATTCAATAGTTTTTTCTTTACGGTTGGTACAATTTTACACCTTTTTGGTTAATTTTTTCAGTAAAATATTGTTGAGAAATGATTTTAACGTTTACATTCTCCTAACATTTTGAAGGGGGGCTGTGAGAAATTCTTTCATTGATAATTTTGGCAGTGAATTCTTTTGTTCATGAAGTTTAGCCCATCGTAGTGAAACCAAAATGTACTGAGCTACTGTTGTACATCACACAAATAAATTGTCTATTTCATAGTGATTTCAACTAAAAAGGTGTGAAATTTTACCAAGCGTAAAGACAAAACTATCTCGAAAACGGGAATTTTGTCATAGCAGGTGTGTTATCCTTTGATCTACATTCTCCCTCGGTTTGACGTAGTCTTTACGGGACACCCTGTATAACAATTTTCACACGCTAATAAGCTACCCTGTAGAAATATTTGAATGAAATATTACGAGAAGAGGTAAAATCGGGAGCCCGAAATAGCAAATGCCCACAGAGAAACCCATGAGGGAGATCGAATATGGCCGAAATCGTCCTTTTACATCATCAATGAATAGCCCCTGAGGACTGCTAATACCAGCCAGTGATTTCATCATGACTTTCAGCTCGGTCATTCATGTTAAATTAATTATTGATCATCCAATAGGACGGCAATAAGCCAGCATATTTTTGCGGCCTCAGTTGAATCGGAATCCACGTTAATCAACGTTAAATAGAATGCCTCTCATGCTATCCCGCTAATGATAAAAAATTGCTACACGAGATTCCGTATTATTCCTAACAAATTGTATTGAATAATTTGGATGATTCGATGTACAGGCACGTTCCTGTTAGAGGGTGTTCGAAAAATCATTCAACATCGTAGTAATTACACGTTTTTTTTTTCATGATGAAGTGTTTCAAGTTTGATAGGTACTCCATAAAAATGTATTCGACATTTCTCACAGAAACTGCTAAAAATACTGGGGAAAAATTCATTGAAACTGTATTCAATAGAAAATTTCACTGCAAAATTGAGAGGAAAATAATGCAGTATAATCTAAGTTATAAAATCGTTTTTGTTTTATTAAATCATAGTCCTTTTCTCTGAAAACTGCGTTTTGTAGTTTTTTATGGATTTTTTGATTTTTTCTTCGAAATTCAGCCATCATTCTAATATCCTATCTTCCATGGTAACGTTACTCTATCTCTTCCTGTTCCTCACTGACAGCTCCAGTCATTAGTCAATGTGGTAATCCAGAAAATGAAGTACATCCCAGTTTTTTTTTATAATTTCGACCATGTTGGCTACATTTTTTTTTAGTTGGAGACTTGACTTATAATGTATAAGTCGTTTACAAATTATTACATCAGGATACTGAATGGTATGTTTATTTTAGAATTGAAATCTTTCACATCGTGGTAGCAAAAGTTTCATAGTTTTCATAGTTTTTGTCGGTAGTTCTTTCGAATTTGAATAAATTAATCATACAATTATGTTTATTATTCCTGAGAGAGATTGGAAGAACTGTTATAAAACTTCACAAAACAAGCCCCCTAGCGAGGACCAAAATGGCATAAATAGTTCTTTATTTTATTCGCCAAACATTCCTTTCGTCCCCATGACTAAAAGTTTCCGAGATACAGTACCTTAGTGGCTCACCCAGTATAAGCTCGTTCAACTCGATCAGAAATATTCAGGCAAAGAAGATTAAGTTACGAACTTTTAGGTGTATATTTTGAAAAGTATAAATCCGTTTTTTGGGGTCAAATATGGAAGCACCGAAAATATTTCTCATCAAAGTCGAGATTGTATGATAAGTGCATAATCATCGTGGTGATGAATCTGAAATGATCAAACCATACACCCTGTATTTCTGAAATTATTCACTCACAATTAGATCAAGATGTTTCATTAAACCCGTCATATTCTAACCACGAGAATTTTGTAATATTTCCTCACTTTCTAGAGACACTCTGTATTTGAATATCTTGAAACAGTGTATCTTTGAAATCCGATAAGATGAATCGTAATCATAGCGCTAACAATTAAAAATACAATAATGCATGATACAATACTACATCTACAAGATAAGATAAAGAATCCGCTGATGGCGCTGATGCCAAACCTAACCTCAATTCCTTAGAATCATAATGAACTTACAGCTGTTCTAACCCAACATTCTCATGATTCTCTTCGTCTTGATCTGTATCCATCACAAAAACCTCACATCACTATCGATTTTTAATATTTGCACATCAAACACTGTACAACATTACATGTACGTTTTGATTCAATCGCTTAGCACTCCAAAGCAGTATTTCTAAGTAAACAAAAACAAATACCGATACAGTCGTGTCACAATATGAACGGGAGGGACAAGAACAGAGATGAGATGGAGAATGAGCGAATGCTAGTGAACTCGTTTATTAACAGAGTGACCCGTTACATTGATATATCCAGGTAGCAATACAGTATACAGCGTGTCCCAAACGATGAATGGCTATTGTCGTTGTGGTTATTATTGTGGAAATGGGGGAGGCCACTAATTTTTCATAACAGCATAGTCGTGTTATGTATGTCCAAAGACTAACATTCATTATTTTTCAAATTTTTTATTCGGTTTATGGCATGAATGAACAGAATTGATTTCGAACATACAATTTCATGCGCCATTTTCAAAGGTTGCTCTCATTGGTGTAACGCAGTGTGACGTGCTAGCCCTACAATCTCATCGACCTTGAGCTGACCAATCATAGATAAAGATGTAAAAGAATACAATATGAATGATATTTTTTCAACAAATTATCATGAAATGATTTAGTTATCACTTATCGATCGTTTTTGTGAAAATATATCAGAGGAACGAGGAGTCATCCACAAGTAAACTCGACAATATTAAACATGGTGTGAGCAAAAGATATATGGAAACAGACAAAGATAGACTTAAGGTGTAGCACGTCATACACTCATATCACCGCCCACTTATTTCAGGTATTTTTGAATTTTGAATAAGAATTCTGATTTCAAAACGCTGTAGAATCTATTATAGCTTCGATTTCAATCCTCGATATTGGATATACACTGAACCAATATCATTATTCATAGATTAAGAAAGGTTTGAAAGGATTTCATCCCTTAGTGGTCTTCCCCATTATAATACATAAGGAATAATTTGAAATAATGAGATTTCGATTTCGATATTCAGAAAAACAAAAAAAAATCAGATATAATAGGAAAACTTTCATTCTTCAATATTTTGGACTACGGTTTTCTCTCGGTCATTTTATTATTGTTTTACTACATTTTCACAAAGAGAGAGTCGAAATATTGCATTCGATTTCTCAAAGGATTTTGTGACTTTCTGTTATATTCGATGAAACAAGTGTTGAGGAGTTACAACTCCATTTAAATAAATACGTCAAAAAATGTATTTGGTATATTTCGGTGAAAATAATTCTGAAAGTTTCAGATGCTGCCATATTTTCTGTTGGAAGAAGAAACAATTTTTGAATTGCAACATAATGGCAATTCCGCTTGAAATATTTATCGAATGCTGGTTTAGTTTGTTCAATTTCAGAATTTCGTCTCAATTATTTTCATCCTCTAGATATTTAGGGTCTTCAGTATAGTATACTATAATACCTATACGGTGAAAACGAGCATCTGCACCTGACGTCACAGCCAATCACAGTGTCAAACGGTTTGGTAGTTAAACAGTTACTGAAAAAATAGCTCATTGTAACATTCATCAAACTACTAATGCGAAACATAATACGAATTATCAATTCGAAGGTCTAATGAACACAATACATATCAACAGAACAGAAATGTTCGAAGTTGTTTTACCACCAGACCTGATGATTGTGTTTTCTTCCTCATCATAGTATGAGTTGAATGTCGAGTTGATAACTTTCCCAAATTGTTTTCAATTATACCCTACAAAAATCACAACACCAAGAATAAACCAACATTTACTTTCAGTTGATACAGTAAACGAGGAAAAAATAAAATGAGAATGCGCACTGATAAAATCACAAATTGTTACGACTTGACATGACGTCATGTATAATTTCATTGGTGCATTTTTATTTTATGTTGTTCTTATTTGCTGTATAAACCAACCATTATAGTTGAAGAGAAAATTATTTTATATGGATCAAGGTTGATTGAGTGAATCATCCCCTTTATTTTTTTCAATTCACTATGCGTCACTGGATTATACAGTGTGTCTCTCAAAGACATGCTGATATTCAAGGTGGTGATTTTAATATAAAAAATTCTATGAACGTTTATCGTGAAAGTCTTAATATTCAAAATATAGACTGATTGAACGTGATCAAAAAACAACTACAGTTTTTCAATGATATATGAGAAAATATTGAAGAAAGTTGATACATGTATTCTATGCATCGAGATGCTTCGGTCTGTTTTGAATATTTTTGCAAAAATACTACACCTTGAAACGAATGTGATTTTCTGATTTGCTTTCATTCAATGCACAAACATTTCAATTTTTTCGAGGGAAAACCATGCGTCATATACAAGGAGAAATCGTGGGATCAAATTAGCTTGAAAGTAATATCAATTTCGAAAGAAAACCAAGACGGAGAATACAAAAATCAAAGACGTGTAACTCGAATATACGTTCATATGGAAAGTGTCAAAGAATCACCATTTTGAATATTACCATGTTCAGGGAAATTTCCACAGCACAGGAATAGGAAAACTCATTGTTTTCTAATTTCTTACTCACGACTTCGTGATCTTCAACAATGATATTTATATTTCTCTGACATAACCTTGAATTTCATCGGAATTGACCTAATAATATATTGTACGAATATAAGGACATCGTGCACCGCATTTATTGTTAGTGATAATTCATCATGACATAACCTCGAAATTCATTACTCATCTCGATTTTTCGATCTGTCCAATAGAAATAATAATTCGATATACAAATATGAAAATGAAAAGTGTTCCACGTACAAGCAGTATATTTGTTCAAGTGATTCAAGTGGCCCCAACGGAATAGTGGCAGATTTTCTGGTATTCTCATTCTTTTTGTTATTCGATTAAGTTACTTCCTTTTATGTATCAAGTTAAAGAATAATACGTTTCCAAATGAACTGTATCAACATTATCTATATATTTTATAGTTTCCCATTGTTTTTGACCGTTACGTTCATATTCCTTGATTTTTGTTACTAGCTTGAAAACCTCAATAATGGATACTGTTGTGGAATTTATAGATATTTAATTTCGGAAGATTATGTTTTTACGATTTGTAATGAAAGATGTTCTGAAAGGTTAAATTTTCCAGCAATATCATCAAAAAGACAACAAAACAGGAGAACTATAAAATATGTGTAGAATAACCATAACCTTGGATGATTTGTAAATTAATCAATATTTCAACAGTACGAATGACAACAATAAATTCTGCTGATCTAACTGATTACTACAGTAGAGTTGAGTGATTCTATCCAGGTATCATATACTACACAGTGAGTCGAAAATAATCCCTTTGTCGATTGCTTTATTCTGAATGACTTTTATGACTGTGATATTGAATTAGTACCATCGTTATGGCCCCCACTGTGCAGGAAAATGCTCAAAAAATAGAGCTCCAATCAAAAATGCTCATATGATGGCAGAATTCATCATTCAGTTTCACCAATAAAACTTACTTTTCTTGGTAATAGAAAAATTTCATTGTTTTTGCAAGAATTGCTGCGATTTGACAAACACCATTTCTCTCTTTGCGGCGGACTTTCATGGTCGGCATATCTTATTGTCATTTAAAAACTCAAAATACAGGGTAGCCCAACGAAAACGTTCCGGAAGGTATAACTACCAAGAAGAGATTTTATCTAGAAACACGTGAAACACGTCAACTTTGTATATGAGGAGGATAACTTTTGACGCAAAAAGTTTAGCCATGACTTTACCCTCCTAAGCGGGGGTAGCATCCCCTAAATTTTCTCAAAAGGGAATGGAGGTCAAATGATACCTCGTTGAAAGATTCCCTATACATTTTTGGAATTCCGTCTACTTGTTGCAAAGATATGGACCTTTGAAAGGTCGCTAGTGCATTCCTCAAAAAATACAAAAAGTAAATCGATTTCGAAAGTCACCGTTTTGTTATGTAGCAAATGTTAAGAATATTTTCCTAAAAATAATTCGCTTTTTTTCTGTTTTCGTTGATTCCAGCTAGTTTCTCGATAAATTCTCTTCCTGGTAGTTATACCTCCCGGTACGTTTTCGTTGGGCCACCCTGTATAATGTTTGTTTAGGTTGCGCCAGACGAAGTCATAGTGTCGTGACGGTACAAAAACATTCGATGGTTGGATAGGTTTTATTGACGGTTTTCGGCTACCCACGTTCTACAAGATTGAGGGTATGGTTCTTTTGTTTAAGAATAATCTTTGGTCACAATAATAAATATAATATGAAAATGGTACATTAATTTTTGACCCTCCTTTTATTGTACTGAATATCAAAATCGTTTTCACGTGTTTTGTATAAATAATTAGTATTTTCATCGTCGCTGATATTTATTTTTTCTTATTTGAATCGAACGGAAGAAATTATCATTAACACAAATGAAAGTCGATAAATACCCAAACAAAAAGCTCCGTTAGCTAACCTGTTCTTCTGGCGAAGAGTTTTTTAATGCGCATGTGAATACTCATGAATCAAAACAGTTTTCAATTTTGAGCATGTACCGGGTTTCAAGACGCGTTGGAACAAACCTAATTTCTTATGGTCATACGGCAAAGAAGAAGAGAGGGGTGGGATCCGCCACTGTATGGTAGCCAAAGATTCAATGGACTCTTTATACAATCCGAGATGATAGATATACGCCAAGATATCATGAAACAAAAATTTCAGTTATCCCCAACATTCCAACAACACACGGCAAAACCAGTTACAACTGATACCGCTAGTGCTGAAAGCAATTGGTCAACGATCTTATTCATTCTTAGCCCCAAAACTATATAATACCATTCCTCACCATATCACTAGCCCACACAAATTGAAAAAATTATCAAATCCCATATTCTTGAAGTAGGACGAGAATATCTAGCAAACTCAATGAATCATACCAATCAAAATGAAAATAAACTCGGAACTAATAACTGAAATTGCACACCTATATGTATGTATACGCATTTTACAATCATCTCACCATATCATTTCATTGTGAAACATTTTTCCTAAATGCTATGCTATTTATATTCCTCGTCATTATTTCTAATTAAATTTATATTATGAGCAAATCAGATTCGAAATAGCGACGGACATCCAAATGGAAACCAAGTGGAAAATAAATCCTAGACTCACTAACTGAGAAAGATATGCAGAAGAATTCTAGGAAGCACCCCAAGGAAATTGATGATTTACCTAAATTAGGGCCGCCAAGTTCATAGAATAATGATACATAATAATAATAATAATAATAACCATCGCCATCCAGATTCATCTGGGCATGTATCAACGAACTTCTGACACTGACAAGGTTGAGCAGAGTTAAACTGATCTGGGTACCTGGGCACAGTGGAATAGAAGGCAATGAAATAGCTGACGAACTAGCTAGGGAGGGGTCAGCCACACCCTACTTTGACCCGGAACCAGTATTTGGAGTGCCCAAGAAACTACTTGGTAACTCCATTAAAAGACGAGTCAAAGAACTACAAAGAATAGCATGGGATAACACACCAGGACAAGATAGTCAGATAACACGTGAAAAAAGAACTGATGAGATACTTGGATTAAGTAGAGATCAGATAAGACTAGTAACA
Organism: Plagiodera versicolora; assembly: GCA_037013635.1. Taxonomy (NCBI): domain Eukaryota; kingdom Metazoa; phylum Arthropoda; class Insecta; order Coleoptera; family Chrysomelidae; genus Plagiodera; species Plagiodera versicolora. Next base: position 4,700,391 of record CM072993.1, on the reverse strand, counting down.
GGTCTCCTTACAGGACATGCTCCTGTCAGAACACACCTACAAAAGCTGGGGCTATATCAAGGTGACCAGACTTGTAGATTGTGCGGCTTAGACCCTGAGACTATTGAACACATTTTGTGCTATTGTGAGGCACTAAACTATAGAAGAGTAGGACACTAGGGGAACCTGATTTAAACCTAGAGAATGTGGGAACCCTGAAACCTAGTGGCCTTTGCGAAATAGTCAAAGGGACCAATATTTTTTAGGGTATCGGAATGATAGGGGAAATGCAATAAGCCCCCGGCTGTAGCATATCCTTCGGACCCCTGTAATAATAATAAAAATAAATAAAAATAACCATCGCCAAAATTCTCAGGTCACAACAGGCGAATAATCAAAAGCATAGTTAGGCTCCTGACAGAGCTTTGTAGGCTCAATAAACACATAAACAATATTAGACTGATGGACACAACCAAGAAGAAGAAGACAAAGATACCTCAGCTCACATTATATCCTGTTTCTAAGGTTTTCTGCGCTGGGGAAGGAAAACCACAACTTTTCCGGTACATGGAGGACCTAATATCTGGCCTATGGAGTATACAAAGGATGGCCTAGACACAAAATTTCAACATAACGAGAGGGCGTACACAATGGATCTGTAATGGTCGCAGTGTAAATGCTCCCAGAAGCATAAATCTGTCACTCAAATACAACGAGTACCGACATTGATCCAGACATTCATTTGGACATTTCGACAATAGGAACAAAGCTTGTGTCGACACAGCTGGAAGGAATCAATCGGGCCTCACACGCCACCCTGTCGCGAACAACACGGAAAAAGACGAACACGACGACGACGGCATACTAATTACGGCTCTTGCACAATGCTACGACAGCATTTCCTTTGACGCCGGGCTTTAATAACACAGAGGCAAACGCTCTTACGGCCTCCTTTTTTTCGGACAACTCTTCATTTTTCATTGCCTTACCGCTCATATTCCTCTTTGTTACCCTTTTCCCCCCCGTCCTCCCTTCCTCTCCTCTCCCCACTCCACCGTTTTCATCCCCATCGTTCGTTTCGCCCAATCGATAATAACACGCTCCGTTCCGATAGCTACAGGGTGTCCGGTGTGTGGTAGGCTTTTAAGCTTTTATGTCAGCGAAAGCGAAGCGACAATCGAGTGAAGCGGAGCCTACGTAATCTATAGGGTGTTACAGAACTATGGGATCAAACTTGTAGGGGTTATTTAGTGCAACAGTAGAAAACGTATCAGTAGTGGGTCCCATGTCCGGAAAAGTGTCACTACGGCCCTGAGATGCGTTAAAATTCAGAAAGACTGTGAATTGCCTGAATAGGATTTAATGCATTTGATTTTTGCCTTCATCTATTTAACCTCCCCCTGTTAAACTGCATTTCTGAGATGATACTTAGAGTTAAACCTGATTCTACGACAAAAGCATTCTTGTTTTCGTATAACAATTTCTGTACAATCAGCACTCAACTAATAGTTCGATAGCTCTTTGGCTTAGATTTCTATATTTCAGGAAAATCTGAAAAAACATTAACATCTACTCCAAATGGGTAGCATTTGGTAGATTACTTTTGAGACAATTTTCGGGAAACAATACGCCATCTGATGAAAAGAAAATGCACTGATGCCACGTGACCAGCAAATGTGATTAATATCACAGAATGAATGCTGATTTTTCGTATTGGTAACATAATTTTCTCTGGAATAGTATAAGAAAATTGAGCCTCAACAATCAATAAAACTTTTTGTATTTTTCGGATAAACTCTAACTAATAGTTTTTTCAGTGTTGCCAGTTGAACAATTATTTTGAAACTTTTGGACACATTATTCATTTTCATCTCATCAATTGGATATATTTTGTGTGAGCATATATCTGAATGAAAACTACATATATAAGAATTGCTCTTGAATAGATTATTTTCAAATATTACATACTGATTCGTATGTGCTTTTCTTATTTCATCGCTCTGAACATATCCAAATGAAATATCATGAATAACGCTCGGCAACACTGTTATTTTGGCGCTGGTGGCTGGTGACAGTTCAAAAGTTTCTGAGTTCGCTGCGAAACGAACAAAGATGATTATGTTAAGCACATTGAGATACAAATAGTATTTCATGTCATCATTATCAATATCCAGAGGCGCTAGCAAAATATTTTCCATAGATGTCTACGATTCATCAGCAGTGACTGATGATTAGAATGAGTGCTCATACACACAGTAATACATTGGAAAATATAATACATACATTTATAATGTTGGAATGCTACTATAGAGATCTCGCTCATCTCAAGATATACGAAGTTGCCAAATGTATTTGAATATAAATCTTCTGATCACTTATAAAGTTTGTTTACAATTATTGGAAACAATTTTTTCAAAACCTTATTTTTGGTCGCATGTTGTTGATCAAATATGTCATGCAAAATGTCAGGATACCGAAAGCCCGAATTCCATTTTATATTGTAGAAAATGTAAGTGTAGAATCATATTGAATATATATGAATGTGTTACTTCGAAAATATCATTATAATTGTGCATTGCAGGAGTACAACTAAAACAGTGTGGAGCATGTATGCTAAATCATCACAGAGTGACGAATCACTGTCCCAAAACAGCTACATGAAAAATATTTGTGAATTCAATAGTTATCAACATTTAGTAATTTTAGTTTGCATTTACGAATTCTAGAAGTACTGTTGATGAAGTAATGCACCAATTATCTACCATTTATCAAAACATTATCTATATTATAGAAGAATACTTAACATAGAAGAAATTGCTTGGTGGATAGTATTTTTTGATAGACGCATTATATCCTCATGAAAAATCTTTGAATGATCTAATATTGCCATGAAACATAATACTTTAACTCGAAGGTATATTCAATTGAATCGTATAGGTTGAAGACAATGAGTTTTTTTCCAAGAGAACCTTCAATTTCTAGAATGGTACTGTGAAACACTCTTAGCAAAATTCCCGTGTTGAAAGAGTAAACAAAGAACAGAAGGATGTTTTCAAAGTTTCACAGTTTTCATGAAAGTATGATGGTGTCTTGGATTCATGATGTATTTCATATTCAGTATGTTGCATGCTGGATATACAGATGGATATTCCCTGCATTCAAAAAACTATTTCACATAATTCGTAATTCCTACATTAGCTCCGAATAAGGCATCAATTCAAGAAAGAAATTTCATTGATCTTGTGGTTCATGTTGCACTTATTGAATTCAGTGTAATAGACCATTATTTTCGCAAGTTACATACAATATCTCTTCAGTTTCAAGAAACAAGCCAAACCCAGTATGTTTGGCAGACACACCTGCAGAAAAATCCTATATTATATAAAATGTTGTATACCTTGAAGATAAAAATTGGGGAATAAGGAGGAAGGAATAAAGTTACAGAACATGGATTGGTTTCAGTTATAGTTTCTTTCAATATTTCTCATTGAATTTGAATCATTGAAGTTGTGAGACCATTCTTGAAGGGCTACACGTTTTCGTTCAATTTTGAAACTGGTCGTTATAATATCATGTCTAATTGAGATTCTGTCATGGAAAATATTATAACAACAACAATTATATCTCGAAACAAACTATTATACAGATACACAATTTCCCACGAAATAATAAATTAATGTATTAGTTTTCTTTTGGATCATTTCAATATTAAACCGCTTTCATATATTTGAATATAAGTTGAAGCATATTCCACAGTCTCATCTCATAGGAAGTTCCATAACAGATATAAAAACGACACATGAATTATTCGGAATTCCATCTCTGTACTTGCGAATCGGAAACATTTGGTCGAAACAATTTGAATAATAAACATAACCCTACTTTCTGTCACGGAGTAACATTGAATAGATAAGCAACATCACCGCGCTTATTGGCAAGCTGTCAAAACTCTCTTACTTTGATAAATAGACTATATTTTCAAAATCAGGCGGCTATCCGTAAACAATTCGTGATGTCGGAGAGATTTACTCCATGTTGGACATTGAGTTTTCACGAAGTATTGCAGAATGTACATCGCTCGTAGTTTGACAAGTTTCAAATCATTTCTTTGACCTCGACAATAAAATGTTTCAGACATTTTTCCATGGAGGTCTCAAGACAAGGCAAATATCTTGACCATTGCAATTTTTTACAGACTAATTGAACTATTCATTCGAGTTCCTCAACTGACAAGAACTGATCACAGGGTGTTAACCCAGTCGAGTTCGAGTTATGCTGAACCGAGTAGCGGCCATTCACGGCGTCCACATTTGTATACGAAATATCTATTCGGCTACGCCAACGTCCGATTTAATTAAATTCCGCCATTAGGGCGGCCGCCGCGGTTTACTAAATACCTCCAACGGGCGGCATTTGCGTTATCCGAACGAGTTCTTGCCGTGAAAAGATCGTTGCCCCCCTTACCCCAAACTACCCCCACCAGCTCGTTTGCTCGCTCTCAGCGGGATGCACACGTTTAATCGGATCAGAGCAGGTGTACCAGGCGGGTTGAAGCTAATTGAATTGCCCGATAATAATCATAGTAATCATAAAGACGGCGATGTGAATGGGACTGTAAGAATAATCCGACACAAGAAAATTCAGCGTTCTGGTTTGAGCGACTTAGTCTGCGGGATTTCGAAACGATTTTTCATTTCTGAATGTAATTTTTATACACTTTGTATCACATATAAGATGAGTATTGAATACAAAGAAGCGGGGTATACATTTCAAAAATATGCCGCAAATATAGAATCGTAATTCATACGGGATTAAAGAGGATACGTTCCTGGATGACAAAATAAAAAACAAATACTTCAACACTATGAGGTATGGTATGAAGTATGGTGAATTTTTTTTCTACTCCCCCTACAGAGAATGACTAAATTTGTACTACTTGCCAAGTATATAACTGTCTATTTAAGCACTGGGCGACGTAAAACTGTACGATTTAGTTTCACCGTAAAAAGAGAGCACGATCAACAACCAATACGGTAGCATCTGTGAAGTAAATCGCACGACATATAACCAATAAGATAGTCTTCAGTAGTTGCCATGGAAACGAATAACAAACCGCGTCGCCGATAACATTTTGACGTTTCATAATAATTGTGTCGCGATTTGTTACTAGTCTTTGTCGATTTTTGTTAATTCTCCTTATGAATGAATGTGGTGTGGGCAAAGTGTCGTCAGAAAAAATATTTCTCACAGTATGAGCAATACATCGTTTTGAAATTGAGTAAGCTGTGAAAAACACGCTACTCTTCATAGCATATTTTCACTTAATGAAATCCTAATTCTTGATGGGAATGAATGCGGTCGTAGAAAAAGTATAGTACACACCTCGAGTTGTGAGATGATTATGTGATATACTATTTCAAACTCCTGTGCATTAAGATGACAGTTTTTTTTTTCTTTACCAAGCGTCTATAAGTCGAAAGGTTGAGTTAGACGTGGTTTCGTAAAAGAGTAGATTAGAATGGTGCCTACGATCTATTATCTACGCCCTTTCGTTATGTTAGAGTCCCGAGTCTAGGCCTATCTTTATATACCAAACCTTAGGTACTCCATGTACCGGAAAGATTTCCGTATTTTTTTTTTCGCCAGACCTTTGCAGTAGGACAGGATGTGTGCTGAGGTTTCCTCGTCCTCTTGCCAGAATCTACAAATGGTTGTGCCTGTCAGGCTGACGTTATTCATGTGGTTGTTGGACCTACAATACCTTATCAGGAGCTCAACCATGATTCGATAGGCTTTCGCTAAGCCATGAAGCGGTTCTGGATCAATTAGGGCACCTCGTGCTGCTTCTCGTGCCATCAGCCTCTTCCTTGTCCTTATAACCTATTTTGACTACCTGGCTCTTGGGTGTTTTGGAGTTAGCTTGACTTGATAGCCGATTGGCTGTTGGAGTAAATAGCATTGGTCTTTTCTTCAGACTCTTGCTTAAGTAGCTCCTCTGCTCCATGCTGTATTGCTGCAACTTCTGCCTGGAATACCGTCGCGTGTTTTCCCAAACCCAGTGAGATCCTAGTTTTCGGCTTGGCTATATATAAACCTGCTCCTACATTTTGGTTTGTTTCTGAGCCATCTGTATACCAGGCCAATTCTGCATTGATAAGAGTTCCTTCCTGCTATGCCTCTCTGCCCGTTATAATAGTTCTGTATTTTTGTTCAAAGCTATACTTGAAATGCATCTCAACAGATTTCCATTTCCATAATGAAGTCGTTTTCAAGTATTCGTATAGCTCATACATCCTACCATGTAGTCTGCTGACGAGCATTTGCTGGTAAATCTATCATTGACTGACCTTGCTTCACCGTGTGTATGTCGAAATACCTTAAATGGCGGCGAGTGAGAAAGACGTGTTAAATAGCGTTTGCAAATATTGTAGTAAAAGTGTGAAAAATGGCATAAGGTGTAATGTTTGCACTAGCAATGTGTGTCAGAAAAATGAAAAATGTGAAATTTCATGGAGTAACAAAATCTGTTGTGAAAAATCAGATGATCAAGTCGAGTCAACAGATGACATTTCGGATAATTAGATAACAGATAATCTTCTATATTTGGACGGACGATAATCACTTGGAAAGAGAGATTACGTACCTTGAAATTAAAAACAAAACACACAAAAGTCACAAAAAGTTCAAAAATTAACAACCTTCAGAAAAATACCAGCATTCACGTGAATATGGGTATTCCCCCTGTCTGCTTCAGCAAAAAGTCAAGGAACTGACCTTGACCAAATGACACGTAGAAGAAATGAATTCAGACTTGAACTAGCTACTTACAACAGTTACAAAAGATATCCCGTATCCAATATATGCAGGGGCAAATTTTTCAATATGCTACCCGATGCATTGAAGAATCAACCAAACTTGTACAGATTCAAGTCTAGGTTGAAGTCCTTTCTTCTTCAAAATGCGTTTTACAATATGAAGGAATTCACACTATGCTGCCAGCGTCCTGCTGATTGCCTCTACTGTTTTTCGTGATTTTATCTGTTTACATGTGTGTAATATGTGACTGTGTATGTTTTTGTATATTGCAGTTCTATTTATTCGTATGTAATATGACCATAAGCAGATTTTGCATCTTGTTCTAATTTTAATCCATTGTAATTTGTCAACGTCTATCGACGAGGGCCATGTTGAGAATCAAAGATTATGGCTGTTTTTCTTTTCCAACATTCTCTTAATGGAGAAATTTGATTTGTGTCATTCCAGAGAATCGCACCAAAAATTGTCATTGTCTTTCTTGAACCTCTGGTACCAACGTATGTGCAGGTCTTACCTATACGTAATTGTTGATTAAATTAAAGGATGAGTTTCAAAGCAACTTGATACATCGATTTCTTCATTATTATTATTATTATTATTATTATGGACCATTTCTTCTGGTTCTGATTCTCACAAACACTTTTCTAATCGCTCTGAACTAATATACAGGTAAAGAAATAGAATGTTTCTTCAAGCTGGGTGGTTACGCATAGGAAATAAAGCACTGTAAAGTTCAATAACTCAGTGGCTATTTTTTTGACTGAAGATATAACATTCAATCATATCACATTTTTCTGAAAGCGTGGAAGTCATTTTTTGTCAATATGGACAATTTTCATTCGAGCAACATGAAGTATGATCTTGAAGAATTGTCAATAATTTCTACATTTCTGACTAGAGTTGAAGTGAATACAAGCATTCTTATTCAGAATGAAATTTTTATCGATTGACAATATTGTATACTGGGAATACTATCCAAAGAATTGTTGATTTTGAAATAACTCTTGGTTGCCCATTTGAATGATTTTGTAGCTCCAGTAATAATGAAGTTAACATAAGTTCGAAAACCCTGATACTAAAGAATTCAACGATTATGAACAAAGCATATCAACGTTGTCATGAAAATGCGAATAGTTAGGTTAAAAAACGTAGCTGTAGTTGTAGCATTTTTTAAGAATGCGAGAATTATGAGATTTTTTTTCGAAATTTTGAATTTTAGTGGGATTTTCCTTGAGTTAGGCAGCTGAAACAACACCACTGATAGACGGTCAGGAGGGAGTCGGATATGAGATTGGGTTCAGTGTAGAGTCAGAGTTCCGGCTAGGTGTTATAATTGCAAATTTTTGTAAGAGTAAAAGGGCATTCAGACAAATTTCGTTTAGATCTGTGCAGAAGAGTTGTCTGGAAACTCCCACGCTGACTATATGCAATCATCCATATTTTCCTGCTTGAGCATTTTGAATAGTACCTGAAAACATCTTTGTTTTCATTTGTACGAAGATCCTTTTCGAAGGTCAGTTAGAAACGCTGAACCTATGACAAAGTCTGATGCCTGTAGATTTATTTTACCGGTGGCAATATTTTTTTAGGGTTTGATGTTATTCTCCATGATACCGTATTCGGAATTGAAGTCGAAGTTAAAAGCAGTTGGCGAATCTCAACAAGCCGGATACCTGAAGCTGTTGACAGATAAGACCTGATCTTTATATGTTGCAACTGCGGCATATTCCTATAACCAGGTAGGTTGCGAAATTTGTTTTCTTGGAATAGTTTTGTTCGATTTCTTTTGTATCCAATCTCAGTTAGGTATGGTATATGTTTGTGGGGTAGCTCTACTTCTGTCGGCGACGTCTTTGCTTTGCAGAAAAGAATATTGAGAATTGTGGCAGGCGTTTCCTCAACCTACTCTTGTAGGGCATTGTTTGTGAAATTTAATGTAATGACACTTTTTTCTATGTACATTCATGAAATATGCACTTTTATTTTCAAGAACAAAACTAAGTTTGCCCTGATTAAAAACATGCATAATGTCAATACACGACAAAAGAGTAATTTTCACATTCCATTTTATAAATATAGGGTATCTCAAAACTCACTCGCTCATCTGGGTTTGACAATCTATAACAGATTGCCGTGTGAAATGAGAAACATCAATGAAAGTGGAAAGTTCATCACAGTGCTGAAAAAATTCCTTATTGAAAATTGTTTTTATTCCTTGGATGAATATTTTAACATGTAATTTTTTTTGTATGTCTACGTTGTTCTGTTGACTGCGAACATGTGATGTTTTAATATTTTAACATGTGGCTATGTTGACTATTCCTATACATATGTACTTGTGTCTTACTGGAAAATAAATAAATAAATAAATAGTGTATGATCTATACGAAATCTTGAGGGGTTCAAACTTAGAAATTGGTATATACATAATGGATTTATTCTTTTTGAATCGGCTAAGGTGTGACCTAGTTTCTCTTTAAGTTTTTTTGTATTTCGTAATTTAATGAAAACTCAATTCAAACAAATTCACATTTTGATCAAAATTACGTGGCGCCCTAAAATTAAAATATTCAACTTCTTCAACCCACCTGAGTTTTTCGATGAAAGGCTGCCGAATGTACCTTCATTGATCTTTTGATAACCTCAATTATAGAAATTAGTGAAATTACGTGAAAAAGAACCATAGTGATCAAAAATTCATCACTATTTCAGTCTCCCAATCCAAATCAGAATCTTGTATTTTTTTTACGAATTGACAAATCATCATAGACGTGTAGCGTAATTATCAGCGCCTCCAAAGTGTCAAAAGCATCATCCACTCACCACACAGTGACGGTGACAGCACTCTGAGACCTCCTCGCGCAGCACCCGTCCGCGCAGCCGCCCACATCGGCCACGCCCCCTCTGGGCGGGGGCGGAGTGGCGCACACGTGCCGCCCTCCTGACGCACCCACGTACTCCACCGTTGGGGTGTAAACCGACGACGAAGACGACGTCACCTGCTGTGGTGGCTGTTGCTGGGGGCGGTTGGGGACGGTGCCGCCCCCACCACCCCCGCCTCGGTACTCTTTCGCGTAGCCGTGGCTTTGGCACTGACCTGGGTAGGTCTCTTGGTTCCTGTTGACTGTGCTGATGCTCGACGACGACGTTGAATTGGGTTCTTTTTGACTGGTCAGCGAGCTGCTCGAACTGGAGCCGGGACTGACTTTTGACAGTTGATAGCCCTCTCTGGAAATTTAGACAATATGTCATAACGAATCTACTGAAAAGCATCCGTTTCAGAGCTGATACGTATGAGAATGGATATACACCAAATCATTCTAGACTGGTTCAAGTAAAATGTATGTGAGTTATTTATTTGCGGCACACAGAAATTTATTCTGCTCAGAATGTTTGGAGGACAATCTCATTATGTAACATTTTGAAAAGGAAAAAATACTGCCACTAGTCCAGAGATGTGACGTATCTGAAATTTCTTATTTTGTATCTTTCATTCAGATATATTTTCCTGGTGTCTTAGTATTTTGTAGACGCTCCGTTCTTTCTGAACGCAACAGAACGCAGCGCGTTGTTATCAGAAACCTCAGAGGGGTAGAGTTTTGGCAGTTGGAACCAGCAGCAAACGATGCTATATATGCCTCAGTGTACATATATTTAAGAATACACACAGAAAATTTCATATCGTTCCGGTGAATATCCTTGAACTTACACGCGAATTTGAGTTCTGCTCAGTGCTTTTCAAACTTTAAACGCGTTTTTCTCAGAATTGTGTTTTCAAAGTCGGTGACCAACATTACTCGAAAACGGCTGAACCCATTTGTCTCAAATTTTAACACGGTTCTTCTCACCGATTAATATTTTTTTATGAACAATTTAAGGCCAAAATTTTCGGTAAAAAATTGTTTTTTTTAAACCGCCATTTTGTGTAGAAAAATTGTTTCACTCATTCCTTCGATTGATTATAGGATTTAACATTACCTTAACGAAATATGTTTGATTTTTCAATTTCAAATGATCCAGTTCAGAGATATAGTGGTCACTGCAAAACGTCTTTTTGAGAGGAGCTCCTGGAGCTCAGCTGTAGCTCCTTTCCAAATAAATAATTTTTCTAATACTAAGTCCTGAAATACTGTTGAAAGATACTATATGTGTACAAATTATTAGATGAATAATTCTGAGAGTTTTTTTCACAGAAAATTTTGGAAAATTCGCATTTTTTGCCTTCTAACTGTATATAACCACTCAAAAAACATTGAAGGCGATAAAAAATTCAAAAGATGAATTTTATTATACAGGGTGGGGCACCACATATGACACGGTCTCTGTGAACCAAACCATTGCATATTTCGGAAATATCTTCTTCTCATCATCTGTATATTCATCGAGGCTGCCAGAGAAAATTATTTTGGAGTGTACAGGGTGACTCAAAAAAGTGTGACATATCCAAGTTGGGTTTTTTGAATGGAACACCCGGTATTTTGTTGCAGTTTTAGATAGTTCGAAAAAAAAAACAATTTCATATAAGGTACCATGTACCTAACTATAACCGTTTTCGAGTTATTGTTTTCTTTTTGAAAATGCACTGTTCAATTGGAGACTCAATAACATCGAGATGTATGGAAACCATGCCTATCAATTCTGAACAAGCATTAAAGAAATTTCAGGCTATTGATTCCGATAGAAACCGTTTCCCAATATTATACAGGACGTTCAAAATTCATTGTCACTTTTTTATTATTTCAAACGAAGATAACTTCGTTATTTTGAATAGAACACCCTATGTATCTGAACAATACAAAATTCGATTATCCTTCATTTTATATCAAGGTTCCTTATACCTAGCTAGAATAGTTTTTAAGATATTGACATTTTCAAATAGTAGTTATCATTTCAATGCATTCTTTGAATCGAGAGAGCTATGAAACGACATTTATTTGATTTGGTAACAGAATTCTCATTGACAGTTATTATACTTCACTACAATTTACTGTTATTCAGATCCATATTCATTTCAAATGCACTGTTCGACAGTTTTTGAATATGTGCTTTCCGCAAATGTGGATTGGTAGGGGAGGACCACGAAATTGGCCAGCGAGATCGCCAGATTTGATTTGCATTGATTTTTTTCATGGAGATATTTGAAAAATGGAATTGACGACACTCCTCCAACCACATTGGAAAATATGAAGGAGACAATAAGGGCTGCTTTTCGAAGAGTGTCGCCTCAAATGTTATTAAATGTTAGGCAGTTTTCCATAGAAAAATTGACTCTTTGTAGTCATCATTTCGAGCATCTAATTTGAATTGAATACATTTGTATTTCATGTTTTGTTGAAGTTTTACAGTTGTCTTTTAAATGAACTATTGTCGGAGTATGGATCTGAATAAAAACTTCATTTCAACGAACAGTAAAAGTTCGTTAAAGTGAAGTAAAATATTGCTAGGACGAAAACACAGGCAGCACTAGTGATTTAGAGACGCTCCAGAACCTCAACAATAAAGATGGAAACTTCAAGAGCTTGAATGCTTATCCTACAATCAAAAAATATTCTCGAAATAAAACATATGTTTGCCCAGCTCTGCTTCTGAGGACTCTTCTCCATTACCTCATCGGCCCCAAATCTCAACTAAAACATAAATATTGAGAGTCTCTACCTTCAAATTTTGTCTTGTCTTGTTCTCTCGATCGAATAAACTTGAGTTTAATTGAATAATATTTTCTCATGAAAGTATTTCATCTTCAGACACAACGTCTTACCGTACGACTTATCGAATTAGACAAGTCGTATCGAAAGCTTGAAACGCGAGGTATCATTTTATGAAAATTGGATTGAACATGTGGACGAACGACCGTTTTATTGGGAAATATTTCAATATATTTTCGTCGTAGTACTCGTAGTAGTTACGCACTTTTTTGCCTGGTATGTGCTTATTTGTTGCAATAAATGATAAAAAGCAATATCTCTGATCTCGGCAGTGTTCCTGATTTTTTTTAAGGGAATTTATTAAACTGAAATGCAGTTTCCCTTGTTTTTCCAGGTTTCAGGTTATATTTTACTCAGTGATTACTTGAACATGATGTGCAAGAAATCTTAACGTAGCATTAAGTCGTTTATGAACAGAAATAGTTTTTCTCATGCATGTGTTTTGCCTTTCAATGTACGGAGTATCAGGTTCTAATTAATGTTTGTGAGTTTCAGTGTCTATCCTCAGGTAATTACGCCAATCATCTGGTTCAAGTTCACGTAATAATCTGACATGAGAAAATTTCTGTCTTTTAATAGCCATTTCCTAGACCATCCAAGTCTTCGATTTTGTTTCTTCCTGGTTTCTACTGAAACGCAAATAGCATAGAGCGACCAAAGAAGCGTGTCTTCCATGACTGAAAACGTCGCGAAAGTAAAATTGAACCCATTAATCGAATTAATTTTTTTATTATATTCTGTTTTTCTTTTAGCTTCAAGTTTGATTGAATTCGTCGAACAACGTAATAAGGTATATTAATGATCAAGTTTTTGAGGCTACTAACAAATGGTACCACGGTACCAATATGGTTCCATCCAAAAAAATTGAGTTTTGGTCCAAATACTATTTGCATAACATTGATTTGATCATAAATCATGTAATCTAGTATTTCTGATGATATTCAGATTTTTTTAGCACTACACTTATCATTTTTAATAAATCAGAACCATTATAGCACACTTGTAATGAAAAATGAAAAAAAATATTCAAAAAATATATTCACATTGAAAATGTCACTTGCTTGGTATCGTTGAATTTAGAAAATTGTACAGAATACGAAAATGTAATGAAATAGGTACATGATGTCGAAATCGAAAGTAACGGGTACTTCCGGCAAAACTGAAAGCGGGAGAAAAATATTTGGATATCAAAAGTTGTTTATTATGTATACAGGGTGTCCCGTAAAGATCACGTCAAATCGAGGGAGAATGTAGATCAAAGGATAACTCACCTGCTATGACAAAATTCCCATTATGAAAGTTTTACTGTTTTCGAAATATTTTTTTATGAAAATAATGAATTTTTGCCTCTTTCAATAGTCTTGTTTTCACGGTTGGTACAATTTTACAATTTTTTGGTTGATTTTTTTCAGAAAATTATTGCTGAAGAAGGATTTCAACGTTTACATTTGGAACATTCTCCAAACATTTTGAAGGGGGACTATGAGGAATATTTTCAATAAAAATTTTGATTGTGGATTCTTTTGTTCATGAAGTTCAGTCTATCGTGGTGGAACCAAAATGTACTGAGATATTGCTGCACATTACACCAATAAATTTTCTATTCTGTAGTGATTTCAAAAAGAAAGAGATATCGCTGTTTTTATCCAAATGGCAATATTTTACTGAAAAAAACAATCAAAAAAGTGTTAAATTGTACCAACCTCAAAGACAAAACTATTGAAAGGGGCTAAAATTCCTTCTTCCCAAAAAAGTATCTCGATAACGGTAAGACTTTTATGATGGGAAATTTGTCATAGCAAGTGGGTTATCCTTTGATCGACATTCTCCCCCGATTTGAGGTGGTCTTTACGGGACACCCTGTATACATAATAAACAACTTTCAACATCCAAATATTTTTTCCACTCTCAGTTTCACCGGAAGTACCCGTTACTTTCGATTTTTCAATGACACATCATGTACTTCATTACATTTTCGGATTCTGTACAATTTTCTGAATCCAACGATACCAAGTGAGTGACATTTTGGATGTGAATATATTTTTCGAATATATTCTTCATTTTTCATTTCGAGTGTACCATGATGGTTCCGATTTATTACGATTTGTACGAAAATTAAACGAAAAAAGTGGGTTATACCATGATCCTGTTACACCCGGTATAGAGATCAAGATTCAAGTTGGCAACTCACCCCAACTTCTTCGCACTGTGCTCCTGAAACTGACAACACTTCGGCCTGCCGACATGACTCGAGTACCGCATCCGCTGTTGGTGGTACTGCGTCGGCGCATACGGCAGCGGCAGTCTATAGTGGAAAGCGAGGTCCCGCCTCATATAAGGATCCCCCGAAGCCGCCGCAGCAGCTGCGGCAGCTGCAGCCGCCGAGGGGTACTGCTTGAAGCAGCCGTAGGTCTGGTAAGGCCCGAAGTAGGGCTCCTGCTGAGGCTGGGGTACGTAGCGCTCGACAGGAACGTGCGCCGTGGGCGGTAAGTAACGCTCCCCGACGCCGCCGGTGCCGCCTCCGTTTACGTGAAACGTTTGCTGCTCGTAGTTACGGTATCTCTCTTTGTATCTGGAAGAGAAGGCGTGAATGTTATAATATTTTTGAACACGTCGAGTTCGTGTATGCCATGAATGAATTTTAACAATGGATCACTGACATTTTTCCTCCAATTCAGATTCTAGAATTAGGCCGTTTAAGATACGATAATCTCAACACGTAAGTATTCAGTTCATACAGCAAATAGAAAATAAAATACAATAAAAATGCACCAATGAAATCACATATTTGATTCAAGTCGTACAAATGAGTACGAGTGTAACTATTATTCGATAATCCAAATAATAGGCCTGAACTATTTGAGTTCGTTCAATAGGTGAAGAAATGGTGATGAAGTGAAAATATTCGAAAAATCGAACAAGGAACAGAATTACCGAATGATGTTCTTCTTCAGAGAATGAAGATACGAATCATAATGGAGAAAATATTCATGAAGCATCAAATCAAATTTATTCAATTCAAATAGTCAATTACATATATAACAATTTTATGTGCTATTCAACATTCATCAAAATGTCGAGAATTACACCTAAGCATAGAATATGCTTGTATTGTGCCAATTCTCTGAAATTGAAAGAATACTTACAACTATAGAAAAAAAAATAAAGGAAATCATATTTTAGATTATATAATATATTGGAGAGAGAAGGTAAATGCAGTAGACCAAAGGAAACAGCGAGAGAGGGTAATCCTGAATGAATACTGTCATAGTATTTTTGTATGATGTGATTAAATTGTGAATGGGGACTCAAAAGATATTGTTAAACATAGTTGCATTTTCAGCGAGGTATAATTTTAATTTTTTTGAATTTGAAAAGGGGTTTTATATTTTTCAGATGTGCTGGGAGCATATTGTAGAGTTTTGGACCAAATAAGAAAACGAATTTCTGAGTGCGAGTCTTGTGAAACAATGGAAGTTGTATTTTATCGGTGAATCTACTTACTTTGGATTTACATCGGTCATATTTTTCAATGTTTGAATAAATCCATATTAGGCTTTGGAAAGTATATAAGGATCTGATGTTCAGTAATTTGTAGTTCTTGAATATTATTTTTAATGAAGTGTTTTGTACTGTTTGCATGCAAGTCATTGTACTATAAAATGTTCCACCCCAAGCTATTATACGATACCATATCACAGACTCTGCCAAAGACGTATAACACATCATCAAAATCTTCCTATCTAGAATATCTCGCAGATTATAGAAGGTGTAAATAAGTTTTCTCAGTCTTTTTGTGACTTGACTTATGTGCTCGTCCCACCTGAAATGCTGGTCCAGCATACATCCAAAGAGTGCGAAACGAAATCCAGAAATAATATATTATACTCAAATCGGAAATATTGTAACGGAAAGAAAAATTGGAAATTACGATTGTCGCAATGAATTGTTTTATATTGAATTCAAGTTAGTATTTTTTTTTGCTATGTAATTGAAAATGTTTCAAAATTATGTTGCATGAATTATGTTTCTGAATGGAGAATGAATTCAGCATTGTTGTTTTTTCTTAAATGAAGCATCTCGAATTATGTCAAAGTTGGGTACCTTCAAATCTTATAATGAATCTAGAAGTTGATTTCGAAACTGTCCTGAATCAATTCTTGATAGAAAACCCACACCATTTATTCAATAATTGCCACTATTTCAATCTGAACTATAAATTCAACAGCCTAATTATTTACTGTACACTCATAAAAGTATGGCCTCAAGAAAGCAAATAATTTAGTTAAAAATTGAAAAACTTATAAGTAAGGATCAGTAGCGACAGGAGTGAGAAAACTGTCACAGAGTGCAAATCTTCTTGATTTTTTTTTTGAATTGTCCATATTCTTTAAAACACGTAGACCTTAAATTCATATACAAAATTATCCAGAACCATATTGACTCATCAGTACTCTTAAGCCAAGTCAACTTTTATGTACCGCGAATCACTTCCAGATCGAATGTCACCCTTCATGTGAATGTACCTAATTCTCATCACCATTTTCACAGTCCTCTGATGTATATGTGTAGGCAGATGAATAGGCTAGAGAATGTAGACATTTTCTTCTTCTCGCTATCTCAATTCAGAAATATTTTGATGGAACAGATTCCGAATTAGTTATATGAATGTAAACTTTGAATAAGTTATCACAAAATGTACCGTTACCGTCTGGATTTATTATAATTGAATAAATAAATATTAACCCCAAGAAATATATTCGAATTGTCTTAAAACTATTGAATTTCAAAAGACACAATCTCAGAAGGGAAATTACAAGGAGAAGAAACCGTAGATCATGAGACAAAGAGGCATCTTCGAAATGCCCACTGACAAAATAATAACAAGGTACCTCTTTGATAAAAAATGCCGCATCAGTCTCAAGTGGAACTAATTGAATTGAAAGACGGGAGAAACTACCTACTAGCGGGGACTTCTGGTTCACGGATGGTTCCAAGGTAGGAGACGAATCAGGCGCCGGAGTGTATCGGCGCCGAGGAGGGGAGAAGCACATCTTTCCGCTCGGGAGCCATACCACGGTTCTACAAACCGAACTGGTGGCAGTGCTGAACAGCGCGCTTCAGGCATTAGAAGTCAGAAGCCAGGAGCACTTGTACATCTGTACGGACAGCAAAAGCGCTTGGCCGAAGTCGGACCTGTAACCTTGATGTGGCTGCCGGGTCACAAAGGGATAAAGGGCAACGAGATCGCAGACGAACTGGCCAGACTAGCGCGATAAGAGAGGTTTATAGGACCAGAACCGGCAACTGGAATTTGCAACACAGTCATCAGGAAGAAGATTGATGACTGGACTGCGGCAAAGCGCAGGGAGGCATGGAGAAATGCCCCTGGGTGCAGAATAGCCAAGATCTTCATTAGACCAGATCAAATGAAGAAATGGGAAGAACAACTACTCACGCTGAGTAGGAAGAACGCAAAAGTGATCATCGGTATTCTGACCGATCACGGTACTCTGCGGAAGCACAGACACAAAATGGGATTGGAAGAAAACCCATTATGTAGATTCTGTGAACTAGAAGATGAAACTTCACTGCATATCATCTTCCAATGCCCTGCAGTAATGGAGAAGAGGCGCCTTCACCTAGGCGACCCAGATCCACAGGGGTTTCAATGCGAGGAAGGCACTATCAGGAATATCCTGACCTTTTGGGGGGAGATCTTCGATTAGAGCCACCAGCTATCTGAGGGACGTCAAGGGATTACCCATAAGTCTGAAGGCATAACGTGCCCCAACTCCACAGTCGACAATTGAGGTCGATACATAATAATGATAATATTAATAATAATGATAATAATTAATCGAATTTCACCTCATATCGTACGTTTGATTCGACAAAAAATCAAGTGAATCTTTACCTGTGATCAGGGTGGCGGTGAGCCGTCGCCGCGTATCCCTGCCGATACCTCTCGTAGGTGTCGGTAGGCGAGGGCGACAACGGGGTCGGTGGTTGGGGCGGCACGAACCGCTCCGGCAGCGACGCCTTCTCCGTCGGCGAGGGGAACGCGTTGTTCGAGAAACAGTCGGAGGAGGGCGACTCGTCGGGAGAGAGCAGTGGCGGCGGCGGGAAGAATCTGTTCAGGACAGACAAAATAAAATAATGAATAATAATAACTATATTTATCTATCGAAACCAGTGCCAATACATTGAAATAATACCACAGCAATCGTAGTGACAAATAAAAGCAGACTAGGCACGAAAAAAAAACAAATAATGAACTGCACTTCATAAAAAGAACAAAACAAAAAAAAGTCACACCGGCATTAGGAACTAAAAAAAAAACAATATATCTATTCAATTATAAAGTACCCATAAACTAACCACATAATTAAACATCATGTGAGACCATAAAATTATCTAATCGATGATATAAAGTTTTTCAGAGTATCTGAGACGTATACCTAACCAAGTTTCGATTTTTCTTCTGAAGAAAGTTTTTCTGTTTTCCTGGCTACTCTTTGTTGGATAGGTTTTCTATACACAATTATGAGAATACACTGTTGTTTTTTCTTGTAAATTATTCATTGCGATACAGTTAATGCAAAAAAAATAGGCTAGTTCATACAGCAAATGAAAATGGAATGAAATCACATATTTGTTACGACTTGACATGACATCTATAATTTGATTGGTGCATTTCTATTTCATCTTTTATTATCATTTGCTGTATAAACTAATCTCAAGAATTTTTAGAATGCACATTCTCATTCTAGCATACATAGATACAAGAAAGAGAAATAAGAATTGAGATTTTCTTAATTTTTCAATGCAACTAATAAATTATGATTTCTAATTGTTATTTTTCAAAAAAATCCATGAATATGAGAATGGATAGTATCCATATACTTTGGTCAATTATTCAATGAAGTTGTCATTCCAAAAAAATCTGTGATCTTATCTGGATTCTCATTTTATGTAATGTATTAACCTGTCTCTCTACCTCTTATTTCTTTACTTGATCTAATTTTTTTCTCTTATTTTGTTTGTTGTATAAACTCATATTCTATTCGTAACAGAAAAACTATTCCTCTGATAAAATGTTATTAACCTACATTGAATACATCAAGAGATTTGTTCAAATGGAGCCCGATATATAAATTTTCCTGTTAATTTCAACCATTTGGCAGATAAAAACTTGTGTTCGAATTGTTTGAATATCTAAACAGGGGATAATCAATTTAACTGCTTTTCATAATTGACAGGTACTCAAAAGTTTCCAATATTCATCTGAAATAATTCGAAAACAATTATAAAACCAATATTCCAATGAAAGAAGTGACAATTATTATATTTAACTGAAGATAATGCGTAAAAGAAACGTTAGGATTTACAAAAATGTCGACGTAAAATAGTACAGAATTCATAACAAACTCTGAAACCAGTTTCTAGGATAAATAGCTAGAATGAATTCATGAAAAATAGGCAAAACACGTTACCATAATGAGCATTGCTTGTATACGGAAGAATTCATAATCATTCTACATTTTTATTTCATTCTCTCTCGTCTCAAAATCTCAAAATATGGTGATTTCATCGAACTAATTATCATCGATATTTTCGAAAAAATAAAGTGAACTATGATCTATTGAATAATTGAATACCAAAATAATAATCATGAAATATCTGTCTGAGTTTAGGTATAGTTCATTTTCGCAAGACATTTATTGTGTTCAATCATGAGACTCTTCAATTCTTCTCAATGTTTGGATGTTAATTGAATGTGATTCTTGTTACATGTTGTTATTACTTCATAGTTCGTTGTCCGTTCTGCAAATGCGCCTACGTGTACAACTAGTTCATCCAAAAAAATAAGACGAAAATCGAGAATTCCATTTTTTTTGCGATATCTTCGGAACTATTAGAGATACTCTAAATTTCTCTTCAGATCATTTTTTAGTATAAGATGCGCCTCAATTTTACAAATTTCGTATCTTTAAGTATGAGAAAGATCCCTCCTAATAGTGGCACCCAAAAATTACAAGACTTCCCATTGAATTTTTTCTGTATGATTTAACTATCCTATAAAAAAATATGGTATCAAAAAACGATCTTGGAAAAAAAGTCACGAAGAATGACAGCAACTGAGTCTGTTATAAGACTAGAAATTTCTTGACACTATAAGCGGAGCTCAGATTACATGACCCCTGCTTCGCTTTTGTAAGAGACACTCTATCCGTTATGCCATATACAGGGCGGAAATTTCCTCCTTTTCATTATCTGTATATTCATTGAGGCTGCAGAAGGAAATTATTTCGGAGTATAGAGGGTGGCTCAAAAAAGTGTTATATATAAAAATGTTGTTTTTTTAAATGTAACACCCGGTATTTTGTTACAGTTTTGTGTAGTTCAGGGAGAAATAATACGATTTAATGAAAGGTACCCTGTACCTAACTTCAACCGTTTTCGAGTTATTGTTTTCTTTTTGAAAATGCTGGGTACAATTGGAGACTGAATAACATCAAAATGTATAGAAACGATTCCCTCTAATTCTGATCAAGCATTAAAGAGGTTTCAGGCTATTGATTCCGATAGAACCCGTTTCCCAATATTATACAGGACGTTCAAAATTCATTGTCACTTTTTTATAATTTCAAACGAAGATAACTTCGTTATTTTAAATAGAACACCCTGTATTTTTTCAATCTGAACAATACAAAATCGATTATTTTTCATTTTATATTGAGGTTCCCTATACATAGTTTGAATAGTGTTCAAGATATTGGCATTTTCAAATGATAGTTATCATTTCGATGCATTCTTTTAATCGAGAGAGCTGTGAAACGACATTTATTTTATTTGGTAACATTGACAGTTATTAAACTTCACTTGATCGAACATTTTACTGTTATTCAGATCCATATTCATCTCAAATTCACTGTCCGACAGTTTTTGAATATTTGCTTTCCGCAAAGGTGGATTAGTAGGGGAGGACCACGAAATTGGCCAGCGAGATCGCCACTTGCCTTGCCTTTCAATCTGAATTCGATTATTTTTCATTTTATATTGAGGTTCCCTATACCTAGTTTGAATAGTTTTCAAGATATTGGCACTTTCAAATAATGGTTATCATTTCGATGCATTCTTTGAATCGAGAGAGCTGTGAAACGACATTTATTTTATTTGGTAACAGAATTTTCATTGACAGTTATTAAACTTCACTTCATCGAACATTTCACTGAAACCTCTTTAATGCTTGGTCAGAATTGGAAGGGATGGTTTCTATACATTTCGATGTTATTCAGTATCCAATCATACCCTGCATTTCCAAAAAGAAAAAATAATTCGAAAACGGTTATAGTTTCATGGAATCGTATTATTTTTTCCGTGAACTATGCAAAACTGCAACAAAATACAGGGTGTTCCATTTAAAAAAACCCAACTTTGATATGTCACACTTTTTTGAGCCACCCTGTATACTCCAAAATAATTTCCTCCTGCAGCCTCAATGAATAAACAGATAATGAGAAGAGGAAATTTTCGATATATCCAATGGTTCACAGAGACCGTGTCGTATGGGGTGCCCCACCCTGTATATTATCTCATGAATCACTAGTTCCAAATGTCATTCTACCGAACCTGTCATTAGCGGGGGCGGGCGAAGGCGGTTCCGAAACGAACTCCTGACCGGCGGTGGTCGTGGCGAACCGTTCCGGACACGGGATAGCCGCGAACCTGTCCAGCGGGTGGTGGTGGACGTGGCCGAACCTCTCGTGCACGTACTGCTGGAAGCGGTGCTCGAATTGGTCCGACGCTGACGCCGTCGACGACCTTTCTCTGGTCTTTGAGGCAGCTCGCCGTCGATCGTAACGGTCCATCGTACAAACGCCCTGTATATAACAAATATTGTCAAGATATACATTTTTCAAAATCCAATTCAGTAAAACACCAAGTATAATTATATTCTAAATTCAATTTCATCACTGTTATAAACAAATCACTTCTGTTTACAAGTCCATGATTGAAGTAGGTCAGTACAAATTATTTATTTATTTATTTATTTCTCAAACAGGTTACAAGTACCTTATTACATGAGAAAATAATTAAATTTCAAAGTACATGTTGAATGTTTGTCGAAGCTGTCAATACTGCACACACCATGGTTTTCAATTTCAGGAAAGATTTACGAGAAATACTTGTACAGGTTACCAAAAAATATTCCGGGGACCAAGTCAAAGCTGAGTTCTGATAGATGTAATATATTGTTTGTTATTTTCAACATTGTTATGATCGGTGAGCAGAAGTTAGAAAAAGGACTGAAAGGTATTTCGAAGAATTGAGTAAATCTTGTTGCTCGAGGGGGGATTCTCACTCTTAGGAGAGATTTGAGGTATATGCAATTATATTGTTGGTTATAGAGTTTGTAGCACATCCCTATCAATGTCATCTGTCGCCGGATTTCCAAACTCGCGATATTGAATTCGGTTCTGAGATTAGACGTTCTAATTATATTGTAATCGGGGTAAATATGATATTTTTTCATATAGAGGATCCTCAATACTCGATTCTGTACTTTTTCGATAGAATAGGAGTCCACTAATGTAGTAGGATTCCATACTACACTACAATATTCAAGTTTGGGCCTTACGAATGTATTGTATAATAATATTATTGTCTGATAGTCCTTAAAGTTCTTCGAGTACCTCATTACAAAACCCAGCGTTCTGAGCGCCTGCGAGATTATATACTCAATATGTAATTTGAAGGAAAGTGTGTGATCATACTGGATGCCTTAATCTTTGACCTTATTGACTTTCGTTAAAGTGTCGTTATTCATTTTGTAAGAGTATTCCACCACTCTCCTTTTTCTCGAACAGGACAGTACTACACACTTAGATGTGTTGAATGGCAAATCATTTTCCACAGACCAAAGGTATACTGAATCGACATCAGATTGAAGATCAAGACAGTCCTGCTCAGTTTCAACTCTTCGGTAGAATTTCAAATCGTCAGCGAAAAGCAAACTCCTGGAGTACCTCAGGTGTTGTGGCAAGTCATTGATGAATATCAAGAAAAAAAGTGGCCCTAGGTTAGACCCCTGGGGGACTCCGGAGCCCGCCTGGTATTTGCCTGATGAATTGCCGCGGTACTTTACTTTGTACGTCCTGTTTTCGAGATATGATTTAAAAAAATTCAGACTTTGCATGTTTGCCCCATAACCCTGTAATTTCTTCAATAAAATGTCGTGGTTCACTTTATCAAATGCTTTCTGAAAATCGGTGTAGATGACGTCAGTCTGTGCATTATCCGCTATAATTTGGTGAACATCGTGAGAGAAAACCAGTAAGTTTGTAGCTGTAGACCTTTTTGGGGTGAAGCCATGTTGCTCTTCGCATATATTGGTTTTGACAGAGTCCCATACTTTCGTATATATAGCGTGTTCAAAGAGTTTAGCTATTGCGCACAATACTGAGATTGGTCTATAATTTTTTATATCAGAAGTTTTACCGGACTTGTGAATTGGCGTTACAATTGATTCTTTCCACATATCTGGAAATACAGCTGTTCTTATAGAAACATTGAAGATGAACCGAATTGGCTCCTGAAGCCACTCTGCACACCCTTTTATCAGATATGGTGGAACTCTGTCAACACCAGCCGATCTTTTTGGTTTGAGCTTTTTTATAGCCTGATAGTACTCGCCGATAGTTATCTCACTAACAAATGCCATATTTTCTTTATTTATAACCTCTTCGATTTTATATGAGCTCTTTTCTGTTTTAAAGGTAGACTGGAAATATTTTCCAAAACAATCAGCTACATCGCAATGGGGAATTCTTTTATCCTCGTATTCTAAATTTGGTACATGATTATAATTTTTTTTATTCGTTTTTGTATATGTCCAAAACTTTTTACTATCCGTTTTTATAGTTTTTTCCATAAATTCCGTGTATTCGTCATACTTTTTTTTGATTAACGCTTTCAGTCTACGCCTTTCCGCTTTGAATAATTCCATGTGATATTCAGATAGGTGTCGTAATGAGTGTAGATGTTTTTTTCTTTTTATGCTGTGTCTTATCTCTTTATCGAACCAGACGGGATAATTAGAATGTCTCACCCGGTCACAGGGAACTGTGTTATCAATAATATTGTATAGTTCATCATAAAAATAGGCTACAGCTTCATTAACTTCTTCGATTGCATACAGTGGCGTCCAATCTATATCTCTAATTCTGTGTATGAGTGTTAAGAAGTCACATTTTTTGAAATTATAGTACTTCAAACCATTCGCTGATATTTCCTGGTGTTCATCATTTTTCTGGGTATCCACACCGACCTGCAGATAAAGGGCAGGGTGGTAGTTATCTTCAGGAATCAACGTAAATTCCGATCTAGATATTTCTATGAAGTTATTAGGTCCTTCTTGCATCAAAATCAGATCTAGTATCCTATCATTTGAGTTAGTTATGTAGTTAAACTGTTTAAGTGCGTTTAGATTGATGAAGTCAAGAAATGTCTTATGCCTCTTGTCAAATTCTCCCTGACCAAAGTTTTCGATTGCTAAATTGGGTAAATTGAAATCTCCTAAAATGACTAAGTTTCCGTTAGCGTCCTGAATACTTTCTATGATATTGCAAAAATTCTGATAAGTTTCCGCGATTGAGTTGGGGGGAAAATATACTGAAAAAATATTGATGTTTTGTTTTTTAAATCTGATTTTGATTCCCACCATGTCATATAAATTGCTAACCTTATGTACTTCTGTAATTTTGTATTTTTTTTTACCGCTATCATAACCCCTCCACCCATTACCTTTTTAGTCAAGTCGTAATTTCTGTCAGCTCTAAACAGATTATATCTATCCAGATTTATAACCTCTGAGTCATATATCCCCTCGTGCAACCAAGTTTCCGTTCCTAAAATTATATCGTATTCCTCCTCCTCGATATTCAGTTTGATTTCTCTCAGCCTTGTTCTCAGTCCCCTAAAGTTCTGATAGTAACAGCTAAAAACGAATTTTTCCATGGTAGTGTTCGACAGTAATGAATAATTTCAGGTCTGTGATGAAAAATTGAAAAGAATGTGTTCTGAAATACAGAACAGAACATAAAAATATTATTGAAAAAAAAAAATTAAGTAAAAGTAGTAGTGAATACAGTATTCCAGCTAAAGTTTCTAGTTGTTGCTCCTACTCTGCACGGCACAATAGAAAACTGCCTAGATAATGTCATTTTCACATGCAATTCTCTTCTTCTGTCCGCTAATATTTGCAAATACTTCTCCATTCCTACTCCAAACATTTTTCGTTGTATACTTCTTTGTGGCTTTCATCAAAATATCAAGTTTTGCCTTGGTCAACTCCTCCCTTATCACCACACCACTGGACTTTAGGAATTTCTTGCTTTCCATCACTTTTTGTTTATCTCTGTAGTTTGAAAAACGAACAAGGATAGCTCGAGGTTTTTTGTTCCGCCCATCGTTTATCGTGTTGTTTTTTGGACCCACTCTATACGTGAATTCGGTACACTGGCTTACATTTATTTTGGTTTTCAATGTTTTATTGAGTATATTATGCACGATGTCCTCCACATTCTCATTCTCACTTTCCTCAACTCCATATATTCTTATATTATTTTTAATTTGAAACTGCTCCTGTTTATCGACTTTTTGCCTTAGAGTTTTGTTTTCGTCGGACAGGGAGGAGATCTTTTCTTCAAACTCTTGAAACTTCTCCTGCTGTTTTTTCAGAATCTCATCGATTTTATCATTCAGGTGGTCAGCAACACTTTTGACTAGAGTTTCCATGAAGTTTTGATCTGTTACGATAATTTTCGTAGCTTCTTTGATCAGTTTCTGAATGTCTTTTTGTATTAGGGCCATAGCAATCACTTGACTCAATATTAACTAGCTACACACGTAATATTTATTGATTTGTTTTCACCGTTTTAGCGTGAAAATGACTAACAAACTAACAAATTCAGAGCACGAGCAGATGTACGTCTATTCGCCTCGACAGCACATTGATTATGTAAAATGTGTTATCACAAGAAAGAGAATAACTAATGCAATTCTGCTGATGTTGCTGATTTATAATCATAGATTTGATAAAAGTAATTGAAGTTTTTCTTCGGGGGGTCTCCTCCTGAAGACTGAGTTCTCAACATTTTTGTGTATCTTAGGGTAAGCATTTATATTTTTGTATTAATCATTGAATCTCTCCTGAAGAATGTACCATCAAAATTATCATTAAATTATTTGTTTTGTTTTGTATTCAATGTTGTAATCGAAATCATTCAATTTATATTTCCTGAGTACGACGCAAGCGACAGGGGTGACCCCCAAAAAACACCCCCTGTACGCGACAATATTATAGGGGTTATCAACACGCTTTAATTGGTTTCACCCTAAGATCATTCAACTCTTAATGAGAAAATTTTCTGATTAGATAATTGTTTTTCTCAAAATTTCATCTGCAGACAATGGACAATATTTGTTAATGAAAATCATCGACCTTATTCGATTTTTTCGACAATGATATTAGTGTTCGAAGCTCATAAAATTTCTGATAACTAATCAACATGTATTTGACATCCTTACATAATTTAGATATAATCCAAAACACTTTAGTTAAAATAATGTTAAGAAATAATTCAAAATATTCAACCGAGTCCTTATATGAAGAAACAGGGCTATTTAACGTAAGAAGAATATACGCCTACGAATGTTTACTATGGACATTGAGTAAACACGATAATGTAATCTATTACACGCATGATACACGAATGATTGCAAGCTAAGTTATGAGTATACCACGCTGCAGATTGACTCACAACCAAAAATTCGACATATCTTTCGCCCTGAATTATACAATCAGCTACTGACATATATAAAAAATACCAAAATCCACAAAAAACCCCAAAAAAGAAATAAAACTATTTATTAGGAAATACTATAACCAATTGAAAAGTATCTTTGAGAACGACTGAACCTAAAACCACCGTCGATGTAAACTCTTCTCTATGTCTGTATCAATGTAAATTGTCTGATTATTCAGACTACAAAATGCCAGTGTTACAAGCTGGACTAGACTCGACAGAACTCGAGTGAGTTACAAGTTAAACTGCTTTCTCAACAAAGTATCGTCCCTAACCATCGACATCTTCTTAGGTGAGGGCCTCTCAATAATTTTAAATATAAAACAGATGTATACGAAACATGACCCAATATCTATATTTATATCAATTCCTACCTATTATACTCTACTTGACCTGTTTTTCTAAACCCAAACTAACTATGTCACCTATTTACTCAGATGGTATTAGTACCTATATCCTATAACACATTCCAGACAAGAATTAGTAGCCTGAAAGACATAATACAAGCCCATCTCAGGTGTCCTTACACTGCTAGGAGAAGGAATATTCTACAATAATATATTTAATAGAATTATATCTAAACATAACTCTGTAATAATAGTATTGACCTGAATGAAATCTATCCATTTCATTGGCATCAGCAAATGGATTTTGCAAAGGTCGTAGAGTAAATGGAAAAATCAAGCTCAATATCTCTTAGATACGTCAAATAGACCGATAAGAAGGTCAACGCAATAACTTACTAACTTTGGCTTAGTAGACCCTTTGAAATATACTCTGGAAATCAACAATTTTGAACGAAGCATATAAATGGGTTGCACCACAAAAATTCATTGAGGTGTGTGCAAAAGTCTAGGAGGACTATAACTACATGATGTAGTGAAATTTCATCCTAGACACACTTATCTCAATTCCAAATGAATTTCATGGTGAGCTTAGTATCCTACATGAGTGCTAAGCACAAAATCGTCTAAAACTTGATGAAAAAAATATGATGTATTTAGGTTTCAGAGCTGTATGCAGTGAAAACTTTTACTTGAATTTAGGAGTAAGAATAAATGATTCTCTCCTCAAGTTTATATCATAAGCTGAGTACTAGGGAGGTCATAATAGATCCGTAACTAAGCTCTTCACCAACATTGAATAGTTCTTTGAAAAAAAAGTAGCTATATTCATTTAAGCAACACCCAGTTAGATTGTCATTTTCGAGTACAATATACCTGAACTGTGGTTACTTTATTCAATAGCAACTACCAAATGTAGTTCACTTGTACAGACGGATCAAAGACCAAGCGAGGTTCTGGAATTTATTGCCATTCTCTGAAAGAGAAATACTTCTATGTGCTTGGTGAACACTTTTCAATGTTCTAGGCAGAAATTTTCGTAATTCATCAACGTGCAGAACTATATAATGTAAAAGCACTCACGAGGAAGGAAATCCATATTTATTCGGAGAGTCAGGCTTGCATGAGAGCTCTTGCTGGATACAAAGTTGAGTCCAGACATATCTGAGAATGTATTAGCGAACTCTTGACACTGTCAAGGTCAAATAGAATTGAATTGTTCTGGGAAACTGGGTACAGTGGAATAAAAGGCAATGAAATAGCTAATGAATTAGCTAGGAAGGGCTCAATTACATCCTACCTTGGCCCAGAATACGTTACATCAGAAGATGGTTCAATATACCACAAAAAGTAGCCTGGGATAACGAACCTGAACAAAAATATAGTAAACTTGTTATTCAGGTAACATGTGGAAAACATGCTGACGAGATAAGTATGTTAAGTAAAGTTCGGATAAGGTTAGTTTCAGGTCTTTTTACAGACCAAGCACCTATGAGAACACATTCACAGAAGATGGAGCTCTACCAAGATGACCAAACCTTTAGATTTTGGGGCTTGGAGCTTGAGGCTATTGAACATATTCTGTGCAACTGTGAGGCATCAAACTAAAGGAGACTTAAGCGAGTAGTAGTAAGAGTAATTTGATCTGAATCTACAGAAAGCTAGTGTAATCTTTGTAAATTACCCAAAAGAATTTATGTTTTTAAGGTATCAGTGTGAAATAAGAATTACAATGAGCCTTTGATTGCAGTACATCCTTCGTACTCCTTCAGTAATAATAATAATAATAATAATACTATTGGTGATGATTGACCATGAACAAACAAAGCTGACATGTTCATCAAAATAATTTCCAAGACAGTGATTAGTGCACATGCATTCTTCCAAAGGAAATGTGTAATAAATCTATAGTCCATTTATTTTGGGTTGATAGTTGAGACAGGTCGCTAGATTGAGCCGTGATGTCATATGTTTTCCACTTTTCAGCGATGATCGGAATGAAAACTTGGGTTAGGTTGACTATTTGTTTCGTTTCGGAAGTGTTTCCGATTGGTGAAATATATACATTATATTTGGATTACTATCGATTGTGGATAACCGTTGAATGGTTCAAATGATATAATGGACTGTTCTCATGTTAGGAGTCGTATCGAATATTCACAGGAAGTACATAATAACTACATAATGAAATTTGAAAATGTTTATCTTTCAGTTCAATTACGGTCCAACTCTAATAGGTGTGTTTAAGAAAAAAGTTATAGATTCATTGATTTGTAGGAAATAATAGTTGTGCATTTGCTGGACGTAAAGGGCTCCTGCTATCCCTTTCTCGTTGTTGAAAATGTTCCAATAAAGATGCAACCATTTTCTATGCACCTCCACTCAATACTTTCAGCATTTTAATTGAAAGAATTGAAATAGACTCTCAAAAGAACAAATTGTCAGAAATAAACAATTCTCATGTGAACAAATCATTTTAAGGATTCGCTCTAAACAATTTGACATCGTTGTAAAATGACAGTGAAGTGTTTCCATAATTGTTAATGCTTTGATGTTTCCAGCTAATGTATAAAACTATCAAGACGTCTGTGATTGCTAGATACTTTTTGTTTGGCACTAATGACATTTGAAAAATAACCAAACCTGTCACAACCCTAAATGAATGGACTTCATCGACACAAAAATGAGTAGTACAATTCTCGATAGATTGTAGTAAGCCAGAGGTATATGTAGTAAAGAGTAAAAGTCCCAAAATAGAACCCTGGGGAAAACCCGGAACAAGACCAAGATATTGAGACTCATCATCCTCGATATAGACTTTCTATCGTCTGTTATTCAAATATGCACTCATTTCAAAGCAACAGCGGAATGAGAAAGGCCAATATAATGTAAGATCACTAAGAGAAGATCGAAGCTAATTGTATCAAACGCACGACGAGGTCCAAGAGAATCATAATCGTACAGAAATAAATGTCTCTTTCTCTGAATATATCATCAGTTATTTGAAGGAGAGCTTGTGAAGCTTTATTCCTTTCTGAACCCTGATTGGATCTCAGGTGAAAGAAAGTAATTTGAAATAAGGTTTCTAGTAAGAACAACCCTGTTGTTACCAGTAGCCATCTCACCTGAGACGAGTTTTCCTGCTCGGCCTGCCTATACTTTTCCATCGCCGTCGCGTATCGATCGCACACGACCCCAGCCCTTTCCTGCTCCCCGTATCTGTCTGCAGTCCCCGTCGCTCTAGAGTACCGCTCCATCCCATTATGCGCGTGGTACCTATCGAGACTCCCGAGGTTCTGTACCGGAGCGTACCTTTCGCAGGCCGTCCTGTAGCCATACCTCTCCTGCTGAAAATTGCCCCTACAGTCGTCTTGCAACAATCTATCGGCAGACACCGAAGTCTGCGGTCTCTCGCCCAATGGGAACCTCTCCGACACGCCCTGGTAGCGCTCGCCCGAAGGCAAGCGATCCGAACCGCCGCGCTCCGGCCCGAAGCCACCCGAAGGCGGCCGATCCGGCCCGAAGCCGCCCGAGGACGGCCGATCCGGCCCGAAGCCGCCCGACGACGGCCGATCTGGCCCGAAGCCGCCCGAGCTCGGCCGTTCGAGGCTGAGCAGGTTCTTTTGGGGATGGTCGTTTGTAGGAACGCAGCCAGCAGGGCAAACAGTGGGTAGAGGGGAAGGCGAAGGAGATTGAGATGTTTGTTGTTGCTGTTGCAACGGGATTTGTCTTCGGCCATAGTCGTCGTCTGCAGGCATCCTGGTGGCCCTGGGCCCGTTGTCAGGACATCTGCAACAGAAAAGAATTGCGTGATTGCTTTTGGTATACTGGGTGCTATGTTAGAACGTAGTCACACTCGAAGAGCTGATCTTGACTTTTTCACATTCAAAGGTCAGGTCATTTGTTTTGAAAATATAAGGTGTCAACGTTTTGAAAAAAAATACTTATATAATTTTTCTCCACTGTCCTATTTGATCATAGAATAATACATTATCTAGAATATTAATGAGGGACGAATTGAAAAAAGAAAAAGGATGGTACTCTTCTCAGTTCGCTCATTGATCGATATATTATTATCATACAATCAAAAAAAAATTCTCCGAATAAAAGTTGTTATATTGTGCGCAGATACACATTTATAGAATATTTCAAAATTTATAAGATGTTCAGCCTAGGCAAGACAACAGTGAGTTCCCTTTTTTTAATTAGGACATCCTGTCTATTCTATCAGCAGAGGATTCAGCATAAAATTCTGCATCCAGTGCCATATTTTTATTTTTTATGTAGGTATGTGACATTGTCGAACTGGAGTGAATGAAACAAAATTTTACAAATATTAGTGCACTATTAATGTTGCCAAAAAAAACGCTGAAATTTCTGAATCGACTAAAATTCACATTTTGTATACGTGGTAATCTTTTCGGTAAGCATTAATCTTAGAAATTATCAAAAACTTTATTTTCCTTACATATATGTATATTATTTCACCATATTGTGAAAATAGTTTATTATTCAAAATATATTCGCATAGTTCGAAAAATGTTATGTTCTCGAAAGCTGTGACTTTTGAATTAATTCCATTTTCGATGATTTATTCGTCTAGTTCGATAAAGTCGCATTTTATAGAATGAAAATGAACGACTAGATGCAGAAATGAACGTGGAATTCAATGATGAATGAATATACAAGCACCATGTATATATTAAAATATATTAAAATTGTGCGCAAATATAACAACTTTTATCCGGTGAATGAATTTGGTGATACTGTAGCGAATATTCAAATGTCTTCCAGAAGCGAATCTGATTACAAAAAGTATACGAGGTGTTTAATTTGAAAAAAAATATCTTTGGTTCCGCCACGCTCCAATTATATGTCCTGTATAAATGAAAATCTTATAGACTCTCCTTTTGCATAAGAAATTACTCGAAAATGAATTTTCAAATAATTTCGATCCTTTCTGAAATCACGCGTAGGCATTTTGACGTCAGATATGCTAAACTAACGCGAGAGCGATGATTGATTGATATTTTGGTTTCAATTTATTCACAGTCAAATGTCAGTTCATAATGCAACAGATATCCGGCGACATTGTTCACTCGACTATTCATACCTTACTGTGCCAAACAGAATAATATATGGTTATTTTTTTTATTCAACCTTGATCTTTCAGCGAACACAGTAATGTTGTCACCAGCCACCAGCGCCAAAATGACATTTCACCAAGCGTTATTCAGAATATTTCCTTAGGTCGTGAACAGGCTGAGAGTACAATGACAGAACATACATTCCGTCAAAAAAGTAGCAGGAAATGTTGAATCAAACACAAATTCTACATTCAATCATCAACATTCATTTTGTTGCCATCAAAGTGATCTCTATGGGATGCCATGCACATATGTCAATGTTATGTTATTTTATGGATTCAAAAGACTCGAATCGGTTTCCATGAAGTGGCAATTTCAGTTTGGGGAACAAACAATGTCACATGGAGCTAAATTAGGCAAATATGGTGGTTTTTCGATGATGGTTATCTCGTGTTTGGCTTTGAATTCGCTCACAATCGTAGCTCTGTGCGATGGCGCATTATCGTCATTTAAAATCCACAAGTTGTTCTTTCATAATTCTGGCTGTTTTTGACGACTATTCTCGACCAAAGGCCTTAGTACGCCCAAACAGTATTCCTCGTCAAAAATTTAAGACAAACGCTTCGTTCGATAATTTCGTTCATTGTAAAAATCGTGGAACATTTATGAGGTAGACTAACTCAACTATCTGTTGTGAATAAAGTGGTCTACAGATCGCGCTTAAAACCCTTCAGCGTGGGCAATTCAAATCAACAATTCCAAGTACTTCTTTGACAGAATGTACATGAATCAAGAAAAATTTCGATATATGCATATATGCATTTCATTTTGAATAAATGTTGACACCAATTATATGTCATCCACAGAATGGAACCAAATAACGTTGCTTCAGATATCTTGAAGTAGTGTTCATCTGACAACTCTCTAATAAGCAGTTAGTACTTGTGACATTACGGAAAGTGTGAGTTCTGTAGTCCCATCGGATTGAATGGTTTCAAAGTTATTTATACCTCAATCAAATTTGAACAATGAGATTCTATCGACTTCATTTTTTACTAGAATAATCAATTCCACAGTACATTCTAATCAAATTGTTAATTTTTCATTGGTACAATTATTTTCACAGTACATTCAAATCAAACTCATGAGTTAGTAATCAAATCAAATATTGCCTCGAAATTTATGCTCGAAAGAACGTCGAGAATAAAAATTGTAAAAACCTTACATTACATTAACCCCATTTTCACTTTGTTGAGTTTTCAATTTCATATTGAAGCATCCAAACGTACAGAAAATATCGAATAATAAAATCAGTCATGAATGAAAACAACTTCGCTCCTGAAAGTTACTGAATTTTCAATTGCAGCTCTCAGGGAATGTTGGTGGTTATCAACGAATTCTACTCTAATACTCTTCGTTCTTTAAAACTTTCCATGAATTCAGCTGAGGAAATAAAAATGTGATAATTTTTTATTCGGAATGAGGGAAGTAATATTCTACTGAAATACTTTGGAGAAACTTTCTCGCTCGATTTGATTTCTTTATATTTCTTCATCGATTAACAATATATCTGCAGTGAAGGCAAACTTGATTCGATAAACCATCTGATAAAAATGGAATTATGAGCTGTCATCGATTAGAACTATCGTTATCTCTAGCCAAACTCGTCGATTTTTGAACTGATGGAAAGAAATTTATAAGAAATGATATGACATATTCGGGTTATTCATCGTTATCGTTTCGTTCAAGTTGCGAAAAGACACTTTTATGTTTATGTTTAATCATCCATTTGAACACAGTGAAATTAGAATAAGTAGAATTATAATTTCGAGCATGCGAACATAATCTTGGGCTTATAGTTTTATTCAATGAATTCCGTTTTCGATTCAATGAAACCATAGAACCACATTGAATTCTCATTTTATAGGTGTGAAGATTTAAAAAATTACCTTTCGCCGTTTCTTTCAGATTGCTGAAATCAATTCCTGCTATATTTTCACATAATTTCCAGAGCCTCGCTGTTCGTTGGATGAACGAGTCTTTGAAAAGAGATGTTCTGCAGGTCACCAAATTAACCACAAAGGGGTGTGAAGACTGGACTTGACGGATTAACCTCGAAGAGACCGCCAAAGGAGGAACGATTGTTGATATTTCAGAAGAGCATCGCCCATGAAAATATCTATAGAATAGAGACAGATCGCTAACTCTTCTACGGTGTTCCACAGAAGTAAGCGAGTTAGTAAGCGAAGCATCACCGACTAGACGAGTTGCCCTTTTTTGGACAGAATCCAACAGCTTCAGGATATGTTTAGGTGCTGCGCTCCAAATATGGGAATAGTATTCCAGGACAGGTCGGATTTGTGTCTTAAAGATCGTGAGCAGCTGACTGGAAGTGAAATAGCTCCTGGCACGAAACAGAAAACCAAGTTTTTGGGATGCACTTTTAGCAATTGATCTCACGTGAACTTGGTCGAAAAAATACACGTCCAGTAGATGCTATGAAGAAACTCACGTTGTATTATAAGTGATAAATAGACTGAATCCTGCCTAATGGAGTACAATGACCATATTTTCATTCGACAGTTATCACTATGGAATATCCTCGACTGGAATCTCCGCAGCGAATAAGACAGTCCACGTGCACGCGTTCACTCCACTTTCTAGAGCTACTCTCGTACGTTTTCCATCGCTGGCGAGATAAAGAACAATCTCCCAAGGATTTATTCGATCCCGAACAACGGGAAAGCCCCATAAATCCCAGGGATGCGCCTCGGAATTCCTTCTATATAACTCCGGACCGAACGTCGTATAGATAAAGAAGTATGCTTCACACACAATATCCGTCAAATAACGGAAATAATGTCGGACGGTTCTCGAAAATGACAGGTGGGGTGGAAAAAGAGCGTTTAAATTTTGATGGAAAGTTGAGAATCTTTTTGAGGTGGATTTATGCGCAATCTTTCTGTGGCAATCTGTAGTGCTTCTCCATTGGCAAGAAATGTTTCTTTCTCATTTGTTTCCAAAGTAATAATTGAAAATATCTTATTCAATGCATATCTTCATAATTTTCGAATCACATAGGATGGTTCTGACAGATTTGGTCCACTCTCAATATCATCCCATTATTCGCATACTGAAATGAATACAGAACTATTCCATAACCACTTCATATGGATTATTGTTTTCTGTTATTTTCGTGTAAGCCTTCTATACCAGGTATAACAGGATCATGGTATACCCCACTTTTCTCTTTTATTTTTCAAACAAAAATTTCAAATTTGGGGCTTCCTTCGAATGTGATAAACAACAACATTTGACATCCAAATTATTTTTTCCACTTCCGTTTTCGCCCGGAAGTACCTGTTACTTTAGATGTTTGAATGGAACACCCTGTATTTTATTACATTTTCGGATTCTACACAATGTTCTGAATTCAACGATACTGAGCAAGTGACATTTTGAATATCAATATTTTTTCACATGATTTTTTATTCCTTAGATAAAAATAAATAAGATAAATGTTATTTCGAGAACTTATTCTGATTTCCAATGACAATCTAAATGACAAAAACCTTTAGTGGAACTCACTATAAAATTGCCGCATATTGTTGATCGAATATTTCGTACGAAAAAAGACCTCTATTTCCATTTGATACTGTAGGAAATATGAGTAAAGAATCGCATCGAATATATCTTTTCCACGAAATATATGATATTTCATGAATTTTTCATGGGTTACTTCGAATATATCGATATTGAACATTACAGAAAGTTCAAATCGATAACATTTTCAAATCAATTTGAATACTGAACATATCCGATTTCGGATTATGTTAAAAAGACACAAGCAGCATGATGATATATTGTGTCAGACTGTTATTGTAACACATATATTATGATGGTTTCGAATAAAAAAATCCCTCTACTGAAAAATTGTGATAGTTTAGAAAACTACCTGGAGATCCTATTTCAGCCGATACCTGCTTTTTTGAAGAATGTAGAAAATCACTAATTGTGAGTCTAAACATACTGTCATTCTAACCACTAGGAAAACTATATGTCAACATTTTATATTCATTATTTTTCAATATTATTCTTCCCTTTGAATGAATGCATCCATATAGACTCCTCGTTAATTTTACTAAAACATCACGAATGACATGATTTGAAATCTAATCGAAATGTCGAAACGTTGTGAAGCATAATGAAAAATTAGATTTCTGACAAAATCATGATATTGATTCACCATGTTCAAAGAAAATAAAATATGACAACTACAATGTTGGATTTCCAGATCGTCTCCATAAATAAATACTAAAGTATTCCCCCGCCATTTTCGGAATCACTGAAAAGACTATTCGAAAACTCCATGAAAAACTGCCTGATGAAGTTTTAGTTGAAATAATCTAGTACCATCAGTTAAAAAAAAAACATTAAATGAAAATCGAGAATTCTAGTTTTTTTTTGTGATATCTTCAGAACTACCGAAGAGATTCTCAATTTCTCTTGATGTTGTATTCAATAATGAAGAGAGTTTGTATCGCCCCCAAAAATATTTCAATATTATGGTCCCAATTGAACATTCACAGTTATTTGTTATTGCAAGCTGTTCTGATCTGAAGAGAATATTCATGGTTTCTATTTACTGCTATCACGAGCAGCAGTAATATTTGATAGATTTCAGACACTCATTTCGTAATCAACTCTTTGAGTTTCATTCGATGTTAAATACGATGAATATGCTTACATTGATTAATTTTCCAAATATTGGAGAATTTCCTTCATCACTCCAAGGGTGAACCTTATCCATGATCATTAATCATTAGAGTTATCATATGATAGCAAAGGACTTGCCCCATGTTCATACACAATTGGCTATTCCGAATATCCACCCATTCTTCAAACTGATTTATGAATAAGGTTACAAATTATACTGCAATTATCGTCATGAAACAGCTTATCTCTTTTCTTTATATTCTTCACGTACACTAGTATGAATCAATCCCTTTACCAAATGAACATGTTTTCCATATTCTTAATGATCTTTGCATCTATTACCAGGAAACAGACACATCCTTTCACAATCTTCGTGATATCTCACTCTGGATTATTCCGATTTTTATCAATTCAAATCAATATAAAATATATTTCATAGTATTAAATGACACCCATCGTATTATATACTTGTACTGAGGCAATGTTGTGTGGTTGTTAATTTTATTGTCCACTTATTGAATCATTTCAATCATTCGAAATGAATATGAACGAAGAGGAACTTCCTCAAAATCTAGACCTGTTAATCGAGTATTTATGAGGATTTTTTTTATGTTCTCGCTCACCTGTATCGGTCGCCGTTGTGATCCGTGACGAAGGCGCCAGGTCTATAGGGGGGCTGACCCCCCTAGCCCCGCCTACCACATGTCGAACACGAAAAACTGAAACAATAAAATTGTCATCGTTAGTATCGCTTTTTCATTTTATGTTCATCGATGTAACCAATATACAGCCTGAAAATTTGGTCACTTCAATAAGCACAAGTTCTCTATCGATTCAGAGTATTCTCAGTGATGCAGCGTTGCCGTTTTTTACTACAATCTTTGTTATTTCGATTAGAACATTTCATTTATCACAGCGTTTTTTGAATGGTTATAACTTCCTGATAATTTTTCTCTGTTTCAGGACAATAATCATTTTCTATAGTTTTTTTTATGACTGCGCTAGATAAT